>OX411318.1:5000000-6250000 GCA_948150665.1 Conistra vaccinii | reverse complement strand
AATAGTCTAGTTGTATTATTACCCTACTAATATTGTAGGTTTATATTTCACAAACTTCTTCCAGGAGATAATTCAGTCATTAACCTTTAACTAACAATTGAAACCTAGGTAATAAAATATAATAATTTACCACAAAACCTCTGATCCAGCTTGTGTGCTGGTCAAACAAACAAAATAGGTTAATGACACAAATACACATGTACACCTTACCGGTTCAAACAAGAGAAAATGTGTTCTGATTGTGGTACGTTGACCACTTTATATTAAACTTAAACTAGCCTAAAACTAATACGACATTCCACAAACTGAGAGTATTGAGAGAGAGATACCGTTATTAATTGTTCACCTTATATAATCTTATAATTATATACTAATTGGGCGCCAACTGTAACCCTGCGAAAGCAACGAATACAGCGATCAAAGGATAGGAGATCGGATCAGCGATAGGATCCGTAACAATGCATGTCAGAGGAGGTACAAACATGAGACTATAATTATAAGCTCAAGGTCGCTTGTTAGGATCCGTGAGATGAACGTTTAATAATCTTTAGCTCAATCGTATGTAATGACCTATATGGTTGTGCTCCTATAAGAAATATAACACTTGGGGCAAAGCACCCAGAGACACAACCAAACACATTGACTTTACAACAACTGGTCTTATAAACTAATATTCTGAAGAGACCTTATCAAAATGGTCACATTTATATTCTCTCTCTAAGGTTCTACTACAATTAAATGTTAGGTAGTAGTATGACTTCAGTTTATAACTCCCTCTCAGTTTCTGAATTAACCTCTCACTCAGTTTGTTAAATGTGGAGCCCTTGGCATGGAACAACAGAGAAAACTCTGACGAACGCGTGGCCTACGGGTCCACCGTAAAAGACGATGATGCAGAATCGTACCTGGATGCAGCGAGGCTTTCCTGCACGAGATACCGGGTAGGTAAGGACTTCCAATATAAGGATGGCCACACTGCCGGCACTTGAGCTCGTTGGGGTCAAACCTCTTAACTGCCAACCGCTCGTGGTCAAACCGTCACACGGCCCAACAGTAGTCGGGACCCGGCAAATTCACGAGACCACGGAATAGCACCAGGGCGTCACGTCTCCACATGTTCGTATCAGTTTCAGGCTAGCCTAAAAAGCCAGACAGGTTCAGCTACAACTGAAACAACGACACAGATATATTCCAATTAGATTATTGATCGGACACATCAGACGATCATCACTGAACCGGTGCCCGTCCAATAACATACCTGTTCAATCACCATCATCGCGCAGCTTCACCAGGATCCGAGGATCAAAGTCGTCGTTGCAGACGCCGTATCAAAGAACGCTATTGTTTTGGAAGCCTCGAGAAATATCTAACCACAGACTAAACAGAATCGTCAGTGACTGTCCACTTTTGCTAATCTATGATTTATTTATTTATTGTTTATCAAACCCTGCATGACTATAAAATGTTGTCGATTAACATAAGTATGTCAATAAATGTGGAAAGCTCGAGCAACATAAATTTAATTATTAAAACAACCACAACGCCATATATCTGCATTATTGATACACTCTGGAGCTTCAAGGTGTTACCGCTAGATGTCGCTTAAGATGTCATTTTGCAGCGTGACAGTAGGTAGATAAGTAAGTATGTAGGTAGGTAGGTTACGTAGGTAGGTAGGTCCCCCCCGACCCTTGCTCGATAACGATGCGCCAGCCCGCGTTGTTGCTGAGCCTGTAGCTTTAAATTCCCCGATTAATAATAATGATTTAAATTTGATCCAGCCTGTCCCTCTTGCTGTCCTCCCGTTAGCGAACGCCCTAAGCCGAGGTTCGTACCCCACAGGGGGTGCCCTTAGCGAGCGTTCGCCTAGTTTGTAATTAGAATAGTTTTTGCCCCTGGCTGGAGGCTTTAAGTTTTTAGGAGCTTAAGGCAGCCGCAGGAATGTCCGGTTAAGTAGTCATGGCCTCAGAGGCCAGCTACGAGATGCCCTAGTTAAAAAAAAAAAAAAAAAAAAATAGGTAGGTAGGTAGTTAGGGTAGGTAGGTAGGTAGGTTAGGTAGGTAGGTAGTTAGTTAGGATAGGTAGGTAGGTAGATAGATAGGTGCGCCGTACTTAGTGCTACCCGTGCGATGCCGGGGCGGGCAGCTAGTTTTAAATAAATAATAGTATATTATGCAACTAATGAATAAAGGACGGATTTAAAGCGAGGGCCATAGATGAATCACGATCAAGTGAAGGATTCTAACGACTGAATCACGACCGTAGGGAGTGATTCATGATGATTGAATCACGAGCGCAGCGAGTGATTCAAGTGTTAGAATCCTGAGCGACGCGAGTGATTCATGGCCCTCGATATAAATCCGTTTTATTCAAGAGTTGCATACTATACTTTATACCATGACTACGAGAAAAGCGAAAATAGACATTTAATAAAAGGTTAACACGTTCAGTGTCGGGAGCCCTCCTGGAGGGTGCACCTAATTGGATATGGGATGCCGGGAGCCCTCGCGGAGGGCTCATTTTAAATGTAGACGTTCAGTGTCGGGAACCCTCCTGGAGGGTTCACCTACTTGGATATGGGATCCCGGGAGCCCTCGCGGAGGGCTCATTTTAAATGTAGACGTTCAGTGTCGGGAGCCCTCCTGGAGGGTTCACCTAGTCGCATATGGAATGCCGGAAGCCCTCGCCGAAGGCTCATTTTAAATGAAGGTTTTTCTTAGCGAATACAGATTATAAACCGTGAAAATAAAATCTGATGTATATTTTAACAAAACGTAATGCCGGCAACCCTACCGGAGGTTTCACTTCCAACTACGAATAATAAAAGTCGTAGACTTCCAATATGTATGGCAGCATGGCGTATGAGTTCTATGAAAATGGGTGGTGTCGAAAGTGTTAAGGAGGTTGTATAGCATTGAGATGGCGGTCGAATATATTGACGTGTTCTAAATTCAAACACCAAAATAGTGATTAAAAGAGCTTTTTATTCACTGTTTTCAGTGAATAAAATAAGCTTTTTAGAGGGGGAATGGTATAAATATATATTTCAATCTATTGATGAAAATAATAACATGAAAAATGATTATTCAATTTTTATTTGAATTAGGTTTCTGCTGTATAATTTGCCCAATTGCCTTTAAATTTTGATTAGCAGTTTATATTTTACAGCATTTAATTAAAACTTTTTATGACAAAACGATTGATTTTTTAATTAAAAAATATACTACGTATTTGAATATCACTTTGCTGTTGACCTTATCAAATTGATTCTGGAATTGGTAGTGATGGTTCAAACCGATTCGGCCGCCTATCAAATGTCATTATTCGAGATTGGTTTTCTAAAAATCAGTTGTTTATCACCTGAATTTAATCAAAACGAAACAATTTAGCATTTATTTTCAGGTAGGTAGATAGGCTTTACCCAGTGATAAGTAATCAGTGTATAATCTCTCGTGTTTTTTAAACCGATACCCTGTAAACAGAAACATAAGCAATAAAGTAGATATCTTTCCCACCGCCGCCGCCGCCCGCCGTCGCGCACCGCCCGACGAGGAAGCGACAAGCTATCCACGATTTTCCGCTCAAGAAACATACCAAAGATTGTAAGCCCCGTGTAAGTATAAGAGATATATTTTTTTTTTTTTTTTTTTATGTTTTTCGTTTTTTTTTTTTTGTTTATTTACTTATATATATATATATTTTTTATATTGTTTGCTGACTGTTCACGTCGCCAGCGAGTACTCGTTTGTCGCAGCGAAAAGAGTAATGCTCGCTTGGCAGGTAGAATACACGCTGAGAGAATCACGCTTGATACATAGGCATACCAGCGAATAACCGCCATCGCTGTCGCGCTCTCGATGCTCGTTGCTCGTTGCTCGCCAACTCGTTTGGTTGCTAACTTTACTGGCTTCCTATTACTTGGTGGTAACCGGCCAAGTGCGTGTCGGAGCACGCATCAATGTAGGGTTCCGTAGCTGGGATGAATTTATCCCAAGAACAGACTTAACATTGTAGTTGTAAAACACGTTCTGCCATACATTCCAACCGCAAACGTAAGTTTGTTCACACAATATTGAGAGATTTGCCATGTATTTTTATAACCATGGACTTCTTAGAGGTTTCTGTCTCAATCTATGAGTCCTTACCGGAACCACTCTCGGTATTTTTTTCAAAATTTTAAGCTCGGTAGTTTCGGAGATAAGGTTATGGTCAATTTTCATAAATTTTTAAATGACTATCAAATCAAATCAAATTTATTTATTTTCAGATCATACAATCCAATTTGTTAGTATATAATCATCTTAAACACTAGTGTTAGTACATAAAAATATTTGGGAAATTCTGGACATGATTACTAGTAATGTCAAAACTATCAATAATAATGTCAAAATCATAACTTTGTCAAAATCAATACTAATAATGTCAAAATCATAACTATAATGTCAGAATTACCTTCAATAATGTCAAAATTACCAATAATAATGTCAAAATCACCAGGCAAAAATCAAATATGCAACAATAAACTAAACATTACTTCAAGGCACGTTTTGAAGGTAATAACCTGAGTCCTGGTCCAGTGCCTGAGTATTATACCTTCCATTCTATCAGCCACAGTGACCAAGAGGCTGTTGGCACTGCCACGCACCCGCTGTATCAGGGAGGCGACACGCTTTCGCATGATTGCGTAAAAGTTATCTATACGTGCCTCTGCGAACATTCCTGATGCGCTACAGTATTGTGGCAACCCCAACAGCCTATAAAACTATTAATTTTAAAATTATAACAAAAAATTGTAATCCTCACAGTACTCTTTCATTTGATATGTCACACGGTACAGTTTGCATTTTTTTTTTCTTATTTGCGAAATGTGACCCCCATATTCAAAATTCATTAGGTTCGCAGGAAATTGGCTGTGACCGACGAGCAGACACACGAGTGATTCTATATGGGTTCCTGTTTTTCATTCGGACGTCATCATCATTCTCCTGCCCTTATCCCAATTTATTTGTGGTCGGCGCAACATGTCCCTTTCTTCCATACTTCTCTATTAGTCGTCATCTCGGTAGTCACCCCCCTTCTGGCCATATCATCTTTCACACAGTCCGTCCATCGTTCTTCATTCAAACGTACGAAACCCTAAAAAACATTTTTACAAAAGTCAAAAACAACAAGAAGTTTAACTACCACTAAAACTTGCTCTGTATAAACCTGTTCAACTTTACCTTCCTTAAAGAATATCTAAAATTGCTAAGTAGTTTGTTAAATTCCGTACCAGCGGTGTTTTCTTATAGTTGTTACTATAGCAAAAAACAACTCTAAAGTACTCGTAAACAGTTTAAGGCTGCCTGTCCACTGGAGCGGAGAGGAGAGGAGAGGAGCGGAGCGGAGCTGTGCCAATATTAACCAATGGAGTTGCATAAAATCTTTGCTCCGCTTCAGTAGACAAGGATTTGCGAACTAGTTTAAAAATTCATACAAAAACGCGAAGCGGAGCGGAGAAACGGAGCGGAGAAACGGAGCGGAGAAACGGAGTGGGGAAGCGGAGTGGAGAAGCGGTGTTAATTCGGCCTAGCTCCGCACAGTCCGCAGCTCCGCCCCGATACCTCGCTCCACACAGTCCGTAACTCCGCTCCGCTAACTCGCTCCGCATTAATGGACAGACACTGCCCGCAACTCCGCTCCACTCCGCTGCCTCGCCCCGCTCCACACCCTCGCTCCGTTTCAATGGACAGGCAGCCTAAAGAGACTACAACATCGTTCAAACTGTTATAAAACAACAAATGGGTACGAATTTACGAAAACTTTAAATTGAGTCATGAAATTAGTTGGTTCAGGCAATAAAACGTGCGAATGGTTGGTATACGACTTTTAGCACTAGGCTTTTATTGGTTTCCAATGCTTATTTACAAAGTAAAATTGCGTTTATCGATGTTTATTTAAAGGGTAGAAGCAAATCGGCTATCAACTTTAATTGACTGTGTATTTAAGAGCTTACATTCTATTATGAGTCAGTGATACTCGAAATAAAATGATTTTATTTTATTTATTTATTTTATTAAAAGTTGGCAACGACGCAATAGCTGTCAAATAATTACTCAGTTTTGATCAATTTGAGATTATTACTGTATGGAATTAATAATATAAAATATCGCTAAGCAAGTGACCTAAAAAAATTATAATGAATTGCAATTATAAAACTGAATTCGATGTTGTGTGTGACCGTTTTAGGTGTAAAAAGGGCATTTGGGAAGTTTGCAAATCCATTTTTTGACATCTAAAACTAATTATTCGGTGTTACGATATTAACGATCGCATTTCATAATCAATATTTTAGTTTAGTAATTAGCCATATTTTTTGTTTTCATATTGCCAAATTAATCAAAACAGCTAATTATTTGACAGCTATTTGCGACGTTGCCCAAGTCAGAATGCAGGACAGCTGAATGAAATGGCTAAAACACAACAAATTAAAGTAGATTGTCATCGAAATTACCTGACTACCTATTAAAAAATAAGTAGGTATGCAAAAGTTAAATACGGGAGGTATTTAACTTTTGCATACCTACTTATTTTTTTATACTTACCTAACTTTCATTTTAAACTTCATCCGCTCCAGGGTAATATACCTGGCTCATATTCCTTCTAATTTTATCATAGAATTTATGGTAAAACTAAAAGGAATATGAGCCAGATATTATATGTATCAGAAACATTATTGAACGCACTTGCAATTGAATTTTATAGATATAGATCGGCTCATAAAAGGCACTTTTGACGTCAAAAAGTAACAAGAAAATAAAATGATTCTGATGCCTCTTCCAACAGGTATGTCGTATGGAGAAGAATGGGTAAGAACTCCACCGTTACTGTTTTAAAAAAAGTTATACAATATTGTGTATAAATTAATAAAATCTATACATATAATAAAATTGTAGAAAAGTGGTGTCTGTACAATGGAAATATATGAAAAAAAAGTAGCAGGGGTTGTTATTATATCGATGCTGAACCCGAGATTGTAATTAAAATTTTTTTAGTCTGTTTGTCTGTTTGTCGGTTTGTCTGTTTGTCTGTTTGTCTGTTTGTCTGTGTGTTTGTGCACGCTAATATCAGAAACGGCTTATTCGATTTAGATGCGGTTTTCACTAATATATTGTAGTAAGCTTCACTTAACATTTAGTGTTTATTTCATGTCAATCGGTTCATAAATAAAAAAGTTATGTCAATTTAAAGAATCACGGCGAACATTTGTTATATGTTAGGCATTTCTTTCCTTGATTTTCGGTATACTTATCTTAATTTTTATTTAGGGTTTGTATATAAATATTATAAGTATTTGGTATAGGTTAGGCATTTCTTTTCTTGATTTTCTTTATTAAGTATAAGTTTATTAGCTCAGGTTAGTAATTAATTTTTCTAACAATTCTTTTGTTTTATAAAGTTAGATAAGACGTGTAAACCAAACGTACTAAACGTTTGGTTTACACGTCTTAACACTTATTACTTAAACTGTGATAGTTTTAGACTGTATAATAATCTGTAAGTATTTATAATTTAATTGTTTACGATAGTACGTGTTTACTGAATAACTGTGTGTTAAGTAGTAAGTACTATTTTATTGTAAGAATGCTTCGAAGAAGATCCAACCTCTCCCAATGTAGCAGAAATGCTAAAAGGATAAGATTAGTTCGATCACAGGAATCTGAGGAAGGTCGTGAGGGAAGGCTCTCTGCAACTCGGGAACATCAGGCTAGGTTTCGTGCTGCAGAAACTTCGACTCAGCGGGAATCTCGACTGAGTTCAAATCGTTCTCGAATGGTCGAGGTCGCGAAAATTTTTTTATACTAAGGGGGTCGAGTCATGAAAAAGGTTGAAAAACACTGCCATACATTAATCCTACTAATAATATTATAAATGCGAAAGTTTGTGAGGATGGATGGATGGATGGATGGATGTTTGTTACTCTTTCACACAAAAACTACTGAACGGATTTTGATGAAACTTTACAATAATGTAGCTTATACATTAGAATAACACATAGGCTACAATTTATTAAGATTTTATGTGATTTGACCATAACATAACGATAAGTATCAAGTAAGTCGGAAAAATTCCTGCCCTCTGAGATCTATCTTTGCGTGCGCTGCCATTTTTTTTTTTTTTGGTTGGGAATCATCCAATGATTTCTGGGCGTTTCAGTCTCTTACTGACTAAAACCCACCCGTGTTCGTTCCCTTGCCTTGCCAGATGCCACGCTTTCCCCTTGGGACTACCCGCAACCCCGGCAGGCATCGGCCCTAGCGGACCCCGTCAGTTTTGCTGATATCTCTTTGAGGTGCGCGTGGAACACGATGCGCCGTCGACCCGGGCCTGGTCCTTATCGGACGGTGAGCTGCCCGTTGCTCTCCGTCCGCAGGCCCGCGCCTACGGTGGCCGGAAATCGGCTATCAATTCCCGACGCCCGGGATGTCTCCTACGGCGGCGGCGGCTAGGGCTGGTAGGGCGCGGCCTTTGCCACTCCCTCGCGCGCTCCACCTTCTCCTTCGCGAGCATTACTGCTTTGCAGAAGGAGGTGACGGCTTGCCATGCCCTCTCGCTCCGCACCATGGCCTGAACCAGGGCCGTACGCGAGAGGCCACCGCCGCCGATCGCCTCCACGAGGACACGGCGGTGGTCCACCTAAGCCGGGCAGACCTCCACCGTTTGCTGCGTGCGCTGCCTAAACCGTTAGAGTTACATGAAGAAAATGTATTGTGGGATTGTTTGTCTTAAAGAGTTCTTAATAAAAGTCCGCGACAGCATATCCGCGACACCTTTTATGTGGAAGCCTTTATAACCAAAATAGTGAGCAATAAATACAGTTACATTGAATACTTTTTTTACATTGCATATTTTAGAGTATTTAGTTAATTCTTATCAAAATAAATACCTTCATCGCTTTTGGTATTTAATTTAGATAAAGTTTGTCTTTTACACTAAGTAATTTGGACAAATAGTTTAAAAGTTAGAACGATAAGAATGACCTGCGATATTGAGTCGACGGCGCTCAGAACGAGGGTGGAGGGGCGGGCCAGCCAGGGGATGACGCGCCAGAGCGCCGAGTGGAATAATTATGTTCGAGAAATAACGTAAATAACGCAATTAATTGTTTAACTGTCAAAATGAAACCCATTGCTATTGTAAGTCCGACATCCACGCGGGCGAAGCCGCGGGCAGAAGCTAGTGTTACATCTATACTGGACCGCTAAGACGCTGGCAACACTGTCGGCGTGCCCTCACCACTGTCAAGCCCCTCCACGCACTTAAGACGACGCCATGACGGGAAATGGTGCATAAATAAGCTTGCACGTCATTCTCGTCCCTTTTTCCACAACAACCACTGACCAGGTCGAACCTCCGTCAACTAACTAAATTCTATTTTGTGTTACTGTTGTGCGGATAGTATTGAAACCCGATAAGTATATCTCATCTTTTGATTTATATTGTACCTAATAAGATGATTGTAGTTCAATATTTATGTGTAGTAATTAGTGATTGTTAATTTGGTTTTTGTGTGAATAAATAATAACGGATTTTAGTTTAAATAAATTGCTGTGATTTTTATTAATAACGTATTAAAATAATTTACTGAGGTTGTTTGAATTTCATTTATAATAAACCCTGTATTAAATCATTTGTAACAGTTTCAGAAGTGGGATTATTCCGCTCATCATGAAGAGGCAGCGAGCTCGACACAGTAGTAGCAGTGAATCTGATGATTCCGATGTGCAAGCCGCAGCAAAGCGGGCAGTACCGTCGGCTCATGGAGAATCATCGAGCAGTAAGCTAGAACAGTTGGTAAACGAAAAAGTTGAAGGTATGATGAACAAATTCTTTAGCAGAACGCGTGAAAATAGAAGTGATGGTGTTAAAGGCGACATAATAATTCCGTTATTTGATCCGGATGATAAAGATAATAACGTGTTTGTTTGGCTGAATAAAATCAACCAGTTGGGTGATATTTATGGCTGGGATGAGGCAAAGCGCTCGTATTACATGCAGACTAGATTAGATGGCTCAGCTAGACGTTGGTATAATAGGCTAGATAATTACGATCTTACGTGGTGCGAGTGGCAAGAACTTTTGAAACGTACGTTTCCAAGGATGTTTGAATTTGCGGAATTAATTGAAGAGTTAGTCGGTCGTAAGAAAGAACCAAAAGAGACGATGAGTAAATACTTTTACGATAAATTAGCAATGTGCCGTAGATGTAGGTTCGATGACAGTGCCGCGGTCTCTTGTATTGTTCGCGGCCTACCCTCTGAATTACAAGCTAGCGCTAAAGCTTTGAAAAGTACAAATCCAGAAGAATTGTATTGTCAGTTTTTGGTGTCGATGGAAAATTATCAGTCTCACTTATCGCGATTTCGAGAGAATGATCAACGTGCTTTGAGACATTCTTCTAATGCAATTACTTCGAAGCCGGCTGAAAAAAAATCATACCAGTCTCCTTCCAGTCCAATCAAATGTTACCGCTGTAATACTGAAGGCCATTTGGTTAGGGATTGCACTAACCCTGACACTCGGCTATGTAACAACTGTGGAAAGACCGGGCATATTGCAAGATTTTGTAGGCAGAATGTTCATAGTGACTCGAATAAAATAAAAGAAGTCAAAGTTATACAAAACTTTAACGATTTATACTTTAAAAATATAACGGTTAATGGGTTAAAGGCTATTGCATATTTAGATACTGGCGCACAAAGTAATGTCATAAGTTATAGTTTTGCGAAATTATTACGATGTATTATCGAACCAAGTGATAAAATTTTAAAAGGTTTTACTGGCATTCCTATACCTGCACTGGGTGAAATAAATATCAATGTTTCCTTGGACGGTTTATCTGTAAAAACAAGAGCTTTAGTTACTCATGTCGACCTGGGAAAAGTCGATATATTGTTAGGGCAGCCTGTCATTAATAGAGATGATGTATCCCTTGTAATAAATGGTAATTCTGTGACCCTTTCCCAAAATCACAATAATATACAAGGCATAGTAGTAGAGAATAGTGAACAACGAATAGACCTCGTTTCCAAAAATAGTTTGACTATTCTACCTAACGAAGCAGCAATGGTTCTGGTGCTAATTAATGGTGGATCAAAGGGAGTTGTAAATACTAATCCTCGTTATTTCAACCTCGCAGATCATGAGTACATTATCCCGGCGTCTGTGGTGGAGGGCTCCGAGGGTTTACTCAGAGTTTACAACCTGGGTTCGAAAGCTGTGGAGTTTGCAGCTGGCCAGGTGGTGGCAAGAGGGCAATGCTGTGCCGAAATATTGCAAGCTGAAGCTGGATTGGTGAGTCAAATCTTTCTTTGTTGTTGGTCCAATTCTGACGCTGGGCTTCAAAGCCAAAATAATATTACTGTTGGTGGTTTCGTACCGAATTCTGCTGATGCTGATGTGACAAAATTGGACCAAAAGGATATACTGTTAGTTGATGATGGTTTATGTGCTGATATGTGTATTGGTGGTGTTAATTTGGCAAACATAAACGTGGGTAATATAAGCGATGGAGATAAGCTACGTTTGTTTACTATTTTGTCTCAATATAGATCTTGTTTTGCGTCTAAAACGTTAGAATTGGGACTCACAGGCTTAGCAGAGATGGAAATCAAATTGAACACTGATAAGCCTGTGTATCATCGCCCGTATAGACTTTCATTACCAGAACTTTCAACAGTCCGTGAAAAAGTTAAAGATCTTTTAGAAGCCGGCATTATTAGGGAGTCGAATTCAGATTTTGCATCACCCGTTGTATTGGTCAAAAAGAAAAATGGAGACATAAGGCTATGCGTAGATTATCGGGCCTTGAATGCAGTTACTATAAAAGATAGATTTCCTTTGCCTATAATTGATGATGAAATTTCTAAACTAACAGGTAAAAATTTCTTCACTAGCTTAGATTTGTCACAATCTTATCATCAATTACCGGTATCCGAAAACTCGATTCACAAAACTGCCTTCATTACACCGGACGGGCAATATGAATATGTTAGGGTTCCGTTCGGTTTAGCCAATTCACCTGCGGTTTTTCAACGTTTAATGAATAAAATTATTAATAAGGTAAATAAAATGGGTAATGGTGATCATATTCTGGCATTCATGGATGATATTTTATTACCAAGCAGCGATATTCCACGAGGTTTAGAGCTACTAGAACTTCTCCTGAAAGTATTACGTGAAGCTAATCTTAAACTTAATATGAAAAAGTGTTCTTTTCTTCAAACTGAATTAAATTATCTCGGTCATTACGTTTCTAAGGATGGCATTAAGCCAGGTGAACATAAAATAAAATCTGTTCGTGATTTTCCTACACCATCTAACGTTCATCAAGTCAGGCAATTCGTTGGTCTTTGTTCATTCTTTAGAAAGTTTATACGTAATTTTTCCCTTATTGCTAAACCCCTTACAGACCTTACAAAGAAAAATATGAACTGGTCATGGGGAGAAGCCCAAGATAAAGCTTTTAAAGATCTGAAGTCTAGTTTAGTCTCGCAACCAGTTTTAGCAATCTATGATAGAAATTTGCACACAGAACTTCATACGGATGCAAGTAAGTTCGGTGTTGCAGGAATTTTGCTTCAGCGTCAAGTAGATAATTCTTTAAAACCTGTAATGTACTTTAGTCGCACAACTACCCGTGAAGAACAGAATTATCATAGTTACGAATTGGAGACACTAGCAGTTGTCGAGTCGTTAAAAAGGTTCAAAGTTTATTTGTTAGGTATTAAGGTAAAAATATTAACGGATTGTGTTGCTATTCGTCACACATTTGTCAAAAAAGATTTAGTTCCGAGAATTGCACGCTGGTGGCTGCAAATTCAAGTGTTCGATTTAGAAATAGAATATAGGGCTGGAGACAAAATGAGACACGTTGATGCGCTGAGCCGTAACCCAGTAGATGCCCACGTTTATGCTCTGTCTGCTGATGATTGGTTTCTTACTGTGCAAATGCAGGATCCTAAGTTATGTAACATTATCAACCAATTGCGTGGACCTAATGCCAATCCAGACATATTGAATAATTACAAAATAGGTAATGAACGTTTGTATAAGAAAACTTTATATGGGGATCGTTTGTTAGTTCCTTGTAATGCTCGTTGGAAGCTTTTGCAAAAATATCACGATAATATGGGGCATAGTGGATTAAAGAAATGCGATAGCGCTATAAAAGAAAAATTTTGGTTTCCTAAAATGACTAAGTTCATTAAAAAATATGTCACCTCGTGTCTGGATTGTGCTTTTCGGAAAGGACATTATGGAAAACTGGAGGGAAAATTAAATCCTATCCCAAAACCTGACGTGCCAATGGATACTATACATATTGACCACTTAGGGCCTTTTCCGAAGTCTAATAAACACAATCAATATATTTTAGTAATTACATGTTCCTTCTCAAAATTTGTTATTGCCAGAGCAACACGCACCTTAAGTTCAGCTGAAACTATTCATATTTTACATGACGCATTTTCATTATTTGGTTTTCCCTCCACCATAGTGTCCGATCGTGGTCTTGCGTTTTGTAGCCGTTATTTTAAAGACTTTGCAGTTAAACACCTTATAAAACATGTGCTGACATCAGTTGCAACACCAAGAGCTAACGGTCAGGTTGAGAGGGTCAATAGAACAATTTTAAATGGTTTAAGAACTAGCAGTGAGGAAAGTAACTGGGACTGTTGCCTGCCTGATGTAGTTTTCGGTGTTAACAACACGTGCCATGAAACCACAGGTCAAGCCCCCTTTAATTTAATGTTCAAACATACGAGTAAAGTATCAAATTTAGAAAATAGCGAAAGCAATTTAAATATAGACAATAGAAGAGCAACGGCTACTGCTAACATTAAACGTAAACAACAATTAATGAAACATCAATTCGATAAGAAACGTAAAGAAGGTCGTATTTACAAAAAAGGGGACTTGGTCTTATGGCGTAATCCAAAGGGCTGTGGGCAGTCTGGAGTAAATACGAAGCTTGATGCTACGTATGCCGGGCCGTATAGAATAACTAAGTCGCTTGGTCATGACCGGTATATGTTACACAGCGTAAAAGGGTTTAGAGGGTACAAGAAATTTAGTACAGTGGTAGCTGTAGATTCTTTGAGGCCGTATGTAGCTGTTGTTGGTTCTGATAGTGATGATGCTGACAGTCAATTAGATACAGAAGATCTTATAGATCTATTAGAAAGTTAACTAATGCACATCGTGTGGACACGTTGTTTCAGGACGGCCGAGCTGTTACATCTATACTGGACCGCTAAGACGCTGGCAACACTGTCGGCGTGCCCTCACCACTGTCAAGCCCCTCCACGCACTTAAGACGACGCCATGACGGGAAATGGTGCATAAATAAGCTTGCACGTCATTCTCGTCCCTTTTTCCACAACAACCACTGACCAGGTCGAACCTCCGTCAACTAACTAAATTCTATTTTGTGTTACTGTTGTGCGGATAGTATTGAAACCCGATAAGTATATCTCATCTTTTGATTTATATTGTACCTAATAAGATGATTGTAGTTCAATATTTATGTGTAGTAATTAGTGATTGTTAATTTGGTTTTTGTGTGAATAAATAATAACGGATTTTAGTTTAAATAAATTGCTGTGATTTTTATTAATAACGTATTAAAATAATTTACTGAGGTTGTTTGAATTTCATTTATAATAAACCCTGTATTAAATCATTTGTAACACTAGTTATACATAAAATTCGGTGTTTTATTTAATGAGAGTTGTATTTGTCGAAAAGCGAATAATTGTATGAAAGGTACCTTAACAAATTTAATAGCAAAGACTTTTCTTATACCTAATATGTGAAGACGATGCACCTAGAATAAAATTACTACATCATAGTAGGTAAAAAGTAGTTTAAATAGTCTCGATAATAACGCATCTGACGCTAGTCAGACTACATCTGGCTATTTTAGTTTTTTAATTAAACATTTACACACATACATAAACTGACTCTTTCTTCCCATGGGAGAAGGCAGAAACTACAGCACGCCACCTACTACGATCCTTACATACTTATTTTGCTTCGTTTACGTACATATATTATCTGGTCATACACACACGCCGGTTGCGAATACTACGCACCTGACCTTTCTGATGAGCGTCACCAAAAGAGATAGGCAACAAAAACATACAAACATCTGTTTGTAATTAAAAGTTTCCACAACTGTTAAAACTCATTGCGAGAGAAACTCACAACGCCATTGAAATGTTTAATTTTGAGGCATATTAGTTTCATACATAATGAAAAAACATCACTCGGTTTTTTTTAGCCGTATAAGCTACAAAATATCAATTTATTTTACCCAACTTGAACAACATATTAAATTTGGCGCCCAACATGGGACAGCCAATATTTTACCAGACGGCTTAAATCCATGTTTCGACCGCAATGTCCTTCCTCTAGTAATAAATAAGTCAACCAGCTGTCGTCTCACGCTATTCAGATCACGTTCGACGTTTTATTATTTTCAACTTTTGCTTAATCGAGGCGGCCATCTTTATTTATGACGTTTCTAATTTCCCGCTTTAATTTAATACACCACAACAGTTTCAGTAACATTTCTGGCACGTAGCAAATAATTTTATCATGTTTTTGTGGAAATGGGGATGTTTTCATGGCCTACTGACCTCGGTTTGGCGAAAAGGCCAAAAAAGTCTTGAATATTAGACGCCAAATTGCTAACACGATTAGCATTTTTTGCTTTCGCACTTTTGTTTTCTTTTTTGTGGCCAGAATGTAAAGCAGATATAATTCGACTGTCTTTGGTGTAAATGGATGTTTAATATCATATGAAACCTACTGTAAGTTGTTGAGGAATTGACGTAGAATTTAATTATAGTAATGGCTTTTACTTTTTATTTCAGCAAAAATAGCAAGTCATTAAAATGGAAAACCTTTCAGCGGCGCCTTCCTGCAGTTCCGAACCGCGGCCGCATTGTGACGGGATCGGCAGATGTGAGAAAAAACCGCAACGCGAATTATTATAATATTTGTTGCGGGCCCGCTTGGCTCGTATGTTCTTAGTCTCTCCGTACCTAATAAAGACCAACTATCTAATTACGCAACACATTTTCGTAAACGATTCCGATTAATCTGTTTCATTTTGACAGTTCAACAACATTAATTACGTTATTTTCGTTGCTGAGCAAAATTGATTTTCGAACTTTTGAAGCAATGGATTAGCAATCTGTTTCAAAGCGATTCAGATTCTGATTGGTCGTGTATTACGTAATTAGGGTACAGGTTTGTTAATAAACAAATCCACATTTCCTTGCAACATAATGCAGTAGTGTTGTAAGGATATAAAATATTAACATTCCTTGGGCGGAAGCCAGGATCTACGAGTATTGAGCTGTCGTAAAATCTAACAACCCTTTGTTTTCTACCAGTAAATATATAGTTTCACTCAATAAAGATATAGTGATGTGCTCTCTCAGTAATTGGAATGCTCTTTGATATGTGAGCTAAGGGCGAAGGTTTTCTGCGATAAAATGCAAATAAAGCTGTCGAGTTACCATATAAATCTGCACAATGGAAAAATACAACATGTAAAAAAAACCCTGCCCAACCCGTTAGGGTGTTGTTAAGTATAGTACTGAGAGTCTATTTATGTGGTAATTTTCAGAAAAAAGAACAATAAGTCGCCTCTTTTTTTCAATGGGGAATTTTGCCGGGTTACGTGGGGCGCGGGCGGCCGTCGGTTAGAGGGTCTGGACCCCTGTTGAAAATTATCGAATTTTTTATGGATTTTTGTTAATTTTGGTTCATTTTTTTATTTTTAATAATATTCAATCAATCTTCTTAGCCTTTTTCCCAACTATCTTGGGGTCGGCTTCCAGTCTAACCGGATGCAGCTGAATACCAGTATTTTACATGGAGCGACTGCCTATCTGACCTCCACAACTCCTCCAGTAACTGGGTAACACGATACCCCTTGGTAAGACTGGTGTCAGACTTTCGGGCTTCTGACGGCTCGTAACGACTGTCAAAGATCCACAAATGACAGCCGGGACCAACGGCTTAACGTGCTTTCCGAGGCACGGAGGAGTCTCGGTATGTAAAGATGGTCACCCATCCACTGACCAACCCCGGCAACCGTAGCTTAACCTGATGGATCAACCCGTGCGGCTTGTTATTACTTAGCCACGAGCTCCTCTCTATTTTTAATAATATTATGATTGTTTATTATTTTTTGGTAACGTTTATTGCAGTTCCTATGTACCCCTTTCGGATCGGACAGGGTTTTTTTACATATTGTATAGTGTTAAGAAGTGTTAGAAGTGTGCAGGAAAAGTCACCGTTTGTTCTTTACCTACAAGCACGCTCTGTCACCATCATCATTCCATCATTCTCCTGCCCTTATTCCAATTTATTTGAGGTCAGCACAACCTGTGTCTTTTTCTTCCATACTTCTATAAAAGTCGGCATCTCGGTAGTCACCCCCTTTCTAGCCATATCATCTTTTACACAGTCCATCCATCGTTTCTTTGGTCTTCCCCTACTCGTATAGCCATCCACATTCATACTCAAAACTTCCTCCGCATCACATGCCCATACCAGGACAACCTATTTCCACACAACTTTTTAGTCACCGGTTTCACTGTTCAGACTTTCTCTGATATACTCACTAGCTCCGCGGTTTCACCCGCATAAGTCTCGATCCCGTGAGAATATCGGGATAAAAAGTATCCTATGTCCAGGTACAGGTCATGGTCTACCCATGTGCCAAATTTCATCCAAATCTGTTCAGTCATATTAGCGTGAAAGCGTAACAAAGAAACAAACAAATAAACTTCTTTTCGGATTTATAATATTAGTTCGTAGGTATTTCTTTCAATTCTTTAAGCACGCTCTGCCACCGTATCTACGTATAGCAAATATAGTTTTTGTTTTTCAGCCAACAAAATTTATTCTTTAACCTTGACTGTTTAAGTATATAGTTCAAAAATCTCTCAGCTTCATGAAGATTAACGACCCACTCCAAGTACCTATATCTGTCAAAGGACCAAGTAAATTGTCTTCAAAGCGTTTGATGAAGAGAGCATTTTCAAGAAGGTTGTAAAAACAGCACAAACAGAAGATGAGATGCTGAAAATCTGACTCTTTTATTAGCTCTTTATAAACTAGAGGAAATTTAAACGGTGAAAGTTGATTACAAGTCGTTAAGTGAGTGTTGCGTCGGGTATCGCCTTGATAAGAAGGTTTTAGAGGTCATTTATCTATGAAAAGACTTAGAAATTCATGTTTATGTTAAGGGAGAACAGGATAAACTTTGTCTTGATAAAGCAATAGGAATCATAACGGAATAAATAAATTACCTTAATGACGCTACCAAAGGTAACACCTATGCACCCCTTTACGGGTAATTTAGTGCAATAATATACTCTGATTAGCCTTCCTAGTTGTGAGTTTTTACTGAAATTCATCCGCTCGCTTACTTAAAAAACGTCAGTTTTCAATCGATCTTATTCAGTGTGATTGGTAATTTTGACTGAACGATCAATCTTTAATTTAATGTTATAGACTGTGACGATGACATTGCCACATGCGACCTATGCATCACACTGACGTCAACCAAAATCCTGGATCGCGCAAGGAGAGTTTACCGCGCGATTAGCCTGTAAATAAACCCCTTTTTTCTATAGAGGATGAGTGAACTTTACACCTTGTTCCTCATGACTGTAAGACAAATGCATAGCCTTCACAATTGTACAGAACAACAGTACAATCCAAACTGTTTACTATTTTATTGTTGTTAAACTGCCTGCCTGTCCTTGAAGCACCTCGTAAAACGACAATTACGGAGGATTCGAGATTTTACAGCGCATTTAAATTCGTCTCAAATACAGAATAGACAAGAACTACAACCATGTTTTGTTTTGGTCGCAAATAGTCGCAATGCAATTCAGTAAAATCAGAAACTTTGGTGGAGTCGGGGACTATTCTTGAATATGTAAATACATACTTTAGCTACCTTTACCCGACTATGGCGAAGCAAAAAGGAGGGTTCTGTATTTATTTATTTATTACATATACGGTAGCGCTACAGGTGACAGTAAGTATAACATTATATTACATAAAGGAGACTAAAAAAAACTCAACACATCTTTTGGCGCTGGGACTCGAACCCAGGATCTGATGGACAGGAGTAACGCTTTCTACTACCAAACGAACGAAATACAACAACAGAATAATAAAATAAGATAATCAGAAGTAGAACGTAAGACACCAACAAAATACATCACCCATTGTTTGTCTTAGTTGTATCCTTTATTTATGTGTATTTATTTGTGCTTCTATTTATATACATATAATTAGGTGTATATATTATTCATTTATAATTTTTATTTAATATTTATTGCATCTACCACTGTTTGTGTCTGGATCACCCAAAGGTTGACTGGTGGAAAATGCTTGTGGCATTTAGTCTGCCTCTGTACATGTGTGTGCTTGAAGTATTAAATAAATAAATCAAATCTATACTAATATTATAAAGCTGAAGAGTTTGTTTGTTTGTTTGTTTGTTTGTTTACTTGAACGCGCTAATCTCAGGAACTCCTGGTACGATTTGAAAAATTCTTTCAGTGTTAGATAGTCCATTTATCGAGGAAGGCTATCGGCTATATATCATCACGCTAAGACCAATAAGAGCGCAGCACCAATGAAGAATGTTTCAAAACAGGGGTTTTCTTTTTCCTTTTGAGAGCTTCCGCTGCGTGCGCTGCGTAAACGGTTAAAGTTTCGCAATAATCATGTAGGACAGAATTGTTTCTCTTTAAAAGTTCTTAAAAAAAGTCCGCGACAGTATATGTCTATCTTATAAGGTTGGCTCACTATAACCTTTTTTATGCTAACCAAATTTGTTTTAAGAGAATGCATTATTTGTGAAGGTGTTTTTATAAACATGATATTAATCCTTATCCAAATAAATATGTTATTCATCACAAGTATTTCATTTAAAACAAAATTGACCTTAACATCATTCGATTTCAATGAATATCTTAGGAAATATCGCAGTTTTAAAATAACATCGCAGCAAAATAATGATCAAGTACTACGCGCGCATTTATGATGATAATAGGAGCAGTGGTGGCCCAGTGATATCGGCTCCGACTTACGAGTTGTAGGTCGTGGGTTCGAAACCCAGCAGGCGCTTTACTTTGTGTAAATAATTTCATCACCAATGCTCTCAAAACGGTGAAGGAAAACATCGTGAGGAAACCGGCATGTCTTAGAAACCAAAAATTCGAAGACATGCGACATCTACCAAGTACCAACCCGCACTGGGCCCGCGTGGTGGATTACGGCCCACTCCCTCTCATAGAGAGGGCCTGTGTCCCAGCAGTGGGAACAGTAGGTAATAGGCTGATTATGTATGTTATGTAAGGCAGTCATGAGGGGTAAGGGCGGTGGCCCCAGTTAGCTCTGCGAAATACCATGCCGCGCGGCTCAGACGCGTGGTTGGTTGAGTCAGTCCTTAGGCTGGTTTTCCTCTCACGCTGACTGTCGTCGGCGCTGATAAGACAATTTCTTAGGAAACGTTTTTTAATTACGCCAACCGCTCAGCGCTGACATCTGAAGTTCATACGTTTCGACTGTCAGCGCCGACGGTCAGCGTGACTCTAAAACCAGCCTTACGGAACGGTTGTGCTCAGCAAACTACTTTTTAAATGAATAAGTTAGTAATTGGTCAAAGTCAAAGTTTTGTTTTAGTTTAGTTATTTTTGTTAATTTCCTTATCTAAATAGATACATTATTTGATTTTGTAGTATTTAATTTGTTTAGGGTATTGTTTTTGTAGTATTTTAGGGTAATTCAGTCGCAGGTTAAAGTTAGCGTTAGCCCAAAGTAACTATTCCAGGCGGACGAAGTGGCGGGCAGAAGCTAGTTGAGAATAATTATCATTCTCAGTACCTACCTACCTACTCACATAGCCACATATTTATATAATTCAGGTTCAGAAATAAGACCTAACCAATTAAGGTCAGACCTTTACGACTAATAAGTGGATATCTACCTGCCCACCCAAAAATCATGAAGACATTTCTTTTTATAAGGGACCAAAAGGATAGACAAATTAATTATTACGGTTTAGTTAGGAACCCTAACGGGAGACCCTGAAACAGAATAACTACTAACATTTAATCCAGAATTATTTTGGGTAGGTACTAGTAGTAAGTAATTGCCGGCAGTCAGACGTAAACAGTTTACGTAACAGGTTTGTTATGCCCGGAATATAAACGAGGAAGTTACGTATCACCAGGTACCGCAATGTTGATCTTGTGAATAACGAATAAGCTAAGTTGGTTGCTAGTTGGCATATTTGCGCACGTGCACGAATTCTGACATATGTGAGCACATTCATATTATGGACGTGTGGCGGCAACTACACATCTAAGACACAAAATCCTGACGTCACTCAAATCCTGCATCGCGCAAATAGAATTTACCGCGCGAACGACATATACATATACAAGGCCCCGACATCAACTTTCGGGCAGTTGCCCGCCAGACACAATACCCCATTCCCATTCCCATTAGAAAAGGGAGGATCCTCCGACCAGACGGTCGGACGATCTTCACTTTTCTAATGAGGATGAGTGAACTTTACACCCTGTTCCTCATACCTCTAAAGACGCGTTTGTGAATATGTAGTTCGCGATACTACGAATATGTGCACGTGTCTCTTAAATATATTTGCACGTACTCGTAAATCACTCGCTAACCGTCCATATTATGTTCCTACAATGTACACGAACCTCACAGTTTGCATGTGTGGATCTGCGTTTATGAAAACTTTTCAAGTAACTTATTGGGGTTATTTTTGCTGTGAAATAAATCCTCGAATAATAAAATAATAATAATAATCGAGAATAATTTAAAATATTTCCCTTTTTGCGAAATGCACGTCCTGTCGGTTCACCACCTTCAACCATACTGTTATAAAAAACACAAATAGTTTTTTTGCACATATTCAGATTTATTTGCTCAAGTAGTTGGTGTAAAACCTTTCACTCGGGATTGATTTCCGATAGAACCTAACGGCTTTAGACTGGATTACCCACGATACCCGTGACGCCTGACTTTCTGACTTATCGTTATCTTGTTAGAACATTGTTTTCTGTAAGAATGGACCTTCCATTTTATCAATGTAAGTATGGTTTTTGTTTAAAACCCAAACGAATTTTACAGTAGATAAAATAAAATGGACGAATAAATGTATTGGAATTCAATCTGAATGAAGTCACGTACGTTTTAAAATTCAAATGAAATGGAAAAATATTAAAAACGTAACTCTAGGTTTATATCTACCGAAAGCAAACACGTGTTTCGAAATTCTTCAACATTGTAATTTATCTAATTAACATTTTTTTTTGTCACCGGATTGAATTCTGGATTTGTCGACAAAAAAATTTACTTCGTGCGGATCACCTCAAGAAAGAATAATATTATTCAAAAGTGTCGATTTACCCGTTTCGGGCGAATAAATTCGGGTGAATCACCTATAAGCCGAATATTTTCAGAGGTAGCCATTCTCCAAAACTAGAACTATTTCAGTTTTATTCAGTAAACGCCTCAATGTAGCTTACTTATATGATTCCTTGGTCATAAAAGACGCTGACCCTAGTATGTACGGCTTTTGTATTACCCCTTTGAGATCAATGAAAGGGCAAACGTAATAATAATTAAGAAGTTGTATAATCTATTCTAAAAGTATCTGATGTTATTGTAAACAAAGTTTGTTCAGGTTCGACTCTCACACAATCACTCACTAATGAACATTTTAATAAAGCATCTGTATGTAGAAGGTGTCAACTTTATACCGCACCGTATTTTCCAACTATTATTGTTTTAATAACATTAAATACGATAGTTGAAAACGCATCGATGTAAATTGAGATCAATTTTTTTATCTTAATTGTCAAATTAAAAACATCTATACTTACTCTATTTGAAATAAGATTAGACATTTAAACAACCCTTTTTACAGTATGTTCCACCGATTCTGACTTCTATACCGTAGGCATAAGGATGGCATTAAAAGCAAAAACCTGGTTACAATACCAACTATTTACTGAGGCTGCCATTTATCATGCTACCAACGCAATAGAAATCAAAATCAAAATAGGATGAACGGACTGTAATGTTTAATCTTATTTCAAATGGAGTATAAGATGACGTAAAATTAGAATTTTGGGTATAATTGTTCACATAATCAAATCAAAACACTCTATTTGTAAGTGGCACTACAAATTGACCCACAGGTACGTTTTCGGACCCATTTATTTACATTTTCACCAGATGCTTTTTGAACAGACCATAGGCAAGTATAGTCTTGTTGGAAACCGGTTAACCATAAAAAAATTCTCTATTCTTTGTTTTATACAGAAGAACGGAAAATCACGAAATACCTTTTCAGCATCAGCAACATCAAGCAGTTGCTGCAAAAGCGTACCATAATGTAATACAGTAGGTTTTACATTATGCTACGCCACACCACCCAACCACATCAAGGAAAAATCACAATATTCAATATAAATTACACTTTGCTTCGGGATTCTGTAGAATTTTCGCATTCAGCATGACTCTGAAATCTACGTATATTATAAAGTGCCCTGCACTATCTAACATTTTTTTTTATAATTTACCTTACAAAGCATTTTAAATAGCTACGCGCGTTACGGGTCCAAAGAAGCCAGAAAGTCTGACAACAAGTCTTACCACGGGGTATCGTATTACCCAGTTACTGGGTTATGGACATCAGATAGGCAGTCGCTGTATGTAAAATACTGGCTAGCTGCATCCGGTTAGACTGGAAGCCGACCCCAACATAGTTGGGAAAATGCTAGGTAGATTGATTTATAAACTAGCATAAAAAGAAGTAAAGTTAAAAAGTTTTGATAAAATTAGATTTCGGTACAACGCGCAACGTAGCAAAAAAAGATGATGGATAGCACAGGGTGATGGGTCTTGAGGCTTGGCAGTGGTGCCAAAGACCTTTGAATATGCAAAGAAACTTAACTTTTGATCCAGTAAGACGTACAGTTTCAAGACTAAAAAAAACAAAGGTTAAAAAACTGGAGTTTAGCAGCGAAAAATAATTCAAGAGTTTTAATAAAAGCTACTTTAAAGAAGAAGACCCCTTTTTTCCCTTTTTCAAAGGAAACAACGGAATATCTTTGTATTTCAAAATCAGCTGGCGGAATAATTTAATAAAGACAGCTCAACACTGGCATGAAAAATCTCGAGTGTAATATTATGTACCATCGCGAACATTGGCGGTGAACCACTTTTCAACCATAAAGCTGCCTGTCCACTACAGCGGAGAGGAGAGGAGCGGAGATGTGCCAAAATTAACCAATAGAATCGCACCTCGGGAGCGAAGTTTTCATTCTATTGGTTAATATTGACACATCTCCGCTCCTCTCCTCTCCTCTCCTCTCCTCTCCACTCCAGCCTTAATTCCGTCACAAATATTATATTAATATACTTTGATATTGCTTATTTTTACGTAGTTTTTGGTGCGTACTAGAAATATATAATTATTATAGCTCCATCTGAGATCACTCGAAGATTACTATGGAAAATATGTCGTAATGAAAAAAAAATTAAATATTTAAATATTAATTATTTCTTCACCACTGCTCTCAAAACGGTGAAAGAAAACATCGTGAGGAAACCGGCATGTCCTAGAACCAATAATTATGAATGTATGTTACGTATAATATTATATATTATAGCTGTCTGTGGTGGGCTTAACATTAGGGGCATATGAGTAAAAAGTGGTTGACGCTTCATGTTTTGTAATAAGTCGTTGTATTTCTTCAGTTTTCATTCGATTTTTTCTTCGCTGCACTCACGTTTACGTTTAGGCATAGTTTATAGCGTAAGAAATCTGTTTTGAACGAATATTTTAAGGAAATAATTTTTTGTGCTGTGACGCAGGCTGCACGAAAAACGATAATGACAGTTATAGTGTTGTGCCATGGATGGGCAAGATAGTTTCTAGAGTTGGGGTGGGTACTGGTATTTGAGCTCTAAACAGACAGACTGCTAGCGGATACGACTACTACATGTGTTCTTTATCATGAAGAGACTATGCAGTGAAGTACAATTAAAATGGAACTTCACTTAGGTAAGTTCGTTTAATTTCTAATTATATCATGAAAAAACGATGTCAAGACAATCCTTTAACCCAAAATACTTGAAAAACAAATTAAGGAAATACCCAGGCTTATAAAAATAAATAAAAATCGATCCCGTTTAGGGTAAATAAAGGTTTCCCTATTAAGATCATTTCACATCCGTTTCAAACATGAACATCGTTTTATAATCCCGTATAAAATTCCATATTTTAATTATTCAACCCATTACTTCAGTCAACAAATAATGAGATATCAACGAGAAGACTTAACGTATGCAAAACGTGTTATTTATGCTCCAATAACGTTACTTGCCAAAAACGAAAGTAAGTAGCCCTTTGAACCTTTGAGCTCTTTTGTGTATTGAACTGATTTCTGCACTTGTATTTTCAATCAGCAAGTCCTACTGTGTAATATAATATTATGTATATACTTATATAAATGTGAAAGTTTGTATGTTTTTGTGTTTGGATGCTTGTTACTCAATCACGCAATATAGGCTGAACGGATTTGGCTGAAATTTGGTACACAGATAGTTTATAATCTGGATTAACTTATAGGATACGTTTTATCTCGGTAGTACGTTCCCATGGCATAATTTCTGACCTTCACGTGGGCGAACCTGCGGGCGAAAGCTAGTAGTATAGAAAAATAACGAATCAAAAAGGTAAAAAGTCGACAAGTTGACGTTTAATAAATACCTACTTTACCACACTTTACCTTTTTGGCACAACCTAATATTTTGGCACGTGTATTTTCAATCAGCAAGTATTAAAGCAATAAAGCCTTAGTTATAGAGCCTTAAATCATAAATGGTACAAAGGTGACAAGTAAATATAGGTATATGTCCCAACATTGACGTTAAATAAATACCTACTTTACCTTCACAATCAAATATTTTGCTAGGATTTTTATTAAATCGAAATAATAAAATATATTTTTGAAAGTGAAAACATTCTCGTTCCCTTTTACGTTAAGAAATTCATATTATTGTTAGCAGATTGATTTAATTTCGATACCAAATACACAGAAAACCTATTTGGAATCCAAAGACCTCTATAAAAAATAATCGAATTTGTTATCTACTCAAAGCGAATCACAAAAACCTGAGGAGATACCTAGATACCTTCCATAAAAATATATCGACGACGAAGTGACTGCAACTTCTAACTGCCGAAGTCAACAATTTCGGTAACCAAAGTGAAAAAACTGTTTTATTGATTGACAAAATTTAATTGATTAATCGAAGTGGCAACAACTTGGTAGTTATAAGGTTTTACCAAAACATGTGAATTTTACCTTAAATTCAAAAACATGAAAAAAAAAACGAAACAAAATTTCAGATATGAAGCTTTTCGCCGTCGATTTATGTTTTTTTATCAATTAAGCAGCTTTTACCGCGGCTTCGCCCGCGTAGATGTTGGAAAATATCCCACGGTAACGTACTACCAGGATCAAAAATACCCTATGTTGAACTATCTGTGTTCCAAATTTAAACCATATCCGTTCGTATTCAGAAAAACAGACAAACGGACGAAAATTTATTCTTCGTTACTATATTATAAAACCAATTTAATAACGAAGTACATATAAAAACTAAGGTATTATTTTTCTTAGGCTTGAAATAGTCCACTTTTATTTCAACCTGTTTTCAGGTATGTTTGTATAAAATGTTAGTGAAAACAAAACCAGATTGAGGTATAATTTTAATTAATATTTTAAAGAAAATCTTTTTTTAAATGGCTGATACCTATTAATTATGTACGTGAAGCTCATTGTTTTCAGGGTTCATTAAGTCCCACCGCCGGCGATTAACGAGAAGCGAGTAGAGCTAGCAAGCAACTAAAAACGAGTTGACAAGCTACGACCTTCGAGTGCGCGATGACGGCAACGAGCGATTACTCGCTGGTATGCTTATCTACCAAGTGTGAGTCCCCCAGCGAGTGCTCTGCCCGCCAAGTGAACGTTGCTGAGCGAGTACTCTCTTTGATAGCTCTTGTCGCTGCGACAAACGAAGGCTCGCCTGCGGTGTAAACAGTCAGCGATCAACTATTAATATATGTAACTCTTTTACTTACACGGGCCCTAAAACCTTTTGAACGCTTCTTGACCGAACAATTGGGGATAGCTTGTCGCGTCTCCGTCGGTGGTGGGAAAGATACTTTATTGCTTATGTTTCTGTTTACAGGGTATCTGCGAAAAAAGCACGAGAGATATTTTCACTCTGATTATCACTAGGTACAGCTACATAATAAGCCTATTAATGTTCCCACTGCTGGGACACAGGCCACCTCTCTGTGAGAAGGAGTGGGGTGTAATCTACCACGCAGGTCCAGTGCGGGTTGGTAGATGTCACATGTCTTCGATTTTTTTGTTCTACGACATGCCGGCTTCCTCACGATATTTTCCTTCGCCGTTTTGAGAGCAGTGATGATGAAATTATTTACACAAAGTAAAGCACTGGGCCACCACTGCTCCTACTACCTAAGGCTACCTACCTATATGAAAATAAATGCTAAATTGTTTCGTTTTGATTAAATTCAGGTGATAAACAACAGATTTTTAGAAAACCAATCTCGGATAACGACATTTGATAGGCGGCCGAAACGGTTTGAACCACTGTTGCCAATTACCCAGAATCAATTTAATAAGGTCAACAGCAAAGTGATATTCAAATATGGCGTACCTACATTTTTTACTTAGAAAATCGACCGATTTATCATAAAAAGTTTTGATGTTGTAAAATATAAACTACTTATCAAAATTCAAAGTCAATAGGCCAAAACCAAATGCCGTCTTTTATAAATTAAAAGTATTATTAAAACTAAAACTGCTTTGCTTAAAACTTGATATGATTACTATCTATGTTATAAAGTAAATTCCATTAAATAACTCATAAGCGATACGCTTTGATACTCAAAAAAACATAAAAATAGATGAAATTTTGCAATTTTTTTGTATCGAGAAAATTTCATTGTATCGTGTATTCCTTTTGCAGGATACTAGACCATATAGTCAAAAAATATACACCGAAATATTGAATCCCTATTCCTTAAACCTAATAAGGTACACGAAAAAGAAAAAGACCCCGTTTTTCAATATATCACCTTAAGCTTTTACAATCGTTTGCAGAAAGGGTTTCGTACAATCTTTTGTACGTTTTTTGTCGCTTCCTCGTTGGCTCGTGGGACAGGTGCTTAATGAAAGTATAAATTAGACCAAACCATAATTAACTCACATTTTCAGGTACTATGAATACCGTGTAAATTAAATGGAGAGTTGCGTTTGAAGTGCTTTTATGCTTAAAATCTATTGTGACGATTTAATTTATTATAATTTTAGTGGGAAAATTATTATTTTAATGGTAATTAATGTGCTTTTAAAGCATGTTTTAAACTTAATTTGTGTAAGAAAAATGTGTTTCAATGATTTTTTTCATGCATTAATTTCACAATTGTTTAAGCAATACATATTACTGTTATAATTTTTAAAACAGTATTTAAACCCTTATCCTGTTTAATTAATTTATTATAAGACGAAATCAATTTATTCTTACGTGCAATACCTACCAATAGAAAAATAATAATATTTATTAGTTTCTGATGGCGATCCTTATGACGGTTACAAAACGTAACGCTAATCTCTTACAACGGAATACTCTTTTTATTTTTTCGAAGTTGTTTCGAGCCTTTCTGATACGTATTTTCTTTTTTGTATTATTTTTCAACATATTCCTACGGTCTACAGTCGCCGACTCACTTGTAACATATTGACATAAAGTAACACGTGTATGGGTAACCTGATTGACTACACCTTAACAGGTCACTGATACACGTGTTTTATAAATCAAAGCGACCTTCCGCTTCACACGGTTTATAAGATTCAACATAACATCAAGATTTCTTCATTATTTATGTAGGTTTAATATTAATGTTTTATACACCTCAAAATCCGTTGCGTAGAATAGACGAACAACGCGGGCACATAGACACTTAAGGAAAAGTGACTTTAATTAATAGTATGTACCTATAGATATAGTAGCTACTAATTTGTACTCTGGTATTTCCAATAAAGTAACTTTGGTTAGCATAGTTCCGCAACTAAAATTATCTTTTGATCCCATCAGACAGAGAGGATGAAGGACCAGGGAAATTGTTTCCTGATTAGTTTTCTTGTAGGTCCTGTTAAGGTGCTTGAATCCATATCTGTTTGTATCCTATCTGTCTGTTACCTTTTCCTATATAAATCACTGAACCGATCGTTAGGTAGCCTGGAGCAGCCTGCCGGGGTTGCGGGAAAGATGCGGCCGGCGGTCCGAAAGGGATACTGTAACCCCTGGCAACGTGCTGGTCACTGAAGGAACACAGGTGGGTTTTAGTCAGTAAGAGTCGACACGCCCTCCTGCTCCGCCCAGAGCAGGAGAAGTTATTAGATAGTCAGACAAAAAAAAAAACTTTTCATTTTAGATATTTGTAATAAAAAATTACTAAATACACAGGCGAAATCGCGGGCTACAGCTAGCATTTAATCTTGTAGATTTTGAGTCCTTAACAGAATTTCTGCTGCGAACGTCAAGCTTTTGTTTTTAGTACTTAATGGTCTTTCTGCTATTGTGGTATTTGAATATCATCAACTATTTTTCTTTTATTCAAACCTTTTATAGAGAGCCGTGTCCTGTAAGCTTTTAGTCAAAAGTAAATGACTTTGGTACTAGGTTTTACATATTTTTGCCATCTTAACAAGAATTCGTTAAGGTTCCAACATATTTTTCAGAGATTTTAAATTCTTTTTGCGATAAACGTACAGTTTTCTACAACAGCGGTGGCCGCCATGCCACGTAACGGCCGCAGTGACGGCTGTCATGAAAATAATGGCGGCGAGGTTTGAGTTTACGGTGACAAAGACGCTCTCTCAGAAAACACACCAACTTACTTTTATAAATAACGTTTCAATGACGTTATTCGACGGTAAATTGCGGACGCTATATGGCGGCTACCGCAATCTTAGGAAACCAAAGCTTTGGGTCAACAACAAAATAATTTGTACCTAGGTTTTAATTGTGTACAGCTTTTATGCCATAGTTTTTATGTCAACACTGGGTTAAGGTCATCGCTCATTATAGCAGCACGGCTCCGACAGGGTAAATACCTTGTCATTCAAGTTAGGATTTTAAGTCAAATCCGTTAAAATCTATTTTACTATGGCTATACAGAATAGTGGACGGCTTGCAGGCAGTGAGCGGCCCACGAGCCGTCACACGTCGGGCCGACAGCACGCTTCAAGCGAGGAGCCCACTCACCAGCGCCTCGCCGTCCGCGCGTTTATCTTGTCAAAATTACTGTGATGGATGTGTTGTTACAGAGTTTTCATTTACCTAAAATAAATAATGAATTTCTGAACAGAGCTTCCCAGCCAGCCAGCCTTTTTTCCAGTCAACTTTCGATGATTTGATTTAGATACATTAGACCTACTTACCTATTCAGTTTCTGGCAAATGATATCAATATTTCAATTATCGAATTCATTTTGATGTTTGAAGTATTTGATATTGAAGTAAATGAATATTGAGTATTGTAATTTGCCTTTGATATTTGAAACTGAAGGATTTCAAAACAATAATAAGTCTACTATGATGTGTTGTTGTATGTTGTGACAGTATGATCTAATAAAACAACTAGAATGTACCTATTATTGTTTATATCTACATAATAGGGGAATGATAATAATATCAGCCTGTATATCGTATAACAACAAGGCATTTTCAGAAAGAAAAAGACAGGGCCAAATTTTAATCACAAGTCGATTAATAGTATATTATGCAACTAATGAATAAAGGACGGATTTAAAGCGAGGGCCATAGATGAATCACGATCAAGTGAACGATTCTAACGACTGAATCACGACCGTAGGGAGTGATTCAAGTGTTAGAATCCTGAGCGACGCGAGTGATTCATGGCCCTCGATATAAATCCGTTTTATTCAAGAGTTGCATACTATACTTTATACCATGACTACGAGAAAAAGAAAGATTTAAGCGAAAATAGACATTTAATAAAAGGTTAACACGTTCAGTGTCGTGAGCCCTCCTGGAGGGTTCACCTACTTGGATATGGAATGTCGGGAGCCCTCGCGGTGGGCTCATTTTAAATATAGACATTCAGTGTCGGGAGCCCTCCTGGAGGGTTCACCTACTTGGATATGGGATGTCGGGAGCCCTCGCGGAGGGCTCATTTTAAATGTAGACATTCAGGGTCGGGAGCCCTCTTGGAGGGTTCACCTATTTGGATATGGGATGTCGGGAGCCCTCGCGGAGGGCTCATTTTAAATGTAGACATTCAGTGTCGGGAGCCCTCCTGGAGGGTTCACCTACTTGGATATGGGATGTCGGGAGCCCTCGCGGAGGGTTCATTTTAAATGTAGACGTTCAGTGTCGGGAGCCCTCCTGGAGGGTTCACCTACTTGGATATGGAATGCCGGGAACCCTCGCGGAGGGCTCATTTTAAATGTAGACGTTCAGTGTAGGGAGCCTTCCTGGAGGGTTCACCTACTTGAGTATGAGATGCCGGGAGCCCTCGTGGACGTTGGAAGTGAAACCTCTATGAATAATAAAAGTCATAGACTTTTGTAGTTGGAAGTGGCGGAATGATGAGTTATGAGTTCTATGAAAATGGGTGTAGTCGAAAGTGTTAAGGAGGTTGTATAGCATTGAGATAGAGGTCGAATACATTGGTGTGTTCTAAATTCAAACACCAAAATAGTGATTAAAAGAGCTTTTTATTCACTGTTTTCAGTGAATAAAATAAGCTTTTTAGAGGGGGAATGGTATAAAAGTCTTTTAAAGCGGCGTTGAGCACTTTTTGGGATGGGTTAAAAATGTTAAACACACGTCAAGACACCGCGTCAGGACACGTGACCTGATCGAAAATTCAAAGACGGAGGGAGAGTAGAATTTGTTGACAGCGCACTGTGTTTTATTTTTTTGGAATTGTTTTAATAGAGCTACAGCTTTCATTCTTGTACTGACAACAAGCCACATAAACTCGACAGTTTCGTTACTTAGTTTTCACTTCCATCGGCAGTCCCCAAAGACTGCCCCTCATGTTTTTTTTTTACAGGATGGGTGTATCATCATCTGCCTAGCTAAAGGCTACCAACAATATAGGGGTCGGCTTCCAGTCAAACCGTATACAGCTGAACACCTATATTTTACACTATCTCCTGCCCGCGACTTCGTCCGCGTGGAATTTCGGCGTTTTCGCTTAGCGTTATGTAGCGGTGACACCGCCACCATACGAACTACGCAACAAAGACATGACGTCACACAATTCCTGCATCGCGCAGTTAGAGTTTACCGAGCGAAAAACATAGATAAGACTATCCGAAATCAACTAACGGGCAGTTGCCCGCCAGACACAACACCCGTCTAGTTGGAGGATCCTCCCTTTTCAATGGAGGATAAGTGAACTTTACACCCTGTTCCTCATCCCCCTAAATCCCCCTATCTGAATTTTTGCTTGGCTCCCAGGGGGTGTAGCGTGATGTTACAAAGCCTATCCTAAGAATTGCCTTTTTTAAGAATTGGGCTATCCAATGCAAAAATAATCTTTAAATCCGACTGATAGTTCCGGAGATTACCCCCTACGTACAAAATTTAAAAAAAAAACATTTATAAAATTAATAAAAAAAAACAACGGGTTGCACTCCGGGAGTGCTGGCAGAAGTGAAAACTTGAACATTAGCGTTGTGCATTTTTGAATATTTTGGAATGGTTAGAGAATAATTTCGCACGAATTGCTTTATTTATCAGTATAAAGTACTATAATTTATAAGGTTAAATACAATATTCATTAGTAGTAGTAGTATAATTTATTTATTTTCAAAATATTATAGTGTAACAAAAATAAACAATTTATTTAAACACTTTTCATGAAATGAGTAAAATTTCTTACCTCGCTATAGTTGCAATCTTTAAGTAATGTCAGACTATTTATTTTGATATTTACTTTGTCGGTTGCTAGGAAACGGATCTTACGGTCACGTCCTGACGAGAGTTTAACATTTTTTACCCATCCCAAAAAAAGTGCACAACGCCGCTTAAGAAGTCATGTGATGTCATTTTTTTTAATGATTGAGCCTTTTTAACTTTCTAGCTTTTTCTCTGAGCAACTGAAGGTCCTCTCAACGGTGCACCCCAATAATAAGCGATGGAGAAAGACCGTTGACAATTTGAAACGAAAAATCTGAAAAGACACAATACGCAGCAGTGAGAGAACGATTGAGAACAGATTAAATTCTACAGTTGGTCGCAGTAACCAAGCTAGAGCACCCGGACCAAATGGGTAAGGTTAGGTTAGAACTGTGAACCACCGCGCTGCATCCAAATTGTATCATCATCATCATCAGCCTATTAATGTTCCCACTGCTGGGACACAGGCCTCCTCTGTGTGAGAGGGCCATAATCTACAACGCGGGCCTTGTGCGGGTTGGTAGATGTCACATGTCTTCGAATTTTTGGTTCTAAGACATGCCGGTTTCCTCACGATGTTTTCCTTCACCGTTTTTGAGAGCAGTGGTGATGAAATTATTTACACAAAGTAAAGCGCCTCCTTGGGTTCGAACCCACGACCTACAACTCGTAAGTCAGGGCCGTTACCACTGGGCCACCACTGCTCTTCCAAATTGGAGGCAGTTGTTAAAACATTATTTTCGATTTTTATTTTTTTATTTGTATTTTGTGTCTCACGAACTGTGTCCAAATAAACTTTATTGTTTCTTTCTTTATAATTATTTGAGGTTCGATTAAATAGGTACATACTTTAATACTAAAGAAAGCTACGTGTATCGCAGCTATATTTGGAACCCCTCGCATAAACAGGATATGAAAGTGACGATAAATTCGAAAGGTAGTCTCAATTCCCAACCGCACCTGTTACGTTCCCCAAAGCTATTCAACACAGAACAAATGACCAGACGAAGGCCAGGTTCCCTTCTATTTCAACTTTGAACTCATTATTAGAACCCTGGCCTTCCTTATTAGAAAACTTTTGACCTGAATTTATGTTGTATATCAATTTTGACAAAGTCTGCTATTGTATTTTAAGGCCGGCGACAAAGTTTCATAGTGGCCTAGATTTTGTCCGTGGGGAATGTACTACGGGTATAAGTATCCTAAGTCCTAATCAGGTCATGATCTACTTGTTCGACAAATTTAATCGAAATCCGTGCAGCCGTTAAGTCGTGGAAGGGTAATAGACACACAGACTGAGTTCTTTTCGCATTAATACACTGGCCGTCAAAACTTAGTTTGAAATTGCAATTAATATTAAAGTCACAAGATATTTAAAGTTCACTGGTGAGTCTCGATTCTTACTATTCGCTTCCGATGAAAGGTGAAGAGTGTACAGGCGACCTGATGACCGATAAATTCAAGCCTGCTTCTCAGAAAGAGTCCAATACGGTGAAGCTATAGGCTGGCATGTCTTCAGAAGGTCGCACAGAGCTAGTGGTCATAGAAAATGGCACCCTGACTGGGGAAAAATATGCTCAAGAGATCCATAATGAGAATGCAGGGCCATATTTAGTCAATGTGAGTGATGGATCGATACTCATGCAGGATAACGCCCGGCCACACACCGCTCGGGTCGTACAACAGTTCAAAGGATGGCTTGGCCATCGAGAAGTCCTGATCTCAGCCAGATCCAGCATGCCTGGGATGAGCTCAGGAGCCTGGTCAGAAGCCACAGACCACCTCCTATCACCCTTAGGGCCCCTAAACAGGCCTAATGGAAGAATGGAGAATATTCCCCAACATTGCCTCCGAAACGTCGTCTTCAGTATGCCGAACCGGCTTGAAGTTGTAATCAGAGCCTGAGGAGGCAATACCAGTTATTAAAATGTAAATAAGGTGTAAAACATGCATAAAATGTTGTTTGACTTTATTTCCAGTAAGTTAAAAATGCCAATTTTTTGGTTTTTATCTTTTTTTAAGTTAAAAACGTTTCTAATGTATAATAAACTATAATTTTAAAGAAAGTTGATGAAATTTTCCACAAAACGTTTTATATTTCATAACTCTGACTTCTATAGTTTTGGAGAAATAGCAATTTAAAAAGTGTGGTACTAAGTTTTGACGGCCAGTGTAGTTATTATTATGGATTGTTTGGATATCATAAAGATCAAAACAAGTGTTTCAGTAAACATGATCCCCAGTATAGAGGCATGGGGAACAGGGTGAAAACTTCACTCATCCTCTATAGAAAAAGGAAGATCCTCAACCAGACAGGCGTCGTATCTGGTGGGCCACTGCCCGACGATTGCTGTCGGAAAGTTGTTTATATGCTGATCGCGCAGTAAACTTTGCTTGTGCAATGCAGGATTTCGCGTGACGTCAAAAAGTGTGATGATGCCAAAAACATTATCTTATGAACTTTCAATCTTGCTCTTATTTCATTACAAATCAAACTGTCCTAACCTTTACTAGTACCTACCTAATCCTTTCCATCCAATGATTGTCTTGAAGAATTGCTTTTTGAGATTAGACTGTTTATTTATTTATTCGACCTCAAAAACTACAGCCGTCGAGATAATGCGATCTTGACACCTGTCAGTTTCATACTAGACTAACGAAAATGTATTTTGCGAATTTGATCCTTATTACTAACTAGCTTTTCCCGTGGCTTTGCTCACATGGAAGTCGGAAATTATCCCATGGAAATTGTGTTAATCCAGGTTATAAACTTTCTGTCTCCCTCATCCAAATTTTATTAATAGCATAACGTAATGATTGGTTACTATTGTGAATTCGTGCAAGGTTAGTACTTTTTGTTGTGCCAAGATTCAAGTTTATTAACTCAAGTAATATGATTTTTCATACAAACAAAGTCCCCCCTTTTCACCCCCTTAAAAGTCGGATTTCCAAAAACCCCTTCTTAGTGCTCCCCTACATTATAAAAGGAAGCTGTGTGCAAAATTTCACGTTCCTAGTCCCAGTAGTTTCGGCTCTGCGTTGATATGTCAGAGTTTCTCCTTTTGTAATAAGAAAAAAATTGTTCAGCTGACAGGTGTCAAAAATGCATTTGCTGGACTGCCGGACTATAATTATTTTTCCACCCTAAGGGCCTTTTCTGATTTATCGGCACAGCAGCGGTGTGACATCAGGATGTTCGGTATATGCGGTACCGAAAGCTTACCGAGCGCCTATATTTCAATTGAGCGTTTCTGATTAGCTCGGTATGTGCGGGAATGGAGCGGTACAGATTCGGCATACCGCGGCTTGGCATTGGCAATTGGCATGCAGGTCCAGTGGCCGCTCTGCATTCTGCCGAGTCTGACGCGTGCCCTGTGCATATTGACGGACACTTATGTTGTCTTAGTATTGGAAGTTGAAAAGTATCCCGAATTATACAATTTATTATAAAATAGCTGAATATTCCAAGAAGGATGCAGCAGAGACGGCTTGGGCTGAAGAGTGAAGTATCGAATAAAACGCTATCAAAACGTTACTGCTGGGACAATTCTTTAGCTGTTGTTATGCTTCTTTTTTTAAGTACATGCTTCTTTTTTTAAGTACATGCACAGTAAATGGATAAAAAACTTTCGTCATCCTGCAAAAGTTCTTCAGCCACAACAAATAGTCGAGAGTTAATATTATTTTCGCTATAAAGATGACGCCAATAACGTTTTCTTTTTTTACGTAAACACGACAAATTTTGACGAATATCATCACAAGCTAATACTTTAGCTTGTGATGATTAGCCGTTGCGAAATAATGTCGTTTTCGATTTCGAGTAATGAAGATACTTCTTCATTACTCGAAATCGAAAACGACATTATTTCGCAACGGCACAAGCGGCTCTGCATAATTGTTTACGACATGTGCGTAGGTGCAGGCGACGCGGAATATTTTCGGCATCCGAGCATGCTGATGTCGCATCGCTGCTGCGCCAACAAATCAGAAAAGGCCCTAATGTGGAAAACTGTGGTTTTATACATCATAAAAGGAAAATGTCCATTTGTCTATGCGAGCGGAGCGGGAGCGCAGCTAATACGTCGCGACACACTGACACCACACTCACACTGTCTCACTGTCGCATGCGCCGCGTGTTCGCTGCGCACCCGTTCCGCTTTGAGGACGCTCGCAATCCGCTAGTATGATAAGGCCCTTAGATAAGATGGTAGTAGCTAGCCAGGCGGAGAAGCTACCACCAACCAAACCAAGCAGAACATTTAGCCCTCACTGGGAATTGAATCCGGGTTTGAGACAGGTGGCGTAACCACTAGACCACAGGGGGACCACTAATACAAAAAGTTTTATTGGCTAAAAGTAAAGGTGATGACAGCACTAATGAACGCAGAAAGTATAAAGTTACTCTATCGAGTTCCAATTAAACTTCAACAATGGGAAAACTAAACGGAAAAGTTCAACAACTAGTTTAGATTTGAATAGAACAAACGAGCGGTTAAACTTTTGTTTAATTTCAGTTCAAATGGTTTACGTTTGTCTAATGCTTACTTTTATGAATTTAACCATGATAGCAAGTCGTGGTTTATTTGGATTAAAATTTCAGGCGTTACAGCGTCATTTCGGTATTAAAATACATAACATAATAATAGAAAAGAGTTAGGCAGAGGTGTACCTATACAGTACACCCATGTTTCACCAGTTCTGTTTAAGTCCCATGTAATAGATGGCGAGCCTATTGCCATCAACCGGGCACAAATCCAGACTCCAGGCTGCTATTGAGAAATTCCAGATAAAAAAACCTAATACACTTTGTCTGACCCGGGAATCGAACCCAGAACCACATGCTCAGCAGTAGCGTTTGCGACCATTAGTCCAACAAGGCAGTATTAAAATAATTTTCCGTTAATAAAGTCCATGCCATGTGGGTTAGCCACCTGTACCACCGTCGACGAGGAAGCAACTAGATATCGACTATTTTCTAGCTCAAGAAACATAGAATAGAAAGAAAGAAAGAAAATAAATTTATTTGACTCAGGTTAAGGCACACAATATTCAAATAGTACCAAAAAAAAAACAATAAAAATATGGAGGTAAATAAAAACTTACAATATTGTGTGCCCTACGGCTGCGCCAAATAGGCCCAGTTCAGCATAAATGCCAGAGTTTCTGACGCTGGTTTTGGTTATAGATTTGAGACCCGTCAACCCGTGTAAATAAAATAGATGCATTAGTCCGGTCAATTTAGACATATAAATAGTGGTCAAATAACAATAATTCCCGGAGAGCCAAATATTGGTGGAGAGCTGGGGTTTACCATTACAAATAAAGTTTTAAAAATCCCCATCGATCCTATGTGTGCTACAAAAGTTATTCGGGGTCAAACGTCAAAAATTGAGGATTTTTGATTTTTTCTCGAAAACGAAAATTGTTTGAGGTGTGGAATCAATTTCTGTAAATACTTTAGTGCAGTCAGTCAAATGTTTTCGAATAATTTAAATACTGACATTTTGCCCTATAGACTCAGCCACATTTGAACAATTTATGAACATCCAGCAAGAGGAAGAAGAAGAAATCGAAGAAGACATGACTGTTGAAGTAGACTTTCAAGAGTATGAATCTGATTAAAATATCTAAAGAAATCAAAACAATCGTTAATTAACCCAATAATCAATACCAATATCAATAATCAATATTAATAATAAGGTAGGTAATATCTAGAACTTGACGACTGTTCCCTTAAATTATCCTAAAATGACAGTTAGTGGAGTAGGCCTACAGGGGAAATCACGGTAAAAAAAACCCGCCGAGTACACTACATCACAGGTGGCGTGGAAATGTGTGCATATCATGTATAATGTGACTCTTAGAATCGCGATATCTCAGGAATGGTAACTCTTAGGAAAAATCATAAGGTCCATTTTTGTAGAGAATTTTAAGATTACAACTTTGGTTTCAGGTCGATGCAAAATTTTAGAAAAAAAAAACGGCTAAGTGCGTATTAGACCACACACAATGAAGGGTTCTGTAGTTGAGATAAATTTATCCGAAGGGCAAACTTAACTTAGAAGTTGAAAAAATGTTCCAAACATCGATATTATGTCACGGTCAATTCTCCAACTTCATGTTCTGTTATTTTGTTTTCTTTGAACACCAAAGAGAATACGCGTTCCCGAGAAAAAGGGTCTAGTAAAGCTCGACTCCCACCGTGCCATATCGCGCACGCGCACCAGCCCGCACGAGGATGCACCGCCACGCACGCGTCTTGCGCTACCACGCACGTTAGGTTTCCCACGGTGCGTCGTGCGGGCTGGTGCGCGTGCGTCCGCGATATGGCGCACGGTGGGAGTCGGGCTTTAGACAGACAGACAGACGGACGGACAGACAGACGGATAACGAAGTGATCCTATAAGCACGGTATAATAAGGGTTCAGTTATTTTTCCTTTTGAGGTACGGAACTCTAAAAATTGTGTAATAATAATTGTCTTGTGAAGAAAATGGCGGAGTTATGTAAAAAGACAACTAACACAAGTCTTGTGTCAGCTAAAGACCAACTAAAAATAAAGAAAAATAAACGGAGAGAAAATAGTGTTCAAAGAAAATAAAATAACAGACTTCAAGTAAATGGATCTGTTGTTGAAGTATTAGTCTTCTAACATACGGTGCCTTTATGGAGTGCGCGTAAAAATATCATTTGAAAAGTGATATAATTATGTAAGAAACAACGAAAGAAAACTCAACAAAGCTTTTCCTTAATGAATAGAAGAAGATTTTGTCTGTATGTCTGGAGTATTGTGAGATGAGCGTATATATGAATGTCGAGTAGTTGTATACATTGGTTTACTGCACTTTAATCATGTTTGAGGTTTACTCCATGTCTAATTGGCCTTGTTAATAAAAGTTAAATTTAAAATTTAAAAACCCCCGACACAAACAAAATCCTTTAAAAAGTTTCAAAATAAAATATTATACTGGCCCTTTATGTTTAATATAATTTGTAGTTAATATTTTGTCGTCGCATCGGGGGTCGGCATGCTATTGTAGAAAATATATTTTCATTCGTCGAGGGTTTGTGTCGGGGGTTTTTAAATTTTTAATTTAACTTTTATTTCCTGCTTTTTAAACTTTATTGTATACTAATTACTAGTACATACGCTACGATTGACACGTGCCTTGCATAAATCTGGCTCTACCATGAGTTGCCATCGAAAATTTACTCGCTAGCGTTAAACTCGCTAGCGTATTAACGTTAATCAAATACATTTCGATAATGTCAAAACTTGCTAGCGTCCCCGTAAATGATTTATATGAAAAGATATTGTACAGCGCCCCTAGCGGTCACAGAAAGAATTAAAATTTGTTCCAAGAGCACTATAGTTTTCGATAGGTAAGAAACCTAACGTAATCTATTCGATAGTCGCTAACGTTTTTCAGCTGTCACCATACAAAACGGCACCATGAGTCACTAAATCGACAGACGCTATCGAAAAATACGCTTGCGATAGTAGTTACGTTGCTCACTACCATTTGACGTGTGAAACATGTTTACATTCAAATAATATACGTTTTTGAGTCTATTAAAGGCAAAATAATGTCTGGAAGAGATTATTTAGCATGGAATATGTTAGTGGCCCCAAAATTTGGAGGCCAACGACTGGAAGAACGTAAATTTCAAGAAACTATCTTATTTAGTTCTCTTACAAAATATTCTATTTGCCGGCGACGCCGCCCGACGGGATCCGTGCACTTGGTGTTTGTTCTAAAAGTTTTAACTACATACCTAAGTTAATTAATTGTATAGTGTTTTATATGAATAATCTACAAAGATTGTAAGAAATTCTAATAAGAAATAAATAAATGCACAATTCCAAGAATTCGGCTTGCACCACAATATCCTAACGGTAAATCCGTTTCTACTATAAAAGGCGTACCATTTTGTGGGCAATTCAGTCGCAGTTCAGCCATAGATAATACACTTAAATACGGAGCTCAGCCACCAAAGCAGAAACATACCAAGAAAAGCCGAATTCTCCGGAATAATTCAAGATAGTAAATCAGTGTTTTATTTCGCTGCCTCAAGATAGTCCTCATCGTGGTCACTGTGGGTTATGGTACCCAACCTAGGTACGTATTCAGGGGTCCGTGGTGGTTGTGCAGCCAGCGGATTCACCTAGGGTCAGTTAGCAGGGAGCGCACATCAAATATCAGTGGGAGATCGTCCCAGGTTGCCTGCGGTACTGTAGGTACCTCTGCCGTCCGCAACACTATTATTGTAAACATAGTTCATTTTAAATTTAAATAAATAACGCCGCGAATCACACATTGTCAACAAAATTACAAATTGAATAGAGGTAAATAATTATTACCTATAAGGAATAAAAATTCAACAACCCCTAAATACCATAAAAAGGTTCACTAACCGCCAACCTTTCTATTTAGTCGGATTGTTTCATGATACATATTGACTGTCATAACATTGTTACCATAGCGATACCTTATGTGTAGTGATGGGAAATTCTCGAGAATATTATTCTCCTTGCGAGAACTTTGCTGTTAAATTCTCGAGAACATTCTTTTGGTAGGGAACTTATGAGAATAAAAAAATTGGATGACTGTATTGAATCGGTATTTTTTTAGACTAATAGTTTTTTGTGCATTTGAACGTTTTACGAAGTTTGAGTTTAAAATAAACTACACCACAACTTAAATTCTCAGTAAATTCTCCTGAGCGAGAACATTCCCGAGAATATTTTCGAGAAAATTCTCATAAATTCTCTTAAATTGTTAAAGTATGATTTCTGTATTAAAACGAACTTTATGAGTTTAAAATAATCAGCATTAATAAAATGAATAAGAAAACAACATTATAAGAAAGGTTTATGGTGCAAATAATTAAAAACAAAATAACAATAAAAAATAATTTTGACGCAACTAAAATCGAATTTGATAATCGCGACTCCATGTGGTACTTGTTTGCCCTACCTTGGGAATTTTAATTGGGAGTGCTTAAAATTAGTTGGCATGAACTAAAATTCACACCAACACTTCGACTTCAGTGCGAAAACAGTACCTACCTACAACAAGTACCTAACAACACATAAGGTTGTCTGTAAAAGAACGCTTTTAGCGATAAGACCGCTCATTGTGTCACCCTACGTAAAATTTCTACATTTATACCTGTAATTTTTATGGTGTACATAATAAAGAATATTCTATCTATCTACTGTATTTTTTTCTTCTTTTGCTTATATCTCGAAAATGGTGCGTCCTATCGCAAAAATAATGAAATTTTCGACCCATATATAATATATCCCAACAAGTTGGTAATAATTTTTCATATTTTCCATACAAAATGTGAAAAATTCCATATAAAACTCGTCTAGGCTGCACCCCCCGCTCTAAAATCATTCACAGGGTAGAGTAAACTAGTGCCATGTGGAGTCGTCACGCGATTGTCAAATTCGATTTTAGATGTGTCAAAATATTTTTTTAATTTACAGATTTTTGGTTTTGTCAGAATAGCTTTAAGATTCTCATAGCCAAAAGTAAGGAATTTTAGTGATACTTTAGTTTGTTTAGTTCGGTGTACAAGAGAATCGGCGCCATTTCCAGTCCGAAACATAATACAGTAACGTTTTTTCGAGAAAGTATTAAATAACAACAATAGAAGTTTACTTTAGACCTTGAAATCGAAACTTATTGTATTGGAATTTAGCAATTTTACTTCCATTTTTAAATTCTCGTATATTCTCCGTCGAAAAGAATATTGCAGAACATTCTCGATCCGAGAATATTCTCCCATCACTACTTATGTGACGTTTTGATCTTATGAGCCGTTCCCTCTTCTTATTACTGAGAAAGATAGAAACAAAACATAAGAGTGAAGTTAGCTAGACGACCAGTGTGGCAGATTTCTACCATTTTGGCAGATTTCGCTCCAAAATTTTGTCTGTGGCAGATCCTGCTGACGATTTACAAAAGTGGCAGATTTTGGCAGATTTAAAAGACTTCAAGGAAATTCACATAACCTTATTAGAATTTTCCTTTTTTTATTATTATTAGGTATAATAATGCATAAGAAAATTGTTAAATATTTTTGTTGATTAATGATATTTCATTGAATTTGTGTGTATTTTTTCCGTTTCCATGAAGGCATATTTTTGGCATTTTTGGCGCCAAGTATGGCAGATTTTGGCAGTTTTTTTGCCCAGTCTGTGGCAGATTCGCCATTTATGAAATGGTCACACTGTAGGTGACACGATCTATCGAGCTTACCTTAGCGCCTGCATGAGACTCCGTAAAACTCATGGTGCGAGCATTATCGAAATCAGTTTGATCTACGTCAACACTTCCAACTCCACCCGCTTTTCATAGAGCTCATACGTCATGCCGCCATACATATTGGAAGTAAACCCTCCGGGAGGGTCACCGGCATTTCGTTTGCGCTAAAGTTAACCATCGCTGACGGTCTACGGCATTAGGTTTAAAACCGTATTATAAACCACTGTAAAACGAAGTTAATTTGTGTGAATATTTGTAACAGTGAGTAATTTTTTTATTGATACGAGTAATTAAATTATAAATTATAATATCAGATTTTACTATCACAGTTTATAATGCCAGCTGTATTCGCTAAGAAAAAACAACATTTAAAATGAGCCCACCGCGAGGGCTCCCGGTATTCCATATGCGACTAGGTGAACCCTCCAGATCCTCCCGGCACTGAACGGGTTAATACGCTAGCGCTAGCGAGTAAATTTCGATGGCAACTCATGGAGTGCGTATTTTTCCTACAGTCAAGTTAGTTACTAATTAACCCTGATTTATTTTTTCTTCTCCATATCACACCCTGATAAATATATATCTATAACCTATTTATTGAGACCATTCCAATGAGCCCAAACACGATACCACTGCTGTAAGTAAGTTGGTGAGGAGTTGGGTATCCTGCAAGTACCAGGTAATGCTGCAGCATCAGTTCAAGGTTACTATGTTATTCTAATACCATTGAAGTAACAGATTACCAAATTTAGACTCAATCAGACCTGTGGAAGATGCTCAAATCCATTCATCAATTAGAAAAGACCTGATAATCTTCAAACGGCTGAATAGATTTTCTTGAATCATACCTAAGAACACTCCCGATCAAGTCACCTTTCAAACAAAATAAAAATACACTAAATCGGTTCAACCGTTTGGGAGCTACGATGCCACAGACAGATACACAGACACACAGATACACAGATACACACGTTAAATCTCTGCCAAACCCTTCGTGGAATACAGGCGTGCTATTCAATTATCTATTAAGTATATAAAAATCAATTGCCGTGCACTAGTCTCGCAAAACTCGAAAATTACTTGTCCGATTAGATTTTTTTTTTTGTTCTCCGCAATAAAGGGGTGGCCTAGGAAAAAATATTTGGAAATTTTGACAGGACAACGTCTGACGAGTCGGCTAGAGTTACAATAAAAAATAACCAAAAAAAAAACGCAAGGGACTATTTAATTTCCTATTATTGGATAACTGTTTAATTTCCATTTAAAGTTTCCAAGCGATGCCATAAATATCTGATAGCAAAAGTTGGGGTCCCCCAAGAAAATTTTGCGGTTAACCTAACGAAGTTTAGACAGACAAGGGACAGCTGTCGAAAGTAACTTTATAATCAAGTACAAAGGAAGATTAGCCCCATAACCGATCGAGTTTGGGTCTTTATTCTGTCACCGCTGACTTAGTTAATCTTTGTTAATGGTTGAAGGTTTGAATATTGCCACATTGTTATGCTGTAAGTAAAGTATGAACGATTTGATTTGGGGAAATATTTAACAGATCCTCTTAAATTGTTAATTGTTTCAGGAATGACCTTGCGTTTTAAAGGTCATAATCCATTATAAAGATATATTTAGTAACATAGAGAGTGAGGATAAAGCCCGACAACCCCACTGCGTTCGGCGTTCGGCGTGGCAACACGTCATCTTCGGTTTCGCGACAAGTTAATCGTCATCCTGAGGATTCCTCGTTGAGAGGTGAAACACGTGTTGTTTTCTTACAGGGATCTTTATGACTCTTTACCACCAGTTAAGCAGATTAGGTAACTAAATAAACGTCGTCTATTGTATTTTTTATTTTTGTTATTGCAGTTTTGTATGGGGTAGTTGATATTTTTTTCGCGATTACGATGATGGTGCCATTGAGAATTTTGTTAAAACCAAGCACTATAAAAACAATTTCCACGCAAGGACCGCCCCCATGCACCCCACCACTCCAATATTTGTGCTAAACACATCAGTAATAAAGTTAAGTATCGCGCGGGCTCTTTCATCGTGTTCGAGAACGGAACTAAATGGCGTAAGTCTTAATTCTTATTTCGTTTATACTAAAGTAATAATTGATCTAGAGAAAAAACATCTTGTGGCTGGATAATAAACTATATTTTCTTACTATGAACACTTATTTTAGACTTAAAATCTTGATTTTATTTAAATAATCTTTTAAAAAAGACATGAATTTTGAATAAATTAAACGAGCGAAAAATCTTGTACATGGAAAGAAAAAGATCCAATAAATCATATAAAGTAAAGTTCCATTTTGATTGTATTGATTGAGATTGTACTTATCAATTTCAGAATATTAATGCAAATTAACATACATTAGGGACCCTCCTTTTAAATTTGACCAAACCTTTCTGGCACACACCCTGTAGGTAGATAGATACACCTATGTTCGTGCATGTAAGTGCAAAAGTGTCTCTAGGTAAACACTTTTCTTCATACAAAGAAAATCGATTTGAACTTTGAGTATAGTGAAGTGCAGTATCTACACGTATTCTTTTTTATTGTTCGTCGTTCACTTAATATTGAGTACCTACACGTGCCTGCTCTTTAACAAGTTATTTTTATCAGAGTGCAACTTTACCTATGCTCTTTCAAACCTCTCATTATCCTCACTGCTGTGATACAGGTCTCTTCTTCCATTGCGGGTTGGTGGTGGATGTCACATATCTTCGAATATATTTTTTTAGTTCTCGGACATACCGGTTTCCTCACGATATTTTCCTTCGCCGTTTTGAGAGTATTTAAACGTTGTTGTTTTTACAATGTCACAAGCCCTAGCTGTGTACAGTCGACAAAAAAATTATGTACGCATGCAGCACACAACTATTAATTCCATTTCACCATTTTCTGTGGGTGGACCGAACTGAAAGATTTGACTATGGTCTTTTATTTATCATAGTCAGCCTACAACGTTCCCACTGCTGGGACACAGGCCTCTTCTCGATCTGAGGATCCTCCGTTTTCTATACAGGATGAGTGAACTGTACACCCTGTTCCTCATACCTCTATATGCCTTTCGGTTGGTTTTGCAAAGGATTATTTTCGGAGATAGCCTTTGAATATTAATTTTGTTTTTTACAAAACAAATCTAGCTCTGAAATTGACTTTGTATGTTGTTTAATTTGGAATACCAAAGCTTCGTAAAAATGTTATCTGTCATGAAAAAATATCGAAAATAAACTTTAAAAGGGGGGGTCTATCTATAACATTTTTCATGTTATTCAATTTTTAATTTTTTAAATATTTGCTTTCTGTTTTTTGACACATCTCCGAAGTTTATGGGTCGATTTGGATTCTGTTTCTTATTTCCAAAAGCTTACGAGTTATTTTAAAAAATTTAAAAAAAAAATTTACAAAAAATTATCGACTACGAAAAAAAAAACGAAATCGAAGTTATTTTTTCGGTAAAAAATTGTGTATTTATTTTAAAAAAACTAGTGAAAAATGTTATAGATAGACCCCCCCTTTTGAAGTTTATTTTCGATATTTTTTCATGAATATTCAGAAAATTACGGGCGGTCACATGCGCATGGGCGACATTGTATACAGGGTGTTAAAGTAATTGCGTGCCATAGCTTAGGGGTAGGTTCAGTATCGATAAAGGAAACTAGGAAAAATAAAAAATAAAACCAGAAAAATAATTAAAAAAAAAACATTTAAAAAAAATTGCAAGGTCAACCTAATTTAGTTTGGAATCAACCCGCTCCGAGCCCCCTCCCGCTCCCAACCCGCTCCGAGCCTGACCCGCAGCCACCTTGTGTGTATGTCGAGCTTTAAGTGATGGTTATAAGATAAATACCTGATGTAAAACTGTTCCCTCTGTCCGGTGCATATATCGACCAAACTCTTACATGATAAGAGCTAGCAGGGTTTACAACTCGATGTGTCACAGTGTTGATGATCTTGATTTATTCTCCACCAGTGTTCCTAAACTTAAAAAAATAATGTATTAATTAATATTCTTTGAAGATAAATTTCAGTCTTATCTTAATTCTCTCCGAGTGCTAACTAACTCTTACTTTCGCTTGCCTGTCTGCTGTCTCTTGTGCTACTCTAATAATATTGTCAGGGAAAACTTATAATTGGCCTTCTTTCACTAACTGTCAACTATCTGTATCCTAGCTGTAAGTTTTCTTATGGAATAAAATAAAATAATATTTGTCATTAAAACAAGGTTTTCTGAACATGCTTAGAGTCAACATAATGACTACCTACGTTTTCCTAATTAAGCTCTAGACGATGCTAATAATTTATTATACGTACCGGTAATTGTTATAAAGTTCCCTCCTGAGGTCACGCACTCTAATTGCGTAACACAGTTTCGATCACAAGGTTATTTCAAATCCATTGCTTCATAGGTTTAATAAATTCGTCTGCTCAAAAACGTAAATAGCGCAATGTACGTGGTTGAAATGTCAAAATGAAATAAATTACGATCAGTTGTCATTTGATGTGACTGTATCAAGCTCTGGCTACTTTATCAAGTCGCCTCTATGAAATACTGGTACGGGATATCAATCTACCTAGCCTTTTCCCAACTATATTGGAGTCAGCTTCCAGTGTAACCGGATACAGCTGAAAACCAATATTGCCATGGAGCGACTATCTATCCGACCTCCACAACCCTGTTACTGGGTAATACGATACCCCTTGGTAAGACTGGTTGTCATACTTTCGGGCTTCTGACCTGGACCTGCAACGACTGTCAAAGATCCACGAATGACAGCCGGGACCAACGGCTTAACGTGCTTTCCGAGGCATGGAAGAGTTTTGGTATATAGAGATGGTCACCCATCCACGGAACAACCCCGGCAAGCATAGCTTAACCTGATGGATCGACCCAGGTTAATAAAAGGAAAGAAGAAGAAGGTTAATACGAGTACGGGGTATTTAATCATTTTCTTGATAAACTATATAAAATAAATGCATTGTGGCAACGAGTAGGTATAGGTACACGATTAACTTGATAGGTCTAGAGAGAAAGTGGTTCAAATAATTTGACATACAAACAAGTAAAGCTGAAAAAAAGCTCGTAAAAGGAAACCCATTTTATGAGAGTTACTGCTTGGCGGTAGTAATTTTTAATGAATTTTTCCTGCATCGCTACGACGCCAATGGGAAATGAATTTAATCTTGCCAATAGCACTCAGGCACGGTAGACGGTAGGCCAACTTCATAGAAACGGACGAAGCGCGAGCTATACCTACGCGCCTCGATCGAGGTATGCGCGAGGTACGCAGACAGTCGCGTCTGTGCCGCAGTGACGAACGAACGGTGTGTTTTTTTTTTAACAATAACCGCGCGATTTTTACACTAAAAATAAATTCAAGTACATATTTAATATGACGAGTAGGATATATTGTTGCTGTTTTTGGTTGCATGAATTTGGCAATAACGCATCCAGAGATAACTTTTTTTAGATTACCTGGAAACTTTGAAAGGTATTATTATTAACAAACAACAATAACAAAATTATTTTATAGTCTTACTATAAAATAATTTTACTTACTGGTAGGTAGGTACATATTGGTGCCGATTCTCTTGTACACCGAACTAAACTAACTAAACTACGACTAAAATACCTTACTTTTGGCTATGAGAATCTAAAAGTTATTCTGCGGAAAAATATCTCTAAATTAAAAAATAATTTTGACACATCTAAAATTGAATTTGACAGTCACGTCGCGAGCCACGTGGTACTTGTTTGCTCTACCCCGTGAATTTTTTTAGAGCCAGAGGCGCGCGAGGGGGGGGGCAGCCTTGACGTATTTTGTATGGAATTTTAAACTTTTTTTATGGAAAATATAAAAAAATATTACCTGAGAGTAGGGGCATATGGGTTTACGCGTGGCAGAGGGGGTCGAAATTTCCATTATTTTTGCGCTAGAACGCACCGTTTTCGAGATATAAGCAAAAAAAAAAAAAAGATAAAGTTTTTGCAGCTGAAGTGTGTGAATTTTAGTTCATGCCAACTAATTTTATTCCACTCCTTTTTAATCGCGTTTAAAAATAGACTGATTTAGTTGAATAATCTAAATTTTTAGGTGAAAAACGTCAAATTCAGAATAGCAAAATTGCCATTTTCACTAAACTAATAACTCAGTGCAATCTTAGTGCTGTCAAACTAAAATATAGTTAAGTTGTGTCACTTTAGACTATTTCAGAATGGGAAATGCTCGTTTGACAGGACTAAACTAAATTTTAGTGATTTTTAGTCTAGTTTAGAGGAATTTGTGACAAGAGAATCGGCACCATTGTGTGTATTTTTAATGGATAAGTATTTCCTTTTATCTCCCGAAAAAAAGATGTCTGGATTAATAAATAAAGTGAATAGAGTAAAGGAAAGTGATAACACGAGTGAAATAGGTAGTTATAGGAGGTTCATGAATTAATACGGTAGGTACACTTGTTTTAAAACCTCGGGCATTTGTGTTTTGTTTTGTTATTCAATTCACAAAGTATTTTATTTATTTGTGTAGATAAAAAAAAGTATATTTACAATCACAAAACTAAATGGAAACACAAAGTAGGCAAATGTAATTAAAATACTGGAGGCGGGCAGCCCTATCGCATGTTTACGTACCGCGCGGCTGTAGGCACTTATTTCTAAGATATGGCTTAGTTATTCTACCGTCTACCGTGACTCAGGGAACCTTCTTATCTTGTGTACGGAAACGCGACCAGTCAATTTATTTAGTTGAAAGAAAAAAGAGGTGTTGTAGGGTGGGCGCACATCTGACGGAAGATGCGTCGCGTAACGCCATACATAACGGACGAGTAGATAATAAAACATTCAACCTAATACACTCAACCGATTGATGCGTTAATCTGGCGACAATCTAAGAAGTCCGACACCTATTAAAATACTTTGTGTAGTGATAGGAAAAAAACGGTTGCTTTAAAAACCGATTCTCGAGACATATCGAGAGTACTAAGAGTTTGAAATTGACAATGTTTATCCCAGTTAGTTATTTAATTAATTTCTTTTAAGAATGATATTCTTTGTAGTTATATCATACCTTTCCATCATAATTTTCCGTTTGTCAGAAAACCCAATATTTTTCAGAATTGTTTTAAAAGATTTTGCACTGCCATCATATTTTTTTATTTTTTTTTACCCTCAACGGGGATGCTCTTGGCCTGCATCTCACCTGATGGTAAGTGATGATCAGGCCGAAGGTGGAAGCGAGCTTCACCCGGAATCCTCAACCACAGAGGAACTGGGTATCTATCTGGCTATAAGTTTGCAGATTTAAGGGACACAAGTAATTTAATCACGGTGGGGTATTCATGTCTTGGGTAGTAGTGGGAAAATATAAAGTGAAACTGGTGGTGCTTACGAATGATAGTCATTGATTCAGTATATGGATAGGTAACATTGTAATTAATTAAGATTTTTTTCATTTCGTTCTTACGTAGACGTTCCTACAAAGTCATCGCGGTATTTCTCGTCGCGACATTAATGCGTTGAGCGTACTAACTGGAAGTAAAGGAATTTACTCCCAACACATCTTCCGTCAGATATGAGACCACCTTTATAAATACAATGAAGCAAGGCACTTGATGTATCTTAAAAGTGTTATAAATGCAAGTTTAGATAGCTCCTACCAAAAATGTTTTAGCAAATTCATACCAAGGCAATATGAAAATTTCTTTGAGAGAATTTTATTTATCAGGTTTAGTAAATCCATTATTTATGCGACCGAAAATAGAGAATGCTAATTTAAAAGTACAGGATAGTTCATACTAATTCCATGCTACCATGATAGTAGGTAGGTACTTACTAAGTCCATGCTGCCATGTCATTATTCTTGTTCTAAACTTTGGGCGACTTAGCTCTGTACGGGTAAAAATACGGAGAAAGCATAAAAAATCTAAGATATATGACCTAGCTGGATTGATTTTTTTTATTCATATTTTATAGATTTTTATTCATATTTTATAGATTTTTATATTGCAACTTTAATCGAAATCGTTGGAGCCATTTTCGAGAACGTGATTACAAATATATATACAAACATTGGTGTATTCATCAGAGGTGTATTCCGTACAAAATTATGGTGTAACACCATAATTTTGTACGGAATACACCTCTCACTACACAACACCATTGGTGTTGTGTAGTCGCTTTTGATAAAAAAACAATGAAGCAAAGCACTTTTCCTGAAGTTAAGACAGCTCCTACCATAAATGTTTTAGCAAATTCATACCGACGACGCACCATGAAAATTGCTTTGAGAGAATGGTGAATTTTATTAACCAGGTTTAGTGAATGTTTTTTGTTCTGAATTTAGTCTATTTCTATTTGTTTTATAATAGAGGTATACAAACAAATCTCAAACCCGCAAGTAATCATTCTATAGTTTATTGACTCAGGCGTGATTTTGCGGAAATCCATTATAAAATACAATAGACGATATATTTAGTAACCGTATAAAACGTTTTTTACGTTCGGTGCATATTGTGGCAACACGTCATGTCCGGGTTGGCAACAAGTCAATCGTCATCCTGAGGATGCCTCGTTAAGAGGTGAAACACGTATCGATTTCTTACAGGGTTCTTTATGACTCTTTAAGAACAGTTAAGCGGATTAGGTTACGTCGTCTATTGTATTTTAATCAATTTATCTTTAGGTACCTAAAAAATTAAACAAATATGTGAAAATATTTTGGAATTTATTTAAAAACGCTGCTTAAAGTTAAGTGACGTTCAAACGTCAAAAATGTACTTAACTTTAAGCGCCGTTTATAAATAAACCCCTTTATTTTAAACTCATTTTGATAACAAATAAGTACCAAAACAGAAACCAAAAAGTAAACTAAATACATACTAAATAGAAAAATTGTGGACCCAAACTCTTTGATAGCCAGAAAACACTTTAAGGCCGTCGACAGACGAACACTAGTAGCTCAAGAATACAATTAGCACGACTCCATTGGATTCGTAAGTCTGTCACGCTCGTAGGCCTCCTAATTGAGACGCCCTAATTGTGGGGGCACGGGTAAGATTTTAGGTTACAGTGGCAATAATTTATATTATTGGGAATTCTGAATACAGACAGATACCTCTAAGTCTAAAGAAATGGTTAGGTTAGGTTGCTGCACACTAGTCCTATTTATTCCTCAGGGGAACCGCAAGAACACGGTGGAACATACGGTGGAGGTCTGCCCTGCTTGGGCGGAGCACCGCCGTGTCCTCGTGGGGGCGATCAGCGGCGGCGACCTCTCGCGCCCGGCTCTGGTTCAGGCCATGGTGCGGAGCGAGAGGGCATAGCAAGCCGTCACCTCCTTCTGCGAAGCAGTAATGCTCGCGAAGGATGAGGCGAAGCGCGAGAGGGAGAGTCAAATGCCTCGCCCTAGCAGCCCTAGCCGCCGTCGCCGTAGGAGACGCCCCGGGCGTCGGGAATTAGTAGCAGATTTCCGGTCACCGTAGGCGCGGGCTTGCGGACGGAGAGCAACGGGCAGCTCTCCGTCCGATGAGGACCAGGCCCGGGTCGACGGCGCGTCGTGTTACACGCGCGCCTCAAAGAGATGTCAGCTAAACTGACGGGGTCCGTTAGGGCCGATGCCTACCGGGGTTGAGGGTAGTCCAAAGGGGAAAACGTGGCCCCTGGCAAGGCAAGTGTAGGAACACGGGTGGGTTTTAGTCAGTAAGAGTCTGACACGCCCTTCCGCTCCGCCCAGAGCGGGAGAAGTCATTTGATGATTTCCCACCCAAAAAAATAAATAAATTAATACATACAAAAAAAAAAAAAAAGGGGAACCGCAAGAAAACTCCCAACTTATTGTCAGAGTTTCCCTGCGTGACTGTTCCTCTACATTGTCCTTTGTGTAACTTAGCTTTCTCATGTGCTCACATTTCATAGAGCAATCCATACACTTGCGACCAGAAGCGACTTGGCTTTTTTTAAAGGAAAAGCTAATGACTATTAAACGCTACAAACAAATGAGAGTGCGTTATACCTATTTGTGTCAATCAATACATCTACATACTCGTATAATATAAAAAAAAAAAAAATTGAAGTGTTTTTTAATGTCAAAATAACAGCTTTTTACTAAATGCATAATTATGTAAGTATATACAGTACTTACAATAACAAACAAAAAAAACTCTGTCTTTCTGTGTGTTCCGGCTAATCTTCTAAACTGCTGGACAGATTTTGACGGGACTTTCACTGGCAGATAGCCGATACTATAAGGAGTAACTTGGGCTTTAGAAAAGAAAAGGAATTAGGGTCCATGCGACCGAAGCCGCGGGCAGTAGCTAGTCGGTAATAATTTTCCCTCGGGATAAGCAAGATGATGGAAACCAATATAAATGATCTTACAATCTGTAACTTGGAATATCGTATTCGTGACAATAATCACAAGAAAAATCACGATATCGTGTGGATAGATTAAAGAGATGCAGATATAATGAGCATTTGATGGTTGCTTCTCACGGATCTAACTTATACAGTAGGATTCATTCAAATTGTCACATTGTGATAAACAATAACAGACTGAAGTTCAAGGCCGTAATGGTCTCTATAGGATAGAATGTCTACTATAGAATAGAATAGAATAGATTATTCTTTATTATGTACAGACACCAGCACATCAACCTACTCTAAACTGTAAAAAGGGGTTCCGACATTTTAGTATGGGACCTGGCATACCTAACCGTCCGCCATTTTGAAAAAAACTAGTTTTGGCGGCCAGTGATGAAACAAGTATCAATCGATAGAGTAAGTGATTGCAAACAAAAAATATTTAGTGATGAATATCGTAAGTGATATACTTCCTGAGATATTTGAGTTAAAACATGTGAAAAAATTAAGAAGTAATATTTTTTATTTTTTCAATTTATTGGATCACAAATGAGTCAGTGAAGTTCGTCCTTGCTGTAGCAACCGGTAAAAAAAATTCCTTGATTTCATTTAAGTACAAACATAATAATTTACATTTTTAAATCTTTTTATAGAAACGTAGTACACCACACCGGTATCAGGAGCAGGGTTCTAGCTACCGGTGGTCATGGCTCCTGGGACAGGAACCTCCTAACAGTAAGCGCCGTGTGCAGAAGTACCGCTTTCTGTATCAAGCCCTTGTTCCAGCTGCCGAACGAGAGCCTGCTCAGGTGTTGGTCGAGGCTCGTGGCTACAGCCATTGGCTGTCACGACTATCGATACAATGATCGCTGAGTCCACATCCCACATGTCGACAACCTCGTTAATATGCTTATCTTTTTCAGCTTTCACGAGGTCTCGTCATGCGGGACCGCTATATACTAACTAACTACTAATAGTCATTGTACGATGCTCTAGTCGATCTATCACCACTGTGTCTGACTTATTGGCAACAACAGTCCTGTCAGTGATGATAGATCAAACCCAATACAATATATTGCCATTTTCGAGTACTGGGTCGGGCACATACCTATAGTACGGTACTTCCGATTCCACAAGACTGTATTTCAGAGCAAGTTGCTGGTGTATCCTGGCTACAAGGTTAATTGTGTCTATGCAAGTAGTCTCCGTTAGCCAGACGAGAACAGCGAGAAATTATTATCCTACATTTAGGGTCTTAGACATTTCTCGGGACCCTGGGGTCCCGGACCTTTGGAAGGCGTACGAGGGGCCGGAGCCAACTCGCAGAGGCCCGTTAGACGTTTGTAATGAAATGAGGCACCAACCGACGATTATCCCTGTATGCACTATGCAAGTGCACCCAAGGACAACCCCCGGCTGGCGTAGGACTATTGCAGGATATGGATACAAAGGTAATGGACTATGGGTTCTGGCTTAAGTTGACTGGTGACCTGGAACTATGGACCCTGCCTGATCAATGTTTTATATATACACGGATAAAATGGCAGGGGGTGACTTGCACACTCAATAATGGGCCCCCGAAAACGGTCGTTTGCACAAAGTGTCGTAGCGACAAGGGGGCAGCATGTCCTGAGGTGGTTATGAGGAGTGGAGCGGTATTCCACGGCTATCAGGACTGTCCCGGAAGTACGGTCAAGATCCCTACCAGCATCTTACTGGAATACTTTCTTCCTCCGAGCACGTTTGCTCTTGCGAATCTCCAGTCAAGCCGGCCAATTAAGGCAAGAATGAGGTGGGAGCTCTGTTCCTCGTCAGTGTTCACTCCAGGCCGGCCAATAAAGGCAAGCCAGAGATGAGGAACAAGATTTCTCACGGGAGATAGGGTCCGTGGGGTCGCTACTGCCCAACAGCTCGCCACATGCTGCCCTGCGGGTTTATCTTACATTATTATTTTTAGTACATTATATTATGTTATTATTATTTCCTTTATTTAATGTAGATACATATAATTTACATTTTTAAAAGTAAAAACAAAAACATTTAAAAATAGCCTCAACCAATATCTGAGGAGGCTTTCGTTAGGCAGCTGGATCAAGGGCTTGATCCAGAAAGCGGTACTTCTGTACACGGCGCGTATCGTTAGGAGATTCCTTTCTCAGGAGCTCTGACCTGTAGCTTAGACTCTGTTCCCGATACCGGTGGTTTGTATTTCTACTTTTCTACTTAAATGTTTTTTTTATGTTTAAAAATGTAATGCACAGGTAAGTTTAATTGAAATAAAGGATATCATATATACCTAAAATATATAATATATCATACCTATATATCATATTTTATTATTACATTTTAATTTCAAATACTTCAGTACTTTCAGTACTTTTATTATTAAACCGACTATGCAGCATATATAGCATAATATTATTTCTCATAATAACTCCACAAAATGCATAAAACTATTATTTTCATGTTTTATTTTTAAATTTTTGAACTCAAATATCTCAGAAAGTATATCACTTACGATATTCATCACTAAATATTTTTTGTTTGTAATCACTTACTCTATCGATTGACACTTGTTTCATCACTGGCCGCCAAATCTAGTTTTTTTCAAAATGGCGGACGGTTAGGTATGCCAACGAAGTCGGATGTTCTTTCCAATCAACATTGAACCTTATTCTTTAGCGATAAAATTGAAAATCTGTTAAAGAATTTGACAGATTGTAGAACTTGATGTGCCGCCAGCACATCAAGTTCTACAATCTGTCAAATTCTTTAACAGATTTTCAATTTTATCAACAACAACATTTCTGGACAACATAAAAAGGACATACCTATATAAATGTAGAAATTTTACGGTGATACAATGGGCGGTCTTATCGCTAAAACTGATCTTTTACAAACAACCTTTGGATGGATTAAAGTAAGACAATACTGCAGTTAGTCAGTGGTGTACTTTACATAGGTACACAATAAATACATACATAGGTGCATAAAGCATAATAATATACTTATCTACAGGATATTTTTTAACCAGTGCGCAAAGTTAAACACGTGACTTTACTCATCATTATGAACAACTTTTACTATGGGACCAAACCTGAAATTGCGAAAAAAAAAACAGCTTTTCCCTACATTTTGACGAGTTATGCGAACATAAATGTAGGGAACAGCTGATTTTTAAATCGCGATTTCGGATTAAACACCTACATCATTATTCTATAGATGTACTAGAATGAGATGACCGATGGGGCCGATAGGTTCTGAAGTGGTGACGTAGCGTTGGAAGGCCTCCCACACAAGATGGACAGATGACTTGTGAAGGCCGCAGGAATCTACTGGATGAGGGAAGCACAGAATCGGTCGGCTATGGCAGTGGACGTCTTCCGTGAAATGATGACTAAAATCGTGACAATACTTATTCTTATTTGCTTATTTGTAGTAAAAGGCAACAGTTGGGCCCTCTCTAAAAATATTACTACGTTTGGGTGATAAAATACAAATGTAGTTTGAGCCTGTAAAGTAGTTTCCTATTGTATGGCTGAGGGCAAATCAATCAATAACCAAAAATAAAACGAGAATTTCAAGTACTTACCTACTTCCTATCTACACACATCAAAAGTGTCTAGGGATCAAGCATTTTTATGCGGATTTCTTGAGATTGAGATGTGGCTTTGTAATAAATTTATGATTTTATAAATTTATATGGATCCTTTTTGGTGCATTTCATAATTTGAATCAGGAACTGTGAATCAAATTCGAGTAAAAGATGAAAATCAGCTGTCAATATTTTCCCTATAAAAACATACAACGCATTGAAGACATTATTAGTGCTACTGTTTCCCTACTACTGATTAAAACCAACGTTATTATGGAGCAGCGACGTCATTTAAGCAGGGAAGAAATGCTCAGAGCCGTGGGAATGATAGAAGCTGGTTCCCGGCAACGTACTGTGGCTTTAGCTCTGAATACAAGTCAGAGTGTTATCAGTCGACTTTGGACACGTTACCGAAGCACTGGTACCGTGGCTGAGCGCCATGGAGGACGGTATCGCTGCACCACACGGAGACAAGACCGATACATTCAAATCTTAGCTCGAAGAGCTCCAACAATAACCGCCATGATGTTAGCCGTGAGGCTTCATCACTCTTCAGGGAACTTAATTAGCGACCAAACAGTCAGAAACCGCTTGCATGAAGTGAACCTTCATTCCCGAAGACCGCTACGGGTACCACCTATAGCAATGCACAATCGTAGGATTCGATATCAATGGGCTCTTGAACACAGAAATTGGGCAGAAGAACAATGGCGTTTCGTGTGCTTTTCTGATGAGTCTCGTTTTGGTATGAGACCGGATACAAGACGTATACGACACTGGAGAACCCCTGGACGCCAACAGCGATTAAAATCCTGCCAGGAAGTCCATCCTTATAGTGGTGGAACCATCATGGTATGGGCGGGTATTTGGATCGGCGGAAGAACTGAGTTGATTTGGATTAGAGGCAACCTCAACGCTCAAATTTATGCTGAGACGATTGTATCAGACGTCATCGTTCCTCTACAAGCGCAAATCGGTCCCTTATTTCAGTTAATGCATGATAATGCACGACCGCACACCGCAAGAGTTGTAAGACAGACTCTCGCCGCAGCTAACATCAATGTCCTGCCCTGGCCTGCTCAGTCGCCAGACTTGAACCCGATTGAGCATGCATGGGATATGCTACAGAGAAGAGTTCTGCCGAATATGGAGGGTATCCAGTCGCAAGAAGACCTTTTTTTGTTGTTGCAACGAACATGGGCGGCCATTCCACAGCGTGATTTGGATGAACTCATTTTGAGTATGCCAAACCGATGTTCTTGTGTTGTTAGTGTTCGCGGTAGAAACACGGATTATTAATTGTTTAAGTTACCCAATAAAATTTTAAAGAAAACTGTTATTTCAGTCTTTTTTTCGAACTTTAATGTTAGTGGTTCAAATGTCAAAAATCCCTTTATTAGGAAAATGGCAAATTTCTTTATTAATGCAAAGGTGACTTGGTTTATCGTTACTGTGACAAACGAAAACACTTTATTTGATGAATCCTTAAAGAAAATTTTAATTAATATCAATCAGGAGAAAAGTTATTGCAAAAATATATGTTGATCCCTAGACACTACAAATTCTATTGTAATACAATTTATTTAGATAGTATTACAAGATATTTACTCAGAATAATAAATCATGCGTAGCAACACAAACGATAACATAATTATATCGGTTTAGATCTGAAATTATAATATTTTTGAAGTAGTCTCTTGAATAATATTATCTGAAGATTTTACCTGGAATACAAATTCTAACAATCAAATCAGAATATTCGATACCGTGCACGTGTACAGTTTTTCTAAACATTATAAAGAGAAATTATTTGTTTTTTTGTATGTTTTTAAGCTTGTATGTTTGTTTCGCTTTCACTCTAAAACGGCTGAACGGATTTAGATGAAATCTGGCACATGGTTAGGCCATGACCTGGGTTAGGACATCAGATACTGGTGCCGATTCTCTTGTCACAAATGACTCTAAACTAGACTAAAAATCACTAAAATTTTGTTTAGTCCTGTCAAACGAGGATTTCCCATTCTGAAATAGACTAAAGTGACACAACTTAACTATATTTTAGTTTGACAGCACTAAGATTGCACTGAGATAATAGTTTAGTGAAAATGGCAATTTTGCTATTCAGAATTTGACGTTTTCACCTAAAAATTTGGTGTATTCAACTAAATCTGATTATTTTTAAACGCGATTAAAAACGAGTGGAATAAAATTAGTTGGCATGAACTAAAATTCACACCAACACTTCGATTTCAGTGCAAAAACAGTACAAATTAGCCTTATCTTAACATTTTAGAATTCTGGTATGCTAACCAAGTTAATCAGGTTAAATGGAATAATGCTCTGTCTGAGAGTTACAGGCTGACCAGTGGAGTGAGACAGGGTGGTCTGACGTCACCGGTATTGTTTAACCTGTATGTAAACCAGCTGATCGAGGAGCTGAGCAGCACCAGAGTCGGATGCCCAAGTCGGCGGTGTGCGCGTTAATAACCTTAGCTACGCGGACGACATGGTGCTGCTCAGTCCGTCGGTCAACGGCCTCAGAAAACTTTTGGATATCTGTGAGAGGTACGCAACTCGACACCACCTGACATACAATGTAAGCAAAACGGAAGTTATGATTTTTAAATATAAGAAAGGCCCTGATGTAATACTCCCTATTAATTTAGGTGGAACTAATTTAAAAGTTGTTACAAAATTTAAATATCTTGGGCATATTGTAACTGAAAATTTATCAGATGTTGATGATTTGGAACGACAGAGACGCAGTATCGCTTGTAGAGGCAATATGCTAGCTAGACGTTTTTATCATTGCTCGAATCAAGTTAAGGTGACGCTGTTCAGGGCTTACTGTCAGTCGTTATACACCAGCCAACTTTGGTACCAGTACACGAGGAGTGCTTATAACACTCTTCGTGTACAGTATAATAATGCTTACCGGGCTATGATGAACTTGCCCTGGCGGTGTAGTGCGACTGGCATGTTCGCCGAGAGCAACGTTGCCGGCTTTTCCGCGCTGCTAAGTAAGCTCAGAGTGTCATTCTACACAAGGGTTACCCTGAGTAGGAATGAAATTGTAAAAGCTGTGTACCGAGTCGTCCATCTTGCAAGAGAGGCAAAAGACTTTTAATATAGGTTTAGTTTTTTAGTCATTGTTATTGTATTTGTCTATCTGTGTTATTATGTTAATGTATATTGTATTTAAGAGTATGTGTATGTATGGTATGGGTTTTAAATTGCCTGAAATAAACGATATTTAATTTAATTTAATTTAATTTATCATTGTAAAGCTACCACTGTAAGCTTCCACTGGGAAGAGCGAGTCAGCTCCGTCACAAGTACTAATGTAACTTACTGGGGCTGCCTCAATTTATGTATGAAACAATGTTTTGGTTAAAAGAAATATTTTTGTATTTTGTATTTTTTTTTTTCTAGAGTGTTAAACGTATGTTTTTAGTCGGGGCCGTTACCACTGGGCCACCACTACTCTCCCGGTCACACAGAAACACAAATATCATGATAAAATGTGGAGATTTCTTTCATAAATGTAGGGAACAGCTGTTTTTTTTTTCGCGATTTCAGTTGTTCATAATGATGAGTAAAATGACCCGCATGTTTTCAATTTCATCCTGTATAAGGTCCAATTAAAATAGATGGACTTAAATATGTTGTTTAATATTAACCTTCCGGAATACATTCTCTAAATGATGATTAAAATCGCATCATCAATCATCCGTTGCGTTGTTTAGAAGAACAACGCGATAACACAGACGGACTCAGAAGCTACTTTAATTTATATTATACTAGCTGCCCGCCCCGGCTTCGCACGGGTAGCACTTTATTTACGGCGCACCTACTTACCTACACTACCTTCACCTACCTATCCTAAGAACCTTCTCCTTACTATAATAAACACAACAAAAAAAAAGAATTAGCGAAATTGGTCCAGCCGTTCACGCGTGATGCCGTGACCAAGGAAATAGGGATTCATATTTATATATATATATACTAGTGGACCTGACAGACGTTGTCCTGCCCGAACAGCGCCATCTACCGGATACAATTGTATTTTCAAACCATCCAGAGACCCCATCAAATATACACACAAAATTTCATCCAAATCGGTCCAGCCGTTTAGGAGGAGTTAGGTGACAAACACACGTACGGAAGAATTATAATAATAAAGATAGATAGATGTATAGATTAATTATTATTAATCGTCACCTACCTATGTACTCCACTAGACAAAAACCTCAAAATTCCGGATAATCTTAAATTCAATCAGGGCTCGTTGAAAACGACATAATAGAACTAGGCAGATTCCTGTCTGCATATCAATTCGAGACACTAACAAACTTATCTCCAGTCAACTGACGCCCGCCGGTCGCGTTTAGCATATCTTAACGAGATGAAATTACGTGGTTTTATCTCGACTTAGCAACATTATAATTATTCACTCAATAATTTAGGACAAAAGAGTTTCTCTTGCTCTAATTAATTGATTTATTTCTGAGAGAAGCTCTAATAAGTAATTCAAAACTGTATCAAAATCTATTGAGTGCCTCGTCAAAATAGGCCCGTCATCTGGAATTTCTCAGAAGCAGCTTGAAGTCTGGATTTGTGCCCGGTTGATGGCAATAGACTCGCGAAACTGGCGAAATGTGGGTCTACTATAGATACACCTCTGCCTAACCCTTCGGGGAATACAGGCGTAATGTATTATGTTTATACATAATATTCCAGCAATGTTTAGATATATTTTATTTCATACAAAGTCACTTGCGAATGAACAAGGTCGTGCATTCGTGACAAACAGCTTTCAAGGGTTTTCCCTGCAAGCTCTATGACTCAATGACATGATAAATACGAAAACAAACTATAGTCCTAAACATAATCTAGAAACTTACTGAATTCACATAACCTACTGATAGAAGAAGCCAATGAGGAAGAGAATCTAATAGACATACATACATGCACAAAAACATTACGGTCCATAAGAATTTATATCAAAATACGAGTTACTTACTTAGTTTATTCTTAAAGGAAAATCAACTCTACGCGTGGTTTATACAGTGTATTTCTGGTCGGATGTGTTTTGTTGTGATTTCCAAGAGGGGGAAATGAGGCTCTTGCGCTGGCGCAGCCAGTGTGACGCGAGCGTTGGCGCGCTGTGCCCGAGCAGTTTTAACGGTTTGCGAACTACGCCAAATCGATACAGAACTGCTTTCAAGTGAAAGTGTCAGGATGTTGTGATGCACGTGCAGTGTTAAGTGTACAATCGATTAGAATAGTGTGTTATCGAAAATCGATTGACAAGTTAGTACAGTGATCGAGCACAGCATCGGATGACGCTACGGTAGGTCAAGTGGTTCCGTACAACTATCTTTTTATGTACATTCGCGGAGAGAAAACGTCGTTCATCAGTCTGTCAAGTGATTTTTTTCACGGCAATTATTGTAGGAATGTTGGTTTGCGAAACTGGTCAACTGTTCGTCGTATAATTTATAAACTACGGTGAGCATGTGCACGCTAATTTGATATCTCCGTATAAGGAATATGGTTGATGTTTCTTTAGTCAAAGTTTTGTTTTGAACCTGGTTGTCTTTTGAAAGCGACATTCGGCGAGTCAATGACATTCAGAATCATTCCGTTTGCAATCTTGCTAACTAGACCTTATTGAGTAAACCTCCATGTTCTAAGTCCTACACTACGACGAATCTTCTTCAGATGAACTGAATAGCCAAACAATAGGATGTTTGGCTAAGCCAAGTCTTAGAACTGATATTTGAAGACTCCGTGATAATCCTAACTAATATGATAAATGCGAAAGTGAGTTTGTCTGTTTAAACAAACTTGAAAATCATGAGTAGCTTGTGAACCGATTTTAAAAATTCTTTCACCAGCAGAATGCTATATTATCACATTGATCACTGAGTAGGCTATAATTTATATGTCTTGTTTTTCTAATTTAAAAATGGTTGTTCCAAATATAAGTTCATCGGGTTAATTTTCTAATTAATAAATTAAACATACAATGATTTTGTAATTTAATAAATTAAACCACGTAATTAAAAAGTATTATAACGATGGAGAAGAATAGATAATCATAACAAAACAAACCTCAAACCACAAGTTTCTTAAAAGCACTAAAACTTTTCTAATTAATTTATTTAAACAAAAACTAGAAATATGAATGTAGAAATTAACATTCTCATTAAATTATTACAAACTTTATAACACCTCAAGCATTATAAATAGCTGTTATCACGATTCTTTGGAATTTTTTACTCGTATTAATGTTAATAGTTTACGTGATGGATTCCCGTAACCGTTAACACTTGAGCTAATGCCTTATTGAACTAGGCATGCTAAGGAGAACTCATTAACTTAGAAATATACAGAAACCTGTACCGAAGGCATCGTTAAAGTACTAGGACACACACAGAAGAGGGACCTGGGACATACAAAACCATGGAGACTGACACAAACGAAAAGGGGCCTATAGCCAGCACTGAACTATTCCAGCACTCTAAATCACAATCCGATGGAATCTGAAGAGAATTCCTAATCCATAGCCTCGTACCACGTAAATAACGCAATGAAAATTGTTGAACTGTCATAATGAACGGCATCGCCATTGAAAGTGTGTTACGCAATTACCGTAGTTCAGTCGTTGATGATGATCACAGGTTAAACTTTAGCAGAAAATATACGTATAATATAACGGCGCAGGAAAGCCTTTACTCTGGTCATCGTATTAGTGGCTGCAGCAGCTGCAATATCATCAGGATTGTGCTGGAATATAACAATTCGTCGTGGACGTGGTACGACAGCGGCTCCACTAACATCACCTCTATCGTGAGAAGACAGCTCCGTCGAGCAACCATCTATGCGCTACTCTGAGTCAAAGTCAAATTCAAAGTCAAATCATTTATTTCAAATAGGCCCTTGAAGGCACTTTTGAACGTCAAAATTTTACAAAATAAAGTATTGATTCTACCGCCCCTTCCAAAAGGTAGTTTTCGTCTGCTTAAGTGACTATCACCAGCCAGTCTTATCCAACCTCTTCGGTGTTTCCAGTAACTTCGTAACAAAAAGAGGTGGCGCCACTTGCTTCGCCGTCAAATATATTTTGTTCTAGGACATCGACTAAATCTGTCATCAATTTTAACTTATCTATTTTGCTCAGTAACTTAGGTATACTCAATGAATTTTTCATTGAGCTTAGTCAGACCTCATATGGACTTAATTTATTTCTACACTGCAAATTATGGCCCATAGTAGAAGGCAAAAAGTCACACAAAGGTCAATGGAGAGGATTATGCTTGGAATGTCCCTACGAGATCAAAACACAAATGAAGAGATCCGCAGGAGAACCAAGGTAACCAACATAGCCCGAAGAATTGCCAAACTTAAGTGGCAATGGGTAGAGCACATGCTCGCAGAACAGATGGCCGATGGGGCTGAAATTTCCTGGAGTGTTGACCACGTACCGGATGACGTACCATTGGAAGGCCTCCCACAAGATGACCGATGACCTTGTGAAGGCCGCAGTAATCCGCTGGATGCGGGAAGCACAGAACCGGTCGTTGTGGCGGTGATTGGGGGAGGCCTATGTCCAGCACGCGTAGCATGACAACCATAGAAACGGGAGAATAGACAAACTTACAGATTGTGATTTGATCTGTCATTTTTGTCTATTTTTCCGTTGACTAAACCCGTACCCTAATTACGTAATACACAATCAATTCGTTTTGAAACAGATTACTAATCCATTGCTTCATAAGTTCGAAATTCAATTCTGCTCTGCAACGTAATTATCGCTTTGAATGTTGTTGAACTGTCAAAATGAAACAAATGATCGCTATCGCATTGCTTCTGCAAGATACGTAATAACCCTACCGGTTTGTAAAAGTCTTCCGGCTGAAATGATAATCACTCTACAAAAACATTTAAAAGGAAAGATGATATGGCTAGAAAGGGGGTGACTACCGAGATGACGACTATAGCGCGCGCGGAACTAGTTGATTATTATAGAAAAAGATTGAGTGCCTTATCTTACTTAATCTATTCCGGCGCCACGCGTTGAAGGTTCCGACTAGTTTAGACAAAACGCACATGAGATTGCAATAGCGAGATGAGTCGCCACCCAAGGCGCGGCCAACTGCGCGCACTATAATAGAAAAATATGGAAGAAAAAAACTTGTTGCGCCGACTCCAAATAAATTGGGATAAGGGTAGGAGAATGATGAGGATGACACTACAAAAAATTTTTATATATGTCAGTTGGAAACCGACTACTTAAATAATTAGGTACCTAGTTATCTCAAAACGTCCCTTCATGTCGAGTAACCTGTTAGGCAAATGAAGAGCATTACATAACCTTTTGAGGCCTTAGTTGGAAAAAGCCTTTTACTTTATTTGAATTAAGGAAAAGGGTTCTAATATAAATTCTGGGAAAAGGGAATTTAATGTATACTTATAAGGGATAATGTTTGGTGTTGGATTTTTACAAAAAATCCTCGTTAGTCTAGTAGTCGCAAGCGCAGATGCTGAGCATGATGTCCTGGGTCGATTCTCAGGTCGGGTAAAGACTTCTTATTTTCGTGTGGTTAGTGACTAACCTGGTGTCAGAGTTTTAAAGCCGCCCATGGGCCTCTGACTTGGCCTTAACATGCCGTCGAGAAATATCTCTGACATGGCCGGTTTCCTCACGATGTTTTCCTTCACCGTTTTTGAAACAATTGATAAATATACAATACGGACATGAATTCGAAAAGTCAGAGGTGCGTGCCTTGGGTTCGAACTCGAGACCAAATCAAAGTGATTTGTGCCCGGTTGATGGCAATAGGTTTGCCCCCTATTACATGGGCCTTAAACATAACTGGCGAAATGTGGTGCACTTCTGCCTAACCCTACGGGGAATACAAGCGTGATGTTATGTGAAATGCAAAGTCGAAGACACAATATCAATGAATGCCTTTCGACATACGTCAATATAATTGGTGATATCATAATTATTTCGAAAACTGGTTTCTCTGACTAAAGGGTGCAGATGTCAGACGGTAGGAGGTAAAACCGGCAAGTCATCGTTGTGTTGAATGATGATGGCGACTTTTTAATAAGATTTTTTTAATAAAACTTTGTTTAAAAATTCATGTATGTGAAAGAAACATGTATACCTATAGGACGTTGTAAACATATTTTTCATTTAATCGCTCTGACACCAACATTTGAGCACCAAAATATTCAATTTAGATAGTAGTGTAGGTACCTACAATACACCTTCAAATCTCAGATATCGAACGTTGAATAATCTGAAGATACAAATTGCATTTCTCAGCTTAAGATAATTTGCAATGAGAGTATACATACATGTAGAACTTGCTACCTGACTAACGATGTCGACATCCTCACGATATCGTGGCGAGGTTCTGAACAGTGGGTGTTCGAAGACTTAATTAATCAAGTTATTCATTTTAAGTTTATAAATCTACACATTTTTTATAAAGAGAAAAGATTTGTAGTTTGAAATGAATATACTAAAACTACTGGATCAATATTAAAAATTATTTCACTAGTAGAAAGTAATTTTTTTTACTGAGTATTATAGGCCATAACTTTTAAAGTCTATATCACTCGTGCGAAGCCGCTGGTGGAAGTAGTATATTTAATACAAAAGTATGATCATCCTTACAGATATTATAATGAACTATTAACAAGAAGAACAGAAGATCGCACAGTGGTAACTCTTTGATCTTGAGCTAGTGTAATACAGAATTTCAATAGAAAACGAGGCCAGCTTATAAAGGTCTTGTACCTTCGACGCCTCGTCATCCTGGGGGCCATCTACATCGTCACATGCGAACTATGCATCGCTCTGACGTCACGCAAAATCCTGAATCACGCAAGTAGAGTTTACGACGCGACTAGCATATATACAACGTCCCGTCATCAATCGTTGGGCAGTAGCCTACCAGACACAACAATCCTTTGGTCGGAGGATCCTTTCTTATTTATAGGGGATTAGTGAAGTTTACACCCTGTTCTTCATACCTATAATAGAAAAAAAATATATGAAGATATATATCCAGGCAGTCGCAATTAGAATTTATATTCTTCATATTTTTATGCTCACTCAACTGTCCGAAAGACTGATGCAGCTCGATAACAATTAAAATTTTATTGTCTCTCATTAGTGACAGTCAAGCGGAATATCATTGCCATTAAATAGTAACAAATAACCATACTATACTTATTGAAATGTCAAAGAGTTCTCAAGCAAGTTCCTTAATAAATTCCGTTTCCAAAATAAGAATGTTCATGGTCACTTTGCACTATAGATCCGCCATTGCGTTGTAATTGTGAGCTAATTGATCGTCGATCCGGGATCATCGTTCTACCTTGTAGGTGAAGTGATTTGCATTCAAAACGCTTCTGGTTACTGCTGTCAGCCAGTATTTTTTTCAAACCAAAAAAATGCAGAATATGGTAATTTAAATAGTACGTGAAAACGCTTGTGATTTTCCCACAAGCTTACATGAAGTGTAACAATGAATTATGTTTAACAATTTTATTTATGTACCTATATGAAAACTAGTTTATTTATTTTCCATGTTGAAGTCAAAATGTATTTTCTTTCTCATACAGTTGATCATAAAGCTGTTACAAAAAAGAAAACACTTAGTTGCACGTAGTAACAGAAAGAAGCATCTGCTAACTTCAATGCAAGAGCTGCAACTCCACGTTAAATATTCTACACTCCCTAGGTTTAGGTAGTAAAGTAAGGCTGCCTGTCCACTGGAGCGGAGAGGAGAAAAGAGGAGCGGAGATGTGCCAATATTAACCAATAGAATCTTGACTCCGCCCCTGAGTTTAGATCAGTGATCCTAAGTCAAGATTCTATTGGTTAATATTGGCACATCTCCGCACCTCTTTTCTCCGCTCCGCTTCAGTGGACAGGCAGCCTAAAAGTAAACAAAAAAACACGGTCGTGACGAGACAGCTGTCAAGTAAACGACTACACGTAATACCTGTCACTTCAGTTGTGGCTACGTCACAGTTGTACTCTTCAATTTAGCAACGTTATAATTATTTGACGTTTAGAGTTTGGGCTCTTTACTATTGTGAAATAGGTAGTTCTTAGTAATCTGCTTTGCAGATTACAAAATATTATATTAACATTATAAATCTAACCAAAAAAATTTGCTCAAGCTGTTACATCTACAAAGCGTAGTTTAAGGCGACGATAACAGACTTTTGATGGTTTTATACTGAAAATTACGTCTTAACGAGTAGTGTTAATGATTTGGAAAAATATATGTTAAATTAGAACATTTTCTAAATAATTTAATATACTTACGAATATTTTAGATTATGTTAATATTACATAGTGAAATTAATTTGTAAAGTTATGTCTAACGCGGATAAAAAACTGAGAATTACGCAAAAGCTATCAAGCGTATTTTTCTGAAACCTTCAGCATTTTAAGGATAAATAAAATATTAATCTTTTAGTATAGGTGTTTTATTAAAATACCTTTTGTTTTATTTATAATAAATTAATAATGCGTCAAATCGGAGACAGCGCTCCTTGATGGGCGAGTCCTATTACTGGCTGGACGTACGACGCGTTGCGTGAGCTCGCTAACCACTCAAGTTCACTGACATATATCTGCGTCTTAAGAATAAATGATAAAGTTTAACATACATAAAAGAGGAAAGTATTTTAAGAATATAAAATAAATTTGGTTTTATCGTATTTTTAAACAAAAAAGTGTCAACTGTAAAAACCCTTTATATGATTTGTTTACCTTTATTGAACTATGAGTATAAGTGCTTAGCTAAGTAGTGACGTTAACAATGTACGTCATTCAATTGCTAAGATAGACGAGAAATTAGCGAGGATGTTGGAACATAACACCTCTCTACGCACTTGGCTAAAGTTAATGTGGCAGGAAAACAAATCAGAATAGAACACAATTGGTTCAAGTTTAGAAGGATTTGGTTACGCCCAAAACTTATTTAAATTAATTGAGGAAGTCCAAATTATTAACCCTTCGAAAGATTGCCAAAATTATCCAGAACACGGAATTTTGTCGGATTATATCAAAATAACACAACAGAATTAATTTCGCTAACAATATTTTGAACAGCTTTAAATTGGAACAACAATCTAATGTAATTCAGCCCGGACAAATTCATCACTTGAAAACAAACTAGCCATGTTTTGTAAATGCTTGGCGAAAAGCTGGCGACCCACCTATAATATCATCACGACCCTACCCAAAAGAAATACGTTGCAAACTCATATCACCAAATGAGTGACCAGAATGTCACAGCACTAGAATTTCAATGACAACCCGTACAGGACCAGGGGGCCAAGTATACTAATTTACAAACGTCACAATGGTCTCACGATGGTGAGTTTTTGACATATTTTGTATGGCAAATCTGTCAATCGAGAGACCATTGTGACGTTTGTAATTTAGTAGACTTGGCCCCCTGGCTTACCAATGCGTTATTAACTAGTTTGTTAATGGTTGCGTTAAGTGTACGAGTTACCGGCACGTAAGTTGGCAACGATTTTCGTAGTGGGGGAAGTTCGCACACGTACAATTTTATACATTTTTACATGTGCGAACTTCCCCTACTACCCCAAAACCTTGCCAAGTTACGTGCCAGCGATTGTACCACCATTGAAATACCTACTAGTGCTGTGAGCCTGTGACATTTCGGCTTTAAGAGAGCACTGCCGCCTATAGACATGTGCTCAAGCAGAGGCATCGCAGATGCATTGTCATCCATGAGATAAAGCCACATCAGTACCCTTCAATCGGAAATATAGCAACGGTACATAGTGACAGACGTAGATAATGATGGGCAGAATTTTGTTGGACCAACTCTTTTACAAAAAAGCTCTGTGCCAATTAAAATAAAATCCATAAACATAGGACACAAATTCACATTATTTTACCCTTTCTACAAGATAAAACAAAATGAATTGTATTCATTGTTACTATCTTCCGTGTTTAACATGAAGGTTAAATCCGTATAGAAGGGATTAAAGTACAAGTGTACAACTTTTGTTGTACGAAGGTCGTTGAGAACTATGTCCGCTAGCAAAATTTGAAAGGACGAACTGTTCATTACAACGTATTATTATAATACTAGCGACCCGACCCAGCTTCGCACCGTTTGTATGACTTCACAAAACATCGAATGTTCTTTACTATATGTAACTTTAATATTAATGTTTATTACACATAAACCTTTCAGGATAAATTCTCTAAATTATGGTAAAAACCACATCAAAATCCGTACCTATGCGTAGTTTAGAAGAAGAATGCTGTCACACAGACAGACACGATAGCGAATTCAATTTATAATATTACGTATGTACTCGTAGATATACATAGATCAGCCTAACAAACACTTAGCTTTGTATACAAACTCAATTTAAAATGGACCTTTTTAATGATAGGAAGAACCCTAGGTCCTGATAATATCAGGACCTAGGGTTCTTTCTATTATAGTTAGTGTCAATAGACTCGTTATAGTTAAAGTGTCTATGCGCGACTGCTAGTCACGCCTGAGGTATGTGAGCGGTGAGACGGGAGAAGGTGTCATTGATAATATTCGCAGACTGAGTTAGCTTGGCCTTCTCTGCCTCCCCCGTCTCACCGCTCTCGTACCTCAGACGGCGACTAGCAGTCGCGCGCGTACTTACAACACCAGGACCAAGAGTTCAGACTCGCGCACAGACTATAATATTGGCACTTTTGTATCACCATTCTCATTCTCACTACGTTTGAATCACGGAATGGCGATCACAGTACGAGTATGTTATAACTTTGTTGCTATGAGATATTTTTCTATGTCATTTTAAAAGCAATAAACCTGAAATGCCCTGGTATTGGAGATGTCCAAAAATAGCCATTGAACGTCAGGTGCGCTGCCTACTTGTTGCCAAAAGTAATAAAATAAATAAACTGCTAAAAATAATCAACAGGTGGTGGAGCATAACGGAAGTAAATTATACGGAGTTTTTTGAACTTAATAACAGCGTATTATAGACGTGGATTTTCTTTGATGTGGAGTTAAGCTTTGTGCAGACCAGCGCGACTTGTCGCGCGACGCGACACCGGTTATTGTTATACCGTGAAGTTTTGTGTCCTTCACTAGACATTTCCTTCCGGTTGGCTTTATGAGTTAACTGATTTCACCAATGAAACTGGACGCGATCAGCATTTCTAAAACGCGTTCAAGAGCTGTCAGTGTCAAATTTTTTATATAGCAACACGTTTAGATGTGCTGAACGCGTTCAATTTTTGACAAATTTAACACGTTCAAGTCGCGCTGGTCTGCAAAAGCCTTTAAGTTGGCTCATATGATGGCTAAAAGTACCAACATAATTATACCAATGTTGTTAGCAGGTATCACCAACATCAAATGTTGACAGTTAATTACGCCGAGAGTAATCTGTGAACCGGATATTTCCGCTATAAATATTATTATAGACTTGAAATTGTTTACGTACGTGCACAAATTAAAGGACTTTGACAGCATAGGCAATTAAGATTTTCCAGCGAATCGGCTGTTTTACTTGGTGTGATTATAACTCGCATGGCTGCCTAGATTAAAATTTCTTGTAATGTGAGCGAAAACATACGGCATTAATTAAACTAAAGTACCTACCTCACAATTTGACAAAAGACATCAATGTTTTGGTGACCATAATCCGACCTATTTATTTTCAAAATTCAGAACCTTAAAACATAATGCAGTGGGAAATCTTAGCATTCTAGTTTAGCAGTCCCAAAAAGTGCGTTCTTCTTTTGCGTCGACACAAACTATTACAACTATTTAGCCAGTCGTGGACCTTACCAGGAAATAAGAAAAACAGAAATAAAAAACAATTATTTAACTGACTAAAAGGCACACAATATAATATACAGCAGATTAAAAGAACATAAATAAACAGTGTGAAGTGCGCTGTAAGAATTTAGCAGGAAAGTATGCCTTACGGCTGCGCCACAAAAGCTCTAGTTCAGCAAAAATGCCAGAAAACTAATGCCTGACACTGGTTTTCAACTGGACCTGAAGTGTGTTAAATAAAATTTTGTGTCAGATTAAAATAATAACGACTCAATCAATCTGCCTAGCCTTTTCCCAACTATCTTGGGGTCGGCTTCCAGTCTAACCGGATGCAGCTGAATACCAGTATTTTACATAGAGCGACTGCCTATCTGACCTCCACAATATCTGGGCAATACGATACCCCTTGGTAAGACTGGTGTCAGACTTTCGGGCTTCTGACGACTCGTAACGACTGTCAAGGATCCACGAATGACAGCCGGGACCAACGGCTTATCGTGCTTTCTGAGGCACGGAGGAGTCTCGGTATGTAAAGATGGTCACCCATTCACTGACCAACCCCGGCAAGCGTAGCTTAACCTGATGGATCGACCAGTGCGGCTTGTTATTACTTAGCCACGAGCTCCTCAAAATAATAACGACTATGTTCATAAATAATGTGATTTTGAATAAAATTGTAAAGCCAAGTTACATATTACCAAATAGCATACTAAAGGAATCCCTTAGTCACCTGTTAGATCACCCAGTACCTAATAGTGGGCCTTTCTATACAGAGAATCACACAATATCACAGAACACAAGATAAAAAATATACGTCACGTTTATTACATTGATAAGTAGCCTCTCTGCTTAGCGCCGAGAGTTAAATATCCAACAGTGTATTTTCTTGACGTGCTAGGATCTGGGATACGCGCGGAATGCGCTCTGGGATATTCAACTCAACTTCGGCTAAAGGTTCGATTCCACCAAAACGGTGTACCGCACGTTCTGTGCAGAACTCCAACAGTAGTCTCCGTTGCCGCGCGCCGGCAAAGCTGTACGTTACTTTTGTAAGCGTACAGTGGAGCACATAATTATGTAAATGTTTACTTGAGTGAGTCCACTGAAAGAAACATTTGTGCCGTACAGTGACGCACACTGGTGGAACAGCAACGGAAGGTGAACAAGATTCCGTAGTTATTAATTATCGGTACGACCGCGACATTCCGACTTCCGATCGACGAATACTTTAGCTATTACAAGCAGGTTTTATTTATCGAAGAAGCTCTCTGATTGGTGCTTGATTAGAAGACAAATTGTAGGTGGCATTGGTAGAGAATAGGTGTGATAATCGCATAATTATGTTTTATTTGATGTCTTTATGATGATTACGGTTTATTTTTTAAACATTTGATATATCTCAGTTTTAAAATACTTAGATCTTAGGAGAACTAAATACTTGTTGACTAAATTAATATAACGAAGCGAAAATAATCGAAAATTGTTTTTACATTCGTTAAAAGTAATAATGAACTTTACTGAAAACTTTAATGTTGATTTCACTTGAAACAGTAATTATTTACTTGCTAATTAATCTTATAAAAGTGGCAATTAAAAAGTTTTTAAAGATATTGAGCTCCACCCTTTATTTTATCAAGGGTGTAATAGGTTGTCAACCCTTTTGTTAACATTTCCAAATAAGATGTAAATAATAATTCATTCAGCGTTTGACTCAGATACAAAAAGACCATTTTCTTATTTTTCATGCTCAAAATGCGACGGAATCAGGTACTTTATTGCTCCTTCATTATTTTTCTGCCGAAAGGACAAAATAAATCTTTGTCGAACTAACTCGCGCTCGCTCATTCACTTCGAAAATAATGTTCCTATTTATTCTATTCGAAATAACAAAGAAATAACATCACCCTATTACATGGGACTTAGGGCCTTAACACACTGGCGATTTTTCAACGCGCGCACTGCGTGTGTGTAGCGAACACACCGCGTTTCCGTAAGGCTACATTATGGCCTCGTATAAACGCCGTCGGCCTCTTACAGCGTCACGAATTCACGATGCTTGCTATAGAAATGAACTGTTGTTGTCTCTTTCACACGTAGAGGTCGGCATCTCGTTGCGTTCAGACGTCGATAGGAACGTTGACGGTGAAGTCGGACGTTGCACATAGCATGAAATAGGAGACCAAAGCCTAACGAGAGTCTACTAGAGCGAGTGTATAAAGTCAAAACGTGGAGAACACGTCGCGTAGTCGCGGCTAGCTCGCTTCGCACCCGTGGAGAACACGCTTAAAACCGCCTTGCTGGGAATACCCTAGCAAATTGTCTGTGTGATAATGCTCTTGAACATAGCTGGCTAAATGTGGGTGTACTAAAGATACACCTCTGCGTAACCCTTGGGGGTTACAGTCGTGATGTTATATTGTGATTATCATCGACGGCATCACTGAAAAATCAACCTAAAACAACTTTCAATTTACACCGAAAACAACATTCAAATTAGTGACCGGTAATAACTCAATTAATATTAATAAATGTACTATGCGAGCCAACTAAGAATAGCGCTGTCAAAACGCCATTTTGTTGCCATTTTGTTTTACTGGCAGTACTATATCTGTCAGGAAAGTACTGCTATCGTGTGAAGTTGGCAACAAGCGCCGAAGCGCGATCCTATTCTTAGTTGGCTCGCATAGTAAAAGTGAGTTTGTTTGTTGGTTTGACTGTTACGCTTTTACGTTAAAACTTGCTTACTTTTTATCTCGTTATTCCCACATGATCGAGACTTATGCGTGTGAACCGCGGGGCCAGGTAGTCCTCACTATATACAGGGTGGCAGGGACATCGACGTGAAGGCGATTACCATAGATTCAGTACATGATTCTGAACCCCTGCGTTGAAATTTTTCATCGGTTATTAAAAAAAAATCTGCGAAAAATTTCAACGCAGGGGGGTTCAGAATCATGTACTGAATCCCTGAATCCATGGTAACCGGCTTCGCGTCTGAACAGTTCTAAGCGAACAAGCGTTTATTCGCGCGGTAAATGACGAGCGAATATGTTTGTTCACTGATGATCGGTTGGACTCGGCGAACGACTTATTGATGCATTATGTCCGCTCGGCAGGGTGATGAATGTGCCCCGAACTTTCAAATATTGATATTGCGGAAAATAAGGTAGTTAAGTCACGTCTGGAAGCTAAAAATACCTTTGAAGGATAGGGTAATGCGTCTTGCATTAAACCGTACCTTGAAGGCGGTTTTACGGCTTCAAGTTTTTATGCTAGATAAACTTTCAGGAAAAAAAGCGGTCAAGACTGATAAAAACATAGTGCGAGTTTTTTTTTTTTTTTGGGTGGGAAATCATCAAATGACTTCTCCCGCTCTGGGCGGAGCGGAAGGGCATGTCAGACTTTTACTGACTAAAACCCACCCGTGTTCCTTCCCTGTTTCCCCTTAGCCCCTTCAAGGGTCAAGCCCTGGTCAGCGCCATCACGCGGATCTGTCAAAGCGCATCTGTTAGCCCCTCAGGGGACCACCCAGAAGCGTGACCACTTGAGATTAAAACTACGATATCTCTAAAGTTTTGTATGGGAGCTGATTATACCACTTACACCGTTGGAATCAGTATAAAAAAAGCTAACACAATAGAAATGGATAGCTAAATGTTTTTTTTCGTAATATATTGTTAATTTTAATGTAAAGTCGCGAGAAGGGGGTTTTTTCCCCATTAGCGTCAAAAAGATTTTTTTTGAAAAAAAGTGAAAACGAAAATTGCAATAATTAATAAATACACTTTGCTGAGCAATAGAAAAACTAATCAAACCTAAATAAACGTCAAATTTTGTTACTATCAAAACTGCAGCTAGTAGGTAATTTAAATTAAAAAAACGTTTCTTAATAACTCTACTTAGTTAAATAATTCATGTTCCATCGAGATTCAAGCTTGAACATTCGAGCAGCGTTCTTCTAAAACTTTGTGTGAACTTAAATACAGTTCAACGAAACTATTTCTGAATTAGGAATATTCATTATTTCTTTCATCATATGAACCGTAATATTCTAATGTAAAAAGTAGTTCCATCTTCAAAAATAATTTATCATTTCAATCGTTGACTGATCGATTTTAACCATAACATTGCCCAGCTGGTAAGACATTAAAGCCATCGAACCATATCTGTTACGAAGATAATTCGAGCAAATAGTTTTTACTAAGCAAGATCAATGTTCTTAAAGTGCTGATAGATTTGAGCATTCACCTGTAACTTGTAACAGAACATCGCGCATTCGCCGTGTCGAACTGAACAACGAACAGAGCCAAGCATAGAGCCACACATCGCTACGAAAATTTTCAAGATCATTCTAGCGAACGCTCTAGTCAATGCTCGTCAAAAAAATATTCTTCACGAAGATGGAAACGGAACAATGACAGAACAGCTCGGGTTGGATAAAAGCTCGAATCAAATTTACTGTCCTTTCGCTAGAATGTTCGCTAGAACGCTCCCGTTTATTTTTCTGTAATGTAACATTCGGTATAATTCTCATTACAAGTGAATACTCAAGTTTATCAATATCTTTAGGCAAACATCTATAAACGTCATTAAGCACGTGCTTTGACAGTTTCCGTCTCTATCTTGCACATTTAGTTTGACAGTTGTGCGAGAGTGACAGGAATAACGCTTAGCCAAAGTACGTGCTAAGTAACGTTTATAGATTTCAGCCTAAAACTATAGAGGAGTTCATTAATACTAATAATCCCAATAGGTATGTATTTAGTTTGTAGCTGTAATGGAAATTCTTCAAGCGTTTCGTACTCGGTTTTTTTTAACAACGGTGTATTGAAAATTGGCTCAAGATTTGCAGTTTTAAATGGTGAAATGTATTTATTATAATTATTACACTCCAGGGGGGAGTGTATACGACGGCGGTAACCTCTCGCGTCCGGGTTTGGTCCAGGCCATGGTACGGAGCGAGAGGGCATGGCAAGCCGTCACCTCCTTCTGCGAAGCAGTAATGCTCGCAAAGGAGGTGGCGGAGCGCGTTTGGGAGAAACAAATGTTCACGCCTCTAGCCGCCGCCGTAGGGGACGCCCTGGGCGTCGGGAATCGCGAGCCGATTTGCCGCGGCCCCCGTAGGCGCGAGCTTGCGAACGGACAGCAATGGGTAGCTCGCCGTCCGATAAGGACCAGGCCCGGGTCGACGGCGCGTCGTGTTCCACGCGCGTCTCAAAGAGATGTCATCACAATTGACGGGATCCGCTATGGCCGATGCCTGCCGGGGTTGCGGGAAGTCCTAAGGGGAGACCGTGGCCTCTGGCAACATACAGGCAAGTGAATGAACACGGGTGAATTTTAGTGAGTAAGAGTCTGACACGCTCTTCCGCTCCGCCCAGAGCGGGAGAAGTTATTTGATGATTAAACAACCAAAAAAATAAAAATTGGTCGGAGTGTATATAAATAAACAAATACAATAGTAAGATTACGGTTCATTTCTAAAAGCCTGTATCTTTGTCTTCAGAGCAGACTGAAGTTATTTAATGTTAAAGACAAGCATATTTAACTAATTGCTAACTTCATACAGATTATAAATCAACACGTTTTAAATTAATGTAGGTATATACGTCGTAAACGCAGACGAAATTAAAGTTCCGTACTTAATTTTTGGTATCTAAATTATAAATATTAATTAAGTCTAAGATACATCTTTTGAGGTTTACATCATATAAGTTACTGGTTTTCTTTCATCATTTATTAGCTACTGTTAGGTACAATTTAAATTATGTAGTAAAAGATAATTTTTTTATGGTTTCTTTTGTTCCTATAATTAAATTATTTTGATCCTACTAGAAAAAAGCCCTTTTTAACGATTTTGTACCCTTTTTTTTCTTTAACATAACATAATATAGGAAGAAAACGTCATTAATTCCCCGAAGGGTTAGGCAGAGGTGTACCTATAGTACACCCACATTTTGCCAGTTATGTTTAGGTCACACGTAATAGGGGACGAGCCTTTTGACATCAACCGGGCACAAATCCAGACTCCGGGCTGCTGACCGACCTGGGAATCGAACCCAGGACCTCATGCTCAGCAGTAGCGCTTGCAAACACTAGACCAACGAGGCTATATTTTAGTAGGTACGAAACGCTTGTTTTACGAGTCCAACTCGGCGGCAGTGACCTCTCACGTCCGGCTCTGGTCCAGGCCATGGTGCAGAGCGAGAGGGCATGGCAGGCTGTCACCTCCTTCTGCGAAGCAGTAATGCTCGTGAAGGAGGAGGCGGGGCGCGAGAGGCAGAGACAAAGGTCGCTCCCTCGAGCCCCTAGCCGCCGCCGTAGTGGACGCCCCGGGCGTCGGAAATCGATCGCCGATTTCCGGCCACCGTAGGCGCGGGCTTGCGGACGGAGAGTGATGGGTAGCTCGCCGGACGTGAGAGGTCACTGCCGCCGAGTTGGACTCGTAAAACAAGCGTTTCGTACCTACTAAAATATAGCCTCGTTGGTCTAGTGTTTGCAAGCGCTACTGCTGAGCATGAGGTCCTGGGTTCGATTCCCAGGTCGGTCAGCAGCCCGGAGTCTGGATTTGTGCCCGGTTGATGTCAAAAGGCTCGTCCCCTATTACGTGTGACCTAAACATAACTGGCAAAATGTGGGTGTACTATAGGTACACCTCTGCCTAACCCTTCGGAGAATTAATGGCGTCTTCTTCCTATATTATGTTATGTAAAAGAAAAAAAGGGTACAAAATCATTAAAAAGGGTTTTTTTCTAGTAATAAAAAAGGATCAAAATAATTTAATTATAGTAATAAAAGAAACCATAAAAAAATTTCTTTTACTACATAATTTAAATTGAGCTAATATATGATGAAAGAAAACCAGTAACTTACATGATGTAAATCTCAAAAGATGTATCTTAGACTTAATTAATATTTATAATTTAGATACCAAAAATTAAGTACGGAACTTTAATTTCGTCTGCGTTTACGACGTATATACCTACATTAATTTAAAACGTGTTGATTTATAATCTGTATGAAGTTAGCAGTTAGTTAACTATGCTTTTATCTTTAACATTAAATAACTTCAGTCTGCTCTGAAGACAAAGATACAGGCTTTTAGAAATGAACCGTAATCTTACTATTGTATTTGTTTATTTATATACACTCCGACCAATTTTTATTTTTTTGGTTGTTTAATCATCAAATAACTTCTCCCGCTCTGGGCGGAGCGGAAGAGCGTGTCAGACTCTTACTCACTAAAATTCACCCGTGTTCATTCACTTGCCTGTATGTTGCCAGAGGCCACGGTCTCCCCTTAGGACTTCCCGCAACCCCGGCAGGCATCGGCCATAGCGGATCCCGTCAATTGTGATGACATCTCTTTGAGACGCGCGTGGAACACGACGCGCCGTCGACCCGGGCCTGGTCCTTATCGGACGGCGAGCTACCCATTGCTGTCCGTTCGCAAGCTCGCGCCTACGGGGGCCGCGGCAAATCGGCTCGCGATTCCCGACGCCCAGGGCGTCCCCTACGGCGGCGGCTAGAGGCGTGAACATTTGTTTCTCCCAAACGCGCTCCGCCACCTCCTTTGCGAGCATTACTGCTTCGCAGAAGGAGGTGACGGCTTGCCATGCCCTCTCGCTCCGTACCATGGCCTGGACCAAACCCGGACGCGAGAGGTTACCGCCGTCGTATACACTCCCCCCTGGAGTGTAATAATTATAATAAATACATTTCACCATTTAAAACTGCAAATCTTGAGCCAATTTTCAATACACCGTTGTTAAAAAAAACCGAGTACGAAACGCTTGAAGAATTTCCATTACAGCTACAAACTAAATACATACCTATTGGGATTATTAGTATTAATGAACTCCTCTATAGTTTTAGGCTGAAATCTATAAACGTTACTTAGCACGTACTTTGGCTAAGCGTTATTCCTGTCACTCTCGCACAACTGTCAAACTAAATGTGCAAGATAGAGACGGAAACTGTCAAAGCACGTGCTTAATGACGTTTATAGATGTTTGCCTAAAGATATTGATAAACTTGAGTATTCACTTGTAATGAGAATTATACCGAATGTTACATTACAGAAAAATAAACGGGAGCGTTCTAGCGAACATTCTAGCGAAAGGGCAGTTTTGCTTCGAGCTTTTTTCCAACCCGAGCTATTCTGTCATTGTTCCGTTTCCATCTTTGTGAAGAATATTTTTTGACGAGCATTGACTAAAGCGTTCGCTAGAATGATCGTGAACATTTTCGTAGCGATGTGTGGCTCTATGCTTGGCTCTGTTCGTTGTTCAGTTCGACACGGCGAATGCGCGATGTTCTGTTACAAGTTACAAGTGAATGCTCAAATCTATCAGCACTTTAAGAACATTGATCTTGCTTAGTAAAAACTATTTGCTCGATCTTCGTAACAGATATGGTTCGATGGCTTTAATGTCTTACCAGCTGGGCAATGTTATGGTTAAAATCGATCAGTCAACGATTGAAATGATAAATTATTTTTGAAGATGGAACTACTTTTTACATTAGAATATTACGGTTCATATGATGAAAGAAATAATGAATATTCCTAATTCAGAAATAGTTTCGTTGAACTGTATTTAAGTTCACACAAAGTTTTAGAAGAACGCTGCTCGAATGTTCAAGCTTGAATCTCGATGGAACATGAATTATTTAACTAAGTAGAGTTATTAAGAAACGTTTTTTTAATTTAAATTACCTACTAGCTGCAGTTTTGATAGTAACAAAATTTGACGCTTATTTAGGTTTGATTAGTTTTTCTATTGCTCAGCAAAGTGTATTTATTTGGTATTTTTAGTTTTTTTATCGTGAGAAATGAATACACTTTATTGAGGTGAAGTTAGGACATCCTCGATAAAATCATTAAAACAAAAGCACATAAAAAAATGCAAAAAACAAAAACGTAATTCTCTCAGTCAGGAACTTGTCACTACACCTGCCATGCCGCAGTGACCCAGAAAAACCTGCATCAACACTGCACCTCTTTTTGTCCCATTCAAAATGTTATACATACTATACGATAATGCAAGTATTGAAGGGACCGATACGCGGTAAAGCGGTTCTTTGTAAAGGTGTACTGAGAAGATAATTATGTAGTCGGCAGTCGCAAAGTGATGAGCCGACGGTGTAAAGAAATTGTAAGGTTTATGTTATTGAGTAATTGTGGCTGAAGGAAAATTAAGTTTAAAAGAAGTAAATAATGATTTATGATTATAAAAAAATTGGAAATCGAGAATTTGCTTTTGTTAGACAACATTATTTTTTTGTATGTATGATAGTTATTTTATTGTAAAACTTGTTAAAGAACAGAAGAAGAAACAGATAGGTAAATAAAACAGCTGTTTTTCTAATTCAAAAGCATTGGATTAGGACCTTAACACACGACGAAGATAAAAATTTGTTATAGTAAAGTAATAACTAAAAACTGTCAATTGCAGTTCCGCATAACAATCCGTGTGGGTTTGTGAAGTGTAATTTACTACTAGATACGAATAAAATGCTCACTTTGTACGAAATCAAAATTCACCGAAAGAAAGTTTCAGCTATTTCAGTGTTCAGATCCCCATTTGACGATATGTCAGCAATTTCTAGCCTTCTGTCGCTAACGATGGAAAAAACTAGGTCTAAGGTCAAATATTATTGGGTTTCACAGGCCCTGAACAAAAAACTACTCCCAATTTTTTCAGCGTTTGATGTGATGACTGATGAGAGTGGGAATTCGTCTATGAATAAAACAATATTATTTTCAGCGGTTTTTTACGAATAAAAAATAAATGAGCCATTTTACATTTTGTTGTTCTCAACTCGTGCTTTGAAATTCTTCATCGTTTGTTAAATTTTTCTAGGAAATACCTAAACAAGATTTACACGGAAGAAGAGGAAACAAATATATTTTCATACCTTTTTATTTCTTTAAAGGCAAATTTTTCAAACGCCAGATGCAAGGAATCATATTGATTTTTTTACAGTCTGTCTATACAAACTGTCGGACGTAAATATTATTCTACGATATACGAGTAAAAGACGAGCCCTAAGAAGCTCTAAAACTTAAGGCTGATTTTTGTATTTTAATATTCTAATAACTTTTTTATATGTGAGTTGTGGTTTGACGTAGAAGAAACTTTTTTATAGAAAGTCATAATTTATTATTCCGATAAAATTTATCTGACAATTGAAAAATCATGGTCTAAGAAAATCAACCCTGAATGTAAATTAATTTACGAGTGTCATTATAAAATATCTGTTTCGAAATCGGAAATAAAATATGGGGTTGAATAATAGGTACCTACTCGTAAATGAAAGAAACTTAGAATTAAATGTCTCAAACATTTTTAACTTCTTGTTTTCATGTGGTTAGTGACTAACCTGGTGTCAAAGTTTTAAAGCCACCGATAGGCCCACACACACACACTCACACACACTTTTAATTGAAACTACAAATATCCGACTCGGGTCTAAAATACAGTGCGAGCAGCGTTGCTACGAAATCGATTTGTGAATTAACAATATGAACGTAAACGAGACAAAACGAGTATGTAAGGATCGTAGCAGGTTTCTGTAGTTTCTGCCTACCCCTATGGGAAGAAGGCGTGAGTTTATGTATGTAATTATCAACTGATATTTTGGATCAAATTACGACCGCCATCAGTATAGATTAACGTCGGTACACTATGTACCTACGGACTTCATTCAGTAGATCAAATAGATACATTAGACTGTTTATCTAGGGTCCGTAACATAGTCTATTTTAAATTCGTGTCAATATCAGTCTGTCTATCTAGTATTGATACAGACACATCTGTGTCCTCCGAGTAGATTATGTAGTGAAAGGGTGATATTCTAAGGTTTTGAGGAGACAAAAGCGTCTGGGGAAAGTATAAAATGGGCAAGCCTGTGAACTGTGAAATTTCTAGGAAGAAAACTTAATCAATGGTGAACAAACTTTGTGTTAATTAGTATTGGAATTTATAAACGCACACTCGTCTACTGCTCTAACAATTAGGGTTGCCAGGCCCAAAAATAGAAAAGCTGGACACAGATGCATATTTAGCCGGACATTTTGCCCTGTATAAATACATAAATTTTTTAAAGAAAAAAAAATTGGTACTTCTATTTGTGTATTTATTACTCTTATTTTTTTATAACTAAAACTTCTTATTTATTTATAAGGAAAACATCGTAAGGAAACCGGCATGTCCTAGAACCAAAAATTCGGAAACATGTAACATCTACCACCAACCCGCACTGGGCCCGCGTGGTAGATTATAGCCCACAGGGTGTGGGCTATAATCTACTCTATCTCGAAGAGAGAAGGCCTGTGTCCCAGCAGTGGGAACATTATAGGCTGTTACGATTATGTATTCATTTGAGACTTACTCTACTCATAATTATAATATTGTTATTATGAATCACATTTTTAACCGACTTCCAAAAGGAGGAGGTTCTCAAATCGTCTGTATGTTTTGTTCTTACTATAGCGACTTTGGTCAACCAGTCTTTCGGTTTAGCCTAACAAAAGTCAGACAGGTAGGCCGGACTTTTATAATTAGGCCAGACACGATTGTAAAAAGCCGGACATGTCCGACTAAAGCCAGACATGGTGGGTGGCAACCCTAATCACAACCGATCGCTATATAAAAAAAAACAATTGGTTTTATCATTCCACCTATAAACATTTGATTTTATCATTACACCTATAAATATTCATTACCGATACATTTTAGAAACTCTCGAGAAATCTTATCGCTTACGATTCTATTGGATTTAATCTTGAAACAGGTGTTAGGTAGAGCGTAACTAATGCTTCCTAATCAAGCTTGCATTCGAAATATCGAAATATTTTATCGATAAAACAAAATAGTGTTTTAAAATCGATTCTTACTTGTTTTCACACTTAAAATCTGAGTAAATATCGAGTGGGTTTAACGATTATATACCTAGTCGAAAAGTCACGTGCTTGAAACGTGTGAGGTTAAAGATCATGACTACTATTATTATTATATAGGTATTATTATATCTAGGTACAATTTTATGGGTACTCTGTATCGAACGATCTGCGTAAGTACTTGAAGAGAAACGCTTTTGATTATGATATATTCAGTTTTTTGGATAAGTCTAGAATTATCTGCACGCCTACTTGCGAAATAACTATAACTTGATTGTTTTACTATCGACCCGCCTCTACTTAGCTTGACTTTAAAGACTTGACAAATTTTCGATATTTCTTTTTATAAGTAACTTTATTATATATACAAACCTTCCAGAATAAGTTCTCGAAATGTTGGTGAAAACCGCATCTAAGTCCGTTACGTAGTTTAGAAAAATAACGCTGTCACACAGACAGACACAAAAAAGCGACTTCAATTTATAATATGTATAGTATACGTATAAATATAAAAGATTTAGGACTTTGAGGGGTAGGCAACATTTACTTAATTAGGGTTGCCATCCCCAAATTTTGAAAATCAGGACTAGAAGATGAAAATACCAGGACATTTTGGATTAAAAACAGGACCCAGTATAAAAACAGCAGTAAAACCAATGAAAACCAATTTTTGCGCATTATAGATCTCTATCCAACCGTTAGATAGAGAGAGCTCCAGTGCGCTAAAATAGTAGTGAGAAAGAGACAATAAGCAGAGCGCACGATAAACGACGTTGATCGTGCGCACTGCTTATTGTCTCTTTTATTAAACGTAAGATTGAAGGCGCGAAATAAAAAAAAAGGACTTTACCAGAATGCTTTAAAAACCCAGGCCGTTACTTAAAAACTATCCAGGACACCCCAGCACATCCCAAAAAGCAGGACATGCCTGGGAAAACAGGACGCCCTGACATACCTACATAGAACCTTTCAAAATAAGATTTAATCATTACCTACCTGATAACAATAGCAAGCTACTACAAAAAAAAAAAAAAACCTACAGACGAATTGAGAACCTCCTCCTTTTGGAAGTCGGTTAAAAATAGTCAAAGACCTGTTTCATTTCTCGCAAAATTCAGCCAGAATTCGCCTGTAGATCGTGAATTCGTGACAAGGACATTTTAGCTACCTTGCCTTGACCAACTTATTTGACTAGAAGGTCAGTCGGGGCTATAAAGTTGATTTTAGGGAAAGTTCTGAAACAGAAGCGACCAAGTCACTAAGTGTGTTGGGTGACAAGACGGGTAAGTGATTAGATGGGACGGTAATGTCTCGTCTTAGAACCAAACTGTCGTTTGCTGTTCAGTTGCAATAGTAACAGATATGGTTATGCATAACAGGAAGGAAGGAATATCTACATTTTCCCAACACTATTTGAAGTCAAAAGCATACATTAGCGTTTTGCTTCTTTGTTTTTTGGAATTGTTTGCCTGAAGCTATAGTCAACTTACTTAAGCTATAGTGCAAAAATCTCTTTATAGGGCTAACCGAAATAGTTCCTACCTAGTTACAAACTTGCTGAGTAAGGGATTAATAGGACAAACAGTTCATCAAAAACCACTCATCAATCTTCCTAGCCTTTTTCCCAACTATCTTGGGGTCGGCTTCCAGTCTAACCGGATGCAGCTGAATACCAGTATTTCATCAAAAACCACTCGAAACTTCAAAAATAAAAAAAACTTGTTTGCTGCATTTTCCACTTTTCATCAATTTAATTGTTGGACTCTTTAGCGTATTCCTTCTTTGAAAACTGTCTTCAACCTGCCTGCAACGTGTCGTACTCGTGAGATACTTCGGCCACATCCCGCAGAGGTACCAACAACATAGAATGTCTAATGGTAACAGGAAAGGTAGAGGGCAAAAGACCTAGAAACCGAAGCCCAAAACGGTGGTCGGACTGAGCCGCTCTCCACCAGGCCACCGATCGTAACAGATGGAGAAATACCGTAGACAATTTGAAACGGACTCATGACTGTCAGCAGTGAGAGAGTGATTGAGAAGAAGAAAGAACTTCTGAACTAAGTGTCATATCTGATATATAGACACGTGTTTCACGTCTCACTGTGGTCTCACCGAGGGATCCTCAGGATGACGACTGACTTGTTGTGAACCCGGACACGACGTGTTGCCACGTCAAGCGCCGAACGCAGTGTGACAATTTTAGGATTAGGTTACTAAATATACGTGGTCTATTGTATTTTATTTAACGTTTCATTTACCAACATTTCCTATTTTCCCCATCGCGTGCAAGTGTAAGCATTAAGCATCAACCTAAGAATGCAAAACCTCGATGTATGTATTATCTCTGACCCGATGACTCACAATACTCTAGGCCTAATAACGGAGCTTCATATTCCCACGATATTTTCCATCAATGGAGTCTCCATCGTAGTTAAAGAAAAAACGAAGATATTTGTGTGGAATTTCACACGATTACTACACTGATATGAACAGTTGTTTGCATATACGTTTTGCGCTATATTTAAAGCTCGTTTGCATGTTTTTTACACTAGGTGGATAATGATGAGTAATTTAAAGAATTTAATTGAGTAGCATTTGCCAATTAGAGTAATTAATTAAAAACGAAATCTTCGTTTCTCGGAGATTTTTTTTTTTTGTATAAAATAAATTTGTCTGGCATTGTTTGCTTTTAAAATATCTATTATAGAATTTTTGATTGAAAAGGCCTGTGTTATTTTGCTTGTGTATTTTACAGTTTAATTATTGTGTAATACATGCTACACCTTTTCGCCTAAATACACCGTTTCGCCTAAACACTCAAAATGTGTTGTAATCAAAATATTTTTACCGACGTGTTTGTGAACCGGAGCCTACCGTGAAAATTGTAAATAAAATCAATCAATGTACAGCTATGTATAATTAAGTATCTAACAGAAACTGTGCGTAACAAATACCCGTGTAAAAACGATCGTTTTAAACGATTCGTGTATAAAATCTCCAAGATTTGTTGTAGGTACCTATTTAATCATTTGCTTTTCTAATTTAGATCTTAAACCAACTACAATAAAGTTAACTTTAAGGCTGTTAGATAATGTGTATGTTGGCAGTGTTTTGATCCATACAAATATCATATAAAAATAAATAAAATTGAATCGTCTGTTAGTATTGTGAAAATAGCAGCTTTTTACTAATTCCATATTATGAAAGTATATACCTATAACAAAAAAATTGTTTTAAAAATTTTGGTCTCTTTGTTCCGGCAAATCTCCAAAACGGCAGAACCGATTTTGACGGGACTTTCACTGGCAGATAGCTGATGCTTTATGTAAAAACTTAGGCTACCTACTTTTATTTTAGAAAGAGAATTCTACACGCGGGTGAACCCGGGAGCAGCAGCTAGTTATAAATAAACTAGCGACCCTCCCCTCCTTCGCACGCAAGCAATGTACTGATGTGGTGGCATGTCAAATGTGAGCTTCTAAACGATCTATTCTGTATATCACTACTGAAAACGTAAACCACGAAGAGGGGTCTGAAGATTTTGGCCTTAAAGCAGCCACGATTTTGATTTTTTTTCAAAATCGATGAGCAATAAATGTCATAAATTTAGATAGCGGGACACACTTATACAAACATAAAACTTGATATAACATAACATCATAAAGTGTCACGTTTCTGAGGTATTATTTGTATAAAAGTGTCCTCTATCAAAATATATAACTTTCGTTTTGCAACACGATTCTGTAAAACAATCAAAATGGCGGCCTCACGCACGTTAGGGCCACCCTCCAACCATAGGTACATAATAAAAAGGCAGTGTATAGAGGGCCACCAGTGGCACTCTATTCCTATCGGATAAAGTGCCACTACAGGCACCCTAGTAACACCGCCTCGGCCCGGCCAAAGTGCCGCAAGCATTGGATTGGCATTGTCACTGTCACTAAGCCACGTCACTTGGTATTTGTTTGATTGTCGAGGTTAGATCGCTGTAAAACACCACTTCCCAAAACATTACATTCTCTTGTGCCTAAACGGACCCTGCATGGCACTTCGCCGGCCGCTACCGCGGCAACGCTCGCTACGCTCGCTCGGCTCATGCGTTGTGTGGTCACAGTTCTAACCTAATCTAACCTAAATAACCAGTGACAGTGACAATGCAACGCTCACGGCACTCTAGCCGGGCCAAGGCAGTGACACTAGAGTGCCACAAGAAACTCGCGGCACTCTATACACTTCGTAATAAAAATAAAAAAAAATCTTGTAACCCCTTTCTCTGAAATGCTGAGATATGAGCCTTTAGGCCTCGCCCAGGTCTTCTTTTTTATTTTCACTATTATGTTAGTTTTAATAAATACTTTTAAAAAAAAAAGTTGTTGTTATGTGCGTGTCCAAACAAAATATTTTTCTTTCTTTCTAAGTTTTCAGAGAATAGACCGGCTGTGCTATATTTAAATTAAATATAAATGGATTAAACAAAAAACTTTTCGGAATTTTTCTAAATAATGGGGAAAACCGCATCAAAATACATTGTGCAGTTTAGAACAGACAGACACAAAAATCGACGTTGTTAAATACTATGTATAATTATTGATATACACAAAGACTAGCATGTTTCAAAGATACACACAGTCTGAGGAATAATGAAAAACCTTCGCAGGACACGGTACACTGAATCTCCAAGCATTTCTGCCTGGCTATTTTCTTTTTACTTAGCTTCAGCTACTATTTATAATATGGCTGAAATGCGATAAAAAGAAAACATCTATACATTAATGGCGGCAGTAATCCCATTCCATCCGTCAACCTTATTACAATTTTTTAAATAAAATATAGAGAACCGAGCTATATTAGCCAATTCTTTATTTCCAACTAGCTTCCGTCAGCCGCTTCGCCCGCGTGAATGTTTATAAAAATATACTCATTCTATTGGTGAAATATTTTTTTTAATCGGTCCAGTAGTTTTAGAGTTTATTCATTACAAACAAAAATCCAAATCTTTTCTGTTTATAATAATATTGGCCGGCTGGAGTGAACACTGACGAGGAACAGAGCTCCCACCTCATTCTTGCTTTAATTGGCCGGCTTGAGTGGAGATTCGCAAGAGCAAATGTGCTCGGAGGAAGGAAGTATTCCAGTAAGATGCTGGTAGGGATCTTGACCGTAATTCCGGGATTGTCCTGATAGCCGTGGAATACCGCTCCACTCCTCATAAGCACCTCAGGACATGTTGCCCCCTTGTCGCTACGACACTTTGTGCAAGCGACCGTTTTCGGGGGCCCATTATTGAGTGTGCAAGTCTGCCCCTGCCATTTTATCCGTGTATATATAAAACATTGATCAGGCAGGGGCCATAGTCCTTCCATAGTTCCAGGTCACCAGTCAACTTTAGCCACCCAAACCCATAGTCCATTAAATTTGTTTCCATTTCCTGCAATAGTCCTACACCAACCGGGGGTTGTCCTTGGGTGCACTTGCATAGTGCATACAGGGATAATCACCGGTTGGTGCCTCATTTCATTAAGCACGTCTAACGGGCCTCTGCGAGTTGGCTTTGGCCCCTCGTACGCCTTCCAAAGGTCCGGGACCCCAGGGTCCCGAGATATGTAGACATATATAAATAAATAATAATATTAGTGTGGATAGAATTATACCTCATTGTATAATTCTATCCAATTCTATCAACACTCACCAGCCACCACTGAAGTGCAGTTGCTTGACGCAGTGCACTAGCATGACTGTGATTCAATGACATAGACTAGTCTATGTCATAGAATCACATTGCATTTAAAAAAAACAACGGGTTGCACTCCGGGAGTGCCAGCAGAAGTGAAAACTTGAACATTAACCTTGTGCATTTTTGAATAAACACTCTTCATGAAGTATGTTTTGACTGCTTTTGTTTACCCATCAATATGGGTAAAATTTCTTACCTCGCAATCTTTACGTAATGTCAAAGACTATTTATTTTGATATTTACTTTGTCGGTTGCTAGGCAACGGATCTTACGCTCACGTCCTGACGCGAGTTTAACATTTTTTACCCATCCCGAAAAAAGTGCACAAAGCCCCGTTAAAGAAGTTTTCACTTATAAAAAAAAAATAGTTCCACAATTTTTCACCGGCCCTCTTTCGTGGCGCGCACTATTTGCTGTTGCTGGGTGGGTTCAAAATACTGAGTTTGACACATCGTTTGACATCTAATTCGCCAAATGTTAAGAAGTTTGTTTAAGGATCGGGGCCAATAATGGACCTAACGGCCCCATCTTGTATTTTCAATATAATGTTATTTGAGCGCCTAAAGGTCTTTGTAGCACTTTAGGTACGTTTATATTACCTACAGGGTTTCTGACTTGGTATTTACCTAGTCTGAAATATGATTAAAATAAACAGAAACTTTATTACTAACTATGTTAATTTCTAGGTGTGCTGACTTGTAATATAATTGTTTTGCAAACTATTTTATGTAATAATAATATTATTCTCAATAAGTTATCAATTTAGGTACGATACGACTTAAATTAGTTAGAGGGTCTTTCCACGTGTATAGGGCTTCCATCCGTCCGGGTTTCCCCGGATTTGTCCTAGTTTGTAGAGCGTCCGGGGAGCATCCGGGTGGAGGGGCTTTTATTGAATTATTTTCAATAAATTAAAGCATTATTATAGTTAAAAATTTGCGCAGCAATTTTACTTAGTCTACCTAGACTAAGAATTCTCTAAGGTTCCTTGAATTTTTTTACTTACTTATTTTTACTTTTTGATAACAAAAAGACGAGCGTTCCTAAATTTTATTTTAGTTACCATAATACCTCAGATAGAGAAGAGTGTAAGTACAATTGATTAGTAAATGAAGCCTTTTTTATTTGTATTGTCTACAAAATAAAACCATCGTGAAGTATCATGTTAGTAGTAGTATAAATGACACTTCACGATGGTTTTATTTTATTGTACTTAAATAAAAATCCGAGGGGACGCCCTCGGACTTTTCGGGAAAAATCTTCATTTCACCCAAATGTCCGGGGTTTTTGAAGTTTTTGTCCGGGGTATTTGAAGATTTTGTCCGGGGTAAGTGATGGCAGCCCTACACGTGTACAGAACATTACATCACGCCTGTACTGTACGCCTAACCTCTAGCTAGAGGTTAGGCAGAGATGTAACTATAGTACATCCATATTTTGCTAGATTTGTTTAGGTCCCTTTTGTGCTTAACTTTGTTTTTTTTTTCTATCGTGTTTTCGTCAAACATGTAACATTAATCCTCAACTTTAACATATCATAATCAGCCTATTAATGTCCCCACTGCTGGGACACAGGCCTCCTCTCTGTGAGAGGGAGTGAGCTGTAATCTACCACGCGGGCCCAGCGCGGGTTGATAAATGTCACATGTCTTCGAAATTTTTTGATTCTAAGACATGCCGGTTTCCTCACGATGTTTTCCTTCACCGTTTTGAGAGTAGTGGTGATGAAATCATTTACACAAATTAAAGCGCCTGGCAGGGTTTGAATAATAACTCGTAAGTCGCGACCAATACCACTGGGCCACACTGGGCCATTGCTCTCTACAATAATTGATTAGAATCTATAAAACTTTAATAGGCTGTAGGCCTTCAAAGTTCTGCTAGTACCCAATTCACGCACAGCTTATCATTTTCCAAAGGTCACACATCAATAACGTATTATTACTCCGTGAAATAATTTAGTGATTATCGTCTAAACACAATTAATAGACTATAATTATTTATGTGGTATTAAATTACTGAGAGAAATAATTATCCGCTATTGTCAAAGTTCATGTTATCACGTGGCAGCTCGTGATGGCTTTAAAAGATGTGTACGCACGAACGAACAAGAATATGGTGAACATAAACACTTTGTACGCATTTACACTAACGAACATCAAACACTGTGTTCGTCAAAAAGTTCGTGGCGATCCAATTTCGAATCCATGGCTACTATAGCGTGTACGTACGAACGAACAAAACTTGGTGAACACGAACATCGAACACGAAACACGTAGGTACGTACGTGTGGATGTAAATTAACAAAGCGAACAAGGTGCCGCGGCAGCGGCCGGCGAGCGCTACGTCGAAATTGGTCGCAATAACAAAATTAAAGCACTCCGATAGTTATGAACCGCTTTCATAATATAACCCTAATACGGTATTTAGCTAAATCCCTAGGAATACAACTATATCACGGGTTTAACCATCTAAGAACTGCGACATATACATAGCAGGCGACGACAAAGGTATCTTGATTTGACAGTATTCTGTATTGTTGATATCCATTCACCTTTGCAAGATCTCATATCTGTCATGAAGCGAAATATATTGGGTTCTGTGTTGCGTGATTCAATGGCTCTTGTATCAAAGCAAAGGGCATGATATCCTTGGATTGGCCAGTCCAGATTATCCCAGTCATTGAGTATGATATTCCACTACTAAATTAAACCTTCTCTGTATATTCACATAGACTTCAAACGTCTTTATCCCTTTGCCAGTATCGTAGTCTTATTTTTATTTTCCTTACTTCAATTTACTTAGATATTAAAATCTCTTCCTGGAAATCACAGAGCTTTATTACCTTCGCTGTTTTGCGCTGAAAATTCTGATTAAAAACCGTCTACTTTAATAAACTCACTGGGCTAACAGTAAAATTTATATATTTTCACACTATTTTGAGAGTTCCATACCTGAAGGCTTATACTAACTTAAATTAGGTACTACTAAGGCTCCGCAGCCCGTGGTCTGTCACAAGGCTGTATTTTTTTAACCGTAATAGGTAGACACTTGACATTTTCTCGTCAATTAGACCTAAAAAAATCCAAAACACTGTTAAAATTGAAAAACGAACTAGCGCCGTAGTGCGGCGGCGGCGCGGGCCTAGCGTATTGTTATTGGTGTGACAACATTACGGCATAGGAACTATTTGATGAAACGCACTCTACACAATCATGTGCTACGAAATACGAAACACACTTAATTCCCTGCTTTTAAACACCCTAGTGTTTAAATGCAGGCAGGGGGTGAATAAATTAACTGCACCTCGAGTTGCGCACTCTATTGCGGCTTCATTACCAATTGAATTTAACTCAGTGAATTCAAAGCAATTTTCATTTGTCGCTTCCGCATCACTGAATAATAATTTATAACGGATTATAGTGGTAGGTAAATGCTTATTATTTTTGACGGTAGCGGTATATTGTTGTTTATAGTGAACAAGACTACTGTATAGTAGATGAGGCTCTTTAAGAAATAATGTTTTACATGTCATGTATATTTTTACTGTTGTTGATATATTACGTACCGGAATCCCGGGAAGACGTAGCACGAGATGGCCACCCATAACGTGGGCCGATGACCTTGTGAAGGCCGTTGGAAACCGCTGGATGCGGGAAGCACAGAATCGGTCGAAGTGGCTTGGGGGAGGCCTATGTCCAGCAGTGGACGTCTTTCGGATAAAATGATGATGATAAAATGTTACGAAGAGTAAAACAAATTTCAATAATAATCCTTACTAATAATTATAAACAAAGAAATTGAGTTTTTTTTTGGTTGTTACACTTTACGAAAACGGCTGAACAGATTTGGATGAAATTTGACACATGGGTAGACCATGACGTGGATTAGGATATACGATACTTTTTATCCCGATATTCCTTTGGGATCGAGACTTAAGTGAACGAAACCGCAGGGCGCAGCTAGTAGACTATAAAGTTTATTCGCTTTTGTAATGTTAATAGTGTAAACATTACAGAGGCGAATATCAATAATACCATCACGTTCTACATTTTACTTAAGTGAATATGGTAGTTAAATACGTAAAGTCAGGGAAAAGAATTGTTTATCAAATTGATTACCAAATTAAATTGTTCGTATATTCAAATCAAAACTGACAGTTGTATGAAATGGCAATTGACGTAGTGTGTTAATTTGATTAAAAAAAAATGTCCCTGATAGTACTTACATCTGATACAATACTTACATCCACAGTTGTTTTCCAGGCATTACTAAGGACAGGTCAGTAGCCCAATGCCGACCGATGGCACTTGTGCTTACAACTTTCTAACTATTAAATAAGACATACATCGAAGAACGCACAGAGGAAATTCATATAGTATCCTGTTTGCACAGAATTAATATAAATAAATAATTAATTATTTATTGCCTTGAACAGGTTACAAAAATTTAGAGACCCTGGCCATCTGGCTCCAGAGCTAGGTTATAGTACCTGTATTTCAAGAGCCAGTGACTTCTTCCAATTATGTTAGAATTAGCAAGTATATATATTATGTGCAGCAAAAAGTGATAATAATATGAAAAGCTGATGACAATTTGACGTAAGTAGTTAAAATAAATTAATCTCAAACTCAGCATTTATTTCAATTAAACCATCTACTGGCACTTTTGAATTGTCCAGGAGTCGGTCAGTCAAAAATATGAAACTAATTGCCCATTCCAAAGCGTAGTAGTTACCTATGGGGAAGAATCAAATGGACATGAAACTCCATGGTTTAAAATATTAGTTACATCATTAATTTTACCGAATTGACTTTGGTTTTAAAATAAAAAAATCAACTCAACCGCAGTATCGCAGTCCACTGCTGGACATAGGCCTCTCCCAAGCTGCGCCACAACACCCTGTCCTCCGCCTTGCGCATCTAGTCTGTCCCAGCAAATTTTTATAAGGTCGTCGGTCCATCTGGCTGAGCTTGCTGATATGCGGTATTCACTCCAGGACTCGTCTGCTCCACCGGCCATCGGTCCTTAGACAAACATGGCAGGCCCACTGCCCTTCAGCTTGCTGACTGTGCAAGCTATGTGCATAACTCCAGTTCTTTTCCGGATAACTAACAGTTGACTTTGGTTTGTTTCATATAAATTAAAGTAAGCTATCCGTGGAACTTCCCAAAAACCTGACATGATTAAACGAACAAACGCAGAGTACATTTAGTATTGGCACAAAATTCAAAATTCGACGTACAGTACACAAACCAATACAAGCTGGCCTATTATTCTATTGAAACTTTGTACTATGCTAGGCCAGCTAAATGTCAAAGTGTTTCTTAGACGACGGTCGACGGTATATTTTTTTAATGGTAAAAAAATATTAAATTATATTTTAAACTAAATTATTTACAATGAATTAAAAAAATAACAAAATAAATCACAAAAATTTCAATTAAATTTAATTAAATATGAATTTGTATAAATATAAATTTAAGTCTCAGAGATTCTTGTCATGCTGTCATTCTTGTCAGCGGACGATGCTTTAATTAATTTTTCTTAACTGTCCAAGTAATATCAAACATCACAGTAAAAATTTCAGAATAAAATTAGCACATTATAAAATCTGCTCATCTATTTTCAAGATTGAAACAAGAAGTAAACGATTCTCTTAACGTCAAGCAATCACTCATGATGAGCGCACATTAAAATCAAAGGTCATCTTCATTCATGCCGCCCACCCATCCAATTACCGCCCGGCATTGGTGTTACTTAACCGCCAATGTTGGCACGACTTGACCCATACCAACTTGATTGTATACTTTCACTAATCGTCATTTAAGCATCTGTTGGTTGTCTGCAGTTATTGCGATTTTAAAACGTTTTTTAGGGTTCCGGATTTTTAGGGTACCTACATCGATGACTTTATTAGTGATCGATGGGTACCTACTCTATTACTACGCCTCCGCTGTCCGTCCACCCGTCTGTCTGTCAGCGGACTGTGTCTCATGAACCGTAATAGGTAGACAGTTGAAATTTTCACAGATTGTGTATTTTTATTGCCGCACTATCACCAAATAATAAAAAATAAAATATTATAATATATTAAAGGGGGGTGTCCATAATTATAATAAACTTAGATTTTGAAAAAAAATAATCTAACCCCAGCTTGTGGGGTATCATTGTTTAGAGTTCATCGAGTAGAGAACAAACATTTGTTTTTTATCTTTAAAAATGATGAAATAAAGGGCCGTAAAAGTTGTAAGTTTTAGACCATTTTTGTACGAGCTCTATCTCAACAACTTAACAAGTAAGCAATTTGAAACTTCTGTATAATAATATCATGAACCATACACTAATATTTTTATAATCAGAACCGTAATAGGTAAACAGTTGAAATCTTCACAGATTGTGTATTTCTATTGTCGCGCAACAACAAATAATAAAAATAAAATAAAGTTAAAAATTGAAAGGATCTACAAGAAATATTGTTTAGAATTGAAACGTGTTTAATATTGTATAGTGGTCGACTTTCAGTCTAAACGGATGCAGCTGAATACCAGTATTTTACATGGAGCGACTGCATATCTGACCTCCTCAACCCAGTTATGCTGGTTGTCACAGACTGTCGGGCTTCTGACTACTCGTAACCACTGTCAAAGATCTACGAATGACAGCCGGAACCGGCTTTCCGAGGCACGGACGGAGTTTTGGTATTTTTTCCGTATTGCAAGTAACTGAGCCAATCTATACTGCGTCCGCAATTTATTTGCCAAACATGTAGGTAAACAAACACGAGTTTTCCACTTAGACAAACATTAACTTAATGCAAGTGTAAATAAAATTGATTTTAGACCGACTAGTACCTACTGTTGAAAAACTCGTAAAAAATATAAACTTGTAGTGCAAACCGAACCTAGGTTAGGCATTACAGTTGTTTTTCCTTAGACTCGTGTTTGTTTACATGTTTCGCAAATGAATTGCGAATGCATTATACATTTAATTCTACTCCCATGTCAATACAGTTTACCTTTAACGTAAATCGTGACCCACACGACGCGACGTCTCATACTTTCTCTAATTGCAATGCGATTCTCAGTTGTTTTCTATTAATTATATTTATTGCTCTTTGTCTGGCTGTTTAGAAAGTTTTAACAACATGTGTTAATGTTTTAAGGGCGTAGGTGTACATGTGCGTAAAAAATAAAAACGAATAATGTTGAAGTGACCAAATCTGAGTAATGTCAATATGTAGAATTGGAGGCATTCTAAATCTGGTAGTCTCTTGTTTAAATTCATTTTCAAATTTAAACATAATATGATGTACATATTTGACTGCCAGACTCGTAAGTTTAGTTATAATTTTTATTATTTATTTTATTCCTGAGAACTGTGGTGGCTCAGTGGTAACGGCCCCGACTAGGAGTACAACTCCTGCCATGGGTTCGAACCTAAGCAGGCGCTTTACATTGTGTAAATAATTTCATCACCACTGCTCTCAAAATGGTTAAAGAAAATCGAGAGGAAACCGGCATGTCGTAGAACCAACAATTTAAACACGTAATGTGATTTCTACCAACCCACACCGCGCCCGCGTGGTAGATTACAGCTCACTCCTTCTCGAAAAGAGGGGACTGTGTCCCAGCAGTGGGAACATTGTAGGCTGATTATGCTATACCTAGTTTAAAACCTACAGGTGTAGCAATTTTTTTCAGTTCTCTTGACCGTATAAATCACAATTTTCGCTTTTTTTTAAAAAAAAGTTATTTTTATAAATCAATTCCTTCAATTTATTTAGATGTTTTAGTATTACTTAAATAAAAGTCATTGTTGGTTATAAAAGCATCATCTTATTACAAAAGTCTGAGTAAATAATCAAAAAACACACATGATTTTGGCATTGATATCACGATTGCTAGACGGTGTGAAGTACTTAGATGACAATGAACCATATCACATAATAATAGAAGCCTATTAAAGAATATGACAGATAGGTAATATTCGGAGGTAATAAAGTTTCCTACGTGAATAATATAATAAACATCGTTTCGCTAGGAGATTTTCCGAAATGAGTTCGGTACCCTGAACCCAAAGGAACTGGCCTAAATAATATTGACAGTAATCCGTTGGCCCAGAGAAATAACATTCTCTTACAAGATATTAGTTTCATTTTATTGACGTGTCCCACATAATTTACTTATTAATACCGTATGTACCCGCAAATCTCAACAACATATTTACTAGCTAAGGCGAGGTAAACAAAATCTGTGGATCGTAAAAGATACATAGACATTATATAACTGTAGGTTCGGATATTTCGAAGACATAATTATACGGAAATAGCTAATCCTAAAACGAAAAAATTACAGTGCATTTTTTACGCACGTCTTTCTGCTATTTTATTTTATCCCTTTTTACAAAAATATTACGGACGAAACAAAAATTTTACGGACGAAGGAGTATGTAAATGTTTATGTGGAAAAGGAGTGCAGAAAGCTAATATTTTTATATAATTTAGACATTAGAAATAAATTAAATTAATAAAAAAATATAACACTACCACATTGCGTTTGACACACACACACTCTTTTGTTTATGGTTACCTTAGAAAAATGATAAGACAGCATGGAATTTGTATGTATGAAACTATCCTATCAAACTTAACATTTAAATGGGTTATGCTCGAATTTCGACCACTGGGTGACCACCACTATTTTGATTTAAAAGAGTGTCCAAGGAGTTTCTTGCCCGTTCTTCTTCATAGGAACCTACTACACTTTGGAATGAGCAACTAGCTTCAAGTTTCTGACGGGCCGACTCCTTGACAGTTCAAAAGTGCCTGTAATAGGTTTAATTAAAGTAAATGCTTTAAGTTTGAGCACTTGTGTTTAGAGTTTGAACCCGAAAAAAGGAAGGTCCTGTTTTATAGTAGGTCAGTCACCTTATAAAAAACATTATATCTTTCTCCTGTTACCTACCCAAGTTAAATGGCGCCTATCAGGAGGTAGACAAAATGTTATATTATGTAAGTTCGGTTTTTCCTATTCGAATTTGTATTCCATATTTAAACGATTTAAGACTCCCGCAGATAGGCGTGACGCAACTCCGGTAAAACAATTTCCATGAAGTTTTCATAGAAATTGTGCCTCCAGAGTCGCGACCCTACCTCGTCTCTTTTCTTATCTGCTGGGTCCCTTATGAAATATTTTTGCTGCTATAAAAACCTGAGTACATTATTTCTTCACTAGGTAGGTGCGTTTTATTTATGTTATGTCATTTACAATTACATGATCTCTTGGATTCTAACCCAACAGACGACCTGTTTGCGGATGGATGGACGAAGATTTTATTGGTATGTCAGAAGTACTGTGAGAGGAATTTGTGAAAGTGTTGTAACCTTCTTTTATTTATGTTTTCATGTTGTTATTTTGTATATTTTAATGTGTTTTTTAATTGTCTCTTTTTTTTAATAATTTTAGCTACTGTAATTGGCTGTAACACAGCCGTTGTTGCTAAATAAATAAATAAATAAAAAAATGGTGTAGTATGACCTAGCCCAAATAATATGTTAAGCTATTTACTTTTCATTATCAATGTAAGTAACAAGTCTCAACTGACAGTCAAAACTTTTGAACAAATATATCTGTTTTCGGTGTGCCTTAAAAAGTTAAGCAACACTTAAAGACACTAAAATAAAAAGCAATCTAAATTGATTTAAGATAAACAACTCATTCTGGCACAAAGTTATCTTAAATCACTTAAGATAAGCAGTAGCTGACACTGAGGACTTTTTAATGACTTTGTGTTGCGTAAAAGAATACAAAAATAAAAATGGATCCGGGTAAATACCAGTTGATTTTGCAACAGCGCAGGCGGCGGCTCGCGAAACCCAATTTGTAATGCTTGACGTCAATGGGTCGAAACCAAACAATGACGAAATGATTGCCCTGTCGGTTGCAAACTAGCAATAGCTCTTCTTGACGATTTGCCTGCACAATAGAATTAAAGTATATATTTTAAAAATACGGGGCAGTCTTTGGAGACTGCCGATAGAAGTGAAAATTAAATAACGCCATTTAACGAAAATGTCAGGAATTTATGTGGCTTGCTGTCAGTACAAGAACGAAAGCTGTAGCTCAATAAAAAAAAATCCAAAAAAATAAAACAGAGTGCGCTGTCTACAAAAAAGTATTCAACGCGCCTTCGGTGACGATGACGCGAGTTCCATGATTTTTGTCACCCAAAAAGTGCTCAACGCGCCTAAAGAAATTTTCACTTCAAAAATTGTCTGGAATAAAATAAGTTATTCAAAAAGGATATAAAGAAAGGAAGAAAGAAAGAAAGAAAGAAAGAAAGAAAGAAAGAAAGAAAAATATTTTATTATATCGATATCGATTTCTACCTAAGACTTTAGCTTTCTGCATCCTCGGAGTAAATGAAAAACCAAGACATAGCACGACTGAGGTGATCCACTGGCAAGAAAAACCAATGGATGTCCATTCGCCAAAGGAGAAGTTTGCGCGCTTTGACCACTCTTTTCTCCCTTCTCAACTCTCCCACTCCTCCTTCTTATATTGTGTCTCACTTCCAATGTGACCGAAGTGTGTGTGTGTGTGTGTGCTCTGTCCTTCTCATACTTCTGACGTTGTTCATTCTTCCTTTCATATTCAGTCCATTCTTCTTTGGAATGCGCTTCCTCTTGATATCAGGACGGCCACCAGTCGGTTTGCATTTAAGCGGAAATTACGGAGTTATTTTCAAAATAAATAGAGTAAAGTCATCACAATCACCTCTCCCTTGAATTCGTATGTATATATATATATAGGTATACAGTATGTTAACTAACAAAGGGCGTTCCCGTTAACCCGCAATAGTATAGCGTCCATACATGCCAGAAAAATATTAAAATCGAAAAAAAATAACTTTTTTTATTTTTTTATCACAAAATATTCACGAAAAATATTAATTTCATACGTAAAACAAACACTCTGTACACGCGTACTTGTTGCACTTGTCTTTCCAAGTTGAAAGACAAGTGAGCGTGTACAGAGTGTTACATTTAAGTATCAATTAAAAAAAAAATTGAAAATTTTATTAAAAAAGAATTTAATTTTTTTTTTTTTTTTTTTCACTTTCAATATTTTTTCTAGCATGTATGGACGCTATACTATTGCGGGTTAACGGGAACGCCCTCTGTTAGTTAACATACTGTATATTATAGTAAATATGTATGTATGTGTATGTAGTTGATAACCTATTTATTTACTTTTGTACATATTTGAGAAATAATGCGTTTTTCTTTGTTACTCTCAAACAGAGCACCTGCCATCAAATCTCTTCACCACCCTTGGTTGACTGGTAGAGAATGCCAAAGGCATTAAGTCCGCCTTTGTACCTTTTTTGAGTGTGAAAAGTTTAAATAAATAAATAATAAAAAGTGTCCGTGGTCCACCCAGGTGAACTAAACAGGTGTCCACAAAGGAATCCCGAAAACTACGCCTCAGCTCTGTGCATACACGCTCACACACACGCATTTACAACCTTGTACAGTCAAACTACACCTCACTAAGGAAGTATTGACAGCGCTATGTCTTGGTTTTTTATTTGGTCTGAATCTGCGTCTCAGAAAATCGAGTTTGGGTTTTATTGTTCATCGTGCCTGCTTTAAAACTTACACAAATGTCATATACATTTTATGCGAGTTGGAACTCATCCGCGTTGTAAAAAAAAAGTGTACCTATATCGACCTACGAATCTATTTATACTTTATGCTGTATGATCGACTCAAACCAACTTATTTGTATTATATGAGTGGCATTATATTTTATTGGCGAGCACAAAACACCTCGGACCATATTTTATATTAAGTAACATTATGTAGATGCTAAATTCACAATTAGTTGCCACGTCCGCTGTAAGCTTCCTGTTCCCAACTAATGAGACCAAGCGAAAGAGGAAAGTGGAGACGTGCGACCGAATTACATCCAGCGTCAGCAGGTTGGGTAACATTTAATGTACTCGAGGTTTAATTAAAAAGCTGTGACGCAATTTATAGGTAGTTCGTTATTGACCACTTAGGTACCTACGAGTACCAGTTTGCGAGAAAGTCCTAAAGGGTTACCGTGGCCCCTGGCAACGTACAAGCAACTAAAGGAACACGGGTGGGCTTTAAGAGTCTGACACGCTCTGCTGCTCCGCCCAGAGTGGGAGAAGTTATTTGATGATAGCCCACCCAAAAAAAAAAGGTAGCTACCAGTACATCACAATTGACCCGAAAACTACCCAGCAAACAAAAAACCATTCAAAATAGTCTTAATAGTTCTTTTGGAGCGGCTGTAAACTTTGCCAGCTCCAAAAAAGAAGAAAAAATGCTGGAATAAACTTAGCACAATTTTCCTGCCTGTGACGTTTATAAGCTCCTACCCAAAAAATCAAGGGTCAGGCAGTTCGCATATTCTAAATGGATTGAGTTCATTCGTCAAAGCAAGCCTCCACGAAGGTAAACTCTTTACCTATTTGGCCCCATTCCTTTATTTCTCAGTAAAGAAAACGTGGATCCGGGTAAAAACCGATTTCATAATCATCGCCAGTCGTCGATGGCAATTTGCAACGGCGAGACCGTTAAGAGCGAGCCGGAATACGGAATTAGGAGCTGCTGTTGTAAATAGGCTGCTCGGCTTAAGAGTTGAGAGACGTTCGCTGCGTTCAAAACAGTAGTGTAGTTGGAAGTTTTTTACGATGTAGAAACCAATGGTTTTTTTACTTTTTTTTTGGGAGCTGGTGCTGCATTTTAACTAAGTAAACAGATCAAGCTTTTAAATTATTCAACTGTTATTTTTTTGAGCTTTTTATTTTAAAATCTATATTTTTTTTGGGCTATGTTCACTGTTTTCTTTCTTTTTTTTTGTCTCAAAAGCTTCAATTTTATTTTCATTAAAATAAAAGCATTTTTATCAAATCTGACTGCTTTAATTCTTAATGCATATATAATGGTTCTTCATTTATTCTGAGTCAAAAAGTCAGTCATTCTAGTGGGTGTTTTCTCGTGAACCTACTTTTTTGTTTACTGTCCACGAAGATATGTTATTTCTATTGGTCCTAAAATAGTCGATGGTCAAAACGTTCAAACTATAAGTACACGTACCGGCCAAGCCAAAGTTTATTTTAAACATTAATCCCTATAATATTTACTTAAATTTTCTTCTTAAACTAGACACCACGATCTAACAGTTTATTGAATTAGTTGGCCTTTATTAATATTTGGTGCTACTTGAACTTTTGGCTCCCTAATGCTGTTAACATAAAAGAATATAAAACATTTTGAACTACAGTTTGGCCGTTGAGAGATTGCGTTCCTGTCAGTTGGACAGTTTCTAGTAGTAATATGGATCAAATTCGCAAAACACATAGGTAGTGTATCTAGTGTCGCAAGCTGCATTTTATCACTATAGGTTATAGCACGGTTGCAGTGCCACAAGCGGCATTCTAGTACATCATTTAAAAAAACCGAAAGGGTTAACATAGGAAGGTACGACAGTGCTATGAACTCTACGGTAACATAGTACCACAGATTAATACAGATGGGACAGTCCGCAGTTTAGGAATGAAGCTACAAGAACGCGGTGAGGCCGTCTTGCTCGGCCAAATCAGTGAATGTAACGTAGCCAGAAGATCGAAGAGTCACACGATAGAAAGATAGACAACTTCTAAGTGAATGTAACTGTAGGTGATTAGCGCTGTGCTGCCTGAATTGCACTTTATTTGGTCGTAGCAAGAGTCGCTTTTTATTTAAATGATTTTGCGGAGTGTCCCATCTGTAATAATCAGTGATATTACAGATGGGACAGTGCCATGAACTAACTGCCGGAAATAATGTTCAGCGGTTTGTTCGGAATTACTGCACTTTATAATCCGTAGATTTTTTATAGTAGCTATTTTTATTTCATAACACAGACGCCTTTTTGGTGTATACTTGTCACTCTATACACTTCCAGACACATATTCGTAAGTATGAAACTGACAGCTGTCAAGAACATATTCTCCCGACAGCCGAAGTGTAGGTATTGTTATTTGACATTATGCGAAAATAGATCTTTATTATTCAATCGGAAATGTTCTCTACGTGTGCATGTGCTAGAAATAGATCAGTATTCAGTTTTGTATCGAAAAGGTTATTTTCAGGTTTTGTCTTTCTGCTAGGGTTAAACAACAGGCTATTTCATTTATGCTATAGGTACCTACATACAAAAGAAAGATGAGCGCAGCGCTAATAACCTACATTTATATTCACCTAAAAGTTGCCTCTCTTTCTATCGCGTAACTCTTATATCTTCTGACTACGTTCAGCCCACTGAATTCGACAAGTCGAGCCCACCGCGTACCTACTTGTAGCTTCATACCTAAAATGCGGAGTGAGTTATCTGTATTCATCTGTGATTAATTGATTATACATAATTATTATAATCTCCATGTTTTTACTTAAATCAATTAATAAAGTGTGAATATTAGGTTTAGCTAATGCTGGTATGGACCTTAAATACCTTCAGTAAATCTAGTTTCACAAATTCTTAATATTCACTCGACATCTTCGTAAAATTTGTTCATCTACAAACTTCATATTTCTCTATAAAATCAACGCGGCCATCAAAATCGTGTTCGTCTACTTTACAAAACGTATACCCACAATCACAGAAACGTTCAAGCAACTGCACCTTTATTCATTAAAACTTTTCGAAAAAAATATGGTGGAACCACAGAATCGTACTTACAGAAGGTCAGCTCTACACCTCATCTGCCTAGTCTTTTCCCAACTTTGCTTGGTTGGGGTCGGCTTCCAGTGTAACCGGATGCAGCTGAATACCAGTATTTTAAATGGAGCTACTGCCTATCTGACCTCCACAACCCAGTTACTGGGTAACACGATACCCCTTACTAAGATTGGTTTTCAGACTTTCGGGCTTCTGACTACCCAAAACGACTGTCAAAGACCAACAAATGACAGCCAGGACCAACGGCTTCACGTGCTTTCCGAGGTACTGAGGGAACTTGGTATGTAATGGATGGTCACCCATCGACGGACCGACCTCGGCAATCGTTGCTTAACTTTGAAGATCGAGCGTTGCGGCTGTTTAGCCACGAGCTCTCCACGGAAGGTCAGCTCTATACAACGAACAAAAAAAAACGCATGAACAGACGCGTACCGCTGACAAAGCACGGAGACGCCTCGGCAGCCGCTGCTAGAGACGTCATTGTCAACAGTTTCCATACAAACCAAGCTTGTCAACGTTCGCTCGCACTACGACACAAAATATGACGTATAGAAACTGTCAACTTTTAAGGTGGTCCGACACGGAAGTTGAAAGTGCGCCGAACGCAGTTTCGGTGCCACGAATTTTATTTTAGTACTGCGACTCTGGCCAGCGCGGCGATTCCATGCTCTGTGACAAGTACGTCCGGCGATCTCAGTCTACTCTCAGGGCCTTATCACACTGGTGATTTGCGACCGAGTTATCGGTGAGGCGATTATTCTACGCGCTCGCTGCGAATGAGTAGCGAGCTCGCCACATGTACGCCGCAACGTGTACGCCGCGTTTACGCAGCGATTGACGTGAGTGTACAAGAGAGAGCGAGACATGCGAATGTACAATATTGTGAAAACGTGGAAAACACGTCGCGTAGTCGCGGCTAGCTCGCTTCGCAGAGCACGTTCACGGTTTGCTTCGCTAGAAGCACGCTGGACAATCGTCAGTGTGATACGCTCTCAGTTTCTGTACGTAAAACGTGACTGCGAGCGTTTCTGCTCGTTATATGAAACCAACCTTCTGAACAATTCTGCAGGGGAAACGTCCTTATTTTCTATTTCGAAAGTCACGACTTCGTGACCCGAGATAAGCAGTAAAAGAATCATCTTAATGTAAGGTGTCGGTACGAGTCTGATGGTTCAATTCGTTACCAATTTCACAAAATGGATGGTCGGACTGAAATGGTAAATGTTTATGGTCACGACTGTTTGAAAATACTGTTAGTGGGGCAAGGCTGTTATGTTCTCCTGGTACGTCGAATGCTGGAGAAAGCAATAGTCCCGTCACCTTTTAGATGGGACTTGGTACAGTAGGCAACACGTCAGTCGTATTAAAAGGATTATAGGCTGGTCTCGTATTCTATTCAGTAACCGTACTACGGTAGGCCAGCTCAAGATCAAAGTGTTACCACCGGCGATGGCGTGCGCCCTACTGGAGGTATAACATTCTCCAGCAGCACGCTCGGGAAGAGTCCTATGTCTAGTAGTGGACGTCTTTCAGCTCATAAATATGATGAACCACTTCCTCTGCTTACCCATTCGAGGGATACCGGCGAGATGGCGACGTCGCGTCGGTCGTTGCGTCGTTGCAAAATAAAGTTTCTGATAGCAAGAGAGAGATTAAATATTTGACGGCTTCGATGGTCTAGTGGTGGCAAGCGCTACTGTTGAGCATGAGGTACTGGATTCGATTCCCAGGTCAAACAAAGTGTTATTGAGATTTTCCATCTGGAATTTCTCAGTAGCAGCCCAGAGTCTATATTTGTGCCCGGGTGATGGCAATAGGCTCGCCTCCTATTACATGAGAATATATTATAACTAGCGTAATGTGGGAATCCCCTAAAATTATGAATAGGTAATACCTATTAATAATAATAATAAAATATAATATAATATGTATATACCTATTAGGTATATACATATTATATTACTAGAACTAGGTTTTGCCTGCGGCTTTGCCCGCGTGAATGTCGAAAAATATCCCACGGGATCGTACTACCGGGGTTAAATGAACCTTAAATGTTAATCCAGGTAAACAATGTATTAGAGTCATATCCAAAAAAGTTGTACCTTTTTCATTAGTAGGAGTGTCACATGAAGTTATCTCGATAATTTTTGCAAGAACAATTTTGATTTTTGGTAGAATAGTTTAACTGAACATTAGGCTAAGCAATTCATTTATAAACACAGCTATAGCTCAATAAAATCAAGAGAAAATAAATGTTTATTGTCTAAAAATGGTGAAATTTATGAAAAAAGTCAGTGTCATTCTTCAATTGCAACTTTTATAAAGTCAGTTTTAGCACTATTAATAGCTATTATTACATTTATCTTAACGAAATATGCAAACCAAGAACTGTGAATTCATGATTCTATGCTTTTTAATTGATAAATTAAACAAATAACTATAAAAAACCGGTAAAAAAGAAATGTCCTAATTTTTCGAACCATTTACTCACACTACTTAATGACGCGGATTTTTACTGTAACAATTCATTGAGCCATGGTAGCGTTATGAATATCGATTATGGCAACACTGATGCGTTTTACAAATAAGCACGCCATCTTGTTTTCTTGACAGTTTTAGTGTAAAACTAAAATTTGTGTGAGGTGGCTGTGCCGGGACAAAAAGTGAACCAGTTTACTGACGGTGTTTGTACTGCGAAAAAAGTGAGTTAAAAACATGTTTCACATTGTAGATTTAAGAAATCTAACATATCGTGAGATAGAACTGTATAGAAGTGATAATATTAAACAATCTGCAAAATTATAAGAAAAATTAGGTTGTGTCCCTCAATTTAGTGACACAATTTCATGACTTTCCTGACGTCAATAAATTGTAATCCTCAATTTCTTGACACAATTTCATGACTTGCCTGACATCAGTAAATTGTAACTCATTATTAGGCCGAGGTCACATAACAAGAATATTTTTACCATACAGTTTATATAGAAATATTGTTTTAAATGCAGTATTGTTTTGTTTATTAAACCCTACTTCAAAACAGGAGGGAGGTGCTCAAGTCGTCTGAAATGATTGAATTTATTAAATTTTTGTGAAATAGTTATTTTATTTTGAGATTTTTAGATGCTGTTAACTGCTGCACAGCGCTAAAAATCTTAAATAGTACGCTTATATAAAGAAAACCGTTCAAAAAATGAAGAAAAAGGAAAAAGCCATTTGGAAAAGGTAAAAAAGAGACCAAAAAAATAATTTAAGACTTGTCATCTATTGTATTCTGTAATGTTAAATAAAATATTATATAAAATATAACATTAACGATGATTAAGTATTTTTATTAATTATTCAGTACACACCTTTACATTTACCATTTCCTAAAATTTATTGACAAAACCATTTCCTAACCATTTCCTGACATACCATTTCCTAACATTTCTTGACATAACCATTTCCTTACCATTTCCTGAATGTACACTTTTTTTGGATATGACTCATTAATTCCATAAAATCAAATCAAATACAATTTCGACTTTTCGAGTTAGTCAGTCAGAAAGATGAAGCTAATAGCCCATTTCAAAGCGTAAGTACCTGAGTAAGAAGAACGGGCAAGAAACCTCAAACTACAGTAGGTAGTTAATTCAATGCTTGAACAGTATTTCAAACGCAAATAGATCTATCCTACTGACCTAGGTCGTTTAAATAGTTTTAAACCAACATTATAATCTAATTATCAAAGGATATCAAATTTTAGCGCTGACTAGAATAATATCCGGAGGTTAAATCTTGAAATTAACTATTTCTATTAAGGCGAAAGCGTCAGGGCGGGCCGCAATATTCAAATATTCTTACGTTTTTTGCAATTTGCAGGTCAGTATTACGACTTTTGCAGACCAGCGCGACTTGTCGCGCGACGCGACACGAACAATACAATTTTTAAGAAAACTTCACGGTATAACAATAAACTGTCGCGTCGCGACAATTCGTGCTCGTCTGCACAAAGCTTTAGTATCAACAGTTGTTTGTTGATCGAAGTTTTATTTATTTATTTAAAACACAATTATAACATGTTTACAGACTCGTCCAAGGCGATCTTTTAAGGCACAATGTCTGCACAAATTTACAAAAAAATACTTACAGATTGCCATGTAAGCACAAAAACTTAAAAACGATGAAATAATGATAAACTAAATATTAAAACAATTATTATAAACGTGACAACTTTTTTACCATCAAATCTCTTTCAAATTATTATTTATGATGATACGCGGACGTATCTAATATTGCTAATTCTAATGATTGTAATTCTGTAAAGCTATATTTGTTACGGTCGCGAATCATATTTTAATCAACATACAATCTGACACTGACCTGCAAATTGCAAAAAACGTAAGATTTGTATTTGGCGTGCTACCTTAGCGCATACCCCTTAAGGCCGCGTGGGTGTCCACTGTCCAGCCAATTGCTGCCGAAAAGTAGGTTTAGACTAATTAACTAAAGGAATACCTCAGACTTTGGGTACGAAGTAATTGCTGGTTTTAATTATATTATTGCTTGGTTGTAATAGTAGTCTTTTGCCCGTTTTCACTAGCACTAGGCGAAACAGATTTTCAAAGCTTGGCACAGCGCTGAAAGTCAAAAGTTCAACAGCGCGCCTACATTTAGGTATTCATTTAGGTATCGTTTAAAGTCAGTATAACCGGAAATTATTGATTTAATAAATTCCGAGAGTAAAAAGTTTATAATTTGTTTATTTTCCTACATAATCAGGCTATACTATATAATGTACCACTGCTGGGACACAGGCCTCCTCTCTTCGAGAGGGAGTGGGCTGTAATCTGCCACGTGAGCCCAGTGCGGTTTGGTAGATGTCAAAATGTCTTTGAATTTTTGGTTCTAGGACATGTCAGTTTCCTTACGATGTTTTCCTTCACCGTTTTGAGAGCAGTGGTGATCAAATTATTTCCACAAAATAAAGCGCCTGCCTGGGTTAGAACCCAGCATGTCGTAAGTGGGGGCCGTTAACCCTGGGCCATCACTGCCCTCTTTTATTTTCCTAAAGTATAAAAAAGATTGTAACAGATGCAGAGGTTGCTACTTTCACTTGAATGTCTTTGATTATAAAAGAGCCCGAAAAGTGTTATACCTAAATCATTACAAATTTTGGTGCAATCAACTCAGCCTACCGCAGTCCCCAGCTGGGCATGGGATTTATTCCCTTGACGTCGAGTCCCGCCACGTCGAGTCGCCGCCACGTCTACTCTGAAAACTCCCCGCTTTTATTCCCGCCACGTCGAATCGTTGAAAAAGTCTAGGAAGTCGATCCACCTAGCAGGTACACATTTTGATACCATGACCAAGTAAGTTCTCAAGAAGCAAATTATCTAAAGAATCGAAGAAACCAGGCACAAGATATGCAATAAATTACTGTAATTACGAGGTATAATTTCTATTTTAATACGAATCATAATTTCTACTCGCCGCTAACGAGTTACTCGTTAAGTATTCGAGTTGAACGCACTCTTTCTAAATCGATTCTAACATCGTGAACGACGGGAAATGTGAGAGTATTGCTTATTCAATGAGTAAATAGAGATTTGAGAAATAAACTCGATTGATTTGTGTTTCCTTATTTTGAATAGTGTTTTTGTATATAAAACAGTAGTATGTAGTTTTGTTGGTTAATTTAGGTAACAATTTTAGCCCAAACATCTGTATTACTTTTAGGAATTTGGCGATCATTACCTACATTAATAAAATTGATAGAAATATCTGGTCAACCGAGCTCTGCTCAGGGTGAAAATATATACATATCGTCCAGGTACACCAACGTTTTATCAGATTTCCGAAGCTGTGAAAATAAAGAAAATGATTTATCCCAGAAATGAGAACTAGCTAGATCGATTTTCCACCCCCACAAACCCCTAAATTGCAACTTTTATCGAAATCGTTTGAGCCGTTACTGAGATTCAGATTATATACTCGTATATACGGTATATATATACAAGAATTGCTCGTTTAAAAGGTATTAGATTTTGTGATAATTTTATTTAGAATTATATTCATCATCATGAGTCATTCGCAGTTCACTTCTGGATACCTATGGTGCCTCTTCTATCAGTTACAATTTTACTTGACCCTCGACTTATCCTATCCGGCTGCCACCAGCTACCCCCCGAATATCGTCGAAATATAACATACATACATAAATTCACGCCTTCTTCCCATGAGGGTAGGCAGAAACCCCGTTGTAAATACATTTTGTCAGTCGCCTTTCATTCTTTCTCTCAACATGACCCAACCAACTCTCCGCGTTTTTTTTTTTTCTTTCCCTTCTTTCAATTTTAATCACAACATCTAAATCACACCGTTGTCTTATCACATCATTCCTCAGCCTTTAATTCATAGTCACGTCACATGCTTTGCAAGGAACGTTATTCATGTATAAGTTAAGGTTATTTCACGGCCAAATTAAAAACTTAGCCATTTAGAAAATAATTATGTCCGTCCAAAGTTCAAACTTAAGATCCTAACCGCTAACATAGATACTTAATGACTAGTCATCAGTTAAAGATAACGCACAAATAGTAGGCCTGCCAGTTTCATAACGAATACCAGAAGAACCAGTTCCCTATTGTCGAATGTTATAACTTTCTGATGACGTCATTGTGAACTGTCTGATACACTTTTATTTTTGTTTGACTCCTAACATTGTATGCTGTTCATTTTTTTATGACAGGATCTCGTAAATATCTTGTAATTTCAAATTTGGAATCATCAAGTAGTTTTATAGTTCTTCTCTCCTATAAATATGAAGTACCGAGATAACTCAGACCAAATAGTAAACCAAGATATAGCGTTGCGAACAAAACAGTGAAGCATGCCAAAACTACACCTCCGCTCTATGCATACACGATCACACGCACACATTTACAACCATTTACAATCAAACTACACCTCACTAAGTGCACACATGTTTACGAAACCGGCCTCACGTCACTGTTGACAGCGCTGTCTTGGTTTTTTATTTTTTTAGTCTGATCAAGAAATTATACTTTTGAACTTTGCTGAGAGCGTCTTTTAGATCATATAGTTGGTCAAAGACATTCACAGAATTAAGTATTCTAACACTCAAAGCATCATATTCATAAATATCATTGAGTTTGTCTTTAACAATAATATAACACTCTTCTTATATCATCACCAACATAACACCACAGCATAAAGAATGTCAGTTAGACAAAAACATTAATAAAATAATTAAATCCTCATTACCATACCGGTATCGGTCTTTAATCGAAGTCTGAGCTAGTTGGTGCGCGCGAGCACGTGCGCCTGGTCACTGACTTTAACTAACGGTAGCGTCATGCCACTACACATCACTGGTGCAGCCATTTTTGGAAATGGTTCTCGGGATCTGTCTTACCATGTTGCAGCCAGGTTTGGTGATGCTAAGTTCGAGGATAGGGTAGAGGAATGCGTTGTTGTTGGTGCTATTTTTATTAATATTTCGTTAAAGTGTAAAGGTTTTGTTGTTATTAAAGACGCTGTGGAATTTTCCGAAGACCTATGAGATAATGTAACGATTTGGAACTAAAATAAAAACTTCAAGTCATACAGAATATGTCAAAACATCCAAATACTGGAATTTGGATGTTTTTCATATTCTTAGACATATTCGTTAGACATATTCTGTATGACTAAGTCCAAGGTTTTCATATTAATGCTATGTAGGTTTTAAAGTTGCATTCAAAAATTCTTTCACAACACACAACAATATTTTATGAAAAAAATATTTGCGTTTAAAAGACACCATGAATATACCAAGACCACATTGTAAGACGGAAAACTATTTTCAGATTTCTGCGTATTACAGTCTAGCTCTTAGTAACGTTAAAATATTCAGGCCGTAATAACACGTTGAATATTAGATACCCTTATCGACTTATATAACGCCACCAATTGGAATAATAAATCCATGACATGTGAAATTAAAAATAGACGAGTCAAAGTTTAAAAAAATTAAGCCACAAACGTAGTACATACTTTTTTTCATTTTCTTACTTTATTTCTTTGGCAACGCTGAATGATTAATGTTCTTCTTTATCGGACCATATTTTCAATAGATGTTGAGTGAAAAGTGAAAATGACTGCAAAAAAACTTTGCGCTACTCACTAAAAATCTCGCTAGCAATTTATTCCAAAATATATTTGAAAAGAATATAACTTTTTTCTTACATTTTATCATTACTTAAAACGTGTAAGAGGTGTAATTAAAATCGAAGTGTCGCTAACCGGATGTACAAAAAAAATAATTTGTCGTCTGACTATCGGACGAATAGATAACCTACCCAATTAAAATAACTGAAAACCTGAAAAGGAGTCATTGTACATTATTGTAGTCATCATTATATTTTTTTTTACCATAGAACAACCTTGATGTCGCAAAAAAAAAACGTGTGCGGTCGATACTCGCATGCACACACATACTAGAAAGAGACAGAGAGAGAGAAAATCGCATGGAGGCATTACGCTTTTTCCTTACGTGACGATTTCTACCAGTCAACTCCTACCACAAGACGCGTTAAAGAATTTTGTTAGAATATCTACTGTTCCCTACATTTTACATGAGTTACGCAAACTTAATGTATGAAGCAGCAGATTTTTTTCGTGATTTCAGTCTTGGGCATTCAAAGTATAGTAAAAGTTCTTTATAATGATGAATACAATAATTTCTTTTCAGGGTCTTATTTATTTCAATTACATTTTACATAAAGGTAACAGTCATAATACATAATCAGCCTATTAATGTTCCCACTGCTGGGACACAGGCCTCCTCTCTGTGAGAGGGAGTGGGCCGTAATCCACCACGCGGACCCAATGCGGGTTGGTGGATGTCACATTTCTTCGAATTTTTCGTTCTAGGCCATGCCAGTTTCCTCACGATGTTTTCCTTTACCGTTTTGAGAGCAGTGGTGATGAAATTATTTTACACAAAGTAAAGCGCCTGCCTGGGTTCGAACCCACGACCTACAACTTGTAAGTCGGGGCCGTTACCACTGGGCCACCACTGCTCCAATTATTTCAATTACAGCTTGTTTAACAAAAATAAATGACGCACACACATTTTTCCTTCGTGTTTAATATTTTTTTTTTTTTTTTTTTTTTTTATTCTTAATTTTTGTATGAGGCTTTTATCCACAATGGCATGTCAGCCTCATCGTACCTTAAACTAGTCTAACCTTCATCTACAGATCCATTATACATAATTATTGTCTTAACAAATCAGTAAGTAGGTCTGCTATCTCAGGTGAGGGTTGCGCTAAAACTTTAACATACGAACCAATATCACATTTGTTTACATTTATTCTGCTCCACAGTGTCTCTCTTTCCTTCTTTGTCTTGGTACACTCCATAAGTAAATGGTGAACATCTTCAACCGTTCCACATGTTTCACAGTTGGGAGAATTCACTTTCTTCATCAAATAACCAAACTTGCGGGATGGGTAGTGACCAGAGCGTAATCTATGGAGCAGAACAATATGATACCTACTCATTTCTTTGATAGCAAACCACGGTATTCGAGGAGGCTGACATTGTATAGTCTTATACCAGATACCCTTCTCCTTACTTCGTTCGTCAAAGTACTCCTTAAACCTACCATAACAAATTGTTTTGCAATTACGTAATTGTTCCAAGTAATAAGGTACTATACAAAATTCTTGACCTTGAGTAACCGATAATTTTGCTAGTCTATCAGCCTCCTCGTTACCTCTCAATCCTACATGAGATGGAACCCATTGCAATTTTAGCACTATACCATTGTTCGTAAGATCTATAATCTTACTTAATATGGAGTAAGCTATCGAAATACCTCTGAAGCCAGAGGCACATCGAGCTAAATGCTGCAAACCACTCTTACTATCTGTGAAAATCACAAAATACCGATCTCCCGAGTTGTAAGCAGAGTTAATGGCTTCATAAATTGCAATGAGTTCCATCGTCATAATAGACACATTAGTGTTTACTTTGTACATAGCTGATTTGTTTCTACCAACGTCATAAAACGCTGCTCCCAAGCCATCCTTACATTTGGAACCATCAGTGAAATATTTATTATAATGTAGGTATTTATCGTGAAGTTCTTTAACAATTTCAAATTTTAGAGAAGTAAAATTTAAATCTTTTTTAGGACCTGTCACACTTTCTAAATTACATACAAGAATTTCATCTATTTTAATACTGGTTACCCATACATCTAAGGAAAACATCTCTAAGGGATCGGAGGAATGTACACGAAAAGATTCACATTCATCGAGTACCGAAACAAGTAAAGGCTTCTTTTTTTTTTGCCAATAGCTCATCTGCACAAGATCATTTAGTTCTGCAAGAAGTCGCATAATTATACTATTTGACCAGGACATACTTTTCAGACAGTATTTATATGAAAGAAATAATCTTCTATTATGTAAAGGGGGTAAGCACAGCTCGCTTTCCATTACATGAATGGGACTGCTTTTGATAAATCCTCCGATTATTCTCGAAGCCTGATTCTGTATTTTATCTAATTTATATAAATGAACATTAGCACTATTCCCGAACAAAAAACATCCATAATCCAATCTACTTCGTATCACCGATATGTATAACGTACGTAAATACTTTGGATGCATTCCCCATTTGGAACCCGCTAAGACTTTTAAAAGTTTCAAAAATTTCAATACCTTCTCGGCTACTTCATTAATATGTTTACCCCACAATAAGGGTCGATCAAGCCACAAACCCAAATATTTAAAATTTTCAACTGTACTAATTAAATGCTCATTGATTTTAAGATTTATTTTATTTCTTTTTCGACCTCTGGTAAAAAAACATATTTTAGATTTACTAGGGGAAAGTTCCAAACCTACTTCATCAAGCTTACCCATCATGTCATTAAGTGCCAATTGTAAAATGTTTTCACAATAGTGTATGTCTCTGTGCTTCACATAAATTACATAATCATCGGCATATTGCAATATAGAAACTTCTTCAATCTCACGACAAATTTTATACGTGGTTAAATTGAAAAGTAACGGGGAAAGTGGGTCCCCCTGAGCCAAACCCCTATTTGTCCATCTACTTATAACTGTCTCCCCAGAATATACTTTTATCATTAAACATCTTGCACTTAAAAACTCCCAAATATATTTACAAATATTGGAGCCAACATTCAATTTATCCAACGTATCCACGACACTCTCAACTAACACATTGTTGTATGCATTATCTATATCCAGGAAGCAAGCTACAGTAGGAACGTTATTCGAGAGTCCTATTTGAATATCAGTGACAAGTCTTGTAAGACAATCCAAGCAGGATTGTCCTTTCCTAAAACCAGACGTACCAGCAGACAAAAACTTATTTTTCTCGGTATACCACTCCAATCTCTTTACTAACATAGTGTGAAATATCTTACAAACGCATGAGATAAGAGATATCGGCCTAAGCTTTGGTTCCAAATCGGCACTGCTGGCAGCTTTTGGAATGGGAACAATGCTTATTTCCTTCCATTGACGTGGAATATGCCCAGATGTAAAAATTCCATTATACATGTTTAGCAAATACATTTTGCCAACTGAAGGTAGATTGTAAATCATGGAGTAAGTTATCCCATCCTTACCCGGAGCAGTATCTTTTTTCTTAAGACAATGTGTCATTTCTTGCATACTAAATGGTGATTCCAATAAACTATTACGAGATGTGAAAGAAGGTTGTTTGCTTATTACTGAGTCTGGCGCTAAGGAACATAACAAATCATTTTGTTTAGTTTCTGAAGGAAACGATTTTGACTGTTTATAGCCTTTGAACCAACGCATCTTTCGCCACATTTCAGACACAGAAGTAGTCTCATTAATACTGCTGCAAAATGATTTCCAATTATTTGATCTAGCTTTACTTACCAAAGTGTGCGCTTCTACGGTTCTATCCTCTAAAGTATTTAGATTATCAGGTGTAGGATTCCGTCGGAAAGCACTCAAAGCTAGTCTTCGTTTAGCTACTGCTCTGGACAATGATGGGTGCCAATACTCCTTAGGTTTAAAATTTGCTGCTAAATTGGTACAAATCCTTGTCTCGGGTATACTCTTACTGGCGGACCGATTAATGTGATCCTCAAAATAGTCATATAAGACTTGAATATCTCCTAAATTATTAATATCAGAAAATGATTGTTGAAGATTTTCCCTATACGCTTTCCAGTCTGCTTTTTTGTAATTACGCTTCTTTATATACTCTCTTGATTCTAAATAGTTAATTGTTATTTTAATGATAAGGTGATCACTCCCCAGGTTTTCATTGAATACTTTCCAATCACAATTTATCGATATATCAGACGATGCGAACGTAATATCAGGTGAAGTTCTCTTAACCAATCCGTTTACCAATTTTACCCTAGTAGCATCGCCATTATTTAAGGAAATCCATCCATGTTCCAGTGACGATTCTAGCAGTTGAGTTCCTCTTTGATCTATTTTGTACGACCAATTTGTATGGTGTCCATTAAAATCTCCTGCAATCAAAGTATTGCTGAGCTCCAGATTAAACAAACTATCCCAGTCGGCAGCACGCGTGACTACAGAAGAAGGGCAGTAAATTGATATAATATTTTTTAAACTTATACAATTTAGAATTTTGATGTGAATAATTTCTATGCCTCGGTTTGATAGATGAATAGGACTTATTTGCGAATGCAATGATTTATGAATTATAATAGCAACTCCACCATAAAAATCTGGTCTATCCTGTCTAAATATATTGTAACCACTCAAATTAAAGCTAATACTTGGATCAAGCCATGTTTCACTCAAAATAGCAATATGAATCTTTTCCTGACTTAAAAATACTTCAAAACTACCTAATTTGGGCCTTAAACTTTGTGAGTTCCACTGACATATATTTAACGAAATCTCTTTTTGTGTACTATCCATCACACATAGATAAAAACTTTTTCAAAACTTCTCTGTTCATAAAACTACTAAGTAAAAATAATTTAATTTCCTCACATATAACTTTCAACATCGACACCATTTTTTCCATTAGAACCTGCTTTTCAGAAAAAACAATTTCCATAATACTTTGCCAAATTCTCTTCCATTGAAATTTTCTCTCTTTCACACTTCTTTTTTCTTCTTCTTGATTTTGGGTAACTTCTAGACTTTCTGTAGACTTTCTGTTGTGTTTAATATTTCTGCTTCTATTTGTAGGCGTAATAACAGTGACATCATAAGTGGTTCCTACAAAGACAGCTGTCGATACTAATATGACTTGGAGTGTGGTTGGGAATAATGTCCGTGCTATCAAATATTAATGTCTTAGAATGTTGTCCTTGAGAATCTTGCGTGCTATCGTTTATTATACAGAGTGCTTTTCATTAAGACGCAGATATACCAGTGACCTTGAGTGGTTATCTTGCGTGTTCTGTACTGAGCTCGCAATGACGCAACGCGTCGTACGTCCAGCCAGTAGTAGGACTCGCCCATCCAGGAGCACTATTCCAAATTAGACGCATTATTAGTTTATTGTACAGAAAACAAAAGGTATTTTAATAAAACACGTATACTAAAAGATCAATAATTAAATTATCTTTAAAACGGTGAAGGTTTTAGATAAATTTTGCGTGATTCTCAATTTTTTATCCGCTTTAGACATAACTTTATAAATTAATTTCACTATGTGTGTTGTATTATAAACATAATCTAAAATATTCATATACTTAAATAGTATTAAGTTATTAAGAAAATACTCCAATTTAACATAATATTTTTTCCAAATCATTAACACTATCACTACTCGTTTAGACGTGATCTTCAGTATAAAATCATCAAAAGTCGGTTATCACAAAACTTACTTTGCTTTAAAACAAAAGGAATATAATTATATGCTCCTACTTTTCAAATATAATTTCGTTCATTCTCTCATCATGCCGCAGCTATTCAGCTATCAACTTTTCGCCCTGTATATGCTTGCTCAAAACCCTCTCCCTACCAATAACAAAAAGCACGGAAAAAAAGCACAGCTACAAGGTGGCTTCCGCACAGTATGCTGTTGTGCTATTAGCCCACAAGTTGTAACGCAACGCTTAGCTCCGAGGAGCTAAACGTTGATAACAATTAAAATAAAAAGGTTAAAAGTTAAGAATATAGTTAAAGTATAAAGCTAAAGAGGATTAAGGCGTCGGCTTCACTCGACGTGGGATGCTCAGGATAGGAGGACAGGTAAGCAGGCAGGCAGGCAGGTAGGCAGGCAGGTAGGCAGAGAGTGCAGAGGAGCCGGGCTACCGCGTAGCATGCCGAACAGGAGGCTCCTCTACTCTGTTGGATGCAGAGGTGAGAGGTGAGAGGTGGTTATATAGCGGAGGCACTTCGTAGGGCCTCGCTCTAACAGGAGGGACGCGTCGGCGTCACTCGTGACGTCGTGTTGTGAGGTTGGAGGTCACTCTTATTGGAGTAGTGTGACGTTTAAGGCGTGGCGTCTTGCGCCACGCGGCAAGATGGCTGGTGGCCCTCTATAGGGCTAGGTGAGAAAGTCGGTTAAATGAGACCCGTAATTAGAGACACACTAAAACTTTATTAGCACGTTAACAATAGTTTAGATTACACACAGTATTATGCTAGTTACACTGAACTAATCAGGCTAAGATTCAAGTACGTAATTAGATTCAAGGTAAAAAGTAACACATCACACGGCTAGAGCCAAACTTCAACTCTGTTGGAAAAGAACCCGTTTTTATCGTTCTCTGTCATATTTTTAAAACATTTCAAACATCTATCAAGTTAATTCTTAATTAAATGACGGCCAGAACGGATAAAAACGGTTTACAGAGCGATAATTTAATCTATAACTGTCCTTATTGCGAACAATACAGTGTATTCACCTGCTTTATAATAGGTTTAGAAGAAGATAAAGTGTCTATAGCACATTATGTCTATGGTTAAGAAAAGTAAATAAGACAGATGACAGCTTTCAATTAATATAAAATATTCTATCTTCTTTACAAAAGTAACAATCAAAGAATATAAAAGTATGCTATTACAGGTATAGTGTGATTAAGAATAAATACAAGGAAGTTTACATGAATGATGATGGATTTCAATATGTAAGGTATCAAAAGGAGAATTGTTTAATATAGTAGCTTAAAAACATATAAGTAGATTAAAAGTTGTGGTTCTGCACAGAAAAATGCCACAAAGTACAGCGTCGATTTACAGAGCAATAATAGAATAATAAAAGAAATAATAGAATAAATAAATAACCGATGTATGTTTACCTTTTTGATTATTTATATGTCTAGATAAAGCGTCGGGCACGGGCTGCAAAAGAGCTAAAACAAACAGGCCAAATATTTTAAACTGCACGCGTACCATGAAAATCATGAATACGGGTTATATACGGGTTTTGTCGACGGAAGAGTAGACAAAATCTGTCATTTTGCCTATTCTTCCGTCGACAAAACCCGATTCTATTGTGGTCATGGTAAGCGTGCGTGACAGCTACGTAGGGATCTCGTGCACTAGACGGCCACGACCGACTTTTGGTCGCACCGACCAGGCAAACTATAGACACCGGCCAGTTGGCCGTTGCGACCAAGCGCGCGATTCGTATCGGTTTCTCATCTAGTGTGCGAGATTCCTCACACTCGCTCCACGTCATTGAGCTTTTCTAGTGTGCGTGCATTTAGCAGCTAACAGTTGGACGGTATTTTTTTGACGAGTTCGCAGCGTTGACAGTGTCATCATAATTTCAGCCAAAAGATGTCCACTGCTGAACATGGCCTCCCCGAAGCACCGTCACTTCGACCGATTCTGTGCTTCCCTTATCCAGCGATATAACTTTGACAGTATAACTAAACACATTTATATCTTTGGTTTACCAGTTAAAAGATAAGTATTAGATATCTTACGATAGTATAAACCATCATTCCCACGAGCTGGTTTAATTAAGAATCTTATAAACACAATTACGGCTTCAAAAGGATTTATTTAAATACCAAACTAATAAAAGCTGTAATTTTAGACTTAATGAATGTAAATGTACTACTTATTAAATTATTATCGGACATAATTATTAAGCCGCAAGGTCTATTATGGTAATACAAATTATACTGGCTTGTTGGACTAGTGGTCACAAGCGCTACTGCTGATCATGAGGTCCTGGTTTTGATTCCCAGGTCCAGCAAAATGGGTTTTTATATTATGGAATTTCTCAGTAGCCTGGATTTGTGCCCGGTTGTTGGCAATAGGTTCGCTCTCTATTACCTATGACATAGACATAACTGGCGAAATATGGGTGTATATGTACTATGTGTGGTGTGTGTGTGTGTGTGGGTGGTGTGGGTGGTCTTGGTGTGTGTGTATGTGTATGGGTGTGTGTGGGTGTGTTTGTGTGTGGGTAGGTACACCTCAACCGAATCCTTCCGGGATTACCGGTGTGATGTTATGTGTATGTATGTTATGAAAATTATACAAGTTTTAGAAGATCTTGCCATTTCGAAATATAAAAGGTTTTCATAAAAATATCCGCTTTTGATATAACTAAGAGGATTGAACGCCTCGGATATATTCAAAGCGTCGCCGTCGTCTGGCAGTTGGTTTAAGGTTAAAGGTCAGGTTCGTTCTGTAGCAACAGGTTGTAAGTCAATCGCGAGATGAAACAGCTGATCAAATACAACATTCATTAATGAAACTGAGCCAGGGCCTATGTTTTGAATCATAGAACTTAAAATGAGAATGTATTCATTTTGACAAATCTTAAACAGAATATGCAAGCTGACACTAAAATTTAAAATAAGAACGAGGACATTAAATAAAGTCAACAGCTCATTGGGCTGCATCAAAAAATTCGTCCGCATTGGAGTCAATGGGAAGAGCACCCAAAAGTTGGTCATTTGTAGATCTTTGACAGTTGTTACGGGTAGTCAGAAGCCCAAAAGTCTGGCAACCAGTCTTACCTAGGGGTATCGTATTACCCAGTAACTGGATTGTGGAGGTCAGATAGGCAGTTGCATCATGTAAAACACAGGTACTGCATCCGGTTAGACTGCAAGCCGACCCCAATATAGTTAGGAAAAGGCTAGGCAGATGATGAGCTAAATAATAAAAAATATAATAATATAATGTTGATAATTATTAATAAATATAACGTTGCTAATTAAAACTACAAGAATTATCATCTATTGTTTTTAAATATAGATTCTCTCATGTTCATGAACATAAGTATTTGACCATGCTTAAGTAGTAAACTAAAGTATGTTTTGTCTCAAACGCTGATCTTGATTAAACTTGTGTTTTCCCTCGTAGCATGTCACTTGTTAATTCATTCGCTAATACATCCTCGTGCCAAGCTATTTCCCACATTTAGGCTTTCACAATAGAGTCTTAATTTGATTAGGTGACGTAGAGTAGTGGGGTTTGATGTCATTGCCGTGAACTGTGCGTGAGTCCAGTCAGCCGCGAGGTCCGGTGCGCGCGCGCCGCTTTCGACGCCATCTTGGAATTTCAAATTTTGAACGCGAATTCTGTTAAACTTTTGTGAAGTTTTTTTTGTGATTGTTTGTGGTTTCTGTGCAAAGAATGAGAATGGTGATTTTTTTTTGAAGTTTCGTGTGCGAAGGATGTGTTAGGAGATTTGTCATTATTTATAAAGGTAATTTAATTAATGATTTGGGAGTTTATTAAGATGGACATGTCCGGATCAAGTATACAATCAATAAACTTTCTACGCTGATTAATGGATGGATACTCAATGACGTTGCAATGTTCTTTGGTGTACACTTTCTCTAGCACGCGCGTTGCCGCCCGCCGTTGCGTCATTGCTTGCTTGCTTTCACAGTTTTCTTTAGTTTCATAGAAAATAAATGATACTAGAATATTTTTGTATGTTTATTTTAGTTTGTATTTTACGACTAACATTATTCTTTCTTTTAGTCTTGTTACTATGAGTTAAAAGAGATTTAATGTTTTAAAAACAGCTTGTATTGTCTTAGGATAATAATTTTCTTACTTGGGTCACATAAGTAGGACAGTAGTCTTACGGAAAAATACAAAGTCAATGAAAGATTTATATAAAATAAAATTATTAAAAGATAAGATAAGCCTAGAATTTTCAGAAAAAAAAGTATTTTTTTAATGTTAAAAGTTGAACCTTTACATTAAATTGTATATTATTTGATTATTAGAGAAATGTATTTTCTGCGGTTTGAACTTAATAAGTTTCTGTGAACGCTTTATTGAAATCTTTGTAATATTATTACGGTTTTTCATGAATTATGGAATTGATAGATGAACACTTTATTGAAATAACAAAAAATCTAGTTCAACTTTTTCAGAGATAAAACGGACGACAAATAATACGTTAATTTAAATAAATAGTTTATAAAAATATAAGGAAAAGACATGGTCATATTTAATTAGCTAGCTAAACTCCACAAACGCGATAGGTATCGTTAGGTACAAAGGTTAGGTTTTTTTCGGGTCATCAACCAGTGTCGATGAAAAATCAGTTTTTTTGAGTAAACTTTACAGGCGTGATGGGTCTCCTTATCAAAACACGGTAAAACAAAAAAAAAACAAAACTCCACTCATACTTCAAGCAGCAACAATATCAGCGGCCCCCAAAAAAATATCATATTTTTATTTTTTTCTATTTTCGCATGTCGTCTGCACTTTTTCTAGGTAATTTAATTTGACCCAGTATGTTAAAAAAAACTGTGCGGCTACTACTTTCCATTCTTTTTAATTAAATTAAATTTAAAATTGAAGTTTTTTAATAAAAATTAAAATTAAATTTATTTTTATTAAATTACACAACATCTACTTTATAACAATCTTCTTGTAAGACGTAAAAAAACAAAACATAACAAATTCAAATTAATTTAATTAATTTAGAAGGTATTGTAATTATTACAATACCTAATTAGATACATCATTGTTATGTTCTATAACAATGATTATTACAGCTGCCATATTTTAAGCAAGCGCATCTTTACAACAAAGGTATAATTAACATTTTATCTCATTATTTATCTGTAAAGGTAACAACAACAATTGTTGCCCAAACAGTAACTTTTTTTTTTACTTTTTCTATGTCACCTGCTGTTTTAGGTCAATAATAGTACGCTGATGTAGAAATATTAAAAATAAAACAATAAAAATATTTTCTCTGCAAAACAATCCTTTTATTATGTAGGAGAAGAATAAGAACACACCGTAGTAATTAAATCGGTAATCATTATGATTAGTATAATAATTTATCAAAACTAAAATGACTCAGATAGCAAAGTTATTAAAGGATGTTTTATTATCATCATTATGAAACTCGTTTCCTTCAATTGCCACTTTGCTTCGCCATTTCCGCTCATAAATGAGTTTCTCTCAAATAGGTAGGTTTTATGGTAAAAATACTTATTATATATATAGAATAATATTATAATTTACTTTGGAATAAATTTTAATTTCCATTTTTAATGGTAAACTCAATGATCTAATTGAACCTGATCTTCAGAAGTGGATTAGGTTTTTTTTTTAAACTATTTATATTTTGACTAAAACAAGTCTGATTGTTTTTGACTTAACAAAGCCCTTAATCAAGACAACATCACTCGTCGAAGTGGTTTTAATCAAAATAGATTCAGTTATCAAGTCTTATTTTATTGAAGTTTCTCAAAAAAGACAAAAAAACATTATTAGTCCGACAACTGTTACCTCAACTAAATTACAAAACATCTAGTTACATACATTTTTTTGCCATCATTACGAAGACGTCAAGGTACAAAGCAGTTTAATCATAGGACTCGCGAGTCGTGACTATGCGAGAGACTATAGAAGATATTCCAACCATTGATACCGCGTCATTAGTGCAAAAAAATTGATGACTCGAGTTTATTTAGGCACAGTACCTCAACAACTTACAGTAGTTCAACGGGAGTGTTTTCGTAGAGCAATCGAGCGGAAGGTTCGGATGGATAAGTGGACGGAGCTTATGTCCTATGCTTATGACTTTATGTACAGTGCTACAAGGATCTTTTGGCGTTCGAACGACGCGACGTTAATAGGGGGCGGTGTTGGTTAACATTTTCTGCAAATGTCTTGTGACATGTCACTTGAAATGTTTTAAAAAAACAAGATGGCGGTGTCAGTTCTGGTTTTGGCCACGCGTCAAAATAACCTTAGTTATGATTAGGTATGGAGGAATGTCACAAACTCTGACATTTCTCAGGTCCTTTAAAATGTGTGGGCATTAAACCTACTGTAAGTAAATTACACTGTGGAACCAATTTCTATACTACGTTCTGCTATATTTGCACCAGTTTTTAGTCTGTTGATTATGATGTTGCTATGTCAGTTTGGTGTTGAAAAAGTTGATAGATTTATGTTGCTGTCTGTTGTCTTAGAAATTGTCGCTCGTTGCAGATGCTTTGTAAAATGTAGTTGGTGTCGTTTTTATGGAAATTGAATTATGGCTCGTACATAATAGTGGCATAGAGGCTGTCAGGAATAATTGCTATTTGAAAAAGATTACCTATTGATAAATTGGTTGAGTCGTCTTTTATTTTCTATTTTATTACTGAAATAGAACAAGGTACATTAATACACTCGAGAGCAATGAATCCGGGTCACTTAAAGAATCCTAAAAATCTCGAAAACTAAAAATGCTAGGTTAATGCAATAAATTGTATTTAATAGACAATGTAATACTCCTTAAATGAAGGTATTAAAACTTCTTAGTTATTGTAAAGTTATATCATAAAAAAATCAAATTTGAAAAAGGGCCACTTTCGAAGATGGAACTACGAAATTACAGCATTTGGTTTTGCTTTTGTTTGTAATCTGTCATTTATGTGGGTACATAAACCATGTTGATAGTGCTCTATATTCATTATTCAAGCTGAAATTATGTCGCTTACGCCTGAAGAATGCACCAGAATACTTACAATGCTGGAAACCGGCCGGAGTCAGCGCGATACAGCCAGGACTGTCGGTGTGTCGCTGTCAACAGTACAAAGAGTTCTCCGACGTTACGAAGAAACTGGTTCTAACCTACGCAGACCAGGAACGGGCAGAACCAGGTGTACCACAGCACGAGAAGACCGATACTTGGTGAACACCATGCTTCGAAATCGCTTTCTCACAGGAACTGAACTCACAAATCAGTTTCGACGCCTCGGAGGAAGTAACCCAAGTGCATGGACAGTAAGACGTCGGCTTGCTGAATCTAACTTAAAACCCCTTAGACCTGCAAACGGCCCTAAACTGGAGCGTGGGCATCGTATTTCAAGACTAAGATATGCCCAGAGCCACGTAAATTGGAGTATTGAAGATTGGTCAAAAGTTATGTTCTCCGACGAATCAAAATTTATGCTCTACAAGCACGATGGAAGACACAGAGTGTATCGAAGACCAGGGGAAAGATTCAAGCAAGCATGCATCGAAGAAAAAGTAGCCTACGGTGGTGGGTCTGTACTTGTGTGGGCCGGAATTTCTTCTGAAAGTCGCACAGAGCTGGTGATCATAGAAAACGGCTCTTTAACTAGCGTAAGATATGTGGAAGAAATCCTCAATGATCACGTTGGTCCATTTATGGTCAATTTAGGTGAGGATGCTATATTTATGCATGACAATGCCCGACCTCATACAGGTAGGATCGTGAATGACTACCTTCAAGAGATGAACATTACTCGTATGGAGTGGCCAGCGCGCAGCCCGGATATCAACCCGATCGAGCATGCTTGGGACGAGCTAGGCAGATGCGTAAAACAACGAAACCCTCCCCCAATCACGCTTCGTGAGCTCAAAATTGCTCTCACAGAGGAATGGGAGAATATTCCCCAAAATCGTATAAGGAACTTGGTGTACAGCATGCCAAACCGCGTAAACGCAGTAATGGAAGCACGAGGAGGCAATACGAAGTATTAAAATTCAAGAAAATCGTAATAAAGTTCAAAAATTTCATGTTTCCTATTTTTGTTTTAAGGAGAGATCAGCAGTTTTTTTCTTTATGTAATTTTGTGTTAATAAAATGTATGGTGACTCATATTTTTTTTACTTTCATTTAAGGAGTATTACATTGTCTATTAAATACAATTTATTGCATTAACCTATCATTTTTAGTTTCCGAGATTTTTAACATTCTTTAAGTGACCCGGATTCATTGCTCTCGAGTGTAATTACAATACATAAACTTTTGTGTCTTCTGAAGAATCAATAATTATAATTAAATATTCACCCAATAATATATTTTCTTCAGATTTAAAAACCAGCTTAATATTGGCTTTATCTTTATTAACTAAGTATAGTTAATCCACTCAATCTTCTTTTCACTTGAAGCGTTTTGATTAGCTTATCTTTCTGAAGTTTATCATATTAAAAACTTTTATTGGCAAAAAATAAATATTTGACTTATCATCTCACTCCAAAAGATTTCGTAGAATTTGCCAAGCATTTGTTAAAGTTACTGTCTCGTTGACTTGTTAAACAAGTTTATAATTTTATTACTGTCACTTCTTTAAAATTAAAACAAACATTAAAATTCTCACTTCTAACTTATCCTCATTATAGCCAAGAATCTGATGTATGTAAAACAGGAAATTTCCAAATAATAACATTCCACTGCGCGCATCCAACGACTTGTATGCCAACATTCCTAAGAAATGCAACAATGAACTTTAAAGTGATATTGCTAACGTGTTTTGTGAGATGATAGTGGTAACTAGGTGACTTGTAAATGCATCGCGTCCATCGGAACAATGAGCAAAATAAACAGCTAGTGGACACAAACTATTGGACAGAAGGTTTAATCCGAAAGGATGATTTTGTAAGCAGTTTCTGAGATGAAGGAAATAAAATCAATCTAATCTATTATAACAGTACTATATTGCTACTATGTATTTATAATGTGGAGTAAGCATTAAAACTGCTTCAGATATTTTTCCATGGCATGAGCTCAGACCAAATAAAAAACTAAGACAGCGCCGCGAACAATATAGTGAAACATGGCAAAACTACACCTCTGCTCTGTGCATACACGCTCTCACGCACATATTTACAAGCATTTACAATCAAATTACTATCAAACTACACATCAAGTGCTATTTACGAAACCGGCCTCACGTCACTGTTGACAGCGCTGTCTTAGTTTTTTATTTGGTCTGTTGAAGTGAGTCCTGGATTTTACTATTGTGTTTTTTTTAAATCGTGTATATCCTTTGAGTAAAATTTGGAGTATATCTCATCCAGGGCTTGCTTCAACTTTCTACACTGTTTTGAACTATTGACGAAATGAAAGAAAGTGAAGAACCAAAACTTTGTTCGGTTCATCTGATGACATACCAAGACTTCTTATGCCACGAATTATGTTATGAGAAGTATGAAAAAACCCATGACGTGATTATCTTAAAGCTTAAGTGGATACTTCAAGCTTATTACCATAGTTTAATTTTTTATCGGATTCTCTATTATCTTGCTCTGAAATAAGCATTCGATTACTGTCGCCAGGGTCTTATCGAACGATGCTATCTATTTCTATATCTATCTTGTCTTTTTCTGAGACGAAGGACACTCGTCTCCTTGTGTGGAGGCTAGTGTTATTAGAATATTATGTAACCTTGCTATCTAGAAAAATAAAGTTTTTTTTAATGTGTATGTGCTTGTTAATTTAGACTTGGTTTTCTGATACTAGCTGCGCTGGTCGTGATCTACTTGACCACTGGCGACGGACCGTACCGTTCATAATATCCGCTTTCTCCACAATTCAGTGTCTCCAGTAAAAAAGGGCACAACTCAAATTCGTCACTTTTCAGGAGAGGCAAAAAACAACACTTTTAATGTTTTTTAGTATTTCGCAATTAAAATCATAATTGCTTTCGAATTAGTATTGTAGATAAAAAATTGCTCTTTCATTTAATAGTAATCACTTCCACATTCAGTCACTCCTACTATATATTTTTTTAGTTTTTCTCGAGTTGTTCCCTTGTTAACGAAGTGTTAAGGGAATAACGTTAATTATACTAGTCAGGTTAGTCGTATCTAAAGTAATATTGCGAGTTATTCCCTTATTTTATAAATGCCTAAGGGCCTATATCACGATGTCCGAATACCCACTACTTACCGAATAAATTCAAAAATGGAACAGAATTTGTATGAAATTATCTACCAAGTAAGTTAATAGGAACTTAATCGTAGGTGGTGAAACAGGCGCTAAGACAAATATAGTAACGACTTATTTCCTTCTGCTATCGATCGAACAAAAAATCTATAAGTAATTAAAACAATAGTCTAGAAAATCTTTTATTTAAATATTTATTCAATCTACACTTTAAATAAAACACCTAACAGTAAAAGAGATTGTAAAAATGAAAAAGGATAAAAGTAAGAAAAGTGCCTATAACAGGAAGTTCTCTACAGGTAAAAGGATAACTACAGGGCCAATGTGTTAAGCTGTTCTGGAAACAGATAAGATTGGCTCATGGAGTGACAGGACCATCGAGAAGGATTATTATAAGAGCAGAAGATGGATGTTTACTAAACGAAGAATGAAAGGTCTTGGAACACTAGAAGGGATACTTTGGAAGTTTATTCAGTTGTCAAGATAGTGTGCAAGGAGTGGGTAACTGGACAGAAGCAAGTTTTGAAGACTCTAGCTCAGATGCACGTGATGGAAATAAAATAGAAATAGATGAGATTGTAATAGTGTTGAAAGGAATGAAAATTGGGAAGCTCAGGGAATCTCAGAGTGTCTGCTGAAATACTGAAGGCATGTGACGGGGTGGGAGCAAGCCTGTTGTGACGGATCTTTAATATGTGTTGGAGAAATGGCCGTGCGCCGGATACAAGGTGGTTTTTTTGGTGCAAGGCTGTAATCGTCCCACTTTATAAGGGAAAAGACTCTCAGCAGCAGTCCAAAAACTGTCACGGCATTAGTCTTTTGAGTGTTGTCAGCAGACTCTATGCGAAGGTTTTAATAAATAGAGTAATTAGAGCGATATATGAGAAAATATTGGATGTGCAGGCGGGATTTAGATAGAAAATCGGCTGTATGGATCAGATCTCTTTAAGGTGCATAGGCGAAAAACATCTGACAAAGAACAAGAAAGTCTAGTGTGTTTTCTTTGGCTTGGAGAAGGCCTATTACATGGTGTGGAGGGAAGAACTGTGGTCAACACTATCCGTGTACGTTGTGGACTGGCGCTTGGTACGGGCACTTTCAATATTTCCACAAGGATACCAATGCTTGTGTTAAATGGGGTATGCTTAGATTGGTTTTGCATCTCAAGAGATGTTACGCAGGGCTGTCACGTCACCGTGGATGTCCAACATGCACACGGATAGTTTTTTGCTAAATTTGAAAGGGGGTGAGTGCGGATTGAGCATTAATGATTTGCCTGTCAAATACCTTCTCTACGCAGATGATCAAGTTCTACTTACATCGTGAGCTGAACAGTTGCAAGACATGGTGACTGTGATGGATGAAGCATATAATTTGAAAGGGATGAATATAAATGTGAATAAGACGAAGCTTATGGTATTTGAAACAGAAGAAGATGTATTGGTGTGTGATATAAACATAAATGATAAGAGTATGGAGAAAGTAAGTGTAATAATGTATTTGTAGAGTCAGTTTACAAGGGATGGAAAGAATGAAGAAGATGTGGAAAGGAAAGTAAATGAGGGAAATAAAGTGAATAGTAGTAGTGGTAGTAGTAGTATACCTATACATGCGATTGTGATCAACCAGTCGATGCCCAAAAGGTCTCGACTAGCTGTTCACAATGGGGTGCTGGAGTGCTGGTGCCTATGTATGAAGTGAATGTTGGGTGTGGCAGAAGAAGCATAAAAGTAGAATAAATGCTGTGGAAATGCGTTCCTTGCAAAGCATGTGTGGCGTGACTATGAATGATAGGCTGTAAAATGGTGTGATAAGGCAACGGTGCGGTTTAAAAGACGATGTAGTGACAAAAATTGAAAAGAGTATGCTTAGATGGTTTGGTCATGTTGAGAGGATGAATGAAAGGCGAGTAACAAAAGGTATTTACAAAGCAGATGTGACTGAAAATACCGGAAGGGGACGCCCTAGAAGGACACATAGTGACCTAATTGGTGATGTTCTTCAGAATGCTCAGGTACTCGTAACTCGTGCGTGTATGACCAGATGTATGAACGTAAACGAAACAAAAGGAGTATGTAAAGCTAAGTGAGTTTATATATGTATATACATAATGTTTAAATAAAACATTTCAATTGTCCTCGCTGTCCTCTTCATTGCCCGGTACAAAACTTAAGTCAGGATCGTCTTCTGCTCTTTGCTGTTCTGAAGTCAGCAAATTCTTATAGAAATAAAGATATTCTGTGTATATAGATGGTAGAAGCCTCATTATATATTTGAATACTAGCCTAATGATGTTATATCACTTTTAAAAGCTTGAAAATTAATACGCGTAACACTAATTTAATTATTACAAAAGAAATTATCAAATTACAAATTAAGGAATAAAACGACTTATTTCTAAAAACAGTACACCACACGCTAATCCACCAATAGCGATAAAGTGTTTAGTGGGGATATACCGCTTGAGACTTCCTAAAGCAAACGCAACAAATGCACTTGTTCCTTTTCAAACATGCTTACCAAAGGGATTATCTACATTTATTTCTTACTATATTTAAAAAACTTTGGAACTACATAAGTTGTGTCTTTTTGTAATTAAGTTAACTGTATTTATGCCTTTTAGTTCGATTGTGTTTTGGGGTTTCTTGCAGTTATGTCTATTAAGCAGTGAAATTTACTTGATATCTATAGATGTGCCTATATACGCAGTCGAGTTATGCCTTTGACATATTACCAAAAAGTATGTTAGGATGCAGCTAGAGCTATGTCCTTTTGATATGTTATGTAACAGAACACGTAGATTACAATGGTGCTATAAAAACAAAAGGGCATAACTCGACTTATGCCGTTTTTGACTGGAGGCACTGAATTGACGGATCAGTACGTATGAATGCAAGGTTAATTACTCCAAGAATCAGAAGCTTCCTACCATTTTAGTATCGTTTGTTTATATTGATATGGGTTTTAATAGTGATTGGTTTTCAAGAAAATTTGTTTTCGTGTTCTTGCTTAGCTTTGTTGTTGTAAGTTTTCTGTGCTGTATCATTGGCAATTATTACCTTACCTTGAATTTAATATTTCTTAGAAATAGTAGAGAAGGAATATTAACAGCGTTTATTCTGAAAGTGGCAAATAGATGTCAAATATTCCGCTGTTTGGATTAATTTGGCAATATTTAATATCGTACCTAAACACTGAATATTTAGTTTTAGATAAGTACTTAAATAAAGTATTTCCAAACGCCTTTTTACACCTAAAACGGGTAGAGCAAAGCATCAAATTCAATGTTATAAATAATTGCAATTCATTATTAATATTCTAGTTCGCTATAGTTAGCTATATTTTTTATTTCTGTAAACACCAGTTTTCTGTGTTGTTTGGTGTGTGTATTGACAAATTAATAAAAACAGGAAAATTTTTGACAGTTATTTGCGACGTTGCCAACTTTTGAGACAAAACGCTTTTAAGAAACACATTTTTTAATAATTCATGAGATTTAATTAATATAAAAACATAAAATAGTTAATCCTATTAAATATAATATATAATCCTAATAGTGTTAAAAAACGTGACTGTTATGGTCCGATATATTTAATCCTGCTTGTTAAATCTTTAAAACTCGATTAATTCAGCTCGTTAAGGTTACGCAACATTGCTTCTATTATTAACTTTCTCAATTCGCGTGTCCTTTCGTAATACTTGACGTAATCTTAAAAAGAAATCTTCGGTGTTTACAATTTCGGCATGATATTACGAAGCTTGTCAAAAACCGACAATTACATTTCATTTACAGACAATTTTGTTAAGAACCAGCAAAATACATGAATTATTGTTTTGGTAGAAATTTTGACTGTGTCAGTACTAGGATTGTTTGTCCTACCTACCACGTGTAGGTAAACGACAATTACCTAAGTTATTTTATGACAGCGATGCAGATGAATAATTCGACGCCTATTTGTGTCCTTTTGTTTTTGTATTTATTTGTTTAGTTACTTAATTTAGTATCGAGTGTAAATAGTATAGGTGTTAAATATTGTTAAAAAAATGGTATTTATATAGAAGAAATAAAAAGAAAACTCACAAAAAAATAGAAGAAAGATATTTCATGAAATAAATGTTTCTGAATCGAATCTAAACATGACAGCAGCAAATATTGTAGACACATAATAATTACTTACATTACTTTTGCTATAAAAATCCTCATAATAAAAATTCTTGTGTTTCGGTAATTTATTTGTTTCGTTCCAAGTTATCCTTCATTTGTAAATAACAACATCATTTATACTTATTTTACGCGTATATAGAACTCACAAGGTCTGATAAGTACAATGTGTACCCCTAGACAATGTTTGCCTTCAGACAAACATACTGAATTATTATTCAGTCTGGACCTAGGCCAGAATATGTTTGTCAAACCTTGGACCCACTTTCCTAGTATTTGGTTTGTTATTTTTAATTTGGATCTGTCCAACGTTAGGTACCTAAGCACGAAAAACAACTGTCAGTTAAAAAAACCCAGGGTTAGGTGAAAAAGTGAACGAGTTTTGCAGAGTGTGCTTCATTACTTTTAAAAGGTGCTGTGAAAGAGAGTAAGGAAAAAATATGTTTTGGACACGCACGGGAAATACAAACAATAAAAAATTTCTGGTAAAACCGGTCAAGTGCGAGTTGAACTAGCACATGAAGGGTCCCGTACCGACAATGTTTAGGCACAGTCAGTATTTTATATTTATAATTTTCATTATTTATTTACACTTCATTCATAGTCATAAACATTAGTCTAGGCCTGGCTCTTGTACTAGGAGTTCCTGTATCACAAGAGCCAAAATATTTTATTTTTATTCTTGAGATAACTTGAAATCTGGTACAATCAATTTTGCCATTGTCCAAAATTGCGTCGGTCGCGCAATTTACTTTGAACGCTCGATGTCTTTCTGCTCAATTTGATCTTGTCGGTAATGATTGGCAGTTGCTTTATTAGAACATTATTTTCTTCTACCTATTGTGTGCCTAAAATACACTGTCCGTAGGTTTTGGATGTCAATCTGACCTGATTGGTGACACTGCGAAAATATCTTGTCTTGTCCGTTGTCTCTATCGGTAAAGTTATTTTGTGTTGTTTCTTAGAACTTTGTGGGACACTAAACGCCCCCAGACATAATAACAATAAAGCTTCTATTGTGTCTCGATGCGTGTCCTTATAATCTTTCGTTAATATTTTGTCTATTCTCCTAATAAATATCTGGTCAACCGAGCTCTGTTCGGGGTGAAAATATAAACATATCGTCTAGGTACACCAACGTTTTGTCAGATTTCAGAGGCTGTAAAAATAAAGAAAACGATTTTGCCCAGATATGAGACCTAGTTAGATTGATGTTTCACCCCCGTAAACCCCTAAATTGCCCCTAAAATCTAAATCGTTGCAGCCGTTTCCGAGATTCAGATTATATGTATACAAGAATTGCTCGTTTAAAGGTGTTAGATATGTGAGGGCCCGTTAATCTAATGTAATTTCTCGAGTTGCCATAATTTTTTTTTGCACATTTGTGAGACTACCATTTGGTTTCATACTTAGATTACATTCGTAAAAAATTCAATTTCGTAGGAACACTATATCAAGTAGAAATCGTGATCATACATGTAATTTGTGTCAAAAACCTTATAAATAACTATGAAATAAGAATGAGACGTAAACAACAAAAGAATGAGAAGGCAATAATAAAAGAAGACAAATGACACCTAAACAATACAAGTAACGGTGATGATGATGTAAATTTATATGTGAATGACACAATCATGTACTTATATGTACTTGTCGGCTGTTTTTATAATCAGTCTGTGTTATAAATCAAGACACACAAGTCACATTTATAATGTTTAAGCAGTATAGCAGTATATTGTCATAGAAAATATTATAATAGCTTCGTCTGTAGAATAAGGAAATGTTTTATAATATTTAAATAATTGTCTTGGTTCTTATGTTTAAAGATTTTTATGTTTCTTCATCATCTGCCTTGCCTTTTCATTTGTTGGGGTCGGCTTCAAGTGGTAACTGGCTATAAGACCTCCACAACCCAGTTACTGGGTAACTCGGTACCTCTTGGTAATACTGGTTGTCAGACTTGCAATGACGATTGTCAAAAATTTTATAATGACAGCCGGTACGGGCTTAATGTTCTTGATGAGGAACGTAGGGTCTCCGTATGAGATGGATGGTCACCCATCCAACAGCCCTCGACAAGTGTAAGTTACAAGACAGGAAGAGAAGGAGAAGATTAGAGGTCATTAGACTGAACAGAAAAGAAAACAACATTAATCAGAGAGAAAAAATCATGAATTTTCCATCCGAACCCCGATTTGTTGAAGTACTTTCACTTAAACAGACCCTTTATACGGATGCCAATGTTAACGCTCGTGTGAACAGGCTCTTTACGACAGTACTGATATTAAACGCACAAGAATGCTCTCAGTTACCAAATATCGACGTTATAAGTTGCTGGGTCAAATGGGAACAATACGAGTATAGCCCAACACAACTAAACAGAAAAAGATATTAGATAACTATGCTTTTAAAAAAGGCATTGAAAACATCGAAAAGCTCTCAGTAGATATACAAATTACAAACACATTGCAAGCTGAAAGTATGATGACAGTTTGTTAAGAATGAAATGACACAATAGGACGACTTTTTCACTTAAACGTAACTGTTGTTTGAAGTTATTTGTCACACTAATGTCATGGAGACTAGACATGGTATAAGAGACGTTACAAAATAATACATAATAAAAGCAGATGCGATGTTGTCATAGACATTGTATATCTGTTGTATTTCGGAGTTAAGAACTAAAGCCTGATTTACACGATGCCGGTTTCTAGCCTCTTGCATTGCAATTTTTTTTTATTGCATATGGGCGTGCTCTTGACCTCGATCTCGCTTGATGGGAAGCGATAGATGAGGTATATAATGGAACGAGCGTGCCCAGAAGATGCCTGTTCACTTTTGCTTTGAAGGCAGATGGGTTATACAATGTAGAAGGGGAACACAGATGCTGGCAGAGAGTTCCACACCTTTAATGTGCACGTAATAATTATGAAATGCGCAATAAATTTCTCGCATCGTCTAAATTATGTAGATGATGATACTTTTAATATAACTTTCAATTATTGCATTCTTCGAGCAACTACATAGTTTCCAGTAAATGGGACTTTACTTGAGTGCTACAGACGATCAAACAGGTTGGTTGGAGATGATTATGACCTACACGATAGAAACGGATGGTACAGTAGGACCGCACGTTCGGTGGTAAAATTTTGAGCTTGACCTGACCTTGCGTAGTACGGAGTTTCAATAGAATGGGAGGCCAGCTTATACTGGGCTTGCTCCCACTGACGTGCAGCCTACTACTACTACTAGAAACAAAACAAGAACTTAATGATTATGAAGGACTACAACTTGCAAGTTAAGATAAACAAACGATAAGATCTACGTTATAATCTGATACTTTAGTTAATTAGCATAATCAGGTTATTATTGACGTCACCAATATGGTTACTTTGTATCATTATTAGTTTTATCATTTGCTGTATCTATATACATGACACCGTCTTGTTACGAAGTTACTGGAATCACCGAAGAGGTCACTCTAGCAGAGCGTCGCATCGATGGTTGCGTGGCGGCTGTCTTCTGATGACAGAGGTGACGTCAGGGAAACCGCTTTTCTACCACTTCCACGACGAAATGGTATATTTCTGCACAATTCCGATGATATTGAAGCTGTTGAACCAGTAATACGATGACCACTTCTGGTAAATGCTATCCTGCGCCGTTGTACAGATTATAATGAATTTTAATTAACCCTATTGGCAAAGACTATATTGTATAATATTTTTATTAGAACATCAAATTGGTTAAAACGTGATATAGAGCTAATGACAATGGGGTAAATGACAAAAAATAAATTACTTAAAAGCATGAATATTATGTTATACTGATCATGAAGACAAAGTTCAAAGAAATGAAAGATGTGAACATAATAATTATATTATAGACCTCCTTATTGATTTCGATAACGGCGACCTTTAGAAATCAATTCCTTGCGTGTGCCGTTAGCTCAAAAATAATAATTTAGTACGGAAAGAATAATTAATAGAATTATTAAGTATCTAATTAATAAGTGGAGAATATAAGCTGAGCTGACAATAATGAAGTCACGGAAGTAAAATGTAATATTATTATAATTGACACGCAAGAACCTACCTTGTACAATTATACAATCATTATCAACGTCAATGAATTACTAAACATTATCTTCGTTAACAACGTTGTAGCTATCATTAAACATCCACTAATCGTCGGACATTTACCCCTTATCTCCAGCCATCGCAATGTTCCTCCGCACAAGTAGGTACAGTTGAACAACGTTTTGGTATACAGGCAAAATTATTTTTAAAAGAGTAACCGTGGAGTTTCTTGCCGGCTCTTCTCCATAGGAAACGACTAATTGGAACCGTGCGTAGCTTCTGACGTTTCATAAGTGCCCATGTAGGTTTATGTGAAATAAAATATTTTGAATTTGAATTTGAATTTGAAAAGTAATCATCTTTCAGTAAAATACTATATAAAAACATTTAGTTCTAATTCCGCTATAATTTGATCCAGGCTTGGATGCAGTACCCTCCCGCTCATGCAACCAACCCAACATATTTTTACGTAACATGTTACTGTCATGGAATTCCGCAAGGTTACGCCTTCCATTACTTATTCAACATTAACATTTCTACTAAACTGACAATAACCATTTTCTTTGTATGTTTAATAACTCTTTAAGCGTGTGACATAGTTAAACGAGTAATATAAACGAATTGACTATTCAGCACCCACAATATTGTTTAAAAGTAATTGCAAGTTAAGCCACGGGGTTTAACTTAACTCACTCAACATTGTTCCGAGTATATACGGATATATTGGGAACAATGTTGAGTAACACCAACAGCTGCGGGTCTATGTTGTAAAAATCTCGTTTTGAAAACTGAGGCGTGAACTGTCAATAGTTTCAATCCCGAGCTGCACTTCAACTAACTTTTTATGGTGAGAATTTAACGGAATAGATAAGTTGACATTCTTCTGTTTAACATAAACATGGAACGTTCGTTTAACCAGCAACACTACAACATTTCAGGTAGCCAGCAACATTTTTTCGCCCCGCAACACATAAACATGTTTCCTGTGTATACGGTTTTAGCTGCCTGTATCACCTGTATGCCAAATTGCTTGTTCAACTGTACATCTGTACATCAGTAAGATACATCGTTCGGTTCGCGAACTGTCGTGTTTACACGGTATGTGTCAGAGAGCTGAGCCAACACAATCTGTGACGTCACTTCGAGTTTGTGGCAAATTGATCGTGTATTGTTTTGGATAAGATGTAAGGCTATTGTGTAAGCACTTTTTGTAAAGGAAACTATTTGTCTTTGCGAAAAAAGATTTGTTAGAGGACTGTTACAAAGACTCAAACAACAATAAGTAGGTACTTAAAGCATTTTTCTTGATTTAGTAATAGATGTCTGAATATTTCTTTCACCAATTTAATCGTAGGTAGGTACATACCTTATTTGAAAATTACGAGATTGATGCCGCAAGCATACTTCTCTCATTAATTTATTCAAAATAATTGTAATACTTACTTATATTAACTGGCAATCTCAATCAATTACTTAAGGATAATATTTCCTTCCGCTAGAATAGGGTACTTTATACATTTAAAAAAACATTGTTATTATCCGGATCAATTTTGCAACAAAAAGGAACTTGCTTCAGTTATTAGACTTAATTTATATCGGACCAACTTCCCGGATATGAAGAGGATAATGATGATGGCAACGCAGGTGACGTCAGTAAAAAGAAAAGACACATGGCATTTGCACCTTTATTTCTTAGAAAATTACATCTTCTACCGCATACCTACAACCGACAACGTAAATCTATGAGAAGATTCGTGCGTGTTTTTACCTACTTATGATATACATTACAATTCATTCAGGGTCACTAGGTCCGGTTTATATAGGTACATATTTTCCCGGACGGAATATCGATGGGTATTTCCTCACAAAAATAGAATCCGGTTTCTTCGCATAATACATTATTAATTATTGTTATAATATTTGGTATTGCCAGATGGTCGAGGAAATAGCACGCCTACCCACTGCTGCATAAATAAATTATCGTTTATTGAATACTCTTCCGCAACAAATATGAGAACAAAAAATAGTGTTAGGTTGGTGGTATTATCATTTGAATGTACCTAACATCAAAGTACATATATAGAAACGGGTAAAATATAGTAAAAATATATCCAATGAAGCTATCAAAAATCATATTACCTAACCTAACCCAAATGGTTCACCAACAAGAGAGGGGGGATCTGGCACTCGGCGGCCGCTACCGCGGCACGCTCCCTTCGGTCGCTCGCTTTTGCGCGTTAACAATAACTACACTTAAAAAGCAAATTTACTACCACTAATTTCCAATTCTATATAATTCAATAACCAATGATGATACTGTCGAAAAGAATAATGTTTCACCCAAAACCAATTTAAGTATCATCATTAATATCTTAATACAGATCACCCATAAAATACTCGTTAGAATAGTACTTGTGGTCGTTCTCATTCACTTTCACAGCCCACACTTTGACCAAATAATAGACCAACTAGCAATTCAAGTAACTGCCATTATTGTTATAGAAAGCTCTATAAATCAATTTAGTTATTAAAGTTAAAAGTTATTTGGTAATTGGCTTTTTGTAGAACAGTGGGTTTGTAGTTGGTCGAGTGGCCTTGAATTTTTCATGGGTATTATTCTTGTTGTGTGCGTTGTTTCTTTTGTCTGTCTTGTTAACTATAGTTTTGATTACTTTGTTTATGGCTTAGATATTATCTGTTGGCTTGTTTTTATTTATATTTATTCTTTTTACTTCATTGGCATCACAAATCACAACTTTCATCATTATCAACTGTCAGGAAAGAAAAATCTTATAAACATTTCTAAAAATATTTTTCTTTTCTTTAAGCACGAACTATTTTTTAAGGCGAAATTGAAAGGCTTGCAGCCTTGTTAAGTTTGTTCTTTAATTTAATCTACTCAACGGTTTCTACCCCGCTGTACTACTGCAGCTCTTGAATCTGTTGAAACGCTGCGCTGTCTCAGTTAATATCGTTAGGATAGTTAAACTTTGAAACCGTCCGCATCAGTTGGTTTTGTTTACAAAGCTTTTCGCAAATTCTAAGCCAATTATGAAAATATTTCTATTGTTATTTCATTCGATGACATATAATATTCATAATCACATTAATCACCTTTATATTATTTATAAAATACATACTACTTTGTAGTGAACATGAGATCTTTCCATGTTATATGTAACAAAGAAAATAACACTTTAATAAACAAAGTAATAATAAAGATGACTTCAGTGTATCATAAAGTGTTTCTGACTTCTCAATAATGATTAGTCATCCACTGATATTGTTTGCAATATGAATGAATTTAGTGGAGAGAGCGGTATTTAGAAAAAACCAGAATAATCTTAATTTGACAAATAAAACCATAAACTGCTCAATATAGAACCTCAATAGTGCGTGACTGCATGTAGGTCAACCAGTAAAGTCTCATACATTTTGCAATCAGTGAAATCCTAGTGTCATGTGACTCACATTAATAGACCAAGGTTCGTATGTTCAACTATTTATAACTAAGTAATTAGTATGTATTGTATGTAAATCTAGCTAAGTTTTCTGCGAACGTCTACGGAACATGGAATTAATAAATGATTTGTCAACGCGATGATACTGGCATGATTACTTGTAAAGCTATTATTTTAAATGGTGTTGGATATTTCTTTACGAATGATGGTATAGTCAGCTCTGGAAAAATTGTGTGCTTTGTTGTAAACCTTAATTCGAAATACCAATGGTTTATTTTTAATTAGGTCAACGTTAGAAACACCAAGCATTAGTCAGCTTGAAGAAATCATATCCTTATTGTAGACCTTAGACTTAGTGTCCTGTCAACAGACAGAGAGAGAAAATACTGATAATAACATTATGTACACAAATAAATCGGTCAAGTGCGAGTCAGACTCGCACACGAAGGGTTCCATACCATGTCGTACAAGATTTAACACTATGCATTTTTGTAATACTTTCGTAAAGGTAACAACAGAGGCGCTATAAAAAAACATAAAGATTTGTAAAGAAATTGTCTAATTTTAATGAAAAAATGTTGTTGTGTTAAAATATAGGTGTAGAAGTTTATTTCATTTATTTTAGTAACATGCATTAACTAAAGTCAAAGTTATTTATTTGCTACTAACATAGTATTAGTAGGTATAAATAGGTATATGTGGTAGGTAGGCAGGTACATATGTAGGGTAGGTAGGTTAGGTTAGGTAGCAGTTAGGGTAGGTAGGTAGGGTAGGTAATTAGGTAGAAATAGGTAATTAGGAAAGGTAGGTGCGCCGTAGATAAGTACTTAGTGCTAACCGTGCAAAGCCGGGCCGGGTAAAGCTAGTTACTTATAAATAAAAGGATTTCTCTTGCTACATCAGACTATATTGTACAAAATAGAATGTAAGTAGTACGTCAAATTTTAATTACAACATTCCGTCAATACAGGTATTTATTAACGTTATTTTTGATAGTCATAATTCAAATTCAAATTCAAAAGTCATTTATTCAAACTAGGCTGAGAATCAGCACTTTTCGAACGTCAAAATTACATAAGACAGCCCCCCAAAAACGCCCGCCCTTCACCACTTCCTAGTGCTTTTGCTGGAAAGAAGAAGTGGCGCAACAAACTCCCCAGCAGCGCAGCTGTATGTTCAGTTACGAAAAAAAACTTGATTCTATACAATAGTATGCAAATATTTTACATTACTCAACACAAAACATTAAATAAAATATATTTGCCATAATGACAGCTAGCACACGCCAATGTACCAAAAAAAAAAAAATTGAAATCTAAACTCAAGCGAAAATAAAAACTAAAAACGTAAACAGAACTTAATACCCGAATTATAAAGCCTCCAAGGGCGTGCCCGCTTACATTATATACATACAGCATACAGAAATCTATTATTTCTTAATTATTATTTTTACACATCCCATCGGACTATGAGAGTGAGGGAAGAGAGAGTGCACTCGTGTCTGCGCACACACTTGTGCACTATAATATCTCCCACGCCGAAGGCTAGTCTCCATTGAGATTGGCCGCCGTGGCTGAATATTTTTACACAAATAAGTTTTCTCAATATGAAATTGTATCCACAACGGTTTAAGGTAACTGAATAGTACCCTGTATGTACCACCATTCGTTTCAATGTTACTGAATATTATTGTCTATTGGAGTGTAGTTTTAACATGAGGTACCACACATCAACACCGTCTAGGGATACTTTGAAAAAAGTCGATAAAGTTCTTAAACTCAAAAAATACTGGCCGGTTTTAAAATCTTTTGAAGAGAGCTTATTTTGTAGACCTTTTTGGATGATCGAAATTTTAATGATCGAAATAGTATATGCTGCCATGATAGTAGGTACTTACTAATTCCATGTCATTACTCCGACTAGTAAATAGTTATCTGTGGAATTTGTATCGCATGATATTAGCATGAAATACAAAATATTATTTTTAAGTTGCAGTAAATCGCCCATATTATATAAAATACGTTATTAATCGGCGTTTTTTGTATATGATACCCCACATGCCAGGGTCAGATTAATTTTTTTTCAAAATTTAATTTTATTGTATGGCGACCCCCCTTTAATTTTTAATTTTATTATTTGTTGCTCTTGCGGCAATAGAAATGCTCAATCTGTGAAATTTTCAACTGCCTACCTATTACGGTTCATGAGATAGAGCTCGCTGACAGACAGACGGACAGCAGAGGCTTATGAATAGGGTTCCGTTAGTCACCCTTCGGGTACGGAACCCTAAAAAAGGAGGTGAAAGTATCATTGGGCATCAAAAAATTCGTCCGCATCGCTGTCAACAGGAAAAGTGCCCAAAAGGCGGGCGGCATGCGACATTGCCAAGTTGTACGGCGATGCTGTGAATGTGAATTACTTTTTCGTTAGGTTTTCACAAGAATTTAATTCATCAAAATGTTTCGTAAAATGATGTGAATTCGGAGCACTATTATGTTAGAATGTCATTTTTTTGTATTCTTATTAAATTGAATTAAATAAACACGCTACTGTAATGTACTGAATCCGCTTAAAGTTCAGAATTAATGATGTTTCACCTTTATTGCACGACTCGTAATGCGAAGCATTAGTGTGCTCTACGATCAAAAAAAATTTTTTGCCCCATTTTTGCAACTGTTTTCATTGTTACACTCCTGCTAGTACACAGAACCTACTTAATTTATATACCATTGCATAGATGATTAAATGGAGATTAATACTGTTTTTTTTTAACAATTAATTTAATGCAGCAGAAATGAAAAAAACATCAAAATAATTGGAAAAAAATTCCTGTCCGTCAATTTATGAAGCTTGAAAACATTGTAGCTTGCGATAAAATCAATTAATTGAGTAAATTTTTTTTTAATACATTCGTTTCATCCATAGAAGGAACCATATTGAAAATGGCTCTTTTATTCAAAGTAGTTTAATTATAAATAATAAAATACTAACTAAAATATAATATCTTTATCTAAATATTTCCAACCTTGACATGGCGTGTTGCCTAGCAACCCACAACGTAAATATCTAAATAAATAGTCTTTGACATTACGTAAGGATTGCGAGGTTAGAATTTTACCCATATTGATGGGTAAAACAGCAGTCAAAACATACTTCATGAAAAGTGATAAATTGTAAATTTTTGTTAGAAACTATGTTTTTGAATTTCTTTTTCGTTTATGAATGAATGTTATGAAGCGTGCACTTTTGGATTTTCCAAACTATTTTTACTTTTTCTTTAATTTATTTCATTGTCGTGCCATCGTCACGACGGTGAAGAAGATTTTTAATCCGATTACATCAAAATTTTATCATTTTTCCTCTGATTTTTTTCTAATAAGTATCCATTTCTTTTGTTACAGATCCCAACAATATCACCAGAAATAGTGTTGTGAATGACAGTGCTACAAATATATGTGTGTAAAGTGATGCAGTACAGTGTAACACGGTACCAAATGAAGCGACGTAAACTGCTGTCCCTAATACGGTACAGTGAATAGACAACAATGTTAGTGACACGCGCCTGGGTGTTCCTTGCAGGATGTTTTGCTATCGGTAAGTGGAGCTGTCTGTACTTTTATAGCCTTAAGTGAAATGAGAAAGTTGATTGAAGAGGTTACAGGATGATACAAGTAAGTTGTACCTACAGTCACAGTATAAATATGGACAGTATGAAAACTAGGCCTATTTGTTGAAATTATTATTATTTAAATATATCGAAATAACTGCATTCTGTAGAAATAATGTCTGTGTAACAAAAAATGAAATTCTATTTTGTCCGTCAATCAGATAATAAAAAAAATATTAGACACCAAGTTTTTGCTATAACATAAATATATTAATAACAAATTACGTAGATAAAACGCATTAAAGTTGGGGAGTGGGGGCTCGCTACGTCACACTATGACGGACAAAATAGAATTTCATTTTTTGTTAAAATGAAATTCTATTTTGTCCGTCAATCAGATAATAAAAAAAATATTAGACACGAAGTTTTTGCTATAACATAAATATATTAATAAAAAATTACGTAGATAAAACGCATTAAAGTTGGGGAGTGGGGGCTCGATTCGTCACAGCTATGCATAAAATGTACTTACATAGGCGTGACGTAATGTCACATTTTAACTCAATGTATCGCCGTAATCTTTTGACTGCGTAAAAAAAGAAAAAATACGTATCCAATATTTTTTAATAATCTACGTGACGGACCAAAAAAAAATGTTAGTGTTAATTGTTACCCTCTTTGCTAACATAATTGATATGCGTTGAGGTTACCCAATGCATGAGGGCGTTGTACATGGAAGATAAATTAGTTCAAGTTGTGTCCTAGTAAGGGACGCGAAAGAGGTCTTACTCTCATCGAATCAAAGAGCATTGAACTTGGAATGTTAATTTTAACGAACTCAGATTAGGTTAACTGACACTTATCGATAAGGCATTTTACTCTTAAAAGGGTTGCTTTAGAAATTCGGTTACTGTTATCTACGTTCTTAGAATACATTGAAGCGAAAATTGTAAGCGACCAGGATTGTTTTGGACTGTAAATGGTGTTCATTTATATTTTATCCTTTTGAGTTGTCGTTCATGTTTTAATTATAGGCTTTCTTAAATACAGGGTCAAATTAAATTATCTAGCGAAACTCCTGAACGTGATACGTATCGATCGAATAGCCTATATATAGCCTTCCTCAAGAATATGGCTATCAAATGCAATTTTTTTTTCCAAATTCGACGGGTAGTTCAAACAAACGAACAAACAAAAAATCTAACTCTTTTGCTTTAAGCCTCGTGCCGACTGCGCGCGACGTGGCACCGGAATTGTTCTACCGTGAAGTTTTCTTAGAAATTATTTTGTGAGAGTCGCACGAGGCTTTATTATTAGTATATATTAGGGAAACAGTCTTTACTTTACTTTTCATTGAACTAATATAACGCCTTTGAGTAATTAATTACCGAGGTTACTGTTGGTACGTCAATGAGACTACAAAATGAGCGAAGGATTCAATTGATATTCCACGTCACAAGTTTAGATTCTAGACACGTATGAACGACACATTAGATCTTCTATTTTTTATCGTTCTGACAGACATGAATGACCAAATAACGGCTGGGCCGAAATAAACCTACAGGGTGAAATTGAATTCATGGGCAACCTCTTAAGGGGTCATTGTACTCATCATTATTAATAACTTTTAGTATAAGACCTAACCTGAAATAGCGAAAAAAAATCCCTACGTTCGCATAGCTCGTCAAAATGTAGAAAACAGCAGTTTTTTTTTTCTTTTCGCGACTCCCTTTATAAATTATTTCCATTGCTAAGCGTTGTAGAGAATAAATAAACAGAAAGGAAAAGCTATTGTAAGTATACAAAATATTGCAAGACATTTTAAAAGAGTAACTATGGAGTTTCGTTCCCATTCTTCTCCATAAGAAAACTACCTTTGGGAAGAGGCGCCTTGAAATATACGTCGCCTTATTTTCGTGTAAATTTTGACGTTCAAAAGTGCCTTTTAATGGCCTACTTGAAATAAATGATTTGACTTTGTCTATTATTGTGTCTATTCTCAGTGCAAATACCAAAGGCACAGTATAAATAAGTAACAGTAATAATATCTTCATACTAAAAGACCGAAACGACGCGTTTCAAAATCTCAGTGTAGGTATATTGGTACACGACAGTATAGCGCGGCAGTTACGCACGGACGCGGAAGTTTTATCTCCCGACGAAGGTTTAGTGGCCGTAGGTAATTATTTCAAGGGCACTGTCGAGACATAATACTGTTACTTTATTATACTGTGACCAAAAGATAACAGCCTTAATACCCACACTACATCATTAGGTCTTGTAAAGAAAAAGAAAGAAAGGAAGAATAATTGTTTTATTTTCACAAAAACATGGGCACGTGTAAGACTTATCGTTTTTTGTGTTATGTCGATTGTACATAACTAGATCAACACATAAAAAAGCTCTATTAGATGTAGGTATAGCACTTATGATCAACTAAGATACTGATTTTGACGTGATAAAAAAAATCCGTCTGGATTTGTGCCCGGTGGATGGCAATAGGCTCGCCCCCTATCTGGCGAAATGTACCTGCTACAGGTACACTTCTGCACACCCCTTCGGGACAACGGAAACAAGGAGTGATGTGATGTTAATTTTTTTTATTAAAATACCATAATGTTTATTACTCTAATTTAGTAATTGAATGCATACGGGGCGTTTTTGTGTGTTAATCCATTGATGCTATAAGATTTAAGCATTAACCATAAAATTAAATACGGGGTGTCCGGGACATCGACGCGAAGCCTGATACCATGGATTCAGTACATGATTCTGAACCCCCCTGCGTTGAAATTTTTCGTCAGTTATTTAAAAAAAAATCAGCTGCTCCATACATTTTGACCGCGTAGATTTGCACTTTTCTATGAAACAGCAGATTTTTTTTTTAATAACCGACGAAAAATTTCAACGCAGGGGGGTTCAGGACCATGTACTGAATCCATGGTAACCGGCTTCGCGTCGATGTCCCGGACACCCTGTATACTAACGTACTATTGTAAAACATAAACTCATTAAATCGATAGACAACAGACACCCGTCTGAGGTCTGACTAAGACTAAACCTCTATCTCATTTCCTTGACCCAACACCATCGTCTGAACAACGTTAATAACGCAATAAATTTTGTTGAACTGTCAAAATGAAACAGATTGTGATTGATCGTGTGTTATGCAAATAGGGTGCTGGAGTGAACTTAACATACTCGTAACATCACGCCTGTTTTACCCGAAGGGTTAGGCAGAGGTGTACCTATACATATATAGTTACGGGCCCACCTACATTTAGCCGGTTGGAGTTCGTGGCTTAGTAATAACAGCCGCTCGGGTCGATCGATCAGATCAAGCTACGCTTGCCGCGGTTAGTTCGTGGATGGGTGACCATCTTTACATACCAAGACCCCTCCGTGCCTCGAAAAACACGCTAAGCCGTTGGTCCCGGCTGTCATTCGTAGATCTTTGATAGTCGTTACGAGCCGTCAGAAGCCCGAAAGTCTGAGACCAGTCTTACCCAAGGGGTATCGTATTACCCAATTACTGGGTTGTGGAGGTTAGATAGGCAGTCGCTCCATGTAAAATATTGGTATTCAGCTGGATCCGGTTAGACTGGAAGCCAACCCCAACATAGTAGGGAAAAGGCTAGGTAGATTGATTAATGTTTAAGTCTCACGTAATGTGGGGTAACTTTGTTAGACCAAACAGAAATGCAGAAAAGACTAACAAAATAAAATGATCGCAAATAGTCGTTAAAGTGTAGTTAAACGCTAAGGCTACACAACAGTGAACACCCATTGTTTTGATACTTTTGTACCGTTGTACAAGTATGTGCTGTCACAGATTAAAACAGACGGGACACTCCGCAAAATCAATTAAATAAAAAGCGACTCTTGCTACGATAGGCCTCACTGTCCTCTCATACTTATTAACTACATAAATCCTAAGTAACATGATATTATCATGTTACTTAGGATTAGTTTTTGTTATTATTTTATTTTTATTCTTATTTTCCTTTTCTGTACAGCTGTTAGTACAATTTATTGACACTGTCTTCACTAGTTTTTTGGTTGAATATTAATTGAATCCAACTGGCTGAACCCTATCTTTTAAGATACAGGCTAGTCCTAGTTTAAAAGATAGAGGCTACTATTGCATAGTACAACTATTTTTCTTTTATACAATGTATTCAGTGCAAAGTGCTATTGTTTTTTGGGAAATAAATACTTTTATTATAATTATATTATTATTATAACTCTGTACTCTGTTCTCTCTCTCTTCTGTTTTCCCCCAACTTGTTATTTGCTTTTTTTTTCTTTCTTTGCGTCATGTTTACCGCAAATAAACGTATTTTCTTTTTTTTTTTCTTTTCTGTAATTTGAAAACAATGTTAAAACCATTTATTTTTAAAAGAATAACCGTGTAGTTTATTGCCGGCTCTTCTCCATGGAAACGACCAATTGGAACCGTGCGTAGCTTCTGACGTTTCATAAGTGCCTTTGTAGGTTTATGTGAAATAAAATATTTTGAATTTTGACACAAAAAAGTGCAATTCTGGTCGCACAGTACTAATTACCTACAGTTATATTCACTTAGAAGTTGCCTCTCTTTCTATGGCATTATAACAAGTCGAGCCCGCCACATACGTGTAGCTTCATACTTAAACATTCATACAAATATGATGACCCCTGTAACACGAGTTTTTCCTAGAGGTCATTGATAAATATTTTGTACCAAGCTATTTCCATGTTTAATTAAGTGTCATCCTATATGATTGTGTACTTTTTACGTCAAAAAAATATAATATTATTATTATAAACTACGGAGTGTCCCATCTGTCTTCATCTGTGGTACTGTTCACAAGAATGCCGGCGGATAAGCGAGACTAAACGGCAGTTAATTTGCGTATAATGGAAAGAATGTCTACGAGTACAAATTGCGATACTATGTACACACGGCTACACATCAAGCTATAGTTTTCCAGTATAAGCTGACCTCGAATTATACGGAAATCCTATACAATGCGAGATCAGCATAAACTGGAAATGTATAGCTTGATGTATAGTCGTGTGTACCTGCTGTTTGTGCAAGCAGTGGAACTAGCTTTTATTAATTTTAAAAACTTGTTTGTCACTGAACTTACCTCACTCATTTTTAATTTCTCTCTTTTCCTAAATTCACAACCCGGTTTATGAAACAAAAAACAAACACAAATACGAACTACCTGGCTCGTTGGTTTAATGGTCACAACCACTACTGCTGACCATGAGGCCCTTGGTTCGAATCCCAGGTCAGGCTAAGTGTTTTTGGATTTTTCAATTAGGAGTTTTTCAGTATCATCCCGAAGCTTAGATTTGGTCCCGGTTGATGGTAATAAGCTCGCCCCCCATTCCTTGGGACTTAAACATAACTGGCGAAATGTGGGTGTACACCTCTGCTTATCCCTTTGAGTATTACAGGCGTCATGTTATGTTATCTTAAATTGTCAAATGCATGCCTTGCCCGAATATTATTGTGGTGGCATCTACACCGCCACACACAAGCGAACTAAACATTACACTAACGTCACGCAAAATCCTTCATAACACAAACAAAGCTTACCGCACGACCAGCATATATACAATATCCCGACATCAATCGTCCGGCAGTTTAACCGTTTAACCACACACAACACCCGTCTGATCGAAGTATCCTCCGTTTTCTACGGAGAATGCGTGAACTTTACACCCTGTTCCTCATAGCTCTATATTATCAGTTTAATTTTGACACGTTGCTGATTTTCGTTTCAGTAACCTGAGGGGCAATTCGGCAATGCACGCATTTCTAACCTTAACCTCAATCCACCAAAAATACCTCTGATTTACCGAGGTACATTTTGACAATTTTTTTACATAGATTCTGAACATTTCTACTTTTGGTAATCAGCCTTCAGGTGTATGTCTAAAGCCGCCCTCCGACGGTGCGCCATATCGCGGACGCACGCGCACGACGCACCGTGGGAAACCTAGCGTGCGTGGTAGCGCAGACGCGTGTTGTACGCGTGCGTGGCGGTGCGTCCTCGTGCGGGCTGGTGCGCGTCCGCGATATGGCGCACCGTGGGAGTTGGCTTTTACGTGGTCGTGAGACCAGCTGTTCACTCCCCTTCATTCTTCTTCGCGCCATTTTACTTTTTGGAGATCCAAACTATCAAAGCCTCCTTCACAAACTTTTCATAAACCCGATCATCGTAATTCTTGAATCAAAAATATTCGAACCATTAAGTTCGTTTGGTTTGGTATTGTGAAGATGATGGAATTTAATTAATAGTGCAAGTGGGAACATCATTAGAGACACGCCGTTTAATTTATTGTTGTATTGACGTCTCCACCTTGTATATCTATTAATTTTTCTTTATTATGTCAACGGAACTTTTTTCACGCTGTACGTGTGTCATTTTGTGAGGAATAATCCAATTGTTATTTTTTTCCTTCCTTTCTGCTCGTAAAGGATGAAAATAATATTTCTGTCCTTATTAATACTTAATACTAGCGTATCTCTTGACAGTACATTAGCGTTATAAATCAATTAGCTCAACCGTAAGATGAATGGGGTAGATGTAACAGACATTTATTATTACACTCAGTTGGATACTTACGACGTAGGTAATAATTACGGATAATAACATGTTAGATTACGTTTACTTTATTAGATTATGAGAACTGTGTTTGAAAGTTTGGAAGAAACCACAACTCTAGTTACGTAAGTTACAGGTAGAACTTGTTTTCTGGATATAGAGTTTCCTTATGTTCATTTTATCGCACCGAAAACAAAACCCTCGGGCCGTGAGATCCGAGTGGTCATGGTTTCTGTAAGGAATCTCCAAACGGCTGGTTGACACTTCTCAAGACCCAAGGACTGGCATGTACCTACATGTCGACGGTGGAAATTTCAAATGTCGTAAAGGACAGGGAATTTATGTCCCTTACGACATTTGAAATTTCCACCGCCTATTGTCATTTAAGTTAAGTTGACGTTTATGGTCAACTTATAGTAAATTTATTCAGAATGACAAAAATATAATCATGCCATAAACATAAATGTAACAAGGGGCCAAGTTCGCCGATAAAAGAATTGAAATCTATAGATAGGTGCCAAGGTCTATGTCGAAGTGAAAGAAAGTTTATTAGGTTCCTTGCTACTGAATGCAACTTGGCATGTTTTCAAATTCTCAACAGTTACTAATACCTAAATAATTGACTGATACATTGTCATGGTGTGTATTTGCCGAAATTGGCTTGACGCGCTGCCTTTTGTCTAGATATTGATGTCAAGTACTGTCAGATGGCTACTTATTCCACTTGATTGCTGTAGCGCATTCAAAAGTAATAAAAACCGATATGATCGAATCTTTTCCATAACATAGGAAGCCACTAAAATAAGTACCAATTTAAAATATTTGAATCCGATGGTTTTAAAGTAGAAAAAACATTATGTACATAAATTACCAAAGTACTTTTTTTTTCCATACTTTCTAAGAAACCTTGTTAACAATTCTAAACTCGGAATCCAAAAGCACTTAAGTCAATTGTTTTTAAATTTGACTTAAGTGCTTATGGCTTCCGAATCTAGAATTTCACAGGGCGGTCCAATAAAAAAATTCGGGTCCACTTTCCGACCGCCCCAGGTCCGAATTGTAACCACTTTCTGTCTAACACAGGCTAAAATATTAGCCATATTTTTCTACTAGCCTCGTCTCTAAAGTGCAATATTTCAAAAAAGGTTTTACTCTGTGGGTTTCGCTGTTTGGGTGGCTTTCATGTCAACTCAGCTTAAACTATTGCTATTTATGACTTGACATCACAGTACCGATTTAGTTAAAAGTAAACTAGCTGCTGCCCTTGGCTTATCCCGCGTGGACTCTAATTCTTTTTCTATACTAATACTAGTAATACCTACTAATACTAGTAATACCTACTAATACTAGTAATACTAATAATATTCTGAAGAGGTATTAGTTTTTATGTAGAGAGTAATCTCCGGAACTACCAGTCGGATTTGATTTTTTTTTACATTGGATAGTTGGATAGCCCAATCCTTGAGGATGGTTATGGGATTCCGAACGAACTCGGGGGCAGAAACTAGATTAAAATAAAAGTAGCCAACGCCAGCTATCTGCCAGTCAAAGTCCCATTAAAATCGGTCCAGCCGTTTCACCGATAAGTCGGAACAAACAGACAGACAATTTTTTTTTTTTCAAGTGCCTTTAAGTAATATAATATGAATTTAGTAAAAAGTTGTTATTTTGACATTATAGTAAAATTATATAAAAGTATAAATAATAAAATTGAGGTGTCTGTTACACTTCAATTTTATTATTTGAAAAGATAGATTTGTATAGGTATAGCTGCTTGGCCCCCATATCAACTTAACTGACTGCTAATTCAACTGAGAAAATTGTGCTAACATCTTACTTGATCAAAGAAGTAGGTAGATAAGCAGTGTTTTTATATACTTATAATAGAAATTCTCTAAAAAGATATTCGTGACTTTATTACTAAAGTTGCTCGCGAATTTTATTACTCTCACGTCTCTCGCATGTTCTAATTTTATGTGTTTAATGTAAGGTCCGCATTAATTTGGGACTCCTTACGCATACAAATTAACAGGTAGACGAATTTTAGGAACTGGATTCATCCCTGTTTTATAAATATTCAAGCAATAAAAGTTTGACAGCTATGAACACACAAACTCTTTTTTTTTACATAAACTAGCAACTCTACCTACACACAACACAAGTTTACAAACAATATTAATTCTAATTCACAAAAGCTTGTCAAATGCCAAGTACGCAACATGAGTACAACTGTGTTTCCGATACTAAGGTACCAGAGACACATGACTCAACAATGCTGTGTGATTGCATTGAACTCATAACGTAATTGGGAACTTATGGCTATTCTATGGTAATGTTTCGCGTCGCAAATAGGCTAGGTATTTAAATGGAGGCTCGACATAACTTGGCAAACAAATTATAAGATGTAGGTATATATTATACCTATTAATAGAAGGTTCTAAGGATTTCGTATGTGATAATATTTAAACAAATAATTCACCAAAACATAAATTTTCTCGTTCTACGGCATAAAGGGCAGGCCACACTGAGAACTACGCGAAAAGAAATTAAGTTCGTTTAGCTCGCTCATGTACCTTTTTTTTTTTTTTTTTTGGGTGGGAAATCATCCAATGACTTCTCCCGCTCTGGGCGGAGCGGAAGGGCGTGTCAGACTTTTACTGACTAAAACCCACCCGTGTTCCTTCCCTTGCCATGCCAGGGGCCACGGTTTCCCCTTGGGACTACCCGCAACCCCGGCAGGCATCGGCCCTAACGGACCCCGTCAGTTTTGCTGACATCTCTTTGAGGCGTGCGTGGAACACGACGCGCCGTCGACCCGGGCCTGGTCCTTATCGGACGGCGAGCTGCCCTCTGCTCTCCGTCCGCAGGCCCGCGCCTACGGTGGCCGGAAATCGGCTATCAATTCCCGACGCCCGGGAAGTCTCATACGGCGGCGGCGGCTAGGGCTGGTAGGGCGCGGCCTTTGCCACTCCCTCGCGCGCTCCACCTCCTCCTTCGCGAGCATTACTGCTTCGCAGAAGGAGGTGACGGCTTGCCATGCCCTCTCGCTCCGCACCATGGCCTGGACCAGGGCCGGACGCGAGAGGTCACTGCCGCCGATCGCCTCCACGAGGACACGGCGGTGGTCCACCCAAGCCGGGCAAACCTCCACCGTGTCCTCCGGACGATCCACACAATGGTGACACCCGGGCGTTTCCTCCCGCCTTATGCGAAACAGGTACCTCCCAAAACAACCGTGTCCGGTGAGGACCTGCGTCAGGCGGAAGATGAGGACGCCGTGGCGCCTCTCTAGCCACTCCTCAAAGAGGGGACTTATCGCCGTAATTGTGGCGTGCCCAGCGCTCATGTACCTACCGCGTCGTTTCTTACTTCGATTCACACTGCGAAGTATGAAAAGAAACGGTAGCTACATGACCGAAGCCAAACGAACTTATAAGTAGCTTCGTTCTCAGTGTGGCCTGCGCTTGAGACCTAAGTAGGTACGTATCTTTTGAAGTTTTCTTCTGGGAAATTCTAGCTTTAGATTGGTATGTAAATACATACGTTAAAAATTTTACTTTGAGCGTATATCTAGTAGATACTTACAGCTACTAATTTTCATGTTTCATGTTATCCCGAAATTATAAGGATAACTTTGCTTCTTTACATATTCTAGACAAATTATTAACACAAAACTGAGTATGTCTGTAAAAACCTTTTGTACCTACTCAAATAACCTTTTACATTGTTATAATAATAATATATTTTGTTAAATTACTCTTCTTTAACGAATAACATCTTAATCATAATGTTGAACAGATCATTACAATAAGTATATTACCTGTTCATCATCATTTCAGCTGAAAGACAAATTCAAATTCATCAATATATTTTATTTCACATAAACCTACATGGGCACTTATGAAACGTCAGAAGCTACGCACGGTTCCAATTAGTCGTTTCCTATGGAGAAGAGCCGGCAAGAAACTCCACGGTTACTCTTTTAAAAATCATTGGCTTTACAATATTCACAAAAAAAAACAGTGTTATTAGGTATGCGAGGACAGTGTAGGTCTTACGTCCGAAGACGTCCACTGTTGGACATAGACCTCCCCCAAGTACCGCCACTTCAACCGGTTCTGTGCTTCTTGCATCCAGCTGATTCCTGCGACCTTCACAAGGTCATCGGTCCACCTTGTTTGTGGGAGGCCTTCCAATGCTACGTCTTCCGGTACGCGGTCGCCACTCCAGAACCTTTCGGCCCCATCGGCCATCTGTTCTGCGAGCAATGTGCTCTGCCCACTGCAACTTAAGTTTGGCAATTCTTCGGCGTCGGTTATTGGTTCTCCTACGGATTTCTTCATTTTTGATACTATGATACTTTATAATATTTACCTGTTACTATGGAATAATAAAATACTTTTTAGGTACAAAACCATGATGTAATGATGAAACCAAATCTAATGAAAAACTCTTGGTTACAACTAGTCTATAGATAAAATCTATACACAATGTAAAATCAAAATCCTAAAAGCTACCTTATATTGAATACATAAAGTCGCTTTTCATAACTGTTTCTGAGTCCGTGTTGTTCTCCTAAACTGCATAACAAATTTTGATGCGGTTTTCACCATAATTTAGACATCAGATTATTCCGGAAAGACTATTTTTTTTTATAAAACATTAATATTGAACTTACATAAATAATAACGAAAAATCTCGCTGTTTTATCAAGTCAGAGTTTAAAATCTAGCTAAGTGAAGTATTTTTAAAACTTGCTAAAGAGGTTTAGTTTCCATATTAATTTTATTATTTAAGCATTGAATATGCATGTAAAGCATAACGAAGGTTAGAAACAACATTGAAATGAAAAGAGCGAGCAGAGTTCTGAACTTTGTAATAATACTTAGTAATAATTTTCTACTCGTAATAATTGTGGCATAACTGTTAAAGGCTGCCCAACTTAAATGGGACTAGGCAGGACATGTCTGCCGCATGTCGGACAAACTTTGGGCCAAAATAGCACAGAACTGGCGCCCACAGTGAGGCGGGGTCGCGGCAGACCAAGTGGAGATAGCGGGTCGAGCTGGATAGGTTCCGTCAAAACTGGGAGGAGGACGCGCGGACTCGCGAATGATGGAAGGAGTGGAGGGAGGCCTTTGCCCAGGAGTGGGACAGCACAAGCTAGTAAAAAAATAAAAATAGGTACTGTTAAAGACAAGAACTTAGGTATGGTAAGTGTCTGTATGTAACGTAATGTTATTGCACTTTTCAAGTGTGTATGTTATGTTTATTACGTTATAACACTATAACATCATGATTGTAAGTAGATACGGTCAGTGACAGCTCAGCCCGAGTCAACTCAACCCGAATAATGTAATCTCCAAAGGTTTAGGCAGTGGTATAGATGTGTAGTAGTACATCCACCCCTTGAAGGATAAGTATTGCAAAACCATTGCTTCAATCTTCGACAAATTTGTCTGCTCAACAACGTAAATAACGCAATGAATGTTATTGAACTATAAAAATGAAATAGATTGTGATTGATCGTGTGTTACGCAATTAGGTTGCTGGTTACGCGGCATTTTGTTTTACAATTTCTTATTCAATATTACAGATTCCATCACACAAAGTTGAATTGATGAAATATCAATTCTACTTTGTGACAAAAACTATGTAGGTCCTACTACATAGTTACTTTATACAGAGGTACCGTTATAGACACTAAATTATTTTATAATATAAGTTTATGAGTAGAAATGTTTTTATTAAGGAATAAGTTTTGTATGAGCTCAAATATCCGAAAGACTGATGCAGCTCGAATAACAATTAAAATTTTATTGTGTCTCATTCATTAGTGACAGTCAATCAGAGATACACCAAGATCAATATTATATAAAATCTATAAAGAAAACGAGCATATTCGCCCATATTTTCTATTGTGTACGAAAATATTCATTGGATTTTAAACGAGTAATATTTCTATGTTTTCAGTTAGTACCTGGTCGACCGAGCTCTGCTTGGGTGAAAAGAAATAAACATAATTATCGTCCAGGTATACTAACCTTAACATTCCCCTGTGAAAATAGAGGAATAGATTTTTCCCAGATATTGAGACCTAACTAGATCTATTTTTCACCCCCTCTATATTGCGACTTTACATTTTCTTTATGGTTTGATACCTACTGGTAAATGGTAATCGAAATATTTTTGGTGGCATTGAAACCTACTGCAAAAGATTCTATTTTTGGTCCGCAATTGAATTAATTTAAATCTTAGAATCTCCAGTCTGTTGGAAGAACTGAGAGCATTTCAAAAGACGAAATACGTTACGATTTTCAAAGATATAGAGGCGACGGCATTTATAAACAGAAGACATATAAATAAAATAGGAAACAAGTACTTATAATAATATAAAGTTCAGATGTTTTAAAAAGTCTAGCATGAAACCTTAAGGTTGAACTTGTCGCAAGCTCGACCTCCCTGGTGGGCGTAGCCAGAAGCACACTGTATCACCTAGCATCGTGTCCGACTGAGATAGTATCAGTGATGAGCAGTAAGATGCTGGTCTACATCCACAACATCTATTTCGCACGCATACAAACACTGTTCCGGACTATTTTAGTAAAACGACTGCGTAAGAAATTACGAAATGTCCTTTGGAAAATGGAGTTCCATGAAAAACCACAGCATAAATCAATTAAAAATGAAATTAATTGCACTCTTTTATAGTTGAGTTATGTCGGTGCCGATGTTGTTTAGGACATTTTAAACTTCTTTTATTACTTATTTACGCCCTAAGTTGCGTTAAAATTAGCAAGAAAAACGAATATTTGTTAGATCATAACTTTTTAAGGGCGTTTTATTTAACTACTCTGTTACCGCACAGACAAAACGATATCTTATTTAACGTTGGATGTACAATGTCAAACAGTGGAGTAAAACCCTCCCGAAATTTGTACGGAAAAAATATCAACTAGTTCCACCTTAAGAAAGAGCCGTTGAGTCGGCGGACTAAAGCACATTAGTAAAAAATTTATTATTAATTTAAATCAAAACATCGGCAGACTAAGGGCTGATTTCACCAATGAAACTGAACACTGAACACGATCAGCATTTCTAAAACGCGTTCAAGAGCTGTCAGTGTCAAAATTGTTATGGAATACTCGTATTGTACACTGACAGCTCTTAAACGCGTTTAGACGTGCTGAACGCGCTCAATTTCATTGGTGAAATCCGCACTAAGCACATAAGTCAGTTCGCTTGTTCGAGCTTAAACCTCAAGTAGCGTCCTTTTTCAACCTCTTGATTGGCATGAATCTTGCGACGTTATAAAACACATAAGTTGAGATTCAAGTTCGAACAAGGGAACTGACTTAAGTGCTTTAATCCGTCGACTCGACTATGTAAAATCAAGAACAAATAGGTACCAAAACAAAACACAAATAATCCAATCACAACAATGTCCTTTAGTGATGACGTCGTCAACACTATCGTCAATAGTATAAGTATGTATCGCCTCCCACACTACGACCTTTATAACGGACAAAATGATCCAAGCTTAGTCACTCCTAAAGCTTATCCGGCCCAGACCGATTTGTTTTGTACCTTTTAATAATATTCTTTAGTGTGACTTGATATACCAGGGACTTACAGAAAACAAGGACGTGATAGGATATTATGCTGATACGAAGTTAAATTAAACGGGTAATAATTTTTACAACTGTTATTTAAACATTAGGGAGAGTGTTATCATTTGATGAAATTAACGGGCTGTAATTGAACTTTTCGGCGGTTGGTAAAATTTGTATGGTCGTAAAACATGAACAGTTGTTATTCATCCTACAATGTCAGTACAAAAAATACTCAAGTAGTGTTAGTAATAAATGAATGGGCAGTAAAATGTTGGTATGGGCGGTTAGATAAATATTTCGACTGTCCATAGGTTAGATTGGAACTGTGATCAACCACGCCGCCACGCGCCAGCCAAATTGGTCGCAGCACTCCAACCAAATGGGTTCGGTTAGCCGACGTTCGCACGGACGGAATAAAATCGTGGGAAGTAGACAAGGCAAAGCTCAGTCTGCTAATTTTGTCAATGGCGCCCTTCCCCGTCTTACCGCTTACATTCCTCAGGCGCCGGTGACTAGCAGTAGCGCGCGGTTCGGATTCACGCGCAGACTATTAGCCGACGTTCGCACGGACGTAATAAAACAGCGGCGATTTTTTTAGCATATTGGATTTTCGACGCTCTGCTTAGCACCGAGAGTTGAATATCCAACAGAGCCCATTCAGCGTGTATCACAGCGCGTCAAGAAAATACACTATTGGATATTCTACTCTCGGCGCTTAGCAGAGCGTCGAAAATCCATTACGCGAAAAGAAATCGCATCGATTTTACTACGTCCGTGCGAACATCGGCTTAGAGCTGTGAAAAACAGTGCGCGAGCCGACCGAGCGAAGCGAGCGGTGCTGTTATGACTCATTTTTATTTAGTTTACTGCTCAGTTTTTACTGCCGAACTTGTTAATAAGCATGCATTTTATAATTTTTATTTTACAATAACTCCAATAAACAACTGCCGCTTTAGATCAGTGCTATAAAAACTAGCGAGCGAAACTCCGCATACATGATGGGTATCGAATCGATATCTCAAGTAATCTCAACATGATAAGACAAAAAATAAGGTCACAATATGTCATCTATCTACAGACCGGCCTTGGCAAGCGTAGCTTAACCTTCAATCGACCCGTGCGGCTGTCATTACCACAGTATAAATAAGTAACAGTATTATATCTTCATACAAACGACGCGCTTCGAAATCTCAGTGTATATCAATACGCAACAGTGCACGGCAGCTACGCACGGCCGCAGAAGGCTTATCTACCGAGCGGCCGTAGGTAATTATTTCAAGGTCACTACCGAGATATAATACTGTAACTTTTTTATACTGTGTCGTTACTTAGCCAAGAACACCTCCAATAATAATAATAACTTTAACAAACAATTGTCCCTTGTTTAACCAGTCAACCCAGTATAGTCTTCGATTTTTCTTTCTAAGTGCCGAAATAGAAATTGTTACCGTAGGTTAAGAGGAGACTAATAGAATTCTGGGAAGGAACTCTGCGACTGCTAGGTGTGTTTATTTCTGAATGTCTGGATAAATTGAATAGAGAGACCTCCCTCTATCCAATTTATTCAGTTAATTAGTATTCTGCTGAGGGTTTTCGGGCTTCATTAAGATAGAATTTCATTTGTTTATCGAATGATTAAGAAGAATTTTGTAGGTTGTGAAGTATATTATAATGTAAATGACATGGCTAAATGGAAGTATGGGCGACTCCCTTAGCAATGTATAAACATTGTACCTATTAATATGTAATGCTGAATAGCTGAATATTAGTATTGCGTATGAAAAAAGTTTCAGGAACTTTTTATATCGTTACAATCCTGAAAATAAAATCGTAGAAACTCCTACGTCAAAAGGCATACAAACTTGCACAAGAAAAAGATTTTGCTATGAACTGTAGCTAGGCGTTTGTTTACAACCTTCAACAAATAGGTAAAAAAAAAGATTATGTTGGGAAAATCACCCACCGCATATAATTATACGCACTGACAGGCCAGGCGCACTCCGTATTTTAGGTATGAAGCTACAAGTACCCGGCTGGCTCGACTCGTCGGGTCAATTCAGGTGGCGTAACGTAGTCAGAAGATAAAAGAGTTACGCGATAGTAAGAACCGCAACTTCTATGTGAATATAACTTTATGTAATTAGCACTGTGCTACCTGAACTGCACTTTATTGTGTCGTAGCAAGAGGCGCTTTTGGTGAGCAGTGGTGGCCCAGTGGTAACAGCCCCGACTTACAAGTTGTAGGTCATGGGTTCGAAACCGAAACATGATGAACCCAGTCAGGCGCTTTACTTTGTGTAAAATAATTTCAGCACCACTGCTCACAAAACGGTGAAGGAAAACATCGTGAGGAAATTGGCATGTCCTAAGTGCATCTATGCATGTCCTAGAACCAAAAATTCGAAGACATGTGACATCCACCAACCCGCACCGGGCCCGCGTAGTAGATTACGGCCCTCTCCCTCTCACAGAGAGAAGGCCTGTGTCCCAGCAGTGGGAACATTATGATTATGTTATGTTATGTATGTTAAGAGTCGCTTTTTATTTAAATGATTTTGCTGAGTGAATCATCTGTACTAATCTGTGCCGGTACATAAACAGAATGCTATTGCAGAAATAAAATAACAAAATGTAGGTACATTAATTATTTAATATGGAGCAAAGCAGTACTAGGGTTTGTGAGACACATATCTATCACATATATGTGTCTCACAAACCCTAGTACTGCGGGGAATATAAAAATTATGTTTTTCAACAAGCATCTTTTTTATAAATCCTGGGATTACATGTAACAGTTATTCAAAGACACAACCATTAAACATACAGTGTGTTGAGGTGTTTGCAGCCCGCTTATAATTTATTTCAAGTTCTAGTAGGTAAAGGTTCAGGTCCAGGAAGATTTACTCGATTTCGATCTTGATTTGACTGCCGTTGATGTCTCATCCAACAGGGACACGCATAGTTCATAACCTAAAAGAAAAAGTCAATATAGGATATTTAAGGAGTCATCACTAGCCACAAATATTTATGTGATGAACTGTGAACATACGTGTTTTTGTTGGTCTGGGTGTTTACAAAAAAAAGTATGAAGTTGTATAAGTATTAAATATAAGCTCTACTTAGTTTAGGACTAGATATGGTGCTATGTAAAATATCCAAAATATTTATTATAAGTATTAATATAGTGAAGTCAGCATTGAATCAATATAGGAAATACACATAATATACAACACATAATATTGAGGTCTGGGACAGGACCGACTATTTGCAGGCTGATGAACTGATTATCCGAAAAGGAAGACCATCCATTCATGCATTGGATGGACATTTAAATATGAAAGAACACATTGTAATACACATCATTTTAATTACCTGATAGAAAGCTGGATGTGACCTCCGTACATTCTGAAACATTGAATTGTTCATTTCCACTGCATGGTATTGTGCACTTCATAACGGCCACAAGTGATGCACATTGTATGCCCAAATAAACGTGCATCAGGAGCTATTTCCGAACTCAGACGTTCAAAACATGGATGGCAAAAGTTGGCATCCCTTGAAACCTAGAATAAAATTATTAACATGAGTCAAGTATGTAACAAATACATAAACATATTAATAATTTATGACATCTAAGGCAACTAGTTTGTCGTTGTCACAATTATAAGAAGACCTGAGTCTTTCTGATTCATTTCCTCCATTGCCATTGAGTTTATATTATATTTTAAGAACTGTGGTAAACAACCTCCAAATCCGCTTTGCACTTAGTTGCTTCTCATATTGAGTAGTTGTAGAATGATTTCAGCTAACTCTAGATGACTTACCTCGATCGATTGTTTACCATCATGCTAAGATAGTGAGTAGAAGACCATGTAAAGAAGAGGTGATATGCCTCCACAGTCTACACCACACACGACTAGTTTATGCATCTCATAATGAATGAATATGCAAGGGAAGTCCATGTAGAGTAGCGGAAGGTCAGTATGAAGATAAGCACACTCAATAAGGCCGACAAATAAGCGAGGGTCAAAAGTAAATACTAAATATCCAGAAACGGCAAAACGAAAAAACGACGTCTGACACACGTCTGGCCTGACTGACGTTTGACTTTTTAATAGAGATGGTATGGAACATCTTGGAATGTAGCAGAATCGATAAAATAATTGAAAATAGAAATACTGTTCTTGTCGATTATTATTCAATCAACATTCTTCGACATAAAATAGTTTCCTATTAATGTGATGGTTATTGGACCATTTGCATAGATTAAACAAAGAGTTTACCAAAGAGTTTACACGTTTTCCGAAGCTTTTGGTCATTTTTTTATTTGGTTCTAATCGAATCAAGTCTATTAAAGAAGAATCGATTGTCACTTTTTAGTAAACAGCACTATTTATTAAGTGCCGTCATAATTTTGTGTGCTTCTTGTCAAACAAAAAACAGGAAAAATACTTTTAATTATTTGATTAGTTCACGAAAGTTGTAGGAAAATAATAAAACCGTAATAATTCATTAATGAATATTTGAATGTTATGATGTAGTGAGAAATGTCTATACATGCTAAAGGCAGTGGCTTAGCCATGTCCTTTGCACATAGATAGAAACCGTACGTGCTTTTCATTCGTAGGGCATTCTCATACAACAGATCGAATAGTTGTTACTGTACCACTGTCTGCAGAGAAAAGGCCACTTCTCATACAGAGAAGGCACGAGCATTGATCACCACGCTTACTCAAGATGGGTTGGCGATTTCAGACTTATCAAGTTTCCTCACGATGTTTTCCTTCACCGATGTTCGTAATAACCGATAAACTCAGATAGTACATAATTAATTGAAAAAGTCACTTTGGTACTTGCCCGGATTTGAACCCACAACCTCGTGTATGAGAGGCCTTAAAACCGCTGCGCCATCATGACGTCACCTTGAACATTTCATTTTTTTTTTTTTTTTTATGTAACGTCGTCTAATTTGTTTACAAAAGGATTATTTGTGTACTGAAAATCAATGTGATAATAGAGTATCATCATCATCAGCCTATTAATGTTCCCAGTGGACACAGGCCTCTCTGTGAGAGGGAGTGGGCCGTAATCTACCACGCGGGCCCAGTGCGGGTTGGTAGATGTCACATGGCTTCGAGTTTTTGGTTCTAAGACATGCCGGTTTCCTCACGATGTTTTCCTTCACCGTTTTGATATTACATTACCTACTAAATGCACAACGGCTATCAAAATTTAATGACGATATTATGCAAATAGGTACCTACTAATAATCAGGGACCGGAAACCTTTATAAATTACGGTACAGGTATCGAAGAATCTTGGTTACTTCTACGACTAAGGTTACCGCTATCTGGGTAACCAAGAAGAAGAAACACGTTACCTCATTTAGGTTACCGTTTTAATACCGGTTACACACACAGGCCATGATCGCCCTTTGACTAATACCGACGCGGCACGTGTAAGACAGAATTAACTTTTATTTCGGTAACCGGTATTAACACTGGTTGTATTCAATGTAAGGTAACCTTTACAAATACATGTAACAAATATAAATGTTATAACTGAAAAAATACCCATATTGATCATACCGGTTTCGGTCCCCGCTAATAATTTTATTACCAACTTTAATAATGTAACGTTTGAATATTTGAGTTGCGGAGATAATTACTCCAGACTTCATTTACCATTCTTTGACAAACTGAAGCTAATTATAGTTGCCTAATATAAGGAGTAAATTAAAAAATAATTATACAATGTTGATGTGAGTGAAATCGACGGCTTAATTATTCAACTACTATTATTATATTTTCGTTTATTACACCAATTGATGAGAACTAAGGCGGAAAATTATCCAAAAATGTCACAGAATGGGACCCTAGGAATGGAAAACGACGTACAGGAAGACAGGTGAAAAGGTGGGGGAGGATGATGTACCAAAAGGTAAAAAAAAACTATTTCAAATTCACGTTCTTAGTACCAATACCAAACTAATCCCAGTTCCATAAAAATTCGGTACAATTTCAACAGGGGTCAAAAGTTATGACTTAGAGACAGCCGCTGAACGAACGGTAAAAATCCCCATTGCAAAAAAAATACAGCGATTTTTTTTTTTCTGTTTTCTATAAAATTACTACATAGCTACTCTCAGTATGATTCTGAACAAATACACTCACGGCTCAGACAGGGTTTTTGTTACACATTGTATTTAAAGATTCAATAGGGTCAGACAAAATTTTTGGAACTGTCTATATAATTCCGTTTGATACAAAGGACAGCGGGTATGATTCGTAAAATAATCCGACGTTTTTCAGATGAAACATAGAATTTTCTTTTTGTACCCAATAATATTATTAGTGTTTTTATTTTGTTTTTTTAATATAGTTAATAGTAACTGGGTGAACGAGCTCGGGTGTAAATAGAGAATGCTCATTTAATATTATAAGATAGTTCATACTAATTCCATGGTGCTATGATAGTCGGTAGGTACTTTCTAATGCCATGCTGCTATGTCATTATTCTAAGATAGCCATTTTGTTCTAAAGTTTGGGTGACCAAGCTCTGCTCGGGTTAAAATACGGAGAAAACGAATTTTCTTAGATACGAGACCTAGTTAGATCGAATTTTCGCTCCCAATATTGCAACTTTCATCGAAATAGTTAGAGCTGATTTCGAGAAAGTGATTACAAAATATATAATTATACAATATACAAATATTGCTCATTTTTAACCGACTTCCAAAAAGGAGGAGGTTCTATGTTCGACTTTATGTATGTTTTTTTTTTTTTTTTTTTTTTTTTTTTTTTTAATGTATGTTCACCGATATCTCCGCCAATTGTGGACCGATTTTGAAAATTATTTTTTTGTTTGAAAGGGTAAGCTCCCGAGGTGGTCCCATATAAATTTTATTGACTTTGCTTAGATAGTTTTTGAGTTAGCTTCAATAATACATATTTTTCCCACTTAGTTTATATGGACGATATGATGATAACTTCCTGTCACTGTTATTTATTGCAGTTAGTGGTATTGGATATTGTGTGGGGTAGGTACCACAACTAAAAAGTGAAAAATAAAAACTTTTTACAAAAAAAATTAAAACCGACTTCCAAAAAAAACCACTACAAAGTGAAAAATAACTTTAATTTCGGAAGTCGGTGGCAAAAAACGAAAATTAAAAAACAAAGACACCGACTTCCGAAATTAAAGTTATTTTTCACTTTGTAGTGGTTTTTTTATAGTATAAGATTTTGCCTAGATTATGAACGTTGTACGATTAGTGACTGGACTGGTTTACCGTACATTTTTGACGTTTAAACATCTCTACTCAACGTTTATAAATAAAGAGGTAGGTATATTATTAAATTAGGTGTTAATGGTAGCAATAAAAAGCAACATGAAAAACGTAAAAGGCTTTACAGAAACCTAATTTAGCTCAAAAAGGGTTAATGAAGATTAAAAGTATACAGGGGATGATTTAACTTTTTGGCCTCTATTTTTAAACGTTTTATTTGCATTACCTACATCATTTACAATTATACATTTTGATGAAACCTACGGATTCATATTTTACTTTCAGTAGGTAAATAACAGTGTTAGTGTTCCACAACGCTCTTGTACCGTCTCTGACGATTTTAAATACCACAACGTGCCTTTTATACCGACTAAGAGTGAGGCCATTAGTGCGTTGCGTCGTCGCAGTGTCAAAGCTGCATCGTTTGACATAATATATATATATATTTTAGTGACATGCCACATTATGCGTTACGTCGTCGCACGCGACGTTTTAACAGATCGACGGACGAGAGACAAAGCGGAGGAGGGTCATGCGCTGTCGGAGCTCCGGTGCGACGACGGACAGCAATAATAGAACATATAGAACACGTTTGTTCCGATCCATTATGGAGACTGGGAGCGGGGGCACACGATACTTTGCGGTGCCACACCGCAAAGATTTCACCGTATCAGCGGGCACACGAGCGGTGCGGCGCCGCAACGTTGTTATGTCGCAGCGGTGCGGTAGCAGCGTTGGACAGTCTGTCCATCCTTGTGTCGCATAAACAACTGAGCGGTGCCGCTCCGACGTCGCAACGCATTCACCCCTCCCCGCCTCGTCTCGGTGGTTGCAAGTCCGGTGCGGCGCCGGAGCGCATCGTGTGACATGCCACAGATATTTCTATGTAAGACGACGCAGCGACACCGCTCCGGCGCCGCAACGCATGGTGTGCCCCCGCTCTGACTGAGGTGCGTGCGTCGCCGCGTCGTCCTCTTGCGTTGTGTGTCGTCGCAACGCAGGTATGGCAAACAATGCGTTGATCCGTTGCGATGACGCAACACAACGCACTAATGGCATCACCCTTAAACGGTTAAAGTGGGTAAAAAATGCACGTCTATACGAATATTTTTTTTACCGTTACCACCATGCAGTGTAATACATCTGGATAACAACTACTATAATGTCATAATGAAGTTACAAACATAGGTAATTCACAAGAGGAGAGAGAGAAAATCCAGTCTAGCTCAATTAATTTAGGTATCGATTCGATAGGCAATTAGTTTGGTAGATAGCTGAGCTAAATCTAAACATTCAATTTACATTCAAATCGAACTCGGTAAATAAAAGCCCCAACGGAAAACTCCCGTGTACCATTACACAACTAATATGTTGGAATATTTAGAATCAAAACAATTATCCCTAAAACCAAACGAATGTTTGTCTAGTCTCTCTCGACGCCCACTAACTCACAGTAGGCCAAAGGATTTCTTCTCAACCGTACCTACCTACTATAGTAGTTATTACTGCCTTGAAATATCAAAACATTACATCAAAATATTCCCTGAAGGTTCTAAGAAAATGACGCATCTGTAATTCTGTCCCAAACTCCCAACACACCGTTCTTTACATATCGGCTTTATATTTGACACCAAAGGATTTCTTCTCAACCGTACCTACCTACTATAGTAGTTATTACTGCCTTGAAATATCAAAACATTACATCAAAATATTCCCTGAAGGTTCTAAGAAAATGACGCATCTGTAAATCTGTCCCAAACTCCCAACACACCGTTCTTTACATATCGGCTTTATATTTGAAAAAATAGAGGTATGGGGAGCAGTGTTGACATACGAGTTGTAGGTCGTGGGTTCGAACCCAAGCAGGCGCTTTACTTTGTGTAAATAATTTTATCACCACTGCTCTCAAAACGGTGAAGGAAAACATCGTGAGGAAACCGGCATATCTTAAAAAATTCGAAGACATGTGTCATCTACCAACCCGCACTGGGCCCGCGTGGTAGATTACAGCCCACTCCCTCTCACAGAGAGGAGGCCTGTGTCCCAGCAGTGGGAACATTAATAGGCTGATGATGATGATGAGGAATAGGGTGTAAAGTTCACTCATCCTCTATAGAAAAGGGAGGATCCTACGACCAGACGGGTGTCGTGTCTGGCGGGCAACTGCCCAACGATTGATGTCAGAAAGTTATATGTTGATCGCGCGGTAAAATCTATTAGCGAGATACAGGATTTTGTGTGACGTCAGTATTTTGTGTGACGTCAGGATTTTGTGTGACGTAAGGATTTTGTGTGACGGCAGTATTTTGTGTGACGTCAGGATTTTGTGTGACGTCAGGATTTTGTGTGACGTAAGGATTTTGTGTGACGTCAGGTCTTTTTTGTGACGTCAGTATTTTGTGTGACGTCAGTATTTTGTGTGACGTCAGTATTTTGTGTGACGTCAGTATTTTGGGTGACGTCAGGATTTTGTGTGACGTGAGGATTTTGTGTGACATCAGCTCTTTTGATGCGTAGTTTGCATGTGACGATGTAGATGCCACCACAACATCAAAGCAAGTTCAGCTCATAATTATTTACACACACACAATACCTTGACAATATTAATCACTAACCTAATGCCAAAACTTTGTCTGAATGCCTACAATGCCTACAATACATCACTTTTACATTCCCTTCTAGATTAATGGCCCAACTGTGATGGAGAAACTACTAAAACCCTTCTTAAGAGGCTCTATCACCTCAAATTGCTTAATATGCTCCTCCGATATATTGAAAATAATAATAATATAAATACCAAATAATATTTTTTTTTTATTTTTAAATGTTTATTATATCTTTTTTTAAAGAAATATTTAAAAATGTAATTTATATGTATTAAAATGAAATAAAAGAAAATATAAATACGAAAGTGAGTTTGTTTGTTTAGTACGCTTTCACACTAAAACAGCTGAATGGATTTGGATGAAATTTGGCACATAGGTAGATCTTGACCTGGAGAAGGAGGAGGCTGAGGATTACTGTTCAATGCTATATTGAACATGATTCCATAAAATTTTCTCTATAAAAAAAAAACAAAGTTACAAACCGAACACAAACCTTATTAAAAAAATACTTCAAATAAAATCATGAAACTTTGCATACTAACTGAACTAACTTTAAACCAGATACAATTTTTTTTTTATTACTTTTATGTTCGCCGTAAAAAGAATTTCTTTTTACGGCGAAGTATTAAAGAAATGATAAACTATTGGCGCCTTGGAGCCTTCTCCCCGCCGCTCTCACAATGTCCGCGAACAGTATCGTGCGTGCGAGGTATGGAGTGAATTTGAGCTGAGGTATTATGAACTCTTAAGTACTGGATGGATATCCTAGTGATCATTTTGACTAATTGCGTTTCGGTTTGAGCAATTCGTTTATGCTTAGTAACTTAGTACTTCTAGGCTTTGCGCTAAGTCAGACGAAATTGTCTATTAGAGAGATTATCGATGATGGCGCACACAACTCGTAACAAAATATTCATACAGAACGACGTCTTGTTTTATTTATTTATTTAATTAAGGATTGCCAAGGAGAGTTACTCCTACAATATTAAAACTTATATAGTATACATTATCCTGTAAAACACACTCATTTACAGGTAACCACAGCTTATATAATTAAACAGTTTTGACACAAGACTATACTGGTCTTTCCATAAAATACATATCATACATAACTACTTAATTAGCTATTTTGGTTATACCTAATGTCGTAGAGAGACTGTCAAAGGCGTTCATGTAATTGCTTTTTGACGTACTTACAAATGTATTACATAAACATTAACTCAGATAATGTTACCATGGAAAATTCAATGAATCCTGTAATTGTACGTGTTGTACTGCCTACGACTGTACATGTCGTACCGTTGCAGATAGGTAATTGAATTAATCGACCAGTGACAATTTTACTGATTCGCTTTTATAGGGATGTTGGGTTCGGTTGTCGGGACGTTGACAAAAAAAAAACGAGGCAGTCTGGGACTGCCGATTGAAGTGAAAACTAAGTAACGCCATCTAACGAAAATTTCAGGAATTTATGTGGCTTGCTGTCAGTACAACAACGAAAGCTGTAGCTCCATTAAAAAAATCCAAAAAAATAAAACAGAGTGCGCTGTCAACAAAAACTTGAACGTTTTACGAATTTTTGATCAGATCACGCGAGTTTAAATTTTTTTACACATCCCTAAAAAAGTGCACAACGCCGCTAGAGAAGTTTTCGCCGCTAATGAAGATTATTAAAAAAATATTGGACACATTTTTATATTTTTTTTACGTACCCAAATAGATTGTTTGTTGATCGTCTTTTTTTACGTAATCTAACGCACGCACCCCGGTGAGTAACGTCATGCCGCATGACGTTACTCTCCGGTAATTTGTATACCGACTTGTGAAGTTGTGACGTAGCGAGCCCGAACTCCCCAACTTTAATTCGTTTTATCTAGAAAAATATTATTAATATGATAAAGCAAAAAATATGGGTCTAATATTTTTTATTATCTGACTGACGGACTAAAAATTCTTTTTTTTTTCCCCAGTCAACATCCATTATGATGTCATCAATCTTGGCTTCAGATATTTCTTGAAAAAACGTAACCAGTCATAGGGAGTAGGGACTACCGATAGAAGTGTAAACTTAAAACTGGTGTAACCGGCATCTATATTTTACAGCACTACGGCGCGCGGTGACGCAAATCCACAAAAACCAAATTAAAAAAAATTACTCGTAACGCGCTTAAAGAAGATTTCAATTAAAAAATCTCCTAGTAATCAATCATTTTGTGGTAAAAAATATCATGAATAAACCAGTAAAACTACATTTTATTACAATTGTTACAAAGCGTTTGAAAAGTCTTTCAATTTGAAGGCAATCCGTCATCTTGCAGTCTATGGACACTTAAAGAGTACCGTAATGTTACTTTGGAAGAAAGTTTAAAAGTATTTTGCAACTAAACAAGAAAATGCTTACTATGATTTTATTGATTTACTGTAAAAGATAGTATTTTATTTTACCATCGACCTAATAAAGAAGGACTTAACTGTAGGTGTACTAACAAATGCAAAGTAAATGTGATTTTTGTATGAATTCGCGTATTTCCGAGTACCTATATCAATAACAGTAACTTCCTTTCCAACTATATTACTTATCCATTTTGAAGTATTTAATCTAGAGTCTGGCTAACGAAAGTTGGCCCTGGAATTATTTGCGAACTTTTTATATAGCAACTCTATATGAACGTGAACGTCAATTTGACAAGGTTGTCGTTCGGTATCTCTGGTGTATTTGGTGTTGTCATGCATGTATTTTTTAAATTTGCCGCCAATATTCTGGGGCCAACTTTCGTTAGCCAGACTCTATCCACACACACGCACATTCACAATAAAGAAACAAAAAAAAAGATACAAAACAAAAAACAAGATACAGAGCTAATCAATATCGAAATACCTGCCGTAAGATAATTTTTCAGATATACAGCACAACTAACTATTTACTCTAGGTACTAAATTAAAATAATAAGTCTATGTATATACATATAAATACAAAAACAAAAGGGCACTTAGGCGTTTAAACACATTACAAACCGAATTGGAAATTATGAGCCACGTAGGTACAAATAATTATAATTCATTAAAATTGTACGCACAATTTGTCCTATTCAACTGCAGCATTGAATTATAACATCATTTGTATGTTGTTTTCCTGTCCTGTTTACAAATAGGTATTTCTAATGAATGCCTTAAATATATGAAACATGGTTGACTAGCTGTATTCACTGGAAAATTACATTATTACAAGTAAACACACCAAATTAGAATTATTTAACTTGGTTAAATTCTAAAATAACAATTAACTAATCATATAAAACATGTTTAGATGTTCCCGTCTTCATTCCTCCTGTGTATTAGATTCCTCAGAGCATTAGACGTTCTTAGAAAGTACTAGGATGTCATAACGTAGCAACAGGTCTAGCCTAGCAATCCCGTATGTGGGACGCCCGTATCCCGAGTCCAGTCCCGACGCAAACACACATGTAAACTCACTTTGATAGAGGACTTTTCTATGATCCCTATACCTGTTTCTTTCTGACGCCCACATAAGGTTGAGTTAGAGCGAGACCACATATGGATACGCGTCTATGAACTAGCCGCGATGTGTACTACCGGTGTGGTTAGCGGGAACAATTTTCTTTTTTCTTTTTTCATGGCTGTGTGCGTGATAGAGAGGGAAGTATTGAAGGCTTAAATATTTAATAAAGGCCAATAATAAAAAAATGTCTATAAAAGTTTATCTTGGGAATTAAAGAATTAGACGGGGATAAAATAAGGTCGACGAAAAGTAATTAAAGGTTGGTTTGATTTGATTAAACTTGGGTGGGTGGGGGCCTATTTATCTATTTGTTAATCTTAGAGATAAAAAAGGTTATTTGAAAAACGAATCGTGTTAGGAATTAAAATAAGTAGATAACATTGGTTGTCCTCCTAATGAACTTTCACATGAAGGTTTTAGGAAAATGTTGTGTCTATTTAAAAGAATTCAAACCTAAAACATTACTATTTAATTTAAAAAACATAAACTCCTGTTTTTTATCAAACGTAGCCCTTTCAAGCGTATTTTCCTTGTTTTCAACCACTGCTGCTCATTATGGGACCCTGATAGCAAAAGAGGAACAAAAAGAGAAACTCGTGTTGAAGGTTTTGAAAAAAAGTCGATTTCGATTTATTCGAAACGTAAACAACGACGAAACGCGTAGTACTTACTTAGTAAAGTTTTGTTTGAAGCAGGCAAGAAAGTAACTATTCACCAATTTATTATGCCATTTGGCGAAACCATCAATTTCAACAAAAACCAATAATATAGGGACAGTAAAACTGAAAAGATAAACTTACTACTTACTTAACATACCGTAAACGAAATCCGCCTGCCTCATCCCATAACTCAATACAAAGTAAATTAAATCCATTTTACAGCGAAACACTAGAATTGCAGTTTAATGCATCTTTTACGGACTCTAAAACTAATAAGTTTAGTCACAGCTGATCCGAGAATTAGGTACTATAAAGTGTAATGGAGTATTAAACTTCACTAACACAGATACTATTTCAAGCGTATATAATTTCGCTCCTGTTTTCTTAGTAGATATTTCTTGGCTCCAAATGGCACAGTGACAAAGCGGTCGCCTTTAGAGACACCGTTTTGATGCCCGCAAAGTGATTATTTTTAACTCTGTCGATTCCTTCGGTTCCGCCTGTGAGTATACTTTTTCATATTCTGGGTAACAACAAAAAAAAAATGTTTTCACTTCGGCTATATTATTTTCTTGAAAGATACTAAGACACCATGACAATGTTGGAGGACCTATCCATACTCCAAACTGTGTGCCTAGCCTAGTCAGGCTCCGGGGTTGCGGGTAAGTCCTAAGGAGAAACCGTGGCCCTGGTCTAGGTAAGGGAAGGAACACGGATGGGTTTTAGTCAGTAAAAGTCTGACACGCCCTTCCGCTCCGCCCAGAGCGGGAGAAGTCATTGGATGACTTCCCACCCAAAAAAAAAAAAAAAAAGCCTAGTCAGGCTCGTTTTAGTTTCTATACTTTGCAAACAACTCACTTTATTGTTACAGGAGTACAGTCGTAGAGAACAGTCAGCGACAATATTTTTTTATCAAATTGCCCACCTTATTAAATTGTATATTCAAATCATAACCGTCATTTTTTGACAGTTTTTTGAATGGGCAAATTGACGTAGTGTGCCAATTCGATAAAAAATAATTTCACTGAGCGTAACTAATCATAGTTAATAAGATCCTGAAACACGTCCAGAAATAAAAATGTGCTGAGTAACACTGACGTAGAGCTTCACGGAATTGTAATTCGAAATATTTTAGGTAACCTTCCCTTCAGCCTTTTAATCAAGTTCTTTACAACGTTTTTCATGTTACTGACTCGTCTATTTTCATAGTCTAACAGATATTATAGAATACTAGCTGCGCACCGTGAATTCATCCATATAAGTCATGATCAAAAACTAAGACCATGTAATAACATAGGATACTACTTTTTATCCCGATATTCACACAGGATCTATACAGGATATGACTTAGGTTAGGACCCAATTCATGGTCTGCCCACGTGCCAAATTTCATCCAAATCCGTTCAGCCGTTTTAGAAATTTAATCGTATCTCTTTATAATACAACTAGCTGTTGCCCGCGACTTCGTCTGCGGATCAGAATAAAAAGTAGCCTATGTCCTTCTCCAGGTCATGGTCTACTCATGTGCCAAATTTCATCCAAATCCGTTCAGCCGTTTTATCGTGAAAGAGGAACAAACAAACAAACAAACTCACTTTGGCAGTTTGGCATTTATAATATTATAAGTTTAATAGATGATTATTTTATTCAACATTTTATTGAATAAAATCTAGTTCTTTGTAAATACAAAATTAAATTCGAAGCGAAAGGCGGCATGCCATATTCATACAGAAAATTAATTAGTAGTGTAATTAGAAATGATTAAATTAACACGCCAACATTGTGGAAATTGTACAAAAAGTGGATAATCTAGATTACGGTAAATGCACGTAAAAAAAATGGCTTTGGTACGAAAGTATGGTGAGTTTTTATAAATAGATCGGATATCCGTACTTACTAATATTAAAAATGCGGAAATAACTCATTATTTTATCTTTGGACCGACCGGATTTCGATGACATATAAAATTTTGCCCCACAGACAGGTAGACCATGACCTAGGTTGGGACATAGGATATTTTTAATCCTGGTAGTACGTTCCTTGGGGAAAATTTCCGACCTCCAGGCGAGCGGAGCCGCGGGCGAAAGCTACGAGTATTAGTAGGAAAAAAATGTTTATTTCTATTACAAAGTGCATTTAAATATGTGATTAAAGCAAGAATTGCTTGTAATAGGAGACTCCGCTCTGCCACTTAGTAATAACTATTAATTTGCGATTAATTGTAAACAATGTAAAAAAACAAAAATAAAAACAAATAGATTAGTTTTTAAATAGAAAAATAAAATTATAAACCAATGCGCGTTACAAAGAGAAAAAGGCAAAAATGGGCGTATTCGTGTGATATGTACGAGTATGGGCGAGAGTGTGAGGGTGTGTAGTGTGTGTGAGTCAAATGAATTGGGGCAATGTGAGTGAGAGAGTTATTGCTTCACATCTGAACGGTAACCTAACGTAGCTGAAAGTTATTCAGGAAAAGGATTTCCCATTGTATTCGTTTACATCTCATTTGATCCCTTCTAAGGTTCCTTTTCTATTATCAGATTTATCAGTGATGCTATGTATAAGTTGCCTCAAGACAGATAGCTCGGAAATGTTTTTTTGAACGAAGTTCTATATCGCGGCTTGCGGTAGGAGTTGTCTGGTAGAAATCGTCACGTAAGGAAAACGCGATGCCCCCTACATGCGACCCTTGCCTCTATCTCTTTCTTTTATACAACCTTAGTTTTTGTTTACCCTAATCCTCTTACGGGGTCATTGTACTCATCAAGAACAACTTCAACTATGGGCACAGATAATAAATAATACTACGTATGGCACTAACGCTGAAATCGCCTATAAAAAATCGGCTGTTCCCTACATTTATGTTCGCATTATCTCGACTGGATTTATTTTTTTTGCGATTTCAGCGTTGGTCCCATAGTGAAAGTTGTTCATAATGATGAGTTGTTGTATAGTCTGTTGTAATAGAAAGAGAAAACTTTGCGATGGATAATACCTAATTACCCAGTTTTGAGGCTTGTGGGTAAGCAATAACAGCCGTTTGGGTCGATCGGGCTATGCTTGCCGCGGTCGGCCCGTGGATTCCAAGACGTCTATCGTACCTCATAAAGCATGGTAGGGCCATTGATCCCGACTGTCATTCTTGGATTTTGACAATCGGTACTGGTCGTTAGAGGTCCGAAAAAGAAATAAGAAAATGTATTTTGACAAACAGATAAATTGAGCTCAAAACCTGAAGTGATTTGAAATAACGAGAAGCTAGTAGAAGATATTTTATATTTTTATATAAAGTTACTCTTGGTTGTTCATAATCATTATTTAATTGTTAGTCTAATCTTTGTAAGCTATTATTTATAACTATAACTACACTATTGTATTAGGTAAGCATGTAATGATAGTTGTATGTGTTTTTATATAAATAAATAAAACACCTCACCTCACCTGTGGGTGTACCTGCTACAGGGACACCTCTGCCCAACCCTTCGGGGAAACAAGGCGTGATGTTATGTATGTATGTAAATAAATAAAATAAATAAATATTATTGCGAAGTGCAGAAACAGGTTCACTTACTAATGAAACAAAAGAAAGAAGAAAAAAAAAAGAAAAATAAGAAAATACATTTAAATTTTTTTAAATGCTCAAGAAGGGGGATGTAGGAACTCGTGGCTTAATTATTACAGAACTTGAACTGGAAAAACCGCTGACTGACGGAAAAATGTCGTACAGCAAAGTATTGAAGGGTCAGTTAACTGAACGTCAGTTCAGTTAACTGACCCTTCAATACTTTTCTGTTTTGATACTCTATCATCATCATTTCAGCCGAAAGACGCTCACTGCTGGACATAGGCCTCCCCCAAGCACCGCCACTTCGACCGGTTCTGTGCTTCCCGCATCCGGCGGATTACTGCGGCCTTTACAAGGCCATCGGTCCATCTTGTGGGAAGCATATGTTTTGGCTCTATAATTTTTTCAAATGGGGCCGCAATTACCGATCATACATCATCACTTATTCTCGCCTTTCGTCATCCTTAATTAATAGAACTACAAGTTAATATGCTAAGGTTAATCGCATCTAGTTAATTAGTTTACTGATGCAGCGGCTCTCAAAGCAAGTGCCATACAATATCAACTCGCTTGCGCCGTGAGACGCGTGACGTCATCAAATGAATTAGCTTGGAGGGGCTTACATCAAACATTGATTAATTGCTTAGTTAATTGTTTCTGTGTTTGTTAACGCATAGAAGAAACCCACAACCTTATAACCGGTCTCAATAAAATAAATGTTATATTGACTTCATTAATGTTGAATAAAACATGCAAACAAATGTTGATTGCTATTTTTTTCCTAATTTTATTTTTATAAAAAAAAAATAGTTTTAGCTGTGCTCTAATTATGGAATTATGGAACGCAAATAAAGCTATGAATATATAAGCTAGGTATTTATAGCTAGGGGTAGTTACAACTTTACAAGTACCTAAGTTTTAAAAACGTATGACAGATATTCTTTTTGTTTTTAGCCGGTCTTCAAATAAGTGTTATTGTGAATAAAATCTAGATAAGTAAAAGTTGTTGCACGCATTCCATAAATAATAAAAACTTTTTACAAAAAAAAAAACAACCGACTTCCAAAAAAACACTACAAAGTGAAAAATAACTTTCATTTCGGTGTCTTTGGTTTTGAATTTTCGTTTTTTGCCACGACTTTCGAAATGAAAGTTATTTTTCACTTTGTAGTGTTTTTTTTGGAAGTCGGTTTTTTTTTGTAAAAAGTTTTTTTTTAACACTTTAGTTGTGGTACCTACCCCACACAAATTTGAATACCACTACCTAATATGCAAATAACAGTGATAGGATGTTATCATCAATATCATCCATATAAACTAAGTGGGAAAAATACGTATTCTTGAAGCTGCCTCAAAAACTATTCAAGCAAAATTAATAAAATTTATATAGGACCACCTTGGGAGCATACCCTTTCAAACAAAAAAAACAATTTTCAAAATCGGTCCACAATTGACGCAGATTTTGGAGGACATACATAAAAAAAAAGCATACTCGACGAACATAAAAACAAAACAACCGGTAAAAAGGCCATTCCATATTTCAAACCTAAAACATCACTATACGAATTGTCGATGTGTTGAATTGAAGAGCGGTTAAGAAACATGTCAAAACAGGTGGCCTATTGAGCATTACACACACAGAAATGTATGTGAGCTTAACACCATAACACTGTGAAGACGCCTTGGTTGAGGCTCTACCTAGTACCTTCAGTTTTCCCTTCATTCCACTGCCAAATACCATCTTTAGCGCCCTGAAGTTAAAGTCCAGTTTAGTATGTGAATAATTCCAATTTATCTCCTCGGAGTTTCTGTTAGCCTAGTACTCTCGAACGCACACACGTCGTGTCGCCGCGATTCTCATTCCATATATCAAGGTCACATAGACTCACATGCAGCTGCCATCGTCCGTCCTTGTCACACATACTTGTAATATATCCGTAAGACAAGGGCAGAAGTATTTTTCTTTGTGTGACTACTCTTGGTCTAGACGTTTATGAGCAACTTTCTTGCGGTCACCACCATGCTTTCCTTAGAAACTCGACAATGATAACTTTATTGAGGTACTCTTTAGTAAAATTTTCTTTAAGACCTTATTTTCAAGACTTTAAAACTAGACTTTCATGGTTTATTTCAATTTAAATGTGAATGAAATTGTTAAAGAAAGTTACTTACTTAATAATTTTGTTTCTCATTTTTCCATTTTTTTTTCCAATAAATAAAAGAACCATTCTTTATCAATTAACACACAAACAAAGTTGATAATGCTAAAAGTACTTCTTATTTTGCTGTATGACGTATGATGCGCCATTGCAATACAATATGAAATACCAGGGTGGCAAGAAGCTTAGAATCTTATAAGTATTCTAATACCGGTGTATGTCAGGCAAGAATACCTGCCGCCGAGACCTAATATGATCAGTTTAATGTAAGTTTATATGAATTTTAGAATGTGTTATTTATTGTGAAAATGAAACACTTTTTCAAGTCATACATTAGGTAACCGCCAGCCAATTGGGCACGCATTACATAAGCCCAGTGCAAGCTATACAGCGGTATTTTTTTATTTTTAAATAAAATTCTGTTCTTTGGTAAGCGCATCACTCGAGAACGGCACGACCGACTCGTCATAATTTATTTATTTATTAAGTGTTTGTAAAAAGCCGCATCAATTTCTTTAGGGAAAGAAAAGTTGGAAAAGTTCCCGGAAAATCTTCACATTCGGGAAAAACTGAACGTCCTTTTTTTGTTTGAATTCTTGAAAGGACAAAAGAACGTCTGACGAGTCTTATAGATTATTATATTTATAAACAATTCGAGAGGCTTATGTCCAACAGTGGACTGCTGTAGGACAATGATGATGTTGATGAAACACTATTTGGCATCAAGATTTTAAAATTATAATTAAGTATTATACATTTTCTTTTTGTATAATGTACAAGTTACTTAGGCATGGCTCAAATTCAAATTCAAAAGTCATTTATTCAAACTAGGCTGAGAATCAGCACTTTTCGAACGTCAAAATTACATCAAAACGCCCTCCCTTCACCACTTCCCAGTGCTTTAACTGGGAAGAAGAAGTGGCGAAACAAACTCCCCAGCAGCACAGCTGTCTGTTCAGTTAGAAAAAAATGATTTCATATTATAGTACCTATTCAAAATTATTTACATTACGCAACACAAAACGTAATTTTAAGTAATAGCCATATTTGTTAGCACACGTCAATAAACCAACCAAAAACATCGAGAACTATATTCAGGCAGAAATAAAAAGTAAATTAACGAGGCGCTAATTAATTATTTCACGGATATTTGTCAAAACCACTGAAATAACAGTAACTGGTGCATAAAGTATGGTTACGTACAAATAACAAATTAACAACACTGTGTTTTGTAAACTCGTTTCATAAAATATCGTTTTAGTTCAGGCAATACAATCCTTTTCAAACTCGTACAAAAATGAGGATGCAAGTAGTTGCTAATTACAGTGCAAATCGCTCGCTCACAATGGGCCTTATCAGAAGGCTAAAAGTCACTCAAAGAGCAATGGAGAGGGCTATGCTTGGAGTTTCTCTTCGTGATCGAATCAGAAGTGAAGAGATCCGCAGGAGAACCAAGGTAACCGACATAGCCCGAAGAATTGCCAAACTTAAGTGGCAATGGGTAGGCCACATTGCTCGCAGAACAGATGACCGATGGGGCCGAAAGGTTCTGGAGTGGCAAACGCGTACCGGAAGTTGTAGCGTTGGAAGGCCTCCCACAAGATGGACCCTGTAAAGGCCGCAGGTATCCGCTGGATGCGGGAAGCACAGAATCGGTCGAAGTGGCGGTGCTTGGGGGAAGCCTATATCCAGCAGTGGACGTCTTTCGGCTGATATGATGATGATAATGACAGTGCAAATAATTTAGTTTTTCTTTTTATTCTTATATCGTATAATAATATCATTTTACAAACGTTAAACCTAAGAAGTATTCTGGAAGTTATTTAAAAGAGTTCAATTATTTTTATGTCAAAAGTAGAGATTAGGAATAAATTAGAAACGGTAGCACTTGAGTGCTAGACTTTACACAAGACAATCTAGAATTCTCAGATCTGGAAGCTTGAAAATATTGCCTTAGGGCTTTAAAAGATTCTCTACGACTTATTCAAGTACATAGGCCCAGCGCACTTTAGACAGCCAGATTTGCTAGCAATCTCGCAGACTGGCTTACTGTCTGGCAGGATAGAAGTTATTCAGTACTCTTATTGCAATAAAATACAATCAATCTTAAGGCGACGACAACCGACTTTTAATGATTTTATACTGAAGATCATGTGGAAACGAGTTGTGTTAATGATTTGAAAAAAAAAATATGTTAAATGAAAGCATTTTCTTAATTTACTAAAGGAATATTTTAGATTATGCCTCTATTACATAGTGAAATTAATTTGTAAAGTTATGTCTAACGCGGAAAAAAAACTGAGAATGACGCAAAATCTAACAAGCGTATTTCTATGAAATCTCTACCATTTTAAAGATAATTTAATTATTGATATTTTTGTGTACGTATTTTATTCAAATACCTACCTTTAATTTTATGTATAATAAATTAATAATGCGTCTAATATGGGACAGCGCTCCTTGATGGGCGAGTTCTATTACTGGCTGGACGCACGACGCGTTGCGTGAGCTCAGTACAGAATACGTTAACCACTCAAGGTCATTGGCTTATATCTGCGTCTTAATCCGACGGTTTTGATTTTTTTTTTTAATTTTTAATCAATTTGTTTAAAAAAGTTATCTGCTCAACAACGTAATTGCCAATGATTGATGCCTATATATGTGTGTAACCTGATAGCTTGGCTTTGGCAGACACACAGGCAGAAGCTTCACTTGGTGCTTAGATCCACGTTTTATGCTAAGTGACATGTTCTAGCGAACCAATGCATGGTTTTACCACGGTAGACGGTATTCCAACTTCATACAAACGGACGAAGCGCGAGCTATACCTACGCGCCTCGATCGAGGTATGCGCGAGGTATGCAGACAGTCGCGTCTGTGCCGCAGTGACGAACGAACGGTGTGTTGCTTTTTTAACAATAACCGCGCGATTTTTACACTAAAAATAAACTCAAGTACATATTTAATACGACGAGTAGGATATATTGTTGCAGTTTTTGGTTGCATGAATTTGGCAATAACGCATCCAGAGATAACTTTTTTTAGATTACCTGGAAACTTTGAAAGGTATTATTACAAAGAACAACAACAAAATTATTTTATAGTCTTACTATAAAATAATTTTACTTACTGGTAGGTAGGTACAGTCAAGGGTCATAAATTGTGAAGCACCGGAATGTTTATATTTTCCTGCACGCCAGGTCTGCGCCTATCTCTGTGTGTGTGATGTTTCAATGCAGACAATAACACGCACACAGTATAACTACGAACGGGCGATGTTGTTTGGTCAGATGGATGTGTGGTTAACACTAAATAAAGTATACCTACTTATACTTGTTTTCCTATTTAAAAGCAATGCTTAAATTCAACATAATAGTTGAATGAAGCGATGGCAGGATCGCACGAGTAGGTCGGAATAATTGTGTGTGCATGAGAATGGCGAAGGTTCGAACCTCAGTGCGAGCTCTCGACTCTTTTTGTTTTATTTTGTTTTCGTGCCAGAGTTCAATTATTTGAATTTCATTAATTTACATTGACTATAGGTTACGGAAGGTAGAAATAAAGTAAATAGATAAAATAGGTAATTTAATAAAATAAAAAACACAGTTTTTCATAGAAACATATATTTATGTTATTATTAGCTTTTAAAACATACACGTATTAAGAACGATATAACAAACGTTGACAATAAATCAATTTATAATTTGTTTGTAAATAATTTTTGGTTGCTAATAATATTGGATGTTACCTATTGTTTATTGAGGTTGTAGCTTAATTTATTCATTTTCTCAAGGAAAAGAAGATTGAAACTTACAATTATTAACTAACTTATTTCTATTATGGCCAGTGGATCCCCTGAATTCCCCTGATAACATTTAATATTACTTACTTTTTTTTTCTGATCGAGACATCTTTCATTTCGTGCTTCCAATCTTTGCACTATTAAACCCATACATTTTCTATAAGGTTTAGATCAGGGGATCGCGCTGGTCACGGAATAACTTTAACATCTAAATACGGACTAAACCCACTCACGAAGTCTCGAACAATACTTACTGGCACCATGAATCGGACAATTATCTTGAACAAAATAAAGTTCACCAATTTCATACACTGGATAAACATTGCGCACACTGTAGGTAGCATTATGTCGCTCAAAACCTCGACGTAGTTGGAGCTGTTGGGCCGCGTCGGTATAAATTCCAACTCACTCGGCCCTTGAGGACTAATCCACCCCCACATATTCACACTTATTCTTCCTGACTCCGTATTATTTATAATGTTATTGTCAGACCTCCATGTATTGTCTCTGCGCCACAAATGAAGTCTTCCTTTTAGACACGATTTGAAAGTCTTCTCGTCAGTAAATATAGTAGTCTCCCAAGCAAAGTCTAAATATTCCCGGGCAAAACGTAACCGTTCATCCTTATGCCTTTGCGTTAAAAAGTTGCGAATTCTTCAGCAAATCTTCTTGTTGGTATAACACCATTCGTTTAAGATTCACCACCCATAAAGCGTCGCTGAGTCACTTACACGGCTCTTCAGACTTCCCTCTTCCTCAAATCTTTTCACCCAATGTCTCACAGTCTTTCTCTAAAAATAAATAAATCCTTATTACTCATTTTGAACCACCACTTAAGAGATTAACAAATAGAATAAATCACAACAAAATAACTTACACATAAGTAAACCGCTTTCATTGGATATTTCAGATAAAAATTAAACCCATTGATATGCAAGGCTACAATATTCGCCCTGGCTTCATCATTTATATTTAATTGCATTTTGAATAAAATCTTTAAACTAAAAACACTAATAGCAATAACACAAACGCCCGTAACTAAGTTCACCATATAACAACGTCATACGTATTAATTACAGCCAGTAAATAAATTTTGTTTCAAATCTACCCTCAATTTTTATGTTATTTATGTTGACTAGTTTAAAATTTTGTATTAATGATACTTACTCATTCCTCGACATTCGCTGTCTTCTTCTAATTGCTATAATCAGAAAAAGACAACGGGGCGTGATAAGCCTACGAACTAAGGAAAACTGTTACCTATATACCGCGCTCTTTCTATTTGGTTCATGATGAGAGAGTGCAATACGGGTGTGTGTGTATGTGTGGAATGCCTTATTAGAAGAAGGTCTCAAGTGCGACGAGTTACGATGCGATAACTTTGTAAAACTGGTAATGCACTAATGACCCATACTGTACATAATGTGTGTCTTTTTAATGGATAAGTATTTCCTTTTATCTCCCGAAAAAAGATTTCTGGATTAATAAATAAAGTGAATAGATAGGAAAGTGATAGACACGAGTGAAATAGGTAGTTATAGGCGGTTCATGAATCATGATACGGTAGTTACGCTTGTTTTAAAACCTCGGGCATTTGTGTTTTGTTTTGTTATTCAATTCACAAAGTATTTTATTTATTTGTGTAGATAAAAAAAGTATATTTACAATCACAAAAGTAAATGGAAACACAAAGTAGGCAAATGTAATTAAAATGCTGGAGGCGGGCAGCCCTATCGCATGTTTACGTACCGCGCGGCTGTAGGCATTTATTTCTAAGATATGGCTTAGTTATTCTACCGTCTACCGTGGTTTTACTGTTGCAATGACCACACTGACGCATTGTGGTGTTGCGCTGCATGACTAAACTAGTGGCACAGTATGATGGCGACTGTGGCTGCTTACAAATTTTAATTTTATAAAAATTAATTTATTTATTTTAATTTTAAAATATTTTTTAAAGCCTAACTATGTTTTTTTTTCCATTCTTCTCTATACGAAACTACCTTTAGGAAGGGGAAACTCGAATCAATTCTATTTTCTTACGTACAAAAATGCCTTTTATGTGCCTAATTGAAATAATTAAAATGATGTGAGTTTTAAAAATAAAGCTTAACGATTCGATAAATTATAGTTCCAGTGGTACGTCATTATTGGGTTCCATAGAACATCGTAGTATAGCATTACCTGACATTTTCTTGACATTTAGCAGGCAATATTAGCGAAAAATCATTCAAACCTGCAAACATCACAAGCTGATATACAGAGCCGCCATTGTACCTAGTCTCATTTATTTTAATTAGTCACATATTTTGAGCTACGTATTGAATCTCACTAACCCACACCCCCGCTAAGCTTCTGCCTGTGTAGCTTAGGCTTTAAGCTCTTGCCGCCACAAGAGAAGATAATTAAACAGACAAATTACCGCCAGATCTAATCAATGTCTTCAAGGAAATACGCCAAGAGAGTATTCTGCGATATTTTATCACTCAATTTATACCTACATACGTCTAGTAGATTGTTATACAAGGGTCGAAAGGAATCAATTCCCATACGAGGTATTAAGACTACGGCTATAGTCCGAGTAGGAATTGATGTCTTTCACCCGTGTTAAACACTCTACTTTTCATTTCGAATATAAGGAAAGTAAAAAATTGTGTTTAAAATATTTATTGATATTAAATAACATGAGTAGTATCTATTTAAAATGAACTGAGAAGTTAGACCAATGTGTGAAACTTTTTAAATATGGAACGCAGCGCGTCACCGCTGCGGGCCGTCCCGCGTATTAGGTATTTTTTTTAAATTCACACTGGCTGTTTATATACTCACAAAACCGGAGCCCAGTGTTTCCACTTTTAGGGATTTCTCCCTTTTCTAGGGAAAAATGGCCAATAATAAGCATGGTTTAGGGATATTTTATTTTGCCAGGGATTTAGGGAATTTTAGGGAAAAATTGAACTTGAATTGGTAGCCCTATTTTTTATAGTAGGCAGCACCCAATGTACTACTTTACTCTATGGCACCACTCATTGATTATAGGGGATTCCCTGAAACTTGTAATGATTGTAATTTGTCTAATTTTAGTTTACCATGTTATTGTTATTAATGTTAATAGTACTATTTCCGTGGCTAAAGACGACATCGAAAATAAGTCGCATTATACTAAGAGTTGGTTTGTTTCGTCTCTCTCTATATGATAATGAAGTTTTTTAGGTATTTAATGCTATAAAAATGAAAAATTCCCAAAACCAAGGAATTTTTATATTTTTTAGGGAATTTTAGGGATAATCCATTAAGAAACTGGGGAAAAACCAAAAACGTAGGTGGAAACACTGCCGCAGCTTTTTTATTTTTATTCTATTAAATATTTTCGAGGTGCCATTTGCTCAGGTGCCGTTTAAGTGACGTATTCCACATTGGGCACCCACTTAAGCGGCACCTGAGCAAATGGCACCCGAGGTATTCCACATACGGCATCTATCGATATTTGTCGCAGGTGCCATTAGTGGAATAATTTGTTATTTAAAATTTTATTCCACATATATTATGTCACCTACGGATCAGTACGTACTAGTGTTGGGACGTTTTTTTCTTATTTAGGACCTCCAAATCAAAACTTCGATTATAATCAGTGGAGAGTTTAATAACATGATAAAAAAATTACTTCTTTTTTTAGTCATTTTAATATCACAATCAGTTTTCTTAATCACATGTATTGCAAAATCAGCCTCGTTTAATAATTGTCACTTCTATTGTAAAATCAGTCTGGAGTTATTTCTTATGTAAACATTTGAAAATATAAAATACTTTAACATAGATTACGCGTCCAGGTATATTTTTTAAAGGTCAGCATATAACTTACATGTGGCTAAATATTGCAATGGCTATTTTATTAAAAACGCAGCTTTTTCAGACCAAGACAAATAAAGCCACTTTTAGACGTTAACGTATTTGTGTGGTGTGTTAATTGTGTATGATTTTGCAACAGAAGTGCCAATTAATAAATGTGTGTCATATTAAAAAAAAACATTAGACGACAAAATTTACTAAGAAGAGAAATTAATAATCCTAATTAAACCTAAAAAGTATTTGTTTCTAAATTCTATTGGTACTCGAGGCTGATTTTGCAATACATGTGATTAAGAAAACTGATTGTGATTTTAAAATGTCTAAAAACAAAGAAGTTATGTTTTTATCATGTTATTAAACTCTCCACTGATTTTAATAGAATTTTTTATTTTGAGGTCCTAAAATAGGTAACGTCCCAACACCAAGTACGTACTGATCCGTAGGTGCCAAAATTATGTGGAATAAAATTTTAAATAACAAATTATTCCATAAATTGCACCTGCGAAAAATATCGATAGGTGCCGTATGTGGAATACCTCAGGTGCCATTTAAGCGGGTGCCCAATGTGGAATAAGTGAAACAAACACTACTTAGAAATGAAAATGATATTTACCTGAGTTTCTGCGTACGAAAATTGACAATGGTTTTCTCTTTTGTTTTTTGTACCTGGAAAAGCATTATTTTTCTTAAATTATTCATATTAAGGAAATTGAAAGTGAAATAGGTACACCCGCCTCTTTTCTCTGCCTGCTTTGTTTGCCTTATCAGTACGTTCATAGATTTTAAAGGAAGATGATTTGTTTATAATTATTTTGCAAACGAATTCTTATTCTTTTCGATTTATGAAAGTATAACAATGAACTGAATCGACAGTTGATTAGATAAAAATACTTTTTGTTTAATGTTGAATAACGAAACAAAAGTTGTGGTTTCGAAGAGATGATAAAATACTCAATAACAAGAGAATAATCCTAACTAAAAAAAATAATAAACACAGGTTCTATAGAGCGCAACTTAAGAATTGTACTTGTAGGTCGTAGGTTCGAACCTTGACATGCGCTTTACTTTGTGTAAATAATTTCATCACCACTGCTCTCAAAACGGTGAAGAAAAACATAGTGAGGAAACCAACATGTCCTAGAGCCAAAAATTCGAAAACATTGTGACAACTACCAACTCGCACTGGGCCCGCGTGGTGGATTACGGCCCACTCCCTCTCGCAGAGAGGTGGCCTGTGTCCCAGCAGTGGGAACATTATAGGCTGATTATGCTACAGGGTGATTCAACCCAAACACAGTCAAACAAAATCACAATGAGTGTAGAACAATGTTCATCTTCATCATTATTGGCAGCCTTGATACATCCACCGCCGGGTTTAACCCTCCTCCCTTTTGTGATATGATTCCCTGGGTCTGTTTGAAGAAGAATGTTGCCACACATTAATTAAAATTTCGTAATGTTGATCCAAAATTAGGAAATGACTCAACACTCTTCAAAACAACATTCTCGAACAAAGACAGTCGATGAGTCAAAAACCAGTTTTTTAAGAGAAAAAATCGACTCACACGAATCGGGCGCAAACAAATCGATTTGTGCTCAAATTGGCGTTTTATCACTTTGAAACTGGACTAATGCCCGAGATACACGAAGCTAGTTCCTCAAACCAGGATAGTAAGCTAGTGTTAGTAACCTAGCGAGCTAGTAACTCTGGCTTCTTGTATACAGAACTAGATTCATTTCTAGGCTATAGTATAAAGCTAGCGTCTCAAGCTTGGATAGTTTAATAGGATGCTGTTCTATCTTTTGAGCTAGTAGCCTCTCCCCCCAGTGACGTTACTCTTATTATCCTGGCTTGTGTACTAACTACATGTGGCCGGCGAAGCTAGTACGTATTCGATTATCACGAATGAAGTTCATTTCACATTACGAACGTGTTGCTACCTTAATCACTGCAATGGTACTGGCTTAAAATTATTTGGAATTCATGTAAACATCACTAGCATGTCCCAACCCTTATTGCGATAAACGATCAATCATAATCTGAATCATTTTGAAAGAGATTGCTAATCCATTGCTTCATAAGTTCGAAAAAAATACTGCTCAACAAGATACATAACGCAATGAATGATTTTGAACTGTCTAAATGAAACAGGTTAGTCTTAATCGTTTACCGAAAATGTTTACGCAATTAGATAGCTGGTTAATAAACCGAAGTTCTAACTTGCTAGCTTTGAAAAACTAGCCTTGTGTATGTCGGACATAAGCATGACATCAAACAATCTACTTCGGATGGTTACAACAGTACTAAACTTCAATTAATGTTCTTTAACAAATTGTCGGCATTAAACTACGGGTTAGTGTTAGTTAACAGTTTAGTGGTAGTATAGAACCAAGTGTCTATTAACATTTTGATAGAGTTGATAGTGTCTTGTATTCTTTATTATTCACAAACACTTTTCTGAATCTAAGTTTTGAACGATTTTTATGAAAGTTAGGACGATAGCATTTTAAGTCAGTATTCTACCAACTTGAGAGCAGTGGTGGCACCACGGATACCAATGGGTGGCCCAGTGGTAACGGTTCTGACTTACGAGCTGTAGGTTCTGGATTCGAACCCAAGCAGGCCCTTTACTTTGTGTAAATAATTTCATCACCACTGCTCGGAAAACATCGTGAGGAAACCGGCATGTCTTAGAACCAAAAATTCGAAGACAGGTGACATCTACCAACCCGCACTGGGCCCGCGTGGTACATTACGGCCCACTCCCTCTCACAGAGAGGAGGCCTGTGTCCCAACAGTGAAAACATTAATAGGCTGATTATGATTATGATATATTATAATGATTCCACCAACTCGCACCGGGCCCCCGTGGTGGATTACGGCCCACTCCCTCTCACAGATAGGAGGCCTGTGTCCCAGCCAGTATTTGTTCAATTAATTAATGTTTTATTTTCTGAAAGAATCTGAAAAGACGTACGCCATGCGATGTCTGAATAAAAGACTTCTTTTTTTAAACTCGCGGCGTCGCTGACGGCACGAAGAGCACTGGCTGGCGCAGCGGCAATCGGCATGGCTACAGTAAGTCCCGCCGTGCTCCACCTGGCGGCGGCGGCTGGGCCCAGTATTGCAGTTTATTCCCACTGTGATTTTCTATATGATAGATGAAACATATATTATATATAAACTATCAAAAACTTTTTACACTACATTGGCAGGGATCTACGATAATGCGTATTTAATATGTTTTGTTCCGTATTTCATAACTTCTGTTCCGTGTTTACCGACACGCGATCCGCAAAAAACAAACAAGAAGAAAATACATCCTCTCTTCAAATTCAAACGTCGAATTTGTTTGCGAAACATTTTTGCGAGTCAATTCCAGTTTTTGTTATCTCGCTCTTTCGTTAAACGTTGGATAGAGATGGCGCGATTAAAAAACAGTCATCGGTGAAAGCAAGGCGACCTCACACTTTCACTTAACCTTGGATTATGGAACACGTAACATGTTACCATATTATTACTGATTCAATTTGTGTGTTGCATAATAAAAAACAGTTTCCCTATAGAAGTTGAGTCTTCTCAGAAGATGGGTTTAATTTGCCTCAGGCGTAGTTAGGGTTACCTACCATACTGTTAAAAACAGTATTATACTGTTTTTCAGTATTATATCTGTTTTTCAGTATTATACTGTTTTTCAGTATTATACTGTTTTTCAGTATTATACTGTTTTTCAGTGTTATACTGTTTTTCAGTATTATACTGTTTTTCACTAAAATATTGTTTACTATTCAAAAAAAAATTGTATATGAATATACCCATTGTTTTCACTGATATCCAAAGCAAAAAGAAAGGAAGTCGATGGTTTTCCGAGATACTGTTTATTTTTCCAAAATAGGTACTGTTTATTTAGCCACTTCGACCATAAATACTTTATTTCTTGTAAAAAAAGTTGGCAACCCTAGGCGTAGTACGAAAGAGGAATTATTTTTTGAGTGATTTTACTTCAACAAGATGTGTTTTATTTCTGTTTCAACAAATGATAAACAGAACAGACATCTCACGGGAAATAAAATATTTGAAAGAAAATTGTGCCTGTCGTGAAAAAGAAGCAAATGAAATCTGTCGTGAATAATTTTATTATTTCCTATTACATTTTCTGATATGGAAAGATGGATGTCTTATAGATTAATCAATCTGCCTAGATTTTTCCACTACGTTGGGGTTGGCTTCAAGTCTAAACGGATGCAGCTGAATACTAGTATTTTACATGAAGCGACTGCCTATCTGACCTACACAACCCAGTAACTGGGTAATACGATACCCCTTGGTAAGACTGGCTGTTAGACTTTCGGGCTTCTGACAACCCCCCCGTAACGACTGTCAAAGCTCCACGAATGACAGCCGGGACCAGTCCCAGGCATGAGGGGTCTCGGTATGTAAAGATGGTCACCCAACCACGGACCAACCTCTGCAAGCGTAGCTTAACCTGATGGAGTGCGTGCGGCTGTTGTTACTTATCCACGAGCTCTACGAGTGGTCGAGAGGTTGTTGAGAAGATTTGTAGTTTAAAAAAACGAAAGCAACTATTCAGTTTAAAGTACATTTGTTTCTAGTTAAAGGTTCTTTTACCGGTCAAGTCCTACAGGCACTAAATAGAGCCGGTTTCCGCGCTCTTCCTTTTAGCGTGTGTCAAATTATATCGCGATAAGCCGTCTCTTTACCCTGTTTTTCGGTTTAAAGACATTAATTATTTCTCAATAAAAAGAACGTTACAGTTCACTTAACATATTGAGAAAAGTACAGATACAAGTAATACGATTCTCTGCGTTCACAATAAGAAAATTGTCAAAATTGAGTAAAAGGTGACAATCGGTATTGGGTATTATTGGTTTCTAACGTGTTCGTCTTCGTTTTCTGAAACAAAACCGTACCCTAATTACGTAATACACAATCAATTCGTTTTGAAACAGATTACTAATCCATTGCTTCATAAGTTCGAAATTTAATTCTGCTCTGCAACGTAATTATCGCATTGAATGTTGTTGAACTGTCAAAATGAAACAAATGATCGCTATCGCATTGCTTCTGCAAGATAGGTAATAGCCCTGCCGGATTATTTTCCAAAAAAAAGACGCACAACTTAGCTTAGCTTAGGATCAAGCGATCATTAATTCCCCTGATATCTACACCAGGGTTTTCCCTACATCTTGGTCTATTGTTATTTTTTTGTCTTCGGTTGATGGCAATGGGCTCGCCTCCTATTACATGGGACTTAAACATAACTGAAAAACGCTGCCGCTGCGGTGTAATGTGTAAATGCTCTTATGTGTTAAAAATACTCTTTTCCCATAAAAGAAATACCCATAACAGGAGAAACACGAAGGTGTCCATAAAAACAAACACCATTGAAAATAAATGTTCCGTGTAAGGGCACTGTGTTTCATTCATGAGAATTTATGGAACATTCTCGCATTAGGAGATTGAACGGGATTTAATGTTGCGAGAGAAGTTTTTCTTTATATCCTCGTGTTTTCTTTTCATAATGTTTCTTTGATTTGAATAAATATTAGATATTTTGTGTCGCATTTAGCTATACGAGAATAACTCATGCTGAAAGAGAAATCTACCAGGCGCGAGGCGGGCGGAGGGTATTCTAGAGGATTTAGTAGCGGAGTCGACAGCTTAAAATACTAAAAAAGTCTCGCCGTCCGTTTTGTTAATAGTCACAATTTTAATGAAGTCGGTCTGACGTAGCTTTTTCTGTGATGGATGTCACATTTGCATAATTTAGTTTCATAATTTTTTTATAGTTTCATAATTTTTTTTATAGTTTCATAATTTTTTTATAGTTCAAATTTTTTTTAACTTTTTCTAGCATGCAATTTCAACGAAGTAATATTTAAACACTTCTACAGTAAAGTGCCTGCTACACGGTTGCCAACCGCGTTCTCGACAGAGGTGACCTTGGTAGGCGACCGGCAAAATTGTTTCAACGTTTGATCCTAAACCATTATCTAGGCATTATCAGGCGATTAAGTGCTCTAGAGTAGCCAAGAAGTGCAGCTGTCTGTACTTTAAAAAAAAATATAATTTTAGAAGGTTATTGGTAATATGTCGGCAACCCATTAAATGAAAAATGTCAACTATTTACGAGTAATTTGACATTTTTAAAATGAATTAAATACAATTACAATTACTATTTTATTAATGACTTAAAAACAGGCTGTGCGGCTGAGCAAATATTCACTTTTCAGATACCTCCAACATAGAAAAAGATGGAATTTTCGGTTGTCATTTTCATTTGTTTGCATAGTGCATGTTGAAGGTACGGTACCTGAAAGTTTTGAGTATATGTGGACCAATATAAGCTTAGAGACATACCTACCGAATAATCCGCGATGGAATTTCCACGTATTTATGTTTTCTATGAAAGTTATCGACGAAATATTCAGTTTGACGAAACAGAACTTCACGAAGGGTTAGGCAGAGGTGTGCCTTTAGTACACCCAAATTTTGCCAGTTATGTTTAAGTCCCATATAATAGGGGGCGAGTCCATTGCCATCTACCGGGCACAAATTCAAACTCCGAAAATGGTTTATTCTGCACAAACTAAACGCACATTCCAAAAAAGAAAAACATTTAGTACTCCTTTACAAAATAGTCAAAAGGCTATTCAATATTCAAGACTTGTAAAATTTTGAAATTTTTTGCCTGATACAAAAACTCAACAACAATGCGTGACCTGGGAATCGACCCCAGGTCCTCGTGCTCAGCAATAGCGCTTGCAACCTCTAGGCCAACGAGGCAGTTAGCATTTAGCATTTATTTAGCATGATTTGTGTCATAGGTAATTTGAAAAGCATGGAAGGCATAAACCAAATACTGAATTTTCCGTCACGATTTCGGCAAAATTATGTATCTTGCTAACTTGGCTACCCAAATAGTACCAAAGAAACAATGCATGGATTCCAGATTCATCCTAAATCATCGTTTCCACCACCGTTTCCGAAGAAGGTGGTTACTAAGATGGTGTTATGATGAAGCAGACATGCCGCCAACCCTAGATAAGATCTGGGAAGGAGTCATCATCTGTGTAGCCTTTTCGCAACTATGTTGGAGTCGGCTTCCAGTGTACCGGTTACAGCTGAATACCAATATTTTACATGGAGTGACTGCCAATCTGGCAATTATAACCCAGTTACTGTGTATGCGTAATACCATAGACCCCTATACTGACTGGTTGTCAGACTTTCAGGATTTTGACTACCCGTAACGACTGTCAAAGACCTACAAATGACAGCCGTGATCAACGGTTAAACGTGCTTACTGAGGCTCGGAGGGGTCTCGAATACTGCCGATTGTAATGAATGGTCGGTCCACGAACCATGCGGCTGTTATCATTTATTTATTTATGCGGTGTTGTACGCTTACATACCCATTCCTTGCTATATTTATAATGATCTTGCGATGATTTTCCGTTGAGATTCTTGTATTTGTCACCTGTGTGTGACTCATAACTAGCGGTACCCGTATAAAGTACAAAGTTCGCAGTGGCGCTAAATTGGTCAAGGCCTAGTACATTTCTGAATAAGTTAGTATTATGGTTCTCTCAACGCCACAAATACCATGCTTTATTTACATTAGTATACCTAGTCTCTTAATAGTAAGCAAGGCAAATGTCCAACTGAGCAAAATACCTATTTTTTACAGTTCATCTGTAAGTTGAAGAAATTAAAATAAGGTACTATACAGTATGTTAACTAACATAGGGCGTTCCCGTTAACCCACAAAAAATATTAAAATCGAAAAAAAAAAACTTTTTTTATTTTTTTATCGTAAAATATTCACAAAAAATAATTATTTCTTATGTAAAACAAACACTCTGTATACGCGCACTTGTCGCACTTGTCTTTCCACGTTGAAAGACAAGTGCCCGTGTACAGAGTGTTACAATTAAGCATCAGTTTAAAAAAAATATGAGAATTTTTTTTTTTTTTTTTTTTTTTTGTATTTTAATTTTTTTCTGGCATGTATGGACGCTATACTATTGCGGGTTAACGGGAACGCCCTCTGTTAGTTAACATACTAGCTAAGTGCTGATAAGTTCGGCGTTTCCTATCTGACTACTCTGAGAAGAAAGGCCGAAACAAACTCAGAGGTTACAGTCTCTTTTAAAGTTTAGATATAATCTTGGTCAGGCCATGTAGATACATAGTGTCTGAAATTGTCATTTGAAAAAAGATAGGTACATAGATTTGATTGGACCTGTCCAGTCAGTGCAAGCATTTGTCAGTAATCGTGGAGCTCAACTCGACTAACAATACTGAAGCGAGGACATTTGGGTTGGCCGCATAAAGTACTCAAACTGCCAGATCATCATTAAAACTAACTAAGTACGAGAAGAACGAAAAAAAAATATGAAAAAAAAAGAAAATAAAAAAAATATCTTCATTGTCCTCACATTCACAATAATTAAAATAATATGTAGATATAGTTTCGGAAATCAAATATGTTTATTATTTTATATTATAGTTTTGTTTGTAATTTAAACTCAAAACTACTGGCACACTACTGTACCGATTTAAAAAAATCTTACACCAGCGTAATGCTATTATTATCACTGACTAACATAAGCTATAGTTTACAATACTCAAGACTCAATTCTTAAAATACTCAATACAATACAAAACAACAAAACAAAACAATACACTACAAAAATCTTTCTTTTTTTTTTCTTAATTAGCGGCATGCCTGCCGCATACAAACAAACAGACAAACTGTGGGCCCAAATAGCACAGAACTGGTGCCCTGAGCTGTTAGGCGGGGTCGCGGCAGACCACGTAGGAGATGGCGGGACGAGCTATAAAGGTTCCATCAAAACTGGGAGGAGGACGCGCGGGCTCACGAACGATGGAAGGAGTGGAGGGAGGCCTTTGCCCCCCAGGAGTGGGACAGCACAAACTAGTAAAAAAAAAAAACTTAATTTATAAAGATATCACGCAGGAAAAGCCGCTGGCGAAAGCTAGTTAATAATAATATGATTAATATCAAGGCAAGTGTGTGTCAATTGTCATTGCAATGTAGTTGTAATTCCTGACACCGATGTCGATGAAGATGATGGCCGACCTTAGGACTGAGGAAACTCATTGTTTGTCATATTTAATTACCTGTCGTGTAGTGTGAGATCATTAGAATAAATATCTGATGAAAAATAAAAGCCTTAAACAGGGTTATTGGTTATATATTATGTCGGCAATCCGTTAAAGGGATGTAGGAGAGGTCATTTACAACCAAATAACCCCTTTTGACCTAAGAAAATATCAACAATTTAATTTTCGTGTCATTTGACATTAAATATTTTTATTTCATACAGTTTAAAATATAAAATTACTCGAAAATGGTTGACAGTGGCACAGGGGTCATCAGGGGTTATTTCTCCTTAACGGATTGCCGACATATAACCAATACTCCTGAATATACGCAACTAGGTAAAACAAATTTTATTTTGTATTAAAGTTTTTAGAATGTTTTAAAACTAACTACTTAGGCCCTATAATTGGGAATCAAACGAGCTTACCTGTTAAGCGAAGTCTTGATTCTAATTTTATGAGCGGCGAACTGAAATATAATTAATTAAACACAGTAGTATTTCTATACGCATCGTATAACATCGCGTTATTTTAGAGATAAAATATTGTGAATATTTTAATTTTTTGAATTTTTATAGAATTCTCCTCTGCTGGCAACATCACTTACTGTCACTTATTTTAGAGATCCTTAAGAGGAACTAGCTCTGTTTTCTGTACAGAGTAGTTCCGTATACTTACATTCACTAGGTTTTCCTGGAAGGATAAGTGAATTAGGTAGACTAATTATTGCAGCTTTGGGGCTGTTAGTGGTGGGTGGGTAATTATATTTCAGTTCGCCGCTCATAAAATTAGAATCAAGACTTCGCTTAACAGGTAAGCTCGTTTGATTCCCAATTTTACTTCGCGGCGAACTGAAGTATAATTAATTAAACACAGTAGATGTTTAGAGTTGTCTGCAATAATTTAGTTAGTTAATAAATTACGGCATATTGTGATTTATTAAGTACTTTTGTTATTTTTAATAACGTTGCTTAATTTGGAATATTTAACTAATATTGTTCATCAGTAATGATGAGGCATAATCAACACAATGTCGATTGACGTTGTGTCTAACTCAATAGATGCCAGCTCTAAGTTTGTTCTGTATTCGGAACAGGGGTATATTATGATATTGAGTACTTTAAAAGTCTCCATGATTGAGAATAGTAGTCTCAGATCTTCCTGTAAATAATTAAATTATTTGAGATGGTGTTGCGCTTAATGTGTGTGAGTTTGCAATATGCTCATAAACTCAATAATTTTCTTGAATTGCAATTGCGCATTAAGTCCCAACAGAAGACGAGCTTGAAGAATCTTGAAGATTAATTGTAAAAATTATTATTATAGTATAATAAAGAGTCTTCTCTTAATATCAAGTCTCTTAGTTATCAAGTGATCTGACTAAGGGATACCATGTCTGTGAAGTCCTTAGAAGTTAAGCTTAAGTAATATGGCATAAGCGGTGAGGTCTTTGGTTAACATTTAATTTTGTGGAATTGTATTGTGTATGAATTGTTTTTTTTTTTTTTTTTTTACCGAACCAATTACCTACCTAAACCATATTATTTCAGTGCAAACTATGCCATAGCTTTAGTTATTAAGGTGTTTTGGAAACTAGAATTGCGAGCACGGAATAAGCTTTTAACTTGCTTGAAGTTTTGTGAGCGTCAATTAGTAAGGGCAATAGCTTAGAATAATAACGCATAGAAACCTAGTACGAGTGCAAAAAGTGAGGCAACTAAAACTTAGCCATAGTGGCTAACTTCTCTCGGCGAGCCGTCAGTACTCAAGGTCACGTTCCGTCGAACACAGCTCGCGAATAAATAATTTAAAATAATTGAAAATGACAGTTTGTAGCGTGAAGAGATGTCATAGCACTAGGAAAACAAGACAAAATGTGATCAAATTACATTTCATAAGTAAATACTTACATTTTATACATTCTTTTTACGTAAATCGATCATCAAACAAAAATTCTAATAACCTACTTTATCACAATACAGTGTTGCTATTTGTGAGGAAAAAAATACCCACATTGCTTTCAATTTTGTTCTTATTTTGGTTTAGCAAAAAAAAAATTTTTTTGATGTAGGTACCTTACTACCTACCATATGGAATACGATAAAACATTTTGCCAGTTTCAAGAAACTAACTTGTCATTAGGTATTTTATATTAGTCTTTGTAAATAGGATACTGGTGGCGATTCTGGGTGCGTCAATTTAAACTATTTACAGCCTCTAAATTTTGATCGTTATCGACACTGCTACTTAGTGTTTTTAAACTTTTTATTTTTTTGTTATTTTCTCAGTCATCCTCCTATTTAAATATAAATAAGTATTTGGAAACTTACAACACTTACTATTATTTGATATCATATCCGATTTTTTACATGTCAGCAATTAATACATGTTAATATTAAAAACCCATCACACATTCTAAACGCATTGAACTAATCATTTTCTTCATGCGATTAACGGTTCATTTATTTCCTTTTATTTTAAACTAGCTTTTACCCGAGGCTTGTTACGCGTAATTTTCAAACTGTGATATCTCTTAAGGGTCCGGCGAACACTGCTCACAACTACAAGTCGAGATGGGCGGAAAATGCGTTTGGAATATTGTTATCTCTGTTCTGTTGTGTTTTTGTGTTGTTGTTGTTGTCTGTGTCTGTTGTATGTTATATGTGTTGTTAGCGTTGTTACTAGCTATCGCAATTTATAATAAATTTGGATGTGTTCCGTAATACCAAAAATGATGAATGAAAACTTAATATTCTTTCATAATTTTTTCTATACTTTGTAACTTGATAATATAAGCTATGCTTCTGCCGAAACAATATTCCAAATTTTGTTGTTTATAATACAGAAAGAACAGTATGAAAACATGTCATTTAGCTGTAAAAATTGTGCGAAATTCAATTCGCACTTTATTTTAGGTAAGATTTTTGGAAAAAAAAAGATGTACAAGCCTAGATAAATACTGTCTAAATCCGAATCTTAACATAATATGATGGAAATATGCTCAAATTGCAAACGATTTAGGTATTACGTTTGTATGGACAATTCAAGGGTCGCCGCGGTCTTAAACTATTCATTTAAATGATGTGATGTGAAGGCATATTTTAATCGAAATTGAATGCCCAATTTAAATAACATATTTTATTGGATAAGGATTAACATGATATCGGTCAAAATAGCTTCGGAAATAACAATGAAAATATTATAAAATTTTAAGGGATAAAATGGTTACTGTGGGTCATTCTTAGAAGATAGATATATGCCATTGCGGACTTTTTTGTTGATGTTTTTAAGGTATACAATACTCTAGAACATAAATTTGATTTATCTCTCACGGCTTACGCGGCGCACGCCAGTAAAGCTCCCAGTCGACATGATTTTTTCCGACATCTTCAATAATAATTGTTATATTACAGCTGATTTACACAAAACCTTAATGAATTATATACTAAAACCTTCCGCATGATCACTCCGTAAAATGGTGAAAACCGTTTGAAAATCTGTTCAGTAGTTTTTGAGTTTATCGCGTTTAGACAGACAGACGCGGCGGGGGACTTTGTTTTATAATATTATTATGTAAGGATAAATCGAATTATACCTTCCGGAAAAATAATGAAGTTCCAGTTCCTGATAACATAAAATACTTGTCTTGGTTTGGTCCTTTTCCCATATTTTTGTGGGTAAAGGCCTGGTAATGGTATCACTGAAAGCTATATTTGTGTGCGTTTGCGGAACGTAGACACATTCGGCTCACGCACACAAACAAAATGAACTGGACACACGATATCGCTCGTGTTTTGTACTAGACGCGGCTTCTATGCGTTATTATTCTAAGGGCAATAGATTGTTCCCTGGATAGAAGAGAGATTTGAAAATTAAAAGTGAAAGAGTCTATTTCAAATGAATAAGGATTTTCCATCAATTATATTACTTTCCATATAAGAATTTCGCACATTCTGTTAGCAATCATTACTTGACTAGTTGAGAATCGAAAGCCTAGATTCATTTTAGAAGTATTTAAAGGGGAGCGGTAAAAAAGATGTGGAAGACCAAGATATGAACTTCTTTTCCCTCAACATTGTAATATGTCCAGAATTGGAATTGTGTAATGTAATGAGTTACATTCTTTAGGTGAGGGAGTTGTATGATTAACCCTGTTATGATATGCACTTAGTGAGCAGATCGCAGGTTTTAAGGTAAAGCTATTTTGTAGGTGATTCATTCATAGTACCTGCATTTTGTATAGGTAGTACCCAAATCTTGTTCTAATCACAGTCTATTAATACCTACTTTGTTCTCACAATGCTGCTCTCCCCCCCCTCTTATTTGTTTCCTTGATAACTTCACTTTAGTGTTGTAATTATCATTGAAATCTACTGCTAAATATTTAGGCTAGTAGTTGGTAATCAAATGTAGACATTGTGATTTTATAACCTTTGAATAAGATCACCCATCTCTGCCCAGCTCTTCGGGAGATACGGGCGTAATTTTATGTAATGCGACTAAGTTCACTAGTACTTACTTTAATTTTGTTTTAACACAGGCATTTCAAGGTACATTTCAGGCCTAACAATTCGTTTTGTTGATTTTCCAGCTCAGACATTTAAATGTACTTATAGTAATGTTTATATCGACGGGTTCCGGGCTATTTGTATTAACCGACATTTTTTAAACTTTACACCAGAGCAGTTTAAAGTTTCGATTTTTAGAAAAAAAATAATAACTTTAGCAAATCGCATTATTTTTTTAAAAAGAAGGATATTATTGTTTTTATAACATATTCCCCATAATCAGATTTTTATTTTTTCTAATATTCCTATTTTTAACGAAGATAAATGTCGCTTAATACAAAATGACCCATATTTTACTTTTTTTCGTTCCAGGCTAAATGACTTAACCCCCTATGATTATTGTTTCTTATTCCAGGCTAAATGACTAAACCGCCTAGGTTTATTATTTCTTGTCCCAAGCTAAATGACTTAACCGCCTAGGTTTATTATTTCTTGTTCCAAGCTAAATGACTTAACCGCCTAGGCATGCAAATAATGGCTGTAAGCTAAGTGCTTTAATCAAAGAGTTGGTCATATTTCAAACCTAAGCTAATTGATTTAAATACCATATCTGAAACTTATTAATGAAAGGCTAATTAGTTTATGCGACTGATTAAAAAAAAAAAAATTGTTTGTAATCATACTTGAATAATGAAGTTTGAACATTGATAAATTAAAAGGTACATACATAGGGTGTACCTACCTATCTTGCCACGTGCTTTTAAAAACACAAGTAACTCGCTCTTTTCAGCGTTATACCTGAGTCCTTGAGCCACCACATAACTCTCACAAATTCGCAGAAGGCACCTGAGAGCACTGATCGAAGGACTCAGCAACATCATATCGTCCGCGTAGCTGATATTATTAATACAAAGCCCATCTATGTGACACCCGACATTTGTGTTGCTGAGTTCAACGATCAGCTGATTTATGTACAAATTAAAGAGGCGAGGTGAGGTTATTCCCCCCTGCCTCACCCCGCATTTCAATCGGAACTCCTCAGATAGTACCCCCGACCACTTTACATGGTTAGTCTGGTTTTGATACCAGTACCTGAGCAAAGATGTTACTGCACTGTCTACATCAGTTTCCCGGTACAGCTTATCCCATAGAATGTCATAAGACACCAGGTCAAATGTCTTCGATAAATCGAGGAAGCAAGCATTGACCGGTGACTTCCTATCTGCATAGTACTGGACGGTCCGCTTGAGACACAAAATGGCAGTTTCTGTCGATAGACCGGGCCTAAAGCCAAATTGTGCGTCATGCAATTTTATGGGACTGACCATATGTGTATCAAACAGACAGTCCAGCACCTTAGCTGTAATAGTAGCCAGGGAAATTGGCCTATAATTCGACAGATCTGCCACATTCCCCGTTTTATTCTTCACTATCGGGACAACTATGGTTTTCATAAGATCATTCGGTAGGTAGGAGTGTTTTAAGCACAACGAATTAAACATAGCCAACACCCTCGGCAAGTGAACACCCGCATACCGTAGGTGTTCAACGCTGAGGTGATCATGTCCCGGAGACTTACCCCTTACCATGTTTTTGATGACATTTGCAACTTCTCTGCCAGAGAACAGTAATGGGGAAGTCCTCTCAACGCTGGACACACACGGTGACGCAGAAGAACTTAGGTTCCGTGGCGGATCAACTTGGTAGTGATTCATGAACATGTTCGCTATAGACAAGGGGTGGCAATTACCTGCCACGCTCACAGGGAGGCCCTGCTTGGGGTTCATATTATTAGTATTTTTCCAAAATTTGCTGAAATCCTTTTTCTTATGATGTTCGGCTATTATGTCCATCTTGATTTGCATTTGATTATTACGACACCATTTTATTTTAGATTTAAAAACTTTTCGAGTTTCCCGCATTTTATCAAAGACTTTCCCTGAAATCGGATTCCCACATAAACACCACATTTGAAACGCGAGCCGAGCCTCGCTGTGAGCGGATTTAACATGTTTATTCCACCCTGTCAAAGGTTTGTACTTATTTTTCTTAATAAATATACAACTACGTTTAGCAGACATTGTCAATATACTAATTATGTTTCTGTACATATCATCTAAAATAGATCTGTGATTTAGGTCCCCACAGGTTGATTCCGCACAGCTACATAATTCCGGGGGAAAATCTATTTTACGCAAAGCGGAGTGACATAACTCTTCATACAATTTTATTTGGTTTAAGTCCCTTTCCCCCCATAAAACATTGTTTACACTCGCATTCGGTATAGTACAGTACAATATTAGGTTCAATTATTTTTAAATCACAGTCCATTTGTAAAGGCAAATGATCAGAACAAAAACTATCATGCAATATTGTGCGACGCGCGGCTTCAGTCACGAGTGTCACGACGTAATGGTCGAGCCACCGTTTGCACCCGTGCGCTTCACTCACAAAAGTAAACGAATCTAGCGGTAGGAGTTCAATATCCGCGCAAGTCCAATATTGTTCATTACAAAATTTTAACAACTCATGGCTAAACAATTCATTACTATGCGCATTGTAGTCTCCTAACATAAACACAGATTGGATATTGCTATCTTCTATAGGTAATTGCATTCATTTCACTTAAGCAGTCCGTAAATTCAATTAAGTTATCATTACAGTCAGTAGGCATATAAACCGAAAATACTAGTATTTCTTGTTCACACAATTGCACTGTTATAGCTGTAAGATGAACACTATTGCAAGGTACAACAGACACCGATGAAAATAAACTTTTCCTCCACAGCAGTGCTACTCCTCCGTAAGGTCTCTCTCGAAGTACACCAACCGATGTATCTACCGCAGAGGTCTCGGTGAAAGCAAAATCGTCATGTATACTGCCAAGAAATGCCAAGTCGTGAGGCATCAACCAAGTTTCTTGCAAAGCTATTATGTCACCCGATATACACAGCCGCCTTATTAGGCGGCTGTGTGTATCGGGTGACATAATAATGTTTAATTCGTTGTACTTAAAACACTCCTACCTACCGAATGATCTTATGAAAACCATAGTTGTCCCGATAGTGAAGAATAAAACGGGGAATGTGGCAGATCTGTCGAATTATAGGCCAATTTCCCTGGCTACTATTACAGCAAAGGTGCTAGACTGTCTGTTTGATACACATATGGCCAGTCCCATAAAATTGCATGACGCACAATTTGGCTTTAGGCCCGGTCTATCGACAGAAACTGCCATTTTGTGTCTCAAGCGGATCGTCCAGTACTATGCAGATAGGAAGACACCGGTCAATGCTTGCTTCCTCGATTTATCGAAGACATTTGACCTGGTGTCTTATGACATTCTATGGGATAAGCTGTACCGGGAAACTGATGTAGACAGTGCAGTAACATCTTTGCTCAGGTACTGGTATCAAAACCAGACTAACCATGTAAAGTGGTTGGGGGTACTATCTGAGGAGTACCGATTGAAATGCGGGGTGAGGCAGGGGGGAATAACCTCACCTCGCCTCTTTAATTTGTACATAAATCAGCTGATCGTTGAACTCAGCAACACAAATGTCGGGTGTCACATTGATGGGCTTTGTATTAATCAGCTACGTGGACGATATAAAATTTTGATTGTATGTGTATACTATTCTTAGACCGTTTAAGATAAACTGTTTGAAGTACTAGAACTATACTTTTGTTATAACTGAAACGACACTGCAAATCAAATATTGAATAAAAAAAATAGGTTTAACCATAATCTTTAAATGTTTACTGTTGAAATCCTAAATAGTTCATGCGACCGACATATCATTATCTACTGCAAGCTAGATGGTTGAAGTGACAACATCTAACATTTCATGTACAGAGCTAAATGTATGGATCGACACTGGGTATGAATTTAACAAAGAGGCTAAATGTATTAAACGACATTCTTGTATATTTATAAGGTAAAGCTAATTGTATTAAACGACACTGGATAAGAATTTAACAAAGAGGCTAATTGTATGAAGCCACATTTCTATATATTTATAAAGCCAGGCTAAATGCTTTAACGTACGTTGCCTGTAAATTGTTGCTCCAGGAAAAAAAGTTTAAACGACTGCCTGGTATTTGGTAGTTAGCTTAAGTACACAGTTCCTAAATTTGTCAATATTTTGTGTCGCTTCATACATTGCAGTCCAAAATGGGCCCAAAAATGCGGTTGTATTAAGCGACAAAAAAGTGCTCCGATCGTCACCAAACCCAGCTCAAATGACGCAGAAAAATTCGCTGATTCCAAATATGTATAAAAGTCTATATCGCTCAGAGTGTCGCTTAATACAATTAGCCCGGAACCCGTCGATATGTACTTATAAATGTATTTATATTTATGTTTTATCATTGTTTTCATATTTTGCCCAAATAAATAGTCAGCTTGAGTTGGAAGAAGACCTTGTTTTCCGTAAGTGTCACTCACTACTGGTAATTTTGTAGGTACAGAGGACTATAATTAGACTGTTGAAGTATGAGATTCCTAATATTGAAGGTATTGAAAGTAAGTATATTTATAATTAACCCTTTAGGTATTGATTATCTCGTAATGGTATCTTTTATATGGTCCAAGTGATAGGAGTACCTATAGGATGTAAATAAATCATATTATGATTTCATAAAGGTAAGTACTGTGGTATATAATACTTATCTATTTTAGTATGTTAAACTATAGTTGATTAGTGTACAAAATTTAAATAAAATTTCGTTTATAATATACATATAGTTACTACTGGGAAATTTCCCTTCAATATGGTATGGTGGAATTCTTACTGCTCTAGATGGGTTAGGTTATCTCAACAGTTTTTGGTTCATAATGAAACTGAATTTAATATTTTGTTCGGGACTGAAATATATTTATCACATTAAGTTCTGTGATGATATTGAGAGGTTGAAGTATTGAATTTGATAGGTACCTATCAAATATTTTCTTGTCTATGTCCACAACCAGTAACGGAATCAGAGGAATTAACTGTTTTATCAGCATTTATTCCATATCAGTCTTGTTGAATTGTTATTTTGGAGTGTAAAATGTAAGTCGGGTTATTGTTGAGATCCACCCAATGATTAATATCATTGGATTCACCATGATAATAATTCATTTATTTTACTGACATACTCCATTCCAACCAATTAGGTTAAATAAAACATAAGTCATAAAATTTTCAATGGTGTGATTCCTGTTATTGACCTGGTAGTTGGATGTTTTATTTTGTTATTTACGTAAGTAAATAAATGAGCTCTTATTGTGCTTGTTTTACTTTTTCTCAATAGAACTATTAAGTTTCTCTATTATGATATTGTGGTATTTATTGATATTGTTTGAAGCTATAAAATTGTGTAAGTACTAAAGTTTGTTATTGTATCTGTTTATCAAATAGGATAAATTAAAGTTCATGTCAATTAGAGATGATGTTACTTTTGTTCTGGTTTTAATTTGGTGGTAGTGGGCATTGCCAGGTGGTTTTGTTGTATCAGCCAAGTCAGTTCATAATTTGTATTTGTCTTATAAATGTTCTTCATAAGCATAGGGTCAGTCATTGCTTTCCCCATGATATGGGTAATATAGTAACCAGTACAATTTGTTTTTAGAATATTGCAATCCCTTGGGTAACGGAATCTGAATAGGATGAATATGTATTATGTGGGAGCATGGTGTAGTACTTTGTATGGGTTTGTGCCATATCACTTCTATGTTTAAAATCGACAGTTGCCATAGGTATAGGTAGCATTTGTCTTCAGTCATTATTTTCAGATTCAGTATCATAGGATCAAGTTAACAAAGTATCTTGTAGGTACTTGTATTTGAATGAATGATTGTAAAAATAACAGTTTTACTTTATTGTTTTAATTTACAAAATAGATATCATTTATTAATTTGTGTCAGGATAAGTAAGCCACCTAGTGCTAGATAAGTCACCGAGTATCTGGTACACCGTGATTTCTTTTAATTCGGTATATTAGTCTGTTAAAAATGACAACTAAACAGCAGTCATGAATAGTAGTATAATGGCATTTTTATGGCTGGTGTTTTATATCAGTGATGGGCATGTGCAACATTAGTTGATAAAAGGAAATGAGTCAAGGTGAAATGTGCTTCCATAATATCATTCTTGATGTGAAAGCTAGCTCACAATAGTATTGAGGTTTCATGCTATGAGCATCTCGTGCTAAGCCTGTGCACACCAAGCCGAATATGTACCAGCTAGTAACATAAAATCAATGTTGTTAAGAATAGCTCGTACTCATTGCTAACAATCCATATTCGCTATATGGAGTATAATGCTTTTGCAAGTTTATAACATAAGATCAATGTTGTTAAGAGTATCTCGTACTGCCAACAATCCAAATTTGATATTCGCTATATGGAGTATAATGCTTTTGCAAGTTTATAACATAAAATCAATGTTGTTAAGAGTATCTCGTACTGCTAACAATCCAAATTCCGTATTCACTATATGGAGTATGGTGCTTTTGCAAGTTTATAACATAAAATCAATGTTGTTAAGAGTATCTCGTACTGCTAACAATCCAAATTCCATGTTCGCTATATGGAGTATAATGCTTTTGCAAGTTTGTAACACACGGACAATGTGCAGGGTTAAGTAAAGCTGTCTCGCAGCCTCCATGCTCGTAAATTAAAGGCATATAGAACTACCTTTTCCAATTTCTTAACTAAGGTAAAGAAATATTTCTTACCTCTTATGACGAATACATACCAGCGTTAGCTATGTAGAATAACATCGTCAAGTTCATCACTTGCCACATTGGTAGTTTCTCATCCAGCTGGTAACGTGGAGTTAACGTTATCGAGAGTATCTCGTACTCACTGGAGAGTTAATGCTGACAATTGCATACCAGTTAGCTATGTACAGTTACATCACTAAGGGCATCACGTGCCACTCTGGCAGCTTCTCATCCAGCTAGCAACGTGGAGGTAACGTTACTAAGGACATCTCGTGTCGACTGGAGAGGTGCTATAACAAATTGAGTTAATGTCCACCATGGTGTTTGTAAAAACACTGTCAGTATCACGTACAAGGTGGTCAGTTAAAGTCAGGCATTCTCGCAGTACATCGAATGTGGGTAAGGCAGGACCTCAGGACTAAGGGTGCTTCTGATTAGTTCCGATGTAGGTATTTATCGCCTTTCTTCGTTGATGGCCGTCGTGGTCGTCTCAGGTTTCTACTAACGATACACTTATTGCACTTTCTATCACATATCACAATAAACACTCGTTATTTTGGTAAAGACTTCTGTAAACTTATTAAATATGAATAATTTGACGAGAGGAAACTTTTTCGTTGCGATGTCAAAGCGCGCGCGAAAGAAAAGTGACAGTAAGTGATGTTGCCAGCAGAGGAGAATTCTATAAAAATTCAAAAAATTAAAATATTCACAATATTTTATCTCTAAAATAACGCGATGTTATACGATGCGTATAGAAATACTACTGTGTTTAATTAATTATATTTCAGTTCGCCGCGAAGTAAAATTTCACGATGACGGAATAGTCACTACTTACCGAATAAACTCAAAAATGGAACAGAATTTGTATGAAATTATCTGCCAAGTTAGTTAATAGGAACTTAATCGTAGGTGGTGAAACAGGCCCTTAGTACCTATATAGCTTGACGCCTACAGACAGGACTGGTCCACACTGGCTCAAAACAGAGAGGAGTGGAAAGGAGAAAGGGAGGCCTTTGCCCTGCAGTGGGACAACAGTCAACACAGGCTAAAAATAATAAATAATAATAATGTTTGGGATATCATTAAACAGTAGCTGCTTAAGATTTAGGGGGCCGCCAGGACCGGGAACCTTGGGCGGTTCGTCTTGACACTATCCTGGGGTATTTAATTTCTACGTCTAGTTGCTAGCTTCAGATAAACCTACATGGACATTTATGAAATGTCAGAGGCTTAGGGGCACAGTTTCATTTGGTCATTTCCTATGGAGAAGAGCCGGCAGAAAACTCCATGGTCCATCATTATAATTATAATAACAGCACCAGTCTATCATGTGTGGCAAACACATCCTAGGCGGCGTCATCATATAAAGTATTTATTTGATAATGTATATCAATGAGATTAGAAACAATATTAGTGGTCGACCTAGACACAGCCCAGGGGGGGGTCATGACCCCCATGACCCCCCCCCCCCCTGGATCCGCCGTTGTGGGTGACCATCTTTACATACCGAGACTCCGCCGTGCCTCGGAAAACACTTTAAGCCGTTGGTCCCGGCTGTCATTCGTGGAGCTTTGACAGGCGCTACGGGTCGTCAGAAGCCCGAAAGTCTGACAACCAGTCTTACCAAGGGGTATCGTATTACCCAGTTACTGGGTTGTGGAGGTCAGATAGGCAGTCGCTCCATGTTAAATACTGGTATTCAGCTGCATCCGGTTAGACTAGAAGCCGACCCCAACATAGTTGGGAAAAGGCTTATAGGCAGATTGAGGATTCATGTGAACTTTTCGGTTTGGACCAAACGGGAGAATGCTCACTGTAACCCCTCTACCAAGTTCAACTTCTTTTTGTGAAAACAGAGACATAACAGTAAGATGAGGTTTTGCGGCAGGGCACTTATTAGATAGCGGGTCGAATTGGATGGGTTCCATCCAAACTGGAGAAAGGACGCGCGGGCTCGCGAAAGATAAAAAAAAGAAATGAATAGCATTTTTTCGTAGGTCTATTCATATAAAATGTCAAGAATACCAAGAAAAGACACGGAAGAGAGGAAACTCCTTCGTGTCTTTATGACACACCTACCTACTTAAATAAAGTGACGAAAGCTTACAAAACTGTGAGACTGGAAATAACGTGTGCTTTACAAAATTAATTATCTACGTGAAATTCCAAGAAAAACATATTGAATAACACTAAGAAAACAGAACAGAAGTTAACATTATAAGCCAACGGCATGTACTTATGAAAATATCACATTAAATTATAACTTTTGGGTTTTATATAGGGATGCCTCGATACGCCATTTTGCCGATACGATACCGATACCGATACTCTTATAAAAATATCGGCGATACCGATACGCTTATTGAATAAAAAAATAAAGGTAAAATAAATAAAACACCAGTCAGGTTAAATTTTTAATTCATATAAAAAGAACAAATAACAGGACAAACTAAATAAAACCGTTTAAAACATTGATTATATTTTAGTATACCAATGGTTTAAAATTAAAACTATAGACAGGTTGAGATTAGACGAGTGCGAGGCCAAAGTGGGCGGGCGAAACAAGACACTGATTAAAGCGCGGGGTTTCCCCGAGCATAGTTAGTTCGTGCCTCGTTTGCAACGAAATAGACGAGACAACACGCGCGATTACATTAAATTGAAAAGTATCGTTGAATCGGCTATAAAAATATCGCCGAAGCCGATATATCGGCAAACTTCCAATATCGCCGATACATCGGCATCGGTATCGGTATCGAATGCATCAAGAGTTTCTTCCTTTCCCACAGTCGCATCTCGCGGAACCAGAAAGCTCATTAATATTCTTTGTCATATCACACCAAAGTTTGTACGAGTGTAAAACAATACCGTGCCGTCAAAGTGTCAGTGTCAATGGCGATATGTACTAGGGAAGCAGGACCGGTATTTCGAAATAACGTTCTTTACACGGCGAGGAGGCGGCGCGCGGCGAGTGGCGTGGCGGCAGAGCATACCGAGCGTACCCTTTGAAAATTCAACAAAGCTTTGAAATGTCAGGTGACAGTAACAGGTTCAAAGCCTTTTATGATATCCTGATAGCTACAATGAGAAATGTTAAATAAGATATTGAACTTTATTTCTTGTAGAAAGATTTGGGACCGATATTCTAATCTTCAGATAACCTTAGTAGAATTATAACTGAACAATAAAAAATACGGTCATATTATTATTTATAATTCAGTTAAAAGTTATCAGAGCATCGAAAAATCGGCCGTAAAAGATATTATCAGAAGATAATTTATTTTCTTGTCGTAAGTAGGTACGTACAGTACTTTTTTTTCCAAAAGGAAACCTCACATAATTTGAACGTAGTTTCATGTTTTTACTTAAAAAGGAATCTCTAAATATGATGTTGGTTTACATTTCATAATCATTTCAAGACGAAATATTTCTTGGAAGCAAATATTGCGGCACATAATAGGCACTTTTTTATGGAAATATTGATTGATTAGAAAATAATACCGATAGATTGTGTATAAACTAGGGCAGTTCTTAATTATGACATGTGACACGACCACTACGCCAAAGTAGAAACAAAAACGAAACGGCTAAGTGCGTGTCGGATGCGAGCGCGGGAGCAATTAAAGAATGGACTGTATTTTTTTTTTTGTATTTTTCTGTTTTTTTTGTGTGAATATTGTGTGCCTTAGCCTGAGTCAAATAAATTTATTTTCTTTCTTTCTTTCTTTTCTTTATTTTGGGCAATGGTGTATTGCCGTGCTTATTACAAATAATAACTTTCCCGGACAAACAGTATTTAAAAAGAGAGGAATATCGTTCGCCGCGGTGGAGTCCGTGGAAGCGAGTGGTCGGCGGGCCGAGCCGCCGAGCCGTGCCGAGCCGCCGAGCCGTGCCGCTGTCGCGCCGCACCTCAGCTACCCGATGACGCGCTGATCACGATGCCTGCGCGTGCAGTGCGCGTGCAAGGTGATGTGCTCATGTGCGGAACCCGTTGGGAACCGAACCCAACGGTTCGGTTCCCAACGGGTTCCGTTTTATCCTTTCAAGGTACAAAATCCTAAAAAAAGCTGAATAGGTAATAGGACTTTTAGTTAGTCTTTTAAAAAGTTGTCTAAACTTTAGTATGTCCCCAAGCCAATCTTTTAAGGGAAAACTTCAGGTCTTTAAAGTTTTGTTCGCATTTCAACAGAAGTACGGCCGGCTGAAGTTTTTAAAACTTTCGTTACTTCGAACCATCGACGGCTGCATTTTTAAACTACAAGTTCGTCTGGGGATTTTTAAGTCGTTGGTTAAGTTATGTAAATATAGTTATTTATATTATCTAATTAATTCTTTTTATACATAATTATTATGATTGGAATTTTATTCTGAATAATGTAGGTACAGCATAGTAAATATGATCTTTAAATGACTTGAAATTATTGTTATAAAGTGAAGTTTTCTTAGAAAGTAGATTAATCGTGTCGCGTCGCGCCGGCGTCGTCGCGTCGCACTGGTCTGCACGGTCCTTTATTCTCTAGGAAATATTCACTGTAATGATAGCAGATTCTATCAAAAAAAGTCCAAGAAAAGGTACTTTATAGTTAGTTAGGTATTATTATAGGAATCTAAGAATTGATTTTAATATCACTGTGAAGTGATTTGAGAGAGAGCCTTTTTGTTGACGTTAAAACGAAACTTACCTACCTATCTACTGAACGTTTAAAGCTTCGTGCAGACTAGCGCGACGCGACACTGACTATTGTTATACCGTGGAGTTTTCTTGGAAATTGTATTGTTCGTGTCGCGTCGCGCCGTCGCGTCGCACAGGTCGGTACGAGCCTTTATTCTCTAGGAAATATTCATTATAATGATAGCAGATTCTATCAAAAAAAGTCCAAGCAAAGGTACTTTTTGCCCAATCAAGAAATCTACAGTAAGAAAGTAAACCGAAAACTTTAGAGATTTTTGGAATCCATTCTTCGTCATTTATATTCCAATAATTAGATAAACGTAAAATTTAAGCTAGACCTAGAAACTATCTTGCCAGTGTTTTGCTAATGGACTTACCTAATGGCTCTCCTACTCTCTTTGGGTAGATGATAAATGTGATTTGGCCAAGACTTTAGCAGTTCTTCGTTAATTGAATATTGAAATATAAATTAGGTTTATTTGCAAAATTGATCTGGAAGTTAAAGATATACAGGGTGACAGGAATATCGACGCGAAGCCTGATATCATGGATTCAGTACATGATTCTAAACACCCCTGCGTTGAAATTTTACGTCAGTTATTTTAAAAAAAAACAGCTGTTCCATACATTTTGACTGCGGTATTGCACTTTTCTATGAAACTGTGGATTTTTTTTTAAATAACCGATGAAAAATTTCAACGCAGGGTGTTTTAGAATCATGTACTGAATCCATGGTAACAGGCTTCGCGTCGATGTCCCTGACACCCTGTATAGGTTTGTTCTTTGTTCAAAAGAAGTGGAATGTTGGTAGGTAAAAATTTATTTAGTTTTTAAATGTTTGAAGAAACTTTTTTAAAGTCCTAACATGCTGCTAACTTCAATTTTTAAATAAAATTACTTCAGTAAAGGCGAAGTTAGATAAAAACAAAACGTTTTCGTCTAAATCTAAGCAATAACGGAGATTTTAATACCGCCAAAACAACTAGTAAGTGTTCTATCTAAAAACCAGTAATAAAGTGATGTTATTAATTAATGTTATGTTATCTTATTTTCCTATGATGAAAATAAACTGATTACAGTAAAAAAATATTTGGTAAGTCATCATGACCATTGTAAAACCCAGCAAATGTTCAGAACATACTAGGTTTTATAATGGTTAATTTAATGCACATAAACAAAAATATTAATTAACAAAAAACCCAGCAAGCTGTTTTTGCGCTCCCCTGGAAAATGTTGTTTGAAGCACTTGCTGGTTGCTGGGTTTGATATGGGGCAGCCGAAATGTCTACGTTCATGTTATCAAGTACCTACTATTATACAATGTCGCCCATGCGCATGTGACCGCCCGTAATTTTCTGAATATTCATGAAAAAATATCGAAAATAAACTTCAAAAGGGGGGGTCTATCTATAACATTTTTCATGTTATTCAATTTTTTATTTTTTAAAGATTTGCTTTCTGGTTTTTGACACATCTCCGAAGTTATGGGTCGATTTGGATTCTGTTTATTATTTCCAATAGCTTATGAGTTATATTAACAGGTTATTTAAAATTATAACAAAAAATTATCGACTACGAATAAAAAACGGAATTGAAGTAATTTTTTCGGTAAAAAATTGTGTATTTGTTTAAAAAAAACTAGTGAAAAATGTTATAGATAGACCCCCCCTTTTGAAGTTTATTTTCGATATTTTTTCATGAATATTCAGAAAATTACGGGCGGTCACATGCGCATGGGCGACATTGTATTTTGCTACCATTGAAATCATAAATTTTTATTCTTAACCAAAACTATTATTGTCTCCCGTTGCTAACCCTGACTAATTAAAACTCTTAAATTAGAGTGCGAAGATAAAAGAACAAACTCGACGAGAATTTCACAGAACTGTCTACATAGCTGCTAAAGCAGTTAACAATTACGAGTATTTTTAACTAACTTTAAATTACATTAACTTTGCTTCAGAATTGACTTCTCACTACATTAAAGACGTTCTTGCATTAATAAATAATGTGCATTGGGTAAATTCAATTACTTCGTTGTAAATGACTTTCTTTGATGCGCATTTTAGTCTGTAAATGCTGGCAATGAATATTTAGGCGGAGTGTGTATTCTATGGGATGTATTTAATAGCACTTTAAACATTAAAACAGCTCTAAAATTGTATATCAGCAGTTTAAAATAATAATAATCATCTATAATTTAATATTATCACTTCAATCAACTAGCGGCACAGTTCTAACCTAAACTAACCTATATCATCCAGTTCAAAATGACGAATCATTCAAGGTTGCCTAGAAGAGATTGCAGTAAGCGATAAGGCCGCCCATTGTATATTTTGTAGTGTATTACTTTTTGTTCTTGTAATGTATTATCTGGTGTACAATAAAGTATATATTATATAAATATATATAAATCATAAAATATGCTTGTGACTAGAAAATTAGACAATCCTACGACATAGTAATAAGCTAAGCATATTTATAGTGGAAACCATTATTTTTATAGTTCATTCAATTAATTTTAAAGAGTGTGAAACATTATTGTTAAAGTGCGTTTATATATATTCCCCGTATTCTATGAGCAGTACCAAGTACGAAAAAGTTAAGACCACCTTCATTCAGTACCACACATAACCGCTGCTACTACACATAACATACATAACATGACGCCTTGTTTCCCCGAAGGGTGATGCCGATGTACCTGTAGAGTAGGTACACCCAAATTTCGCTAGTTATGGTAAAGTCCCATGTAATAAGAGGCCCAGAGTCCCATGTATTGCCATCAACCGGGCACAAATTCACAACTCCGGGCTACTACGGAGAAATTCCAGATAGAAAAACCCATTAACACTTTTCTCGACCCGGAAATCGAACCCAGTACAATGCAAGGTTTCAGCGATGATGGGGCAGATTTTGGCTTGTGACGTTATTGCTATACGCACAGCAGCTACTGAGCTGAAAGGCCTAAGAGATTATGATTTTTAGGGTTCCGTAGCCAAATAGCAAACATGGAACTTTTATAATTTCTTTGTGTCCGTCTGTTTGTCCGTCCGGTTGACACACTGCCATTTTACTCAAAGTCTATTGGCACTATATCGAAACGAAAGTGTATTCGGTGCACCGCTAAATAATGTGCAGTAAAATTATGAAAAAAATAATTGGCATTATGTACATAAGGGTGTGGGGTATCATTGGATCCCATAATTAAAAAAAATATTATTTATCTAATCGACTTCTTTATTTTAGTCAATAATTTGTGAGAGGCATGTATTCGTTTGCAACCGCACAAACTAGTTTATTTTTCATATTGTTTTCTAGAAATACTGTGCATGCGTAAATATTCATCCCAACTACGGAACCCTTCTCTATGTGTGGCGAAACGCACTTGGACGGTTTTTAATTCTAAAATTCTTTTATTTGAGTTTTATATTAAATATACATACCTAGTAAAAGGATAAAGTAGCTAGGATTGAGTTAGTTCTATCTCCTCTCTGAATGCAAGTCTTAAAAGGCTTTAAAGCTTCTTAGAAAACGTCTTCTCTCTGTTTATCTCATTACAGATCTCAAAGGATCAGTCACATGGCATGATCCGCATGATCCATCTTTGAAGAAAGTATGTTTTAAATCCTAAGCTCCGACAAAAGCTAAAAGTGCACTGCATTATCTAACTGTACCTGCCTCGTCAAGGTAACATCTTAACTATAATATAAAGTCGCTTTTCGCGTGTATGTGTGACCGCTCAGTTCTTCAAAACTACACAATGTATTTTTAAGCGGTTTTACTATCATTTACAGCATCTATTTCGGAAGGTTTATGGTTATAATACAGTAATATTTAACTAAGATGTTGCACAGAAATCTCTATGTTTAGACTTGTGGCCACATCAGTTGATTGCACCCGTGCGTTGCAAAAGCGGGTCACTAGTATTTTAACTGTCATTTTAGATGCGTTTCTCTATATGTTTTTTTGTTGTAAAAATGTGTTTTTGTTGTAATTTTTTTTTTGTAAATAATATTGTAATTTATAACATCGCCTTGGATGAATCTGTACACCTTGTGGTAATTGTGAATTAAATTAATAAATAAATAAAGTGTAAAGGCTCTCGCAGACAGGCGCGATGCGACTCTGATGGAACAATGTCTATGAAAACTTCACGGAAATTGTTGTACCGGGCGGAGTCGCGTCGCGCCACCGCCTCGTGTCTATCTGTGGGAACCTTAATATAAACCACTAGTTATATAGGTATTTGGTACAGGATTTCCTATATAAACACTGACAATTTGAGAAGAGACGTGATAGTTTCTGTACGAGAAGGCTTTACTCCTGATATCTTGTGATAACTGCGATTAAGGGGCGTAAAATCTTGATCTTTCGTTGTACATTTAGAAGTTCCTTCTCGGTAAGAACTACAAAGAGGTTTGTCTCTCATTTTTCTCACACTATTCCCTGTGTTCGACCCACATACCTCCTAAGAGGGACACATCATAACTGTAATAAGAACGAAACGACAGCTCGACAACCATTACGCCAAGGATTATCAACTAAATACAGCTACAATAAATCAGCAAGTTCAATGCAGTACAACAGTGAAATAAATTGATTTATTACCAATGCGAGTTGTCATTAGGATTTAGAACTGACAAGATTTATAGTCCGATTATGAGCGCATTGGAGACAGACGAATTGGCATTTATAATTTACTGTAACACGTTACGTCACGTCACGAAAACTTGTCCTATACCTGTGATTTCATTGAAAACTGTTCAGCCGTTAAGGCGCCAAAAGTTAAAAGATAGTCAGAGACTTTTGCATTTAAATTATTAGTTAAGTTATAAGTGTTTGTTCATTTTTTTTTTTTAAAGAAACCTTTCTTTGTTACAGCATCGTCACAAGCCCCTCCGGGCTTCAACCTGCCAGCGATCATGCACGTCGAAAGGAACTGGTACGTCATGCCGTCTGAGCCACTCGGGTCGTTCGTGACGAAGGTCTACCGTGAGAACACCGGCAACGACAGGGTTACCTTCGGGCTGGAGACCTTTGGACCGCCGGCTCCGTTCAGGATAGATCCTCATACGGGTGTAGTGACTGTCAATGATACGCTTGTTGATAAGGTAAGACTGACTGTCATATCATTTATCTCGCAGGTTTCCTTACATATTATAAAACAAAGTCGCCCGCCGCGTCTGTCTGTCTGTCTGTCTGTCTGTCTGAACGCGATAAACTCAAAAACTGCCGAACGGATTTTCAAACGGTTTTCACCATTGGACGGAGTGATTCATGTGGAAGGTTTTAGTGTATAATTCATTAAGGTTTTGTGTAAATTGGCTGAAATATGACGATTATTGTTGAAGATGTCGGAAAAAATCATGCCGACTGGGAGCTTTACTGGCGTGCGCTGCGTAAGTCGTGAGAGATAAATCAAATTTATGTTCTAGAGTATTGTATATCTTAAAAATTGCAACAAAAAAGTCCGCGATGGCATATGTCTATCTTTTAAGGGTGACCCACAATAACCATTTTTATCTTTCAAAATTGTATAAAATTTTCATTGTTATTTCCGAAGCTATTTTGACCGGTATCTTATTAATCCTTATCCAATTAAATAGGTTATTTAAATTGGGCATTCAATTTCGATTAAAATATGCCTTTACATCACATAATTTAAATGAATAGTTTAAGAGATATCACAGTTTCAAAATTACGCGTAACAAAATAATTATGGTTGACCACGCGGGCGCTGTAGTAGCCTACCACTGCGTCCGCTGAAAGTTAGTCAATGATCTTTTCCTTGGCTATCCTGGTAGAACGTTCCCGTGGGATATTTTGCGATATCCACGCGGGCGAAGCCGCGGGTAAAAGCTAGTCTTTAATAATTTCAAGAGAAAGCGTCAGAATCATTGAGCAAAAAAAACTCGCATAATGCATAACCTTCTCCTTTTTTGAAGTCAGATAAAAAGAGCTTACATTTTAGTAAATGGAAGCTCAATATTGAAAAAACAAAAAAAAAAACTGATTTACCAAATTAGCCACCAAGAACTATCTTATTTATTTATTATTATTTATTATTTGGTTAGACACACTAGCAGCTAATTAGCTGATGCGTGTGTATCAAATAGCTTGGAGATATTTAATCTATCCAGTCGATTCTTGGTGGCTATTTTGGTAAATAAGTTTTTTTATTAGGTACATTTATGTCAATGTTTATTATAGTATGAACGAATTACCCAATGCACCACTCTAATAGATTGTCTATTGTAGTGTTATATTGGGTAATTCTAATTTCGTTACCAAATGAACCATCACTATTAACTGTCTGCCAATCGCGGAGATTTTGGTATTAGTGAGACTTTGGTAGTAGTGAGGTATATTTAGCTAACCATTTTTATTCGTGACTAGCTGTTGCCCGCGACTTCGTCTACAATGCAGGATGAAAAATAGCCTATGTCCATCTCCAGGTCTTGGTCTACCCATGTACCAAATTTCATCCAAATCCGTTCAGCCGTTTTAGTGTGAAAGCATAGCAAACAAACAAACTCAGTTTCACATTTATAATATAAAAGTTAGGATTATGCTGAACCTAATAAAATAATTATAAGTATCTCGTTTCCACAAATCAAAAGGAAAACCGATCATAGAAGCTATTATGCCCAGACAGACGTTTCTTTAAGTTAGATAGATGGGTAGAATACCTATACTTCGTTCATTCAATATTAGTAACAACAACTATACAATACCGTTAATTTATAATTGTGCATTATTTTCCTTAAACACTAAAGATCACCCGTGGTTATAAAACAAAAGACGGTTGCTACGTCGGCGTCGAAAAGACGAGCAGTAGTGATGTGCTGAGTTCAAAGATCGATATCGAGAAATATTGACAGGTTTGCGATATCATCGTAATTACATTTCGATTACAAATCGGTGTTACTCAAAGCAACATAACTAAATTGGATAGTCAATGCGGGTGTTAAAAGCTGTTCATAGAAATTGCAGATGGAATATTTTTATTGGATGAATGAAATTATATAGAGAGCAATTTTTTATTCAGTGATTTTTCATTTATGATCTTTGACCTCTTCCTTATTGCATACCGGCAAAATATGTTCATTGGCATCATTTAATAAAATTGAAAACTTCTCTACGCACAATAGATGATTCAATTATTGAATTTTCATGATAGGGAATATAAAACTCGTTAAGTCGATAACTACTTCTAAAATTGAAATATGATAGACTTAGAAACTTAGAACGATTAACTTTCAAATAATTGGAACAAAGCGAATTTACAATGTAACTTATTTTGCTTACTAAGTTCATCGCTTTTAATTTACTTTTTACTTTAGGTAGGATTTTATTATCATTCGCAGCGTTGTTCAACCCACTGCTGGTTTGTGCGAATCTCGAATTCATCTTACCCACGATCCCCTTATCCGCGATTACCTTTTATATAAAATCAAGTGGCACAAAAAACTATACTTATTTCTCTCTATGCTAGAGACATTTTTGCCCTATAACTTTAGTACCATTAATCTGCCTGTCGAAAGCTGGCACCAGAAAATGTTTCAGTTTCGCCACCCGGCACCAATGTACGGCTCAGTTCGTAGGTATTGTCTGTTCTGATAGTATCTTATGAAAGTGTAAACAAACCCGATTCAGGTAAAATTCTTACGCAATAACTCACTAAAGGGATTAGTAACACATTTAGTTTGTAATATATCTATATTTATATATATTTTTAAGTTATTTCTCAAATATTCGAAATTCACCTACCACTGTTTGTCTCTGCATCACCCAGTTGAGTGATGGAAAAGGTCTATGGCATTAAATCCGCCTCTGTACATTTCTGTTCTTGAAATATTAAATAAATAAAATATAGTATTTACAAGCTTTCAAATTTATATATCACATTTTTTTTTTTTTTTATCATCTACGGAATTTGAGGTTATAAAATTAACTTCAATTGTCAACAAATAATGTTATTTGTGTAATGATTTGATTATTTATATAATTAAACCCAAAATTCTAACTTTATATCAACCTAATAAGGTACATACCAGATACCTTATTAAGTTAATATAAAGTTAGAATTTTTGGTTTAATTATTTAAATAATCAAATCATTCCTTTTTGTAAGTGGCAAATTGGCATCCACAAATACGTTTTCTGATGCATTTATTTACATATGCATCAAATACTTTTGGAACAGACCATATTTGTAGTTAGGTAGGTACTGATATTTTCTCCGTTCAGTCTTTACAAAGATTCAAGCTGGTGCTGCAGTAAAAAGCTTCCGAGCCACAGTCACGGCTTTTAAAAGCTCTATATTAAAACCAAGATTATTTAGTGTGCGAGCTAAAATATCCAGCTTTATGAAATTTCTTCAAAACTGCGCTAATGATGGAGGAATAATTCTAATACAGGTCCATTAATTATAAAAACAAAAATTACAAGTTTTATATTTTTTTTAAACGTTTAGACTAAAAAGCTTTTAAAAAGTTTCTTTGTTGGCCAGGATTTAACTAAGTATTGAGATTTTAAGTTAAAACTACCTACAAAGGTACCAAAGGTACCTACATGAAATAAAATTATAAAATATTTTAAAAACTATTAAATTCACTTAAAATGCATTCGACACACGATTAATGATCAAATCACCGCTATGACACGCGATAACTCACTTCTATTTCAAACAATTGAAAAAAGTCTTAAAAGATGTACTTATTTACTGAATAAATATTATTTTTCATTAATCAATGTTAAGCGGATTGAGGGCAAAATCATTGAGATTGACAAATAACTTGGGATTCAAAACAGATTGAAAATTAAAAGTCTGTTGGGTATATTTTGATATCTATCAATAACTGTAAAAGTATTTTATGCTGATTATGTTACAAAATTGAACTGCGAATCTAATGATACATAAACTCATTTTTTCTGCTAATTGGGGTAGGCAGCAACTAGGTACAGAACGTCTGCTACAATCCGAATAAAAATCAAATCAGTTTATTGCAAACATTTTGCAAATATGATATTATTTTATAGCTTTACATGCGTATCTTAAATCTATGTTTTGAAGTGAAAACTTCTTGCGCACTTTTTTTGGGATGGTAAAAAATGTTTAACTCGTGTCAGGACGTGACCGTAATATCCGTTGCCTAGCAACCGACAAAGTAAATATCAAAATAAATAATCTTTGACATTACATAAAGATTGCGAGGTAAGAAATTTTACCCATATTGATGGGTAATAAATTGTTTACTTTTGTTAGACTATATTTTAAAAATAAATAAATATACTACTACTACTAATGAATATTGTACCTGTATTTAACCACATAAATGATAATACTTTTATATAGTTATATGGTATGCTTTTATAAATAAAGCAATTCATAAATGCACAACGTTAATGTTCAAGTTTTCACTTCTGCCGGCACTCCCGGAGTGCAACCCGTTGTTTTTTTTTTCACTATTATCAAACGCTCAAGGTTTTAATTTTATTTACAAAATTAATGCATAATGAGTTATTAGATTACTATAATTGATAACCGTACTAATGATGCCTATGGATCAAAGCACCAGGTTTTGTGGTAACAACAACAAAACCATCCTATTAATATAATAATAATAATATATCTTGCCTAACAAGGCAAGCATTTTCAATATAATAAGACTACCCATTACCAAATATAATATCAATTATTATAAATATTAAGACTATAATTACTTTGAACGTAAACTTAAAAATTAATGTGAACACCACCAATTTTAGATTCTAAATTTTAATTGGTTTCCTTGCAACTTTGCCAATGAATTGATAGTCGTCTTCCAGACTGAATTTCGGCGATGGCGGCCTAAATTAGAGTGCACAAGTGCGTACACCGACACAGGTACACTCTCTCTTCGATGGGACGGGAATCCGACACGACCGGAGAGAGACATTTGTTGTAATAAGATCTTTATACATTAGTACACGCAAGGAGAAAAAAAAATCGCACATTCTTGCGCATTTTCTAACAGGGGACCAAAACATAACGCGATACAATATTTTTTTAAATTATTTAATAAACAGAATTTTCAAAATCAAAATTATTTCCATTACACTTTATAATTATATCCGTGTATATGTTTGCAAAATGACAGCTCATTTAGTTTTGAAACAACTGAGCTACTTATGGAGTTTTGAGACGAAACATACGCGATTTTATTTATTTATTTATATAATACTTTATTGTACACCAGATAATACATTACAAAAGAAAAAGTAATACACTACAAAATATACAATGGGCGGCCTTATCGCTTACTGCGATCTCTTCCAGGCAACCTTGAATGATTCGTCATTTTGAACTGGGGGATATATATTAGGTTAGGTTAGAACTGTGCCGCAAAACGCGCGCGAGCCGAGAGAGCGTAGCTAGCGGTGCCGCGGCAGCGGCCGGCGGGCGCTAGTTGATTAAAGTGATAATATTAAATTATAGATGATTATTATTATTTTAAATTGCTGATATACAATTTTAGAGCTGTTTTCATGTTTAAAGTGCTATTAAATACATCCCATAGAAAACACACTCCGCCTAAATATTATGCGCCATAAAATGATTTTTGGATTTTCCTATTGGGCACCGGCTTAACGTGTTTTCCGAGGAAAGGGTATCACACCGCCTTAACTCCGGGCTGATGCTGATACATTCCTAAAGGAAAAACCCAATAACACTTTGCCCGACCTGGAGCAAAGTATAATTCTAACCCAGGCCCCGACGCTAAGCGGTCGCGCTTGCCACGAGACCAACTTGGGGCCTAGACAAAATCCAAGCGTTTTCCGGTTACGCTTTGTCATTTCACGCTAAGAAAATGATAAAGCGTGAGCGATTAGGGATTAAGGACAAAGGGATTTTGTCTAGGCCCCATTAACTTGCGTCGCACTATAATTTTACCAAAATATATTATATGAAGCAACTGGGTTTAAATGTATGAAAACCAGTCTAGGAACTACACACATTATACCGTTTGCGTAGGTGACCTAGTTATTCAAAACATACACGGTAAACCTACACTTCTCTTAAAATAAACAAAAAGAAAACTTAACACACAAAAACTTCGCATGCAAAACCTCTCAGTTTGGGTCCGATTTTTAACGGGTCGTTATTTTAATCACTTAAGTGGCAGCTTATGAGTACCTCAGTCTTGGAGGTCAGGTCAATCAATAACGATGCTGTGAGAATCATGGCGGTAGCTTTTATCTGTCTAACATCTGTTATAGGAGAAGATAAATATTATATGTTTATGTATAATTTTTTTATAACATGCTGGAGTCGCAAGCGGAACTAGTAAGCTTCGGTTTCTAGGTTTTTAGTCCCAAGCAATAGTGGAATTGGGTATTTCCAAAAATTATTTTCTCAGTCTTCAGCAGCCTGAAGTCTGGAGTTGTTGGTTATTATCAATAAAAATAAAAAACAACGTGTTGCACTCCGGGAGTGCCGGCAGAAGTGAAAACTTGATTATTAACGTTGTGCATTTTTTAATATTTTGGAATGGTTACCGAATAATTTCGCACGAATTACTTTATTTATCAGTATAAAAGTACTATAATTTATGTGGTCAATATTCATTCGTAGTAGTAGTATATTTATTTATTTTCAAAATATAGTCTAACAAAAATAAAGAATTTATTTAAACACTTTTCATGAAGTATGTTTTGACTGCTTTTTATTTACCCATCAATATGGGTAAAATTTCTTACCTCGCAATCTTTGCGTAATGTCAAAGACTATTTATTTTGATATTTACTTAGTGGGTTGCTAGGCAACGGATCTTATGGCACAATCTGAAGCGAGTTTAACATTTTTTACCCATCCCAAAAAAAGTGCACAATGCCGCTAAAGAAGTTTTCACTTCAAAAAAAATTTCTCATATTATGAGACTTAAAAAAAAACGAGCGAGCATTACAGTAGTGGCACATGATGTCTAACATCCTGACATCTGACCTTGGTAAAAAGGAAGCAGCATTAAGGTGAAACAATTTGATATTTTTTCCATACAAACTTCGGAGGGGTTTTACTCCACTGTTAGACATCGTACATTCAAAGTTTAACATGATATCGTTAGGTCTCATTATTAATTTTGTCTGTACGCAAGCAGAATAGTAAAATAAAAAGCCATTAAAAAGTTATAAGCCAACAAAGATTCGTTTTTCTTGCTAATTTTAACGCAACTTTGGGCGTAAATAAATAATACAAGAAGTGTGAAATCTCGAAAACAAAATCCGTACCGACACAGAAAAATTATCGAAGATTTCAATAAATTTTATTTGTAATTGATTTATGCAGTGGTTTTTTCAGAAAAACCTTTTTTCCAAAGGCCTTTTCATAATTTTTGACGCGCTCGTTTTACTAAAATTGGTCGGTACGGTGTTTCTGTGCGTGCGAACTATACGTTGTCCATGTAGACCAGCTTCTAACTGCTCATCACTGATACTATATCTGTCGGACACGATGCCAGGTGAGACAGCGTGGTTTTTGGCCATGCCTACCATTGAGTTCGAGCCCGCGACTAGTTCCACCTTAAAGGGGCCGCCTCTGAAGGTCGTTTCTAACGGCAAACTTTAGCACCGCGCGCTCATTAGTCAAATCAAATAGCGCGCGCTTGGCCGGCTTCCTGTTACACACTTCCGTCGCTTTTTACGAAATCTCTCCCACAGATTTGATTATTTTAGCTTTAGATTTTGATTGCAGGAAAGTGACAAGAAAGATGTTACGCATCAAAAACAATACTGGTGAAATAAGGTTGCTACACTTCTGCCTTACCCTTTGGGGAATATAGGCGTGATGATAATTATGTATTTTATGTTGTTTCTGTGTCTGCCTTTTAAGACTTTGATTTATAATTCTTGTGATTTGTGTATTTTCACGTCATAAAAAGTTAATTTGTAGTAGTAGATTGATTTTAGCTGTATCAATATCAATAAAACAGTTTCAATCTACATTTATATAAGTTAATCTAGACGGATAGTTATACGGCAAATAAATTCAAATAAGATTTCGAAATCAAATCTTAAATATAAAACCTCATAGAAAACAAAAATACTAAGTATTCTATATTCAAATCTTTGATTCCAATTTATGTTATTTCCACTTATACAAATATCAATTTTACAATAGTGTAAATTAAGTAAGTTGATTCCAGAATGAGTGGTACGCTATTGACAAAGTCATAAATATATAATATCTAATAAAAAAACAGCAAATAACGCGTGCGTCATTTTCTTCTGGCATGCACAACGAATAATCTTAATGAGAACACAAATACTAATTAACGAATTAAACAGTTATTAACTCGATAATAAACGTTCATAATCTTCAATTTATCTTGATTGATATCGAGTATTAACTTTCTTCTGTAAAACTAAATCAATCATGTTATTCAATCAATCAATCAATAATTATCTTTTAAGTTTCTATTTCGAGTTTTAAATAATACTTTTATGCACTATGATAATTAATTGAGTTGTAGGATTCAATCATTTCAGTTAACAGATTTTGGGAGCATAGCAATTTTACAAATATTCAATTCATTTCATAAATTAAATTAGATTTGAAGTGTCATATTTATTTATAACTTTGAATTATTTAGTTTTTATACAAGTTACTTGACACTCTAGTCACAGGCTATTAACCTAGTTTGGGAGCCAGGAGATAATACCCAATGCACTTTATGTTGTACCATACTACTGTACTTGTAACATATATTATGTAATCATTTTCACTGGAAATAAACATTATCATATTATCATATCATACCCCCAGGCTGTTACGAAAGCATTTAAAGATCTTAAAATTAAACCAACAGAAGATCTATGGGGAATGTCTGCAAAAGTCTGTAGATCTATCATCGAGACTCTTGAAGATTCACTAAGACCTAGTGAAATTAGAGCCTTGTGTAACATTTCACGATCTATAAGGTCTCTTTCTCTCCAATAGGTCCATTGATATTATTTTAGGAAATTATAACAGTCAAAGTACCTGAAATTCAAAGCTTTTTACAGTACCTAAGTAGGTGCTTGTATTTCTGTTTTATACATATTTAGATGGAAATCAATTGCTTTTCTATTGAAACAAAATGTCTAAAGAATCTTCGGAATCCTGCAAAGTACACTAATTATAGGAATATGTATTGAAATTGAAGATCAAAAGAAAATAATTATAACACCCTGTTTCTGAGCGTTACCTATTTAAGGTGATAGGCCGTGGAATTCAAAATGTCTCGTAAGATATTATCCCTAACAGCAAAAATACTTATTTTTTGCAGTCGCAGGCTACATTGATGGAATCACCTTAAGAGTCATTAGAGAAAATACTGCAGCATTCATTTTGAAATAAATATTATGGAAGAGTTGAGGATCAATGTTAACGATTCCATTAAATTCTCCGAACCGAACAGCGGTTTATACCGCTGGTGTTCAAAAAATCCTTCAAATTATATCATGAAACTTTGCATAATAACTGAACTAACTATAAAGCAGATAAATACTATGTGTTTTTTTAAAGTACCTTTATTTTCGCCGTAAAAAGAAATTACCTAAACTATTGGTGCCTTGGAGCCTTCTCTCCGCTGCTCAGGGTTGCTCTCACTCAGTCCAGGAGCATTATTATGCGTGCGGGATAGGGAGTGAATTTGAACTGACGTATTATGAACTCTAGTAACGATAAGTTAGAGTTTGACAAGTAACTTAAAATTCTCAATTCAGAAACCAGGTGTAAGAATAGTTCTTAGTATCAACAATTTTCCACGTAGAACCATTTGTGAGCAAACTGCACTCTCAAGAATTTTCAACAAGTTGGTGCAAATAAATTATGAGCAGAATTTACTTTTGCGTTCAACAAGTTCCAAGTTATGCACAAAATCTTTGCTTTAGCTTATTGATGCATGAATTAACTTCTATTTAGTTTAGTACGAAGATTTACTTAATTTTCCTTCAAACTTATCATGAAATCTGCACCTTCATGTTTCTACCTTTTATGCTAGACAAGTTTATGTAGATTCCACCACGTTCAATTTTGACACGTGATTTTTGAGAGCAACAACTATAAACTAGTGATGTACCGATTTTTCGCCGACTAGTCGGGAAAGCCGAATAGTCGGCCATTTTTGTAGTCGGCGACTAGTCGGCCCGTTTTTTACTCGTATAAGTCGAAATGCGTGATTTCTCCTTCGACATGACGCAAACAATTTCAATAAGGTAGTTCCACTACTAATAAAATAATATACACTGTTGTAGCTACGTAATTCAACTTTGTTTTAAATTAAAAACACCAAAAAATGCTGACTCGCACGTAAACAATGATAGAAAAAATGCAATGTAAACAAAAACTTTGTCCCGATAAGTCCGCCTGGTCGCGTGGGGGACGCGCGCTCGTCCTACGAGCCGAAAGCGTAATCACGAACATTGCCGATGTCACCCGAATTCGGCTTGGCCGACTAGCCGACTAGCCGGCCAAGCCGAACATTTCATTTACAAAGTCATAGTCGGCCCATCTCTACTATAAACCCTTTTTGGAATCCTGATGTAATGTCGTTATAAAGGGGTTTGACTAAACCATCTTCTAAGTGTTACAGGTACCTACACAACTTTCTATAAGCAAACTTTTGTAATTTTCCAGGAAAACCGCTCCTACTCGCTATGGGTAACAGCATACGACGGCTCCATACCACAGAAGACCGAAGTCTACGCCACAGTCTCCGACAAATCCGGCCAGCGACCCAAGTTACCCCACCCGCCAACCCTAAACTTTCCCGCCTACCCCAACATACCTTTACAACCAAAGTTCACTAGGACCACACAAAGCACTACCAAAGCAACAAATATTTACGTAACAGTACCTGAAGTAACCACGACACTCACTACTTTAAGTCCTCCGAACCCTCCTGATGATACGCCGCCTGGTGGAGAGAGCATAGTCCGAAATGATGATGGAACAACTAGCACTGAAGCGCCTAATAAGAATCCCACGAACAGTGAAATGCCTCTGACAGTGGTACCTCTTGTCGCTATTGGTGCCCTGGTAGTTATCGTCGCAGTTGTCATCCTCTTTGTGTGCAAGAAAAATAATGCTCAGAAGAAGGATAGCAAAAAAGATGACATGGTGAGTACTGAACTAATTCTTTGTGTATTCGTTGGTCACAAAACTCTCAGTGAATGTCAATTTAAGAAAGCCAATTTTAATTTTATTTTGTAAAGCAACTACCTACATTTTTAACTCGTTAACTGTGTTAGTTAAGATGAAAGTTCTTTTATTGCGGAGACATTTGAATTATTATTATTTTGAGGAATCACGTTGCACACACAGAATAATATAGATAATTATTTTTAATATTAGATTTTAATAGCAAGGACAATTCAATTAACCACTTCGTAAAAAATTAGCGCGAATATAATTTGGAAATATGAACCTGTTTTTATACATAGTGGCATAACATTTACAGGAACATGATACAACATTTTGATTAAATTCTCGAGTTACGCTAACTAAATTATTTATAGGTTTTATTAACCGCTGGAGGCTATTTCAAATTTTCTATCGATAATAATTTGTGTGTTTTTAAAGTTCATTGGAAATCCGATCCATCAGATCTCTCTTCGATATCGCTTTTATTAATAGATCAAAACTTGTTAAATAAATAAGCGTTAAGATTATAAGTTGTATATAAATTGCAGAAGTTATTTTCCGAATTCACAGACAGCTGTGTTGTTGGGGAGTTTGTTGCGCCACTTCTTCTTTCTATCTAAAGCACTAGGAAGTGGTGAAGGGTCGGGCTTTTTGGGGGACTGTCTTATGTAATTTTCACTTTCAAATAGTGCTGATTCTTAGCCTAGTTTGAATAAATAACTTTTGGTTTTGGTCACATTATCACTTCCTGACAAAACCAGAAGCAAGCATTTGTTAGCCTAATAATGTTTGCAATGTCTCAAATGAGGATGTTGACTGGGGAAAAAAAACTATTTAGTCCCTCACGTCAGTCAGAATAAAAAAAAATATTAGATACATATTTTTTGCTTTATCATAATATAAAAAATGGTTTAGATAAAACGCATTAAAGTTGGGGGAGTGGGGGCTCTCTACGTCACAAGTCAGTATAAAATCTGTGATTTATTTTATTTTTTTATTTAATGGCCAACCAACAATTATTGTTTACACTGGTAACATGATCACTTAACGTTTTACTAAAACTAGTGATGTAACGTCATGCCACATTTTATTGTATTGCTTTAATCTTTTGATTACGTAAGAAACGAAAAATTACGTGTCCAATATTTAAAAAAAATCCATCTGCAGGATAAAAAGACATGACAATTCAAAATCCATTTTATGTGAATCGATTTTTCATGCTTTGACTCGAATCGATTGAATTATCAATTTTATGAAAAAAACTACTACCCCTTTGGTCCCTCCCTACACAGGTGTCTGCTAATGTCAGATGCATTGTCAACGAACTCAGAGTAATAACTAAAGTCAACGAAGTAACACTCCTATATACGCAGTGATTATTAAAAAAAATATGGTGTTCGAACTTCACACGTGTCAATAAAACCTAACATAACCCGTAGGCGTATCAATAAATAAGTAATTATAAACAAAACATGTATATTCCATGTCATTAAAATTCACTTGATCGAAAATAGCTCGTTTTTAGTTTATTTTTTTCCATATTATGTGTAGCTTATTTTGGTTACCGGGTGAATAAAGATACAATGGAACGTCAAAATCAGGAAGTGCATAAAAGAGAGAAACGGAAGCAATTAATATACTGATTTTTCAGATAATTTAATCTGGGCTTTAGTCGGAATAATATAACCATGATAAATTAGATCTTTATTTTTAAATCTTAGTGTAAAAGTTGTAATGCTGCGCATGTTCCCGAATTCGAAGGCTAAAACTGGTCATGTCCTTTTAGTCAACTTTATTCAAATTCAGTCAGCGGTAGAGTCAGCGTCATTATTTCAATAGTATAGAACTAAATACGAATAGAATTGAGTTCAAGAGTCTCGAGAAATTCAACCCACACACCTGGTTCCAGTAACCACTAAGCAAATACCAATAATAAGATTCCCTTCATTTTAGTCCAATCATAAATCTTATAAATAAGATTCCCATTGTTCACAGAGTAAAGACTCCAGTGGGATCGTTCTTCAAGACGCGTCCCTGAATATGTGGGACCACCCACGGGCGTACTCCAACCGATACGAGTCCTGGGATAATGGTCACTTGCAGGTCAGTTTAAGATTTTATATTCTACTATCTATTCCCTCTCCTCTTTGGCTTCCTTAGACCTATCGTCTACGAATACGACGGTACTTTTGAGTAACTTCTTTGTCTTCGAATTTGGGAGTAGAAGTTTTGTTTGTTCCTTCTGTGTGGTAGTTTCGTACAATCTTTCAGTAGAATTCACTACCGTACTCAAAAGTAATCAGTACCTACAAATTAAAATCGCCAATGAGTAGCCAGAATGACACAGTAGGTACAAGTGTTGCTATTTAATAATGCCGTAGTAAGTCGCGTCGTGTACGGACCGTCACTATAAATAGGTACTAGTTCTGTGACATTCTGGCTACTGTAATCGATCCAGCCTGTCCCTTGCTGCGCTACCCTAGCGACGCCTAAGGCTGCCTGTCCACTGGAGAGGAGAGGACAGGAGAGGAGCGGAGATGTGCCAAAATTAACCAATAGAATCGCACCTCTGGAGCGGAGTTTTGATTCTATTGGTTAATATTGACACATGTCCGCTCCTCTCCTCTCCTCTCCGCTCCGCTCTGGTGGACAGACAGCCTTAAGCCGAGGTCCATACGTGGGGTATAAGGGGTGCTTTTAGCGTGTACTCGCTTAGTTTTAAGCCCTAGCTGGAGGGCTTAAAACAGAGGCATCCCCAGGAAAGCAGTTGACCTGCGAGATGCCGATTCATAATAAAAACTAAAACAATTCTGGATCGTCATTGATGATTATCGTTTGGACAATGGGCCTAAGATAATTATATATACCTTTCATTAATTTATATTTTCTGACTTTGTAACATTCTATTGCTGGGCCAAGGCCTTTCCTTTTGATTTCCTGTTTGGTTTGGCACTCATGATCTTCTCAGCGTCGATTTAATTTCCTTTCATTTTGCTAATATTGATTTGCGTTCGTTTCCTTTTCGGGTCAGGAGTAACCTTTACCCTGCAGTGGGGTAATTTGGCTGTATGAACTCTCATTTGTGATATTTTTTTCTTTATGTTATTGTTAATAAGAGTTCTCGTGGCTTAATTATCTCTTTAATATTGAGATGTTGCATTAACTCTATAATTTAAACATCGTTTACTTAGTTATTGACATCTGTATCTCATTCTTTGTCAATTACTTTTTTATACCAACTTATTCTAATACTATATTTCATATCCATGAATATTATTAGATTGCTTACGTTTTCATACAGATGTTTCAATCTACCTTTGGCATGCAGAGGTAAACTAAACTTATGTAATATTTATTCATAGGCTACGTGCGTTTGCCGATATGAAATCTAGTGCTTACGTTACAAAATAAATCTTTTTAGGGTTTCGTAGTCAACAAGGAACACTCATAGTTTCGCCATGTCCGTCTGTCTGGCCGTCTGTCCGCGGCTTATCACAGAGACTTTGTTTTAGAAAGCTGTAATTTGGCATGGATAAATGTTAATCACGCCGAAAAAGTGGTAAAATAAAATCATGATTGAAATTATGCTAGTGAGTTTTTTAGGGTACTCCTACACGTAAAGTGCTACATGGTGCGGGGTATCCTTGGAAAAGTCGTTCAAAAATATTGTGAGTGTGTGAATTTTTTTTGGATTCTTTTTCTGTTTGCGAAATATTTAGCTTGAGTCAAGTGTGCTTACCCCCTGCCAGCTAAATGGTTGGTTTTGGATATGTGAAAAAAATCAAGGCAGTAGTAGGTATATACATTATAACGAAATTAAAAGGAAAACTATCACAGCTAAGTAGGCTCTACAAGTAACGAGTAACTGCAAATGTAAGTTGGTCGACTCTTACCAACTTACATTTGCAATTGTAAAAACATGTAAGTTTGTACTTGGGATAAATCCATCCCAACTACGGAACCCTTCTGTGTGGTCCGACACGCACTTGGCCGGTTTTTTATCTTTAGGTAGTCAGAAAATATCACTCGTGGCAACAAACAGTAATATTAGGTAAATATACATACTTGGATCACGTCGATTTTACCTCCGTCATATTTTTCGGTATGAACACAAAATAATACGATTGACTAAGGTCGAATTTTACCAATGAAACTGAACGCGATCAGCATTTCTAAAACATGTTCATGAGCTATTAGTGTCAACATAAAATAATAACAATTATTGATAAATTATTTTGATTTCTGTAAAGATATACACACACAAACATCACAATATCTATAAACACCGAAGGGTTAAGCGGAGGTGAATCTTAGTACCCACATTCCAGTTATGTTTAAGTCCCATGTAATAGGGGGCGAGCCTATTGCCATCAACCGGGCACAACTCCAGCCTCCAAGCTGCTACTGAGATATACCTAATATAAAAACCCAATAATACTTTGCAGTTGCATCTTGCTTTCTGTAAGGACATGGTCATTAAGACGCAGATATATGCCAGTGAGTAGTTAGCTTAGGTGTTCTGTACTATGCTCACGCAATGCGTCGTATGTCAGTCAGTAATAGGACTCGCCGATCAAGGAGCGCTGTCCCAAATTAGACGTATTATTAGTTTATTATAAGTACATAAAACAATAGGTATTTTAATAAAAAACGTATACTATAAGATCAATAATTAAACTATCTTTAAATTGGTAAAGGTTTCCGAAAAATACACTAGATAGATTTTTATCTACGGTAGACATAACTTTCTAAATTAATTTCACTATGTAATATAAACATAATCTATACTATATACAGGGTGGACCAAAAATTTACGTCATAAAAAAAAAATTAGATTCCTCATGTCCTAGTACTTAACATTCTTGTATTCACTGTAATCGGCCTTCGAAAGTGGATAGGCTTAAAATCCTTTTAAGCTTTAAAATAGGTGGTACAAAATGTGAAGTCATAAAAAAAAAATCGATTCGTCATGCCCAGGGGTAGAGATATGAATTTTTGAAATTACACCGGCAAGTAAACTAAAAAAAAATACAAAAAAAATTATAACTCGAAAACTACAAAAAATCGCGGAACATACATGGGGTATTTTCGGATATTCCTGGACATGAGGAATCTATTTTTTTTTTATGACGTGTATTTTTGGTCCACCCTGAATATTCATACATTAAGTTATTGAGAAAATGCTCTAGTTTAACATTATATTTTTTCCAAATCATTAACACTACTCGTTTAGACTTGATCTTCAGTATAAAATCAATAAACGTCGGTTATCGTCGCCCTAATATCAGAAAATGTATATGCACTAATTTAAACTTACAGTTATCAGAAGAAACATCGATATCAAAAGACGACCAGCCACCAGACAAGTGGGAGTTCCCTCGTCATAAGCTAAGGATCTTCAACATTGTGGGAGAAGGAGCCTTCGGGCAGGTGTGGCGAGCACAGGCTTTGGATATTGCTGGTAAGTGCAGATAATTAAGAAAACCCACATTGCCTGAAGAATTGCCAAACTTCAGTGGCAATGGGCAAGGGGTATCATGTTACCCAGTAACTGGGTTGTGGAGGTCAGATAAGCAGTCGTTTCATATCAAATACTGGTATTCAGTAGCATCTGGTTTCACTGAAAGCCAACACCAACATAGGGAAACGGCAGATGATGAAGTGCCAGTGGGCGGAGCACATTGCTCGCCGATCAGATTGCCGATTGGGCTGAAAGTTCTCGAGTGACGACCGCGTACCGTAAGGAGTAGGTAGGCATCCAACAAGGTAGACCAATGATCAAGAAGGGCCCATTGTTGTGCTATAATTAGGGCTAGACTATGACCAGCAGTGGCCGTTTTTCCGCTGAATGATAATTAAGTTGACGATGAAGCTAGTTTCAGGTAACTCATGCCCATTACATACGAGGAGCACGAGCAGTGATAGCCTAGTCGCGTAACCGTCACGCTGCCAAGTCATAGCACGTCTCAAGTTCGAACCTAAGGCACGCACCTCTGACTTTTCGGATTCATGTGCGTGCTTCAAAAACGGTGAAGGAAAACATCGTGAGTAAACCGATGCATGCATGCCTGAGGGATATTTCTCGACGGCATGTAAAGCCAAGTCAGAGACCCATGGGCGGCTTTAAAACTCTGATACCAGGTTAGTCATTAACCACACGAATAGAAGTAGACAGACGAGCGACATGTCTCGCCGATTCAATTTAATAAACTTGAAAAAAAAAACTGCAGCTCTGAATTCTCAAATGACGTTTAACTTTAAGACGTGTTAACTTAAAAGGTCTTTCTCCAAAATAAACCTTAAAGTGACAACTTGACACTTAAAGACGACTTAAAATTGAGTGGCGTTTGAGAGTTTTTCTGAGAAAACGACATCACATAACACACGACGAGGGTGTAAAAGTACCACGTACAATCAAAGTGTATTATTTTTATGAACGAAAAGAAAACGTACGACAAGGACTGTCCATCGACTTTTATGTGCCCAATAAGGGTAGGTTCTTGAGTATTTGCCTAACCTTATCCTAATTATGTTGAGGTCGGCTTCAAGCCTTAAGCTAGCTGAATACCACTATTTTACATGGAATGACTACCTATCTGACTTCTACAACCCAGTTACTGGATAACACGATTCCCCTTGGTAAGACTGGTTGTCAAACTTGCGGGCTGCTGACTACCCATAACGACTGTCAAAGATCTACAAATGACATCCGGGTCCAACGGTTTTTAGAGTCCTCCAGACCGTATATCGGCCACGGCGGCCAATCTTAACGGAGACTAGCCTTCGGCGCGGGAGATATTATAGTGCACAAGTGTGTGCGCAGACACAGGTGCACTCTCTTTTCCCTTACTCTCATAGTCCGATGCAGCAATCGGACACGACCGGAGAGAGATCAGGCTCAGAACCAACAGTTTAACGTGCTTTCCGAGACACGGATTTCCTTTCCTTTCCACCGACCGACCTTCATAAGCATAGCTTAACCTTTGATCGACCTGTGAGGCTGTAAATAAAAAAAAAATATGAGCCGCTACACTCCCCACTCTCTCCCTTCTTGAGTACCTACCTATTGTGTATCTGAAATTGAAAGTGAACTAACTGACTGTGTGTAAGTATCTATGTGTTTCTGCACTTCACAATAAAAATAATAAAAAATATTTTTCACTAGCTTCTCGTTATTCCAAATCACTTTGGTTTTGGGCTCGAAAATTGATGCTTATAACATAACATCACGCCTTGTTTCTAAGGGTTGGGCAGAGGTGTACCTGCAGCAGGTACACCCACATTTCGCCAGTTATATTTAAGTCCCATGTAATAGGGGGCGAGCCTTTGCCGTCAACCGGGCACAAATCCTGCCTCCAGGCTAACCAATAGCACTTTTTCCGACCCGGGAATCGAACCCAGGACCAGCAGCTCAGCATTAGCGCTTGCGACCACTAGATCAACAACGCAATCACTGCCTCTGGCTGTGTGTAAAAATACATTTTCTAATTTAGTTTTGTACAAACTAAATTAGCAAATGTATTTTTAATATAGCACAACAGATAAATAAGCGTAAAAGTATTTAGTTAAAATATAGAAGAAATTAAAACAACTCTGTGGCATGCGCCGTTTGTTTTTGTTTCAAAAACCTAGAAGCTAAATATTAATTCCAAAGCAAATCTGTTGTTCATTCTCTTAAAACTTAATTCAAACTTAAACACAAATTAGTGCCTTAAGCGTTTACCTTTACATAACTTAAGTTAAATGTTTTGTTTAAAACAACTAGAAGAAAATATTTAAATTTTTCTAAGTTCCTTTGCATCTTTTCGAGTCCTTCACAAGGTCTGCTATCTGCCTAATACGTAGGCATAAAACCAATGCGACATTGGTAAGTTATGCCATCATCTGTTAGCTATGATGGGTAACCCATGTAGAAGGCGTAGATACGCCTTTACAACAGACATGGTATCTGTAGTGTTATGGTTCTTATAGTGGGTAAAGAACGAGATCGAGTGCGAATTTTTATATACTTACTAGCTGCGCCCCACGGTTTCACTCGCATAAGTGTCGATCCCGTGGCAATATCGGGATAACAAGTATCCTATGTCCTATTCCAGGTCATGGTCTATCCATGTGCCAAATTTCATCCAAATCCGTTCAGCCGTTTTAGCGTGAAAACAAATAAACTCACTTTCGCATTTATAATATTACTAGCTGCTACCAGCGGCTTCACCCGCGTGATAAATTTATAAATTATAGCTTGCTATATTATGCATAAAAACCTTCCTCTTGAATTACTCTATCTATTAAAAATAACCACATCAAAATGCGTTGCGTAGTTTTAAAGATCTAAGCATACATAGGGACAGACAGCGGGAAGCGACTTTGTTTTATAATTATGTAGTGCTGTACTGATGATTATTAGTCAGAATTCGATCAAGTTAAGGCTTTTGCAGACCAGCGTGACACGAACAATACAATTTCTAAGAAAACTTCACGGTATAACAATAACCGGTGTCGCGTCGCGCGACAAGTTGGGCTGGTCTGCACAAAGCTTTAAGCTGTTTTCAGACCAGCGCGATTTTCACGAATTTTCACGAACAATACAAAACTTCACGGTATAACAATAACCGGTGTCGCGTCGCGCGACAAATCGCGCTGGTCTGAAAACAGCTTTAAGGTGGATCCGCAGAACCACCACGCGAAATTCCTATTTTGGAGCACCCTTTTTGCGTAACACACGACCAATCATAATCTGAATCATTTTGAAGAATATTGCTAATTCATGGCTTTATAATATTATGTTTGAAAAATTTGTCTGCTCAACAACGTAAATAACGCAATGAATGTTGTTGAACTGTCAAAATGAAACAGATTGTGATTGATCGTGTGTTACGCAATTTGTTGTATCTTGATTGAAATATGATTCGCGACCATAACGAATATGTATTTACAGAATTATAATTCAAACTCAAACTCAAACTCAACCAACACCTTTTCTATCTTTCTGATCTAATGAATTCTGTTTTATTTTCTGTTAACATTTTTACTAGTGCCCTGCTAAGTCAGTAAAATAATCAAAACTGGTTTAGTAATTGTGCAGTTAACAGCTTCAGTTAAGGCTTCATAATTTTCCCACTGCTGGGACACAGGTCTCTTCACTGTGAGATGGGAACTGGCGGCACAATTTTCATAAAACAGAAACATTTGAATGCGGTTCTTCTGTGTGAACACGCCTTAACAAAAAAGTTTTGCGAACTTCACAGACTCCGTTTTACGTCATTTGACAGTTAAATAAAATATTCAAACCAAGCTGACTGGATTTCACACTCATAATCTTTAGTGAAAAAATAACCTTGGAATGAAAGAATAAATTGTTTCTGACTTTACAATTTTAGATACAATCATCGTCGCACCAAAAATCCAGCGTTGGTTGAAATATAAACGCTGGATTGGTCTTCCGCCCGAAACTTGTGTAGGATACTACAAAAGTGACCTTTTTAGGAAAATAGTACTCGTCGGCAAAGACACTGACTAGCGACATTTCGTCGGAGAAAAAACACTCTTTTCGTGTGACTGGTGTCATTTTGCTCTGAAATGCATTCCATTTACATATACTTAAAATTTTTCCCCACACATTGCAAAAAGCGACCATAAATAAAAGAGATACTCCATTTGACCCAGAATCTCTGACTGCAACAGTCTCGCGTAGTTATCAAACCTAAACACGTCGCTCTCATGATTGCGATTCCACCAGTAAAAATGTGAGGACTCTCAAAATAACATAAACAGTCCTTTCTAGTACCCTATCATAGAATAAGGAAACCGTATAGAAGTGACACTGACCTTTGCTGTCAAAATAATCACAAACCTCTCTCTCTCCATCACCGATGAGAGGCTACTCCCCTCCAAGCCTCCTGGCTAAGCTGTAATGGCCCCGACTTACGAGTTCTATGTTCTGAAGGTGGTGGATTTGAATCGAGATTTGAGTAATTATTCATCAGCACTGCTCTTAAAACGGTGAAGGAGAAAACTGGCATACCCTTGAACCAAACATTGAAAGACATGTGAAATTCACTTACTTGTGGTGGATTACGGTCCACTGATGGAGGAGACCGGAGTGAGTTATCTCTCTCTCACAGAGAGATAGAACTCATTCCGGTCTCCTTTCTCTCTATGAGAGAGAGTTGATCGGAGTGCGTCCAAGGTATTGAAAAATTATAGACTGACAAGCCGGGCACCTGATGCAATTTCCCTTAGAAAATAACGATCTTCCATGCAAAATTTCTTCCGCTATTAAACTAGTGATGAATTTCCAAATATCTTTTCTCAGGTCACACTTTTGTTATGTAAGAAAGTCTTGCGCATTTCACACTTCTAGACCTAGCGTTTTTGGCGTTGTCTGTCAGTGACTGAATTTAAGATATTAATTAAATAGATATTAAGTTGAATCTGAATTTTGATTTTGAATACGGTGCTTACAAATTTCTACATTTTTTTTTTTTTAATTTCTACGTTTATACCTGTACTTTTTATGGTGTACATAATAAAGAATATTCTATCTATGTATCTTACAATCCCAACTTTGTTAGATGTTTCATACGCCCCTGAAATGGAGGCTAAAAGCGTGGCTTAGGAAACGAACTGAACAGGAAGTTCTCTTCTATAATTCTTATTCTATGCTTACTTAAATATATACTGAGTCACGTTCAGAGTTCGTGACGCGTCTCCTTTATTAATGAATAATGGGGGTGCGTAGATTGAAATTGGTATTCGCTATTTCGGGAAGCTTTCAAAGTGCGAATTCGATCGGATTGCTCAGAGCCTTCGATTTCCCGTTTATGTTAAAGATAAAGGTAAATCGGGAAGGTGTTAATTAGAAGTGTATACGGCAATCCAAAATAGGTTAACCTAAATAAACATTTAATAGTTTAATTAATCAAGAAACCATCAGATTTTTAGTACTTACGGTTTAGTAGAATGTACACACGGCTACACATCAAGCTATACATATCCAGTTTATGCTGATCTCGCATGGTATAGAATTTACGTACAATGCGAGGTCAGCTTATACTGGAAATGTGGAAATGTATAGGTTGATGTGTAGCCGTGTGAACGTAAAACCGCGTTTTCGCTACCCTGCCGAGCGTACATTTTGTTTAGTGAAAACGTTGTTCTGCCGATATTCGCTCAAAACAGAAAACATCTGTTTTCACTACACTAGTTCTACACAAAAGCTCGTACTGAACAGTTCTATGATATATAAATATGATAAAGAACAGTAAATATGATAGATAAATGCTTATTTATGGACATTGAAATGACAATTAAAAAAAAAAAAATACTCTCATACACTACGCAAAATAGATCAAATTAATAAAATATAAATATAATAAAAAAATTAAATTTAATAAATACAACAGCTAATACAAATTAATGTAATATAATAATTAATACAAATTAATGTAATATAATAATTAATACAAATTAATGTAATATAATAATTAATACAAATTAATGTAATATAATAATTAATACAAATTAATAAAATAAAATAATAAATACAAATAAAATTATTTAATAACCTCATGATATTAATTAAAATAATTACATAAACCTAATACTAGTAATATTATCGATTGTAATTTTATTATACATATTTGTATAACAAACTTGCACTGGATGCTTGTTTTGTCCAATTTATTATAATATTAATCGCCTCTTTGCGAGAACAACGTGACATTTCGGAAAAGGTGTTTTTTTTTTTATTCGATAATCAAAACCGCCGCGTTCAACTTTATTTTCTGCAAAAACGCGGTATTTGATAAGTGAGGGACAGCGACCCTATGAGTGAAAAGGACGACACAACAGTGGTACATTGCGTTGTCGCGTTGTCTCTTTCGCACGGGTATTTTGTTTCAACAATGTGTCAAGTCAGTTGTCACATGGAGTGCTAAAGGTGAGATGCTCTCGCTTTTCTGCAAAAACGTGACATCACGAATATACCACGGTTTAATTGCAAAGGTATGTTTCAATTCAATTATATTTTTATTATTATAATGTGATAAAGTGTATTTAACTCGGTTTTGTTGAAAAAACGAATAGTGTGCGAATTGTTATAAAATCTGATATCACGTTGTTGTTGAAATAATATCATTTTTGGATTGTGATATCTTAGGATGTTACATTGTTGATGATGAATGGAATTTTAATGCAAGAAATGTGTTCTAGTTATTTGTTGTTGTTCCGTTTTTCCGGATATTTTTTAAATTTAAATGTAAAACATAATGTTATAAGTATCACGTTGTAAACATAAAAACAAAATACAATTTAGACTTATTTTTTCAGATGGGGTCGCGGTCAAAATATTTAGTTGTAGCAACAAATAAAAATAATGACAGTGAGCAAGGCAATTCCAGTTCTAAAATGGAAATAACGAATAAAGGCTTTTGCAGACCAGCGCAACTTGCCGCGCGACGCGACTCGAACAATACAATTTCTAAGAAAACTTAACGGTATAACAATAACCAACTAAAAAAGAAAAAAAACGAAAAAAAGTATGTCACCTAAGTCGGGGAAGTCCACCCGAGCATTTTCATTACGGCACCAAATCTCTACGACCGTTCCTTCAGCTGTTTTCTAGTCTATTTTATGTACCTACATTTTAATAAAATTTTAAACTACCGGCTATGTAGGTAATGGAAAATAAATGAAATAAACTTATTGTATAGGTGACTTCGAAAAGTATTACTATGAAAATAAACCACTGCACAATCCCATAATTCAAAAAAAAAACCTCATTATGAAGTTAAAAACAATTTCTTGAAAGACCGGGCGAGGTGATGGGATGGTGAAGCTATATAGATAATCCAATCCTCTGGAATTTACTTCTGGACCCTCTACTAAAGGGGCCCAAAGAGCTGCGAGATCGCTGCCAGGCTTTCGCCGACGTGTGTTATGATCTTCGAAGGTGCGCGAAATGCTGGGTGCATTAGAGGTTCAAAGGCAGGCCGATGCCGCCTGCGAGTATATTCGGAAATGGGGCATGGCATCTGAAATAAGCTGAAGTTTGCACCACATAAAACTTGTGCAGTGGTACCAGGAAGCTAAAGTACGATGTCCAACTCCTGAGCACGGGCGGGGTCGACATTAACATGTCTAAGGAAATAAAAATACTACCACCAGCTAACATTCAACATCCACGCCGCTAACGTGTATAGAATCTACAAACAGCTATCTAGAGCGGCCCAAGTAAGCTGGGATCTCCACCCGGAGATCATCCGGAGCATTTACATGGCAGCGGTGGAGCCCGTAGTGACGCACGCGGCAAGCGCCTGGGCGCCGGCAACTAAGAAGAGTGAATTGCAGAAAATGCACTCCAATCTTCTTAGTTCACGGTCATACGGTCCAATGAGTATTCGCCCTAAAGCTCTGCAAATCCTACAGCACCGTTTCGCTGAACACATCCCTGATGCTGGCTGGGAGACTGTATGAGGCAAAGAGTACCTCAGCCAGCCCTTGCAGGCATTGAGATTGAGCGTGGTGGGTGGTGTTGTTTTGCGAAAACTTCACATCCGGCGAACCAAGGTTAGACGGTGCACATAGAGCACAACGTGGGTGTGGTCTTCTTCTTATCCCAGAGCAAAGATCTTTCCACGCAGGGCAGACCAGCTTGCGAAAGAGGCTACACTCAAGTTGAAAAAGAAGCCGGACTGTGACCGCTGCCTGTCTTCATTCGTCAATTGGCAGATCCGTATTGGGTCGCTCGACGCCAATCGTCGAGCGACCCAATACGGATCTGCCAACCAACAACCGAAGATATAAGAACGGTGAAACAGGCTCCGTCACTAAAATGTTCCTCCCAGACGGGATAGTTGCATTCAAGGGAACTAGATTTTCAACTTAAAAAAACAGCTGACGAAATGGTCGTAGAGATTCGGTGCCATAGTAAAAATTATTAGGAGGACTTCCCAAACCAGGGTAACACGTTTTTTTTCGCTGGCTTAGGGTTTTGGGCCCAACATTGTATGAACCGTGAATGGTCTCCTTTTAATAGACTGAAAAAAGAATGTTGAAAAACAATCTTGCAGAGAAAATTGTAGGTACATTTAAATGTGGATAATGAATAATGGTTATAATAGAAGAATAATGGTTGCAATACTCATTCAGGTTGATTTTTAACCGTTACTTATGATAATTTGTCCGTAGTAACCACTGTTTAGCTACAAGAATTTCAACAGCTTAATACATTTTTTTAATTTCAACAATGTGTTTTTATTACATAATTCAGCACAAAATAAAAAATAATGTCATCTACAATGTGACAAATTAATTTGTTACATCGTTCTTTTTATAGATTTCCAGGAAAAACGTGACATACACACATCAAAAGTGTCTAGGGATCAACATATATTTTTGCAATAACTTTTCTCCTGATTGATATTAATTAAAATTTTCTTTAAGGATTCATCAAATAAAGTGTTTTCGTTTGTCACAGTAACGATAAACCAAGTCACCTTTGCATTAATAAAGAAATTTGCCATTTTCCTAATAAAGGGATTTTTGACATTTGAACCACTAACATTAAAGTTCGAAAAAAAGACTGAAATAACAGTTTTCTTTAAAATTTTATAGGGTAACTTAAACAATTAATAATCCGTGTTTCTACCGCGAACACTAACAACACAAGAACATCGGTTTGGCATACTCAAAATGAGTTCATCCAAATCACGCTGTGGAATGGCCGCCCATGTTCGTTGCAACAACAAAAAAAGGTCTTCTTGCGACTGGATACCCTCCATATTCGGCAGAGCTCTTCTCTGTAGCATATCCCATGCATGCTCAATCGGGTTCAAGTCTGGCGACTGAGCAGGCCAGGGCAGGACATTGATGTTAGCTGCGGCGAGAGTCTGTCTTACAACTCTTGCGGTGTGCGGTCGTGCATTATCATGCATTAACTGAAATAAGGGACCGATTTGCACTTGTAGAGGAACGATGACGTCTGATACAATCGTCTCAGCATAAATTTGAGCGTTGAGGTTGCCTCTGATCCAAATCAACTCAGTTCTTCCGCCGATCCAAATACCCGCCCATACCATGATGGTTCCACCACTATAAGGATGGACTTCCTGGCAGGATTTTAATCGCTGTTGGCGTCCAGGGGTTCTCCAGTGTCGTATACGTCTTGTATCCGGTCTCATACCAAAACGAGACTCATCAGAAAAGCACACGAAACGCCATTGTTCTTCTGCCCAATTTCTGTGTTCAAGAGCCCATTGATATCGAATCCTACGATTGTGCATTGCTATAGGTGGTACCCGTAGCGGTCTTCGGGAATGAAGGTTCACTTCATGCAAGCGGTTTCTGACTGTTTGGTCGCTAATTAAGTTCCCTGAAGAGTGATGAAGCCTCACGGCTAACATCATGGCGGTTATTGTTGGAGCTCTTCGAGCTAAGATTTGAATGTATCGGTCTTGTCTCCGTGTGGTGCAGCGATACCGTCCTCCATGGCGCTCAGCCACGGTACCAGTGCTTCGGTAACGTGTCCAAAGTCGACTGATAACACTCTGACTTGTATTCAGAGCTAAAGCCACAGTACGTTGCCGGGAACCAGCTTCTATCATTCCCACGGCTCTGAGCATTTCTTCCCTGCTTAAATGACGTCGCTGCTCCATAATAACGTTGGTTTTAATCAGTAGTAGGGAAACAGTAGCACTAATAATGTCTTCAATGCGTTGTATGTTTTTATAGGGAAAATATTGACAGCTGATTTTCATCTTTTACTCGAATTTGATTCACAGTTCCTGATTCAAATTATGAAATGCACCAAAAAGGATCCATATAAATTTATAAAATCATAAATTTATTACAAAGCCACATCTCAATCTCAAGAAATCCGCATAAAAATGCTTGATCCCTAGACACTTTTGATGTGTGTATTTTTAACTTTTTTTTAATAATGATTTTTTATCCCAAAAGCCTTCAAATTTTAGAATCTTTTAAGTATTTTTTTAAAGTTTATTACATAACTCATATAACTTATTGCAGATTTAACGTAAAAACACCTTATTATATTTTTCATAATTTTTTTAAAGTTAAAATATCGCTTCCTGTAAAATTGCATTTTTCGAGATAGCACGTTTTTCTCGCAAAGAGGCGTATGTTGCCGTGCCCTGACCGGGTTTCATGTTGGAACTTACATAATACTTGTAACAACTAAATGTACACATAAACGCAATAAAGCGTTTGAGCTTAAAGCTTTGTGCAGACCAGCGCGACTTGTCGCGCGACGCGACACCGGTTATTGTTATACCGTGAAGTTTTCTTAGAAATTGTATTGGACGATCACGAATTCATGACGTTGATTAGCTTTTGGCTAATGCAGCGTTTGTAATAATTGGATAAAATTACACCCAATACCCCACCTTTTTCGTTTCCATTTTTTTGTAAAGTTCCAATTGTGTATGAATGTGAAGCTTTTTATTAAGAGGGCCCTTCCCGGTCCGTCTATCGTCAACGCGAGCTTGGTCGAAAAGCTTGTTGTTTCATCCAGCGCAAGTGAGAACTACTAACAAGCAAGTGAGAACGCGATAACATTGTACGAAGAATAGTGTGTAAAGATTTGTTTCAGGCCATACGTGTTTTTGAGTAAGCCTGGCAAGTTTGTGAAATAAATGTTTGTCATTTAGAATCTTCATTACAAGTGCGAGGTTTCTAGGAAGATGTTTTCTTTACTTTTCCAATTCACGAGTACATCATGACCGGCCAAAGTTCAGGTAAAATTTGTGCAATAAAGCTGATTTTTGGAGGCTTATACTGAATTTGTTTCTAATTTATTTTATTTTTTGTTCTCCTAGAAACCTAGATATAGTGCACAAGATACATATTACATAAAAAAAATCAAAGAAAGGTGTGATACTACGCCATGATCACGTACGAGCGTTTGTATGAAAAGTATGGCGGGTTGGCCGCCCTTAATACAGGTTCACTGTCCAGGCTCCAGAGTCGGAATGGTCCATAAGTCCAGTTATTTTTTTATTAAAAGTGTGTTCTGCCAAGTCCGCATTAAATAAGAGATTTTCTTCTCACGTCCACAGTGTCAGATGGCTTAGAAATTGTATTGGCGAACAGACCACATACGATCTGTGGACTGGTATGGAGTCTCTCTACAGACCGACGTGTGGTCTGTGGACAGTGAACCTGGGGACAAACATATTATAATTACATAAAGCGTAAAATGTTAGCTTGATTGATCTTCGTTGAATGTGTTTTAGGCGCCGCCTCAAAATTTGTTATTTGAAGGTCATCAATTTGTGACAAAATACATAGTTACTTTTTATTTTTCGCTTTTGTTGCAAAAAAAGTTTTTATTTTTCGCTTTTCAGTTTTTTTTCGTCGATTTGATTTTTTGCAGAAAAGTTTTTTATTGTATAAAAGCACTATAAATTACTCTTCGTAGAACTGCTTGAGCACAATATTCTTGTTAAATTAAAATATTTTGTGATCTGTCTATTGTAGAGCCCAAACGCTAAACGTCAACGAATTATAACGTTGCTAAATTGAAGAGTACAACTGTGACGTAGCATGACAACGGAAGTGACAGGTCTTACGTTACTCGAATATTTGAAGGCTGTCTCGTCACGTGTTTTTTTTTTGTTTACCTTTATTTAACTACCTAAACCTTTGTAGTATAGGTACTAATATAAAAATTATGTACCTAGGTATCTACAGTCTTTATTCTTCCAAAATTAAAGTCTCGTTTCTAAATTCGTCGGTTGACTGCGTTGTTAAAACTGAACGTGTTCCGGCCTTTTAATTTGAATCAGATAACATTTAATGTTAGCTTTCACTCGATTTCGTAATAATGTTACGATTCATGCGGGTATTGTTAAGCTAATTGGTATCGATATTTCTGTTAACCTAATGATTGTCGTGTGAAATTCTATTTGCATTTGATCGTTTTGGTTTCATTCATTATTGGAGTTTTGATTTGCGTACATTATTAAAATAGTGAACCATTAATTTGTACAGAAATTCGATATGTAATTAACGTTTAAACTCGTTCACTTCTATTGCGTTTTCATCAAATTAAAACTTAATTTAAATCTAAAAGCAAATAATGGTTATAGTTTCAATCTTGTATAATAAACGGTGTTTACAGTTAGTTAACACAAGCAAGCCATTTGCTGTTTCTCTAAAATATTTTAAGAACTAAGTTTTTATCTATTTAAAGTTTTTTATATTCACCATTTAGGTTTGAATTTTGAAACCAAAGTTTACAAAAGATCATTATAATATCTGGAGTTTAAATTAAGTTTCCATATAATTAAAAAAATAGGTAAGGTACAGGTTAAGGCTCGTGCAGACCAGTGCGACGCGACGGCGCGGCGTGCGTGACGCGACACGAACAATACAATTTCTAAGAAAACTTCACGGTATAACAATAGCCGGTGTCACGTCGCACTGTCGAGTCACGCTAGTCTGCACGATGCTTTAACCTATGAACAAATAATATTTATATATGCAAAGATAATAGTAGAACCTTTTGTGATAACATTTTTCTACACTCGCGTACATCTAATCCGTTATCGGCCGAACTATGTTCGTACTTCGTCGACCGATCTTGGCCGATCAAACCGAACATACTTAATGTAAAAGAAAGTGAATGCGTACAGCGTACACCAGTGATGCTCGGTTCCTATAAACAAATAAACGAATCGTTATGCTTACCAATGGTAGGTGTTATTATTGCCAAACTGGGCATATAAATACATTCGAAGGTTATTTTATATGTGTCAGCTACTTTCCTATGTTAGTGTAGCGGCACACCTGTGGAACGTTCGGCGCAGATCGTTCCGTCGCGTCATGTGACGCTTGCTCATGAATGCGACGTAACGTTCGGCTGATGTGTCATAGGTAACTTGAAAAACATTAGGAGCGTATTCAACCGAACCTTAAGCGCCGTACGTTCGGCAGGTGTGGCGCGACCCTTAAGAAGGAAGTTATTATTAAGAAAAAAAAAAAAAAGCTATGAGGTCTTTGCTTTATTATTGGTAAGGGTACAAGTCTTAATTTTAACCAGTGACGGACCGGTCACAATGATATTATAAGTAAAAAGGTGTAGATAGGTTATAGTCGCTCAGCAAACGACACGTTAAAATGTGGCTAATTAGCCACATTTTCTTGGTCTTGTCTCTTTTTCGCTCCCGATAATTACGTCATGCCGTCCTACTTCCACGTGTCATCTACTAGTGTGACATTGTGCCGTTTTTGAAGATCGAATGTTGAGTAGATAACCTATCTACGTCTTTTTACTTATACATAATATCATTGACCGGTCATTATCGTACGTCATCGGACGATGTCGGTTGAAGTAGTGTACGCACTCACTTTCTTTTATATATTTGTAAGATCTTGTAGCGCAGGGCCATTTGGAATTAACACAGTCATTTTGTTTATTTCAATAAACTTCACAAATATTTACCAACAGTCCTCCTAATCAACGTCATTAATACTCCAAAACATCATTGAAGCACAGCAAATGTTTACTTCAATCGGACGATGGCGGATTAGGTGTACGACTCGCGTTATCGTGTAATAGGAGATTCGCTTGAATTGATCCTATTAAGTTTTACTGCGAACATCTGATTTCCCTATGGATATACGATGAGACGAGCCTCCTAACAGCTGAAAAGTTGTTGATTAGGTAATGATAAAATTGGATTTTGTTAATGAATAATAATGATTATCTGCAGAATGGAGCAGTGGTGGCCCAGTGGTAACGGTCCCGACTTACGAGTTGTGGGTCGTGGGTTCGAACCCAAGCAGGCGCTTTACTGTGTAAATAATATCATCACCACTGCTCTCAAAACGGTGAAGGAAAACATCGTGAGGAAACCGGCATGTCTAAGAACCAAACATTCGAAGACATGTGACATCTACCAACCCGCACTGGGCCCGCGTGGTGGATTACGGCCCACTCCCTCTCACAGAGAGGCCTATGTCCCAGCAGTGAGAACATTAATAGGCTCTTGATGATGATGATGATCTGCAGACTTCTGACGTTAAATAAGTAACAGGTAGAGTATTATTCAATAGAATCAGTTTCAACATGGATTGCTACTTAAAAGAAAAAGAAAGAAAAAAGAAAGATTTTTTTTATTCTGCACAAACTAAACGCACATTTAAGAAAAAAAGACAATAAATACAAAAGTAGCCAAAAGTCTTGTATTCAAACAATAAATAAAAGTTTGACAATGTCGTACTTATTTTTTTCCATTGATGAATACTTCAGTGTCAAATTTTGTACCTACACGTGGGGGTCAACCAGCAACACTTGAGATGGAGCTATACGTGCATATCTCTATCTCTTTCACACTGAAGTAAGATTACAATATAACTGTTATAAGAGATGGAGGTCCTGTATTATACTCACTGTTCCTATTCCTTCGGGACACAGATACAGGCGTGACGCTAATAACATTTCATACAATTAAAGGCAAATTTCATCATTCTCACAGTATAAATAAGTAACAGTATTATGTCGTCATAGAAAACAACCAAAACGACGCGCGAAATCTCAGTGTATTATGTGTGTACGCAACAGTCTCGAGTGCGCGGCGGTTACGCACGGACGCGGAAGATTGTACCGAGCGGTAGTAGGTAATTATTTCAAGGGCACAGCCGAGACAACATAATACTGTTAATTTATTATACCGTGCCAATACCCAAACAACAATATAGAACTTTAAAGTGAATACTGCGGAAATAGCTCTTAAAGAAACCAATGCATAGGCATTATTGAACTTTCCAGAACCTTTGAAGGATTTCCAAATTATTCATCATCATGAACGCGATCATGTTCATTGATAGAATTAACCCTAACACATTGTTGTTGTTACAGGCAAAAAAGGTGAACAAACAGTAGCTGTGAAGACTCTCAAAGAAAATGCTTCAGAAAAGGAGAAAATAGATCTACTACAGGAACTACTAGTTATGAAGAACTTGGGATACCATCCTAATGTTGTTCAGTTGATTGGCTGTTGTACTGAAAAGGTAAGAATACCTACTAAAGGATTATAACTCTGGACTATTTTGTTTACTAAAAGCCTAACATAACCTCACACCTGTAATACCCAAAGGGTTAGGCAGAGGTGTGCCTAATAGTACACCCACATTGCGCCAGTTAAGTTTAAGTCCCATGTAATAGGGGGCGAGCCTTTTGCCATTGCTACTAAGAAATACCAATCTTAAAAATATCACCATTTCCATTATTTAAAATTAATTATGCGGTCGAAGAACACTTAAGAGGGTTTACGTCGTACGGCATTTCATACAAACTTTCAAGCCCTTGTTGCGTATATTCTGAAAGTGGGCAACGACGCCAATAGTTGTCAAATATTTCACGGTTTTGAGTAGATTTAAAATATTACTGTATGGAAATATGAATTATCGCTAACTACTGAACTAGAATATTAATTATGAAATGCAATAATTTAATATCGTTACTCCGAATATTTAGTTTTAGATGTAAAAAAAGTATTTGGAAACTTTCCAAATCCCTTTTTACGCCTAAAACGGTTACAGAATCAAATTCAGTGTTATAATTGCAATTCATTATTCATTTTTAAATCATTAATTAGTGATATTTCCATACAGTAATAATGGCAAATTAATCAAAACAGGTAAATTTACTGCTATTTGCGATGTTGTCAACTTTTAGAACATACTTCAGAAAACGCTTTGAAATAATAATTATAAGCAATACTTTACAAGTGAATGTTGTAATATAATTACTAAACCTTTAAACACAATCCAAACTACTACAGTCTAGAATAGCCTGGATTCCATTAGTTTTAGGTTTAAGACCAATTTCAGACCTAATATTGATGAATCCCATATTACAATCTAAGGATATAAGTGTTATTTGTATCGCAATAAATCTTTGGTTATTGAGGCTGGAATCTAATACAAGATGAAGTATTAATGATGATAAATATTGTAGCTAGCAAATATTTTGGTATCATAACAATAAAATTAATACCCATCTCTCGGATTCCATAAACCTTAGAGCCCTCTCCCCATCCGAAACCTATAAGTATTTGGGTATGTCGGAAGCGCCCAAGCATTAATGTTACTGACATGAAGCAATCGTTGAAGGAGCGCTTCTTTGGCCGCCTGAAGAAAGTATTTAATAGCCTTCTATCGGGCGGCAACAAGGTGCCTTCAACGGCTGGGTCATGCCGGTTTTGATGTAATCTTTCGGCATACTCAAATGGACTCAGACCGAACTCGATGCCCTGGATAGGAGGGTCCGTACGCTGTTAACCGCATATCGAATGCATCACCCACGGTCATCGGTAATGAGACTGTATATCCCGCGAAAGTGTGGAGGTCGAGGCTTTAAACGCTAAGACCCGCCACAATCGCGAGATATGCAGTCTTAGGGAATATTTAGGGCTCGAAGCCGACGTGGGGATGCATCGAGATGTGGTCGCGGTGGACAAGGGCCTTACCCCGCTCTCCTTGGCTAAAGAGAACTGGCGCAAGCCTGTAGTGATTGACACTAACGATCGCAAGGAGGTATGGCAGAGTAAGGAGCTTCACGGATGCTACTTCCGGGCCCTGCATGGACCCGATGTAGACTTCCTAGCGTCCGTAGCCTGGCTGCGTTTTGGTGACCTCTTTGAGGAAACCGAACGTTTTGTCTGTGCAATTATGGACGAAGTTATGATGACGAACAATTACCGGAGATTCATTGTGAAGGACGGCACGGTTGACATTTGTCGGGCATGCCACCGTCCGGGAGAATCAATCCGACACATAATTTCCGGGTATTCTCGTCTAGCTAACGAAGAATACTTGCATAGACACAACCTTGTAGCCAGGATTATCCACCAGCAACTTGCTCTGAAATACAGCCTTGTGGAATCTGAAGTGCCGTACTACAGGTATGTACCCGACCCAGTTCTCGAAAATGGCAATATCACATTGTACTGGGATCGTTCCATCATCACTGACAGGACTATTGTTGCAAATAAACCTGATATAGTGGTGGTGGACCGAGTAGAGCGGCGCACAATGATCATTGACATAACGATCCCGCATGACGGGAACCTCGTGAAAGCCGAGAAAGATAAACAAATCAAGTATCTTGACTTGGCTCGCGAGGTTGTCGACATGTGGAATGTGGACTCAGCGATCATTGTGCCGATAGTCGTATCAGCCAATGGCTTAATTGCCAAGAGCCTCGACCAACACCTAAAGAGGCTCTCGTTAGTCAGCTGGGTCAAGGGCTTGATTCAGAAAGCGGTACTCCTGGACACGGCTCGCATTGTCAGGAGGTTCCTCTCTCTGGAGCCCTGACCGCCGGTAGCTTGGACCCTGTTCCCGATACCGGTGGGCTACTATTTTTTATCGTTCCGGACCCATCACACCCCTGGAAGATACCCCTGGGGGTGCCACGGGAACTTGAATTCGGACCCGTGGCACCCCCTGGTCCACGGTGTACCAGTGGTATCACGGGTACTATTTACTAGTGCCTATGAATCCACCAATCGAATAGTGATGGACATGGGACAGATGGCCAACAGTGACAAAATCATTTTAATATTTATCTGTTTTGCCGCCAAGATTTGCTACTTTCAACTAACCGCCAGCGCCACGTCACTTTAGGTATAAGTTGGAACAGTGTTGGGAATATCTAATACCAATACATAAATTATTATATTTAATAACAAGTTTAGTTAACAAGAATAAAAGTCGGAAACATAATCAATGTTTAATTATTATTAATCTTACAATTTTAGTTAATATTCATGATGTAGGTTTATGAAAAACAACTTCTTCTCAAAATGCCGAATTGAAAATACATAAAATGAAACCTATTAAATCAAAATCACTATCTGTTGAAAAGTCGCTACTTAGTCAATCATAATTCGATTGCAAAATATTTTAATAACAGTCTTTTGTCGCAGTATCAAAATTAGGACACTCCGACAGATGTACCGCTTTCATATAACTATACTACGGTACCTATGCATAATGTTTTTTTAAATGATTTTCTAGGGAATAAGTTTTGTATTAACTAAACAGTATGAGAATATTTGATTTGTTATTGTATGATATGAATATCGAAACTTTTTATTTTATTTGAAACAAAAATCTGTGATTTAAGTTTTTTCAAAGTAAGTATTTTGCGTATTGATTGTTCTATGAAATGATAATGTAAGAAAAAAAATATTTGAAATGAAATTCTATAAAACTATTTTCTATAAAACAACGTGTGTCATAAAAATGTGTAATTAGCAATCAAGTTGAAGTGTATTGAAGCATTCTAATATTAATAAATAATATATCTATTGTTTGGTATTTTCTGTAGAAAAAACCGAAACAAGCAGACATCATTAATGACGATTAGATACATAGTACACATTCAATTGCAATTGCTGAACAGTGAAATAACACTGGTTGTACGTTGTTTTATAGAGAATTTTTAAGCAATAGAAATACAACGATTAATTATCAAACGATAAATATAGTTTTAATACCAAGTATATAAACATTCAAAAGCACTGCACTAATTGATCTGGGGGTGCCACGGGTCCGAATCCAAGTTCCCGTGGCACCCCCAGGGGTATCTTCCAGGGGTGCCATGGGTCCGGCATGTTTTAATGTATTTTTAATGAATTTTATAAAAATATTTAAAAATGTATCGAATAAGTATCTAAATGAATAAACAAATTAATATTATACTTACTACGTGTATACTTCTTAGATTCGATGAACGGAAATAAAATAAAAATGATTGTAATCATTTTAAACCATCCAACGAGTTACTCAAATTTTTTATACATAGTTTATAATATAAAATGTAGATAAGTACCCTACATTTTATATGGATACAACTTTCGAATAAAAAACAGAGCCGACTTTGGTGTACATAAAACCCTACAGTATGATAATCCAACCATTGAAAATGCCATGAATTCCTGTTTTGTTCGTAAATTGTCTGAAATCTATATTCAGCGATAACACTTTTGATGAAACGAAATGCTTTTTACAGGAACCCACTCTAGTTAAAACTTTTGATGAAACGAAATGCTTTTTGCAGGAACCCACCCTAGTTATAATGGAGTTCGTAAGCCTGGGCAAGCTGCAGCAGTTCCTACGAGACTCCAGAGCTGAACGCCATTACGGCAACACGCATGGAAGCCAGTTCCTGACGTCACAGGATCTCACCAAGTTTGCGTTCCAAGTCGCGAGAGGAATGCAGTTCCTTAGTTTACAAGGGGTAAGAGTATTTACTTTTCCTATCTCACCATTCAGTTGAGAGATGTCAACTGCTGGAGAAAGACCTCCCCCGAGTATTGTCTCATCGACCGGTCATGTACTTCTCGCATCCAGCAGATTCCTGCCCACTTCACCTGGGTCATCAAAATTCTAATGGCTGCTACACACAGTGCCGGCAGCATGGCCGCCGGCACTGCCCGCCGGCCATGCCGCACAAAGCCGCAGAAACAAACGCAAACAAAATGAAGGAGAAAAAGCCGGAGGCACGTGCCGCGCGGCAAAAGCCGGCGGCCATGCCGCCGGCACCGTGTGTAGGAGCCATAAAATTCAAAAATCATTTATTCAAACTAGGCTGAGAAGGCATCGATCACAGTATAATATAGGAACAGTATTATTTCTCGGCAGTGACCTTGCAATAATTATCTACGGGCCGCTCGGTAAATAAACCTTCCGCGTCCGTGCATAACTGCCGGTGCCGCGCACTCGAGACGAGACTGTTGCGTACTGTTTTATATTGAGATATCGAAGCGCGTCGTTTCGACCGTTTTCTATGAAGACATAGTACTTACTTTTTTATACTGTGGTATTTGGTATCCCTAACTATATTAATAGTGGATATAAAATAATAGTGTTATTCAAAAGGGACAAGGTCTCAGAAAGCTCTCATTTATTGAAGTCCAACCCTCCAAGGTTCACTTTTATCTGCTCCATACAGATAATAAATGAGATGATTTCTCTATTTTTACTACTTTGTTTTTCTGGTAAGTTCATTCTGAGAGACTTCTCTGGTAATTGGGTCAGTGGGCGAAATAAACTTTGAATCAGCAGCTGTCTTTCATAGAGTTTTATTAACTTTTTATCCCTCAAATAGTTCATGTATTTTCTGTTTTTTTGGGAAATCAGTATAAAAAGACATAAATAAAATAAAGAAAATCCGACAAACCTCTTTGTATTTTATAGACGATGAGATCATTAGAGAACTTAATCAATACTGCATGTTAATGGTTTTAATATCCTTTAAGAGGCCTGTTATATCACAAAATTGCGTTTTGACAGTTCCCGATGCATCGCATAAATTAGCAATTTGACACTTGTAACTATGTTTATTTTGAGTTATACTCATTTATTTAGGTACGTTTTTTTTTAAGTGTGCAATTTAGGCTGTTTTCAGACCAGCGCGATTTGTCGCGCGACGCGACACCAGTTATTGTTATACCGTGAAGTTTTGTATTGTTCGTGTCGGGTCGCGCGACAAATCGCGCTGGTCTGAAAACAGCTTAAAAATATTAATGTAATAAGGAGAAATTTAATTGCAATTATAACATTGAAGTTAATGTTGTACCCGTTTTCGTTACCGTGTACATATAAAAGCCATTTGGAAATTTTCCAAATTCTTTTTTTACATCTCAAACTAAATATTCGGTGCTACGATATTAATTATTGCAATTTATTATTAATATTCTAGTTAGTTAGTTAGCCACATTTCTTATTTTCATACAGTATTATTTACAAATTAATTAAAACAGGTAAATATTTGACAGCTATTTACGACGTTGCCAACTTTTAGGATGCACGCTTTTAATGAAAAACTAGCTTCAGAACTTTGGCTTTATAAGAAAAAATTGCGAAAAGCGAGGCCACTATAAACTATGCTAATAACTATTCTCTACCACTCAATAAGTCATAGTTGTCTTAAGTCTTTTAGTTTATCAGGCATAAGAACGCGAAAGTTGCCCATTTAACGCAAAAATCACCGTCGTAATCAGTCGAAATGTAATAGGACTCTTAATTATGTTTATAGAAGAACGTGGTCTATTCTAAAAACTCAGGCAAAAATTACATAATTATCAACTAGAAACTTCAGTGAGACAATGTTAATCGACTTCGCAAAAGTTTTGAAACGCACTTTAAGAGTTCATTTATATTGATAAACAACGAAGTTAAAGTTAAGAAATAACTTTCAAGGCAATCCCAAAACAATGTCAGTTTCGAATCGTTTCGTTACGAATTCAAATTAAACTTCTACAAGATTGGAACGAACTTCAAGCTTAGAACGAACGTTTTATACTAAGAATAATTTAAGGAGAAACAGTTTTCAGCACTTAGAATTTGTTTGTGAACTGAAGAATCTTTGTGTCTTGTTCAGCAGTCTGTGCCTGAAATAGGCTTTTAAAATTTTGAAGTATAGGCCTTATTCCTAAAATATACGCTTTTTGATGCTTACTCTTACAACAAAATATCCCTCGACTGAAATATTGAAAGAAGGGTGAATATTCCAAAAATCTTAACAATTTATGCTTCTTCTGTTTCTAAGCGGATATTTTTATAATTTTATCAAGCCAAAATTTTTCAGATATTTTGCCTTACTGAATTAGAATTACCTACTTATACAGGGTGGAACAAGACCCTTCACAAAGCCGTTATCTACGCATTCTGTACATCAAACTAAGTAACTCTGTGCAAATAGATGCTGGAAAACGATTTTTATTTTTGGTGTAAAAATTCGCTGTTTACGGTAGTCCGCAACGTAATGCACGTAAAACATTGTGCAAATGAGTGCATGCAATTGTACAGGAGGGCAAGTCTACTAATTAACAAACGTCACAATGTTCTCTCGATGGTGAGTTTTTGACAGATTTTGTATGGCAAATCTGTCAAAAACTAACAATGTAGAGACCATAGTGACGTTTGTAAATTAGTGGACTTGGCCCCCAGGGATCGTGGAAGAATTAAAAGTTAAGTTAAAACATTTTAAACATAAAAAAATTTGGAACTTTGACCTTCGGACTCAAAGTTACTGAGATATTCTTCATAACCAGAAGGTTCCCAGGTATGTAGACCGTATGATGTCCAGTACAAAAAAAAAAAAAATTGTGGAAGAACAAGACAAGTGACTGTCTACTTCCGTAAGGGTACTTTTACACCCGTTATACATTAGTTACATACAGTATTAAAATATCCTCTCTGAAAGAGTTTTCTGTAAAAAATCCTGAGCATCGCTTTCCATTTGAGGTGATCACAAAGAGAAAAACATTTCATTTTCATTTTATGAAGACTTTTCGACTACATTTCATTTCTTTAATAAAATCAATCTTCCTAGCCTTTTTCCCAACTATCTTGGGGTCGGCTTCCAGTCTAACCGGATGCAGCTGAATACCAGTATTTTACATGGAGCGACTGCCTATCTGACCTCCACAACCCAGTAACTGGGTAATACGATACCCCTTGGTAAGACTGGTGTCAGATTTTCGGGCTTCTGACTACTCGTAACGACTGTCAAAGATCCACAAATGACAGCCGGGACCAACGACTTAACGTGCTTTCCGAGGCACGGAGGAGTCTCGGTATGTAAAGACGGTCACCCATCCACTGACCAACCCCGGCAAGCGTAGCTTAACCTGATGGATCGACCCGTACGGCTTGTTATTACTTAGCCACGAGCTCCTCACATTTCATTTCTTTAATAAAGGCTTCATAATATTTTGAAGTGCCTACCCGGACGTAAAACAATATAAAAAGACTGTTTACGACACGATTCATATTACATAAATATATAAACAGTGTGTTTTCTCATAAAGGCGGAAAAATCTGACTTTTAGGATCTACGATTAAATCTTGGAGTGCTACTTGAGAATATGAATGGCACTCTTAACACTTGGAAAGGAAAGAAATGTTGCCTTTTAGTTTATAATTTTAAGACCGCGGCGACCATTGAATTGTCCATACAAACGTAATACCTACCTAAATAATTTGCAATTTGAGCATATTTCCATCATATTATGTTAATATTCGGATTTAGACAGTATTTATGATCTAGGCTCGTACATCGTTTTTTTTTTTCAAAAAACTTACCCAAAATGAAGTCGAATTGAATTTCGCACATTTTTACAGCTAAATGACATGTTTTCATACTGTTTTTTCTGTATTATAAACAAAAATATTTGGAATATTGTTTCGGCAGGAGCATAGCTTATATTATCAAATTACAAAGTATCGAAAAAGTTATGAAAAAATATTAAGTTTTCATTCATCATTTTTGGTATTACGGAACACATCCCTTAAGCTCAGAATTTGGACTGGACTATCTTTTTGTTTATGCAATCAACTTGAGAACCAATTAATATTATTATGTCATTGATTCGAGTACCTATTAAAGTCAAGAAAATAACTTGTTATGCGAATTGACTTCCAAGAATAATTCCTTATAATCAAATCACTACTGTCATTCTTTGACAGTTCGCACAACTGTTCGGTTCACAATGGGCTTGGCAACTGTCAAAGCTGCCTAGCATAGCTTTAACAAAATAAAAGAATTTTCTAAGGAACATTTTGATTGGACATTTATTTGACATTCATTTGATATGACAAGGCTTCCTCGTAAAGATCCACCTCGTTTCTTCAGTTCATCTTTTAATTCACTTGTCCGCCATGTCGAGTACATATTTTATCACAACAGTTATTTCTATGTTACAAAAAAAAAACTCAGTCAACAAGGAAAGGCAAAACACAATACAAACGTGAACAGGTGAAAGCTATACTAGCGCCATCTATCTAAAGTTTTCACCGGGCAACCTAAGGACTCCCGCAGAAATACAATTTTGTTGTTGGCTTACTAAATCGCAGAGTATACCAATAGGTATAGCGACATTATGCTAGCCCGCACATCTTGTCCAACTAAACCGGAATCTGTATCATAATAAGTTACAATAGTTGGCCAACTTACAATTGTATGTCTTCGGGAGCTCTAATTGCGTACGACTGCGTGCACTGACTGGACAGGTCCACGCAATCTGTGTGGCTACACACATTAACATAATTTCACGCCTTGTTTCCCCTAAGGTTTAGGCAGAGGAGTATCCATATTTATACATATCCCACATTTCGCCAGTTATGTTTATATTGCCATTAACCAGGCATAAATCCAGACTCCGGGCTGCTACTGAGAAATTCTTAATGGAAAACCCAATAACACTTTGCCCGACCTGGGATTCGAACCCAGGACCTCATGCTCTGCAGTAGCTGTGTGGTTCTTTCCTCAAAAAACCATTTCAGACACCAATCTACATGGTCTTCACACATCTGACCAAGTTTATGTCTGGGCTTTAAAAGAGACTGTGGCCCTGGCCTTTGAGTTTGTTTCGGCCTTTCTTCTCAGAGAGTTTTAAAAATATGACTGACGTGTTTATGTGTTTGTATAGACCTACTTAAGTTACCATTCCGTAGCTGACCGCAGGCGGCAACTACATACTTCGTGTCACCGTGTTTCTATGTATTTCTATGGAGGCGACGTGTCGCTAGCTACGGAAGTTATTTCATAAAAATTCAAAGAAACCTGTTGTGTCGCAGCTACACGTCACCTGCAGTTGCCGCCTGCGGTCGACTACGGAATGGTACCTTTACAGAAATATAATCATTTATCATTCGTTAATAATTAATTTCGCTGACTGTACCACAATAACCAATAGACGCAGTCAAGCAATTAACTATCAAACTAGTCTCAGGGACTTTAATTAATGATCCAATTCTAGGACATTTTCTTCAGTCTAGTAATTTCGTAGGTACTTTTTGGTATAGACATCTTTTTGAAGGCTCAGCGGCACAGAATAAAACAGATAATTCACTGCGCAAAATCATTTAAATAAAAAGCAACTCTTGCTACGACACAATACAGTGTAATTCAGATCACACAGCGCTAATTACCCACAGTTATATTCACCTATAAGTTGCCTCTCTTTCCATCGCCTTCTATATTCTAGATTTCCTTTCTATCGCGTAACTCTTAGATCTTCTGACAACGTTACACTCACTGAATTGACTCAACAAATCGAGCCCACCGCCAACTTGTAGCTCCATATCTAAAATGTGGAGTGAAACTGGTGGAGGCCCAATTTACAAATAATTAGCAGTATTTTCTATTATTGTAATTAGTTATGCCAAATAAATCATTCCAAAGCTATTATGAAATTATGTGCTACAAATATTTCTTTTGAAGCTGTAAATCACTCGTTAAACAAAGTTGCAAATCTGAAAACACATGGGTACCACATATTTAACATGTCACAAAAACAAATACAACATTTCCAATTATTTAGAGAGATATCATTACTCATTATTATCTTGTCAAGAGCCCAACGTTTTGCGGTAATACTGCTTTTATTTGAGTTCTAACAAGACAACCCTTAAGGCTCATTTACACTAGGAGTGTTTCTCGCTGTCGCGAAGCGAAAATGTGCGTGGGCATTTCGCCAGGCGATCATCTTACTTATACATACATAATCATATTAAAGTTCCCACTGCTGGGACACAGGCCTCCTCTCTGTGAGAGGGGTGGGCTGTAATCAACCATGCGGGCCCAGTGCGGGTTGGTAGATGTCACATGTCTTCGAACTTTTGGTTCTAAGTCATGCCGGTTACCTCACGATGTTTTCCTGCACCGTTTTGAGTGCAGCGGTGATGAAATCATTTACACAAAGTAAAGCGCCTGCTTGGGTTCAAACCCACGACCTACAACTTGTAAGTCGGGGCCGTTACCACTGGGCCACCACTGCGTGATCATCTTACTCAAGCATAGTATGTGTTAGTAACACCCAGGCGGGAAACAGAAAATCGTCTACGATTATTTCAATAGATAGACGAAATCTTTTATTTCCAGATACAAATAAAACCACATAGTACAATGTTCAGTAAATACACACATAGATAACGTAATAAATATACAATGTCATAAATATAACACATTCACATTAAACACATACACGTCGAAATTGCCTGAAGTAGACTTCCCAGGCAATTTTCTCGAACTGCGATGCAAAATTTCGAATGAATTTTATTTTCTACTTTCACCATGTGATTCTCGTATTAGCTAGACGAGAAACCCACCCTGTATCAATGCGCCTCAACATACGAAATGGCCTAGACTAATTGAGAAAAATTCATGTCTTTAGTTTTTTGCTAATTTTTCTCAAATTCTCAAGTAATCTTCAACTGTTTATCTCAAGTTAAAGAGAAGCTGCGGTTCGTTAGTGTACAGGCCTTTTTACTTTGCAAAATGAATTAATTTGTCCTTGTTAAGATTTTGTAGTAAAATAAATTTTTTTCTTTGCTGTTTAACTAAACCACGAGTTTAAATAAGCAAAACGTTATTATACTTTTTTTTTTATATGTGTAACGTTTTCCTCTCGCTTTTCTGCAATCTGTGGGAGTGATTTCGTGAAAAGGGACGGAAGTGTGTAACAGAAAGCCAGGGTAGCGCGCGCTTGATTTGACCAATGAGCGCGCGCGGTGCTAGAGTTGGCTGTCAGATAGTACCAACCCATTTTCCGAGAGGTTGTAAACAGGATGATGATGATGATGATGGTAATGATAAATATTGTTTATATCATATATTCGTCAGCCAAGATGTTACACATCTCAGATCAAACTGCCTGCAAGGGGCTCACCAAAGATGGATGGAAATTCTTAAAAAGTTGCCTCGGAAAACGCATTAATCGTCGATTTTGGTTGTCAGAAAAATAACTATAACAACCGTTTGGGGGGGTAATAAACCTTATAATTTAATTAATTTCCTTTCGAATTTGTTCGATCACTTGTGTAAACAAGCCCTAACCACTCTCGTCTAAGATACTTTAAACCAACCGGCATGAGTGGGCCCACAGGCAAAGAATAATGACTATCAATCGAATCTCTGGCATTTATTTCTCAGTGACACAGAATAAGCATAATATGCTTATTGATATTATTGCTGATTATGATATTATCATAATCAGCCAATAATGTTCTCACTGCTGGGGCCTCTGCCTCCTTTCTGTCAGAGGAAGCGGGCCATAATCCACCACGCGGGCCCGGTGCGGATTTGTGAATGTCACATTGTCTTCGAATTTTTCTGTTCTAGTACATGACGGTTTCCTTACGATGTTTTCCTTTTTAAGAGCAGAGATCAAATAAAATACACAAAGAGATAAAACCAATTAAATTTTCCTCTTTATTTTCCAGATTATCCATCGAGACTTGGCAGCGAGGAATGTGCTGATAACAGAAGATAGGGTGTGTAAGGTAGCAGACTTCGGGTTTGCGAGGGATGTGGCAGACACTCATGTGTACGAGAGGAAGAGTGACGGACGGCTGCCTATCAGGTTTGTTGCGACCCTTTTACTTTATGTAGAACGTAAAGTGACCCATTCTTTCTATAGATGCTTCAGTTTTTGTTTCTTTAGAAAACCAGCGTCAGACAGCATCTGCCATGTCTGGTATTACTGCTGAAATAGACCTTTTTAGCGCAGCCGTGAGTCACACACTATTCTTTTTCAAGAATTTCACTTTTTAACCAACTGCGGTGAAGCTAAAAAAGGAGGAATATGTATTTGACCTGTAATGTTCGTCCGTAACTACCAAATGGCTGAACCGATTTTGATGAAACATAAGTCGTTAGATTCGTCTTTATTGCGCGAGTAGTCACTGGGTTTTTTTTTAATGGCGCATTTTTGGCGCTAATCCTATGTTTAAAAAAAAACTCCCTGCCTTATCGAGAGGTATCGAAATGAAAGGTTTTGAAAGCTGATTACAAAAATATAATCAAATTTTAAGCTCAAATGTAATTTGGAATGAGATAAGCTAAAAAATTCAAAGGTTGAATACTGTTGCGAAACAAATGTTAATCTTTATTTCTCCTCTTATGGTAACAGATTACCCAGTCAGTCAGTGAGGTTGGTCACTACCAACCTCACTGACTGACTGGGTAATCTAATACTCTGAGCAGTCAGTGTCACTACACTGACTGCTCAGAGTATTTAATTAAATCTGTAATGGCTCTTGAAGTAAGGATCTTTTAATATTCACGGTGATTGAAGATGAAAAATAAAAATATCCTCTAAAAATTCTAGTTACTTGTTTGCTGTACTTGAATCAGTTTAATATCGCGGATGAACCTTGTTAATGCATAATGATTAAGCTTTAACAGACCAGGGATAGTTACAAGCTATCACACCCACGGGTGTACTGAATGTGGGCTAAGGATTACCTCCTTCCATTACGTGGAACAAGATGGAAATCAGACCGTTAATAATATTGTACCTAATCCCGGTTAGTTCCGCTATACTCTAGTTTCTGACATTTTTCCAGAAAACTTTGTTGTTTCTAGTAAGTTATTATTGTTAGTTTCTCGCAAATTTACTGCACACACTGCACACCGTGTAACCTCTTGAGAAATTATAAAGTTCTGATTTTCTCAGGTCTACGATAAAACGAATCCCCTGAATTAACGATAAATTAAGCCACTTGTTCTAAGTTTACGGTTACAAGGATTCAATGTGTTATTTGAGCCCACAAGTTATTCTGAGCTGTAGAGATAAATATTTAAGTAAGGCTCTTGGACAATAAATTATGGTAGTCCCTTTAGCTTAAGTGGTCTAAAATGTAGAATTGAAACTTGATGTAAAAAGCGTAGAATTAGGAAAGAAACCGTTGGTCAAGACTGAGATGATGACATGAGAGAGATGAAAACGTATTTCAACCGAATTCAAAAAGAGGAGGTTATCAATTCGACTGTATGTTTTTTTTTTGGTTAGCTTCATTAATACGTGTTTTTTCCACTTAGCCTATGTGGATGATAATGATGATAAGTTCCTATCACTGTTATTTACATAGAAGGTACTGGTATTTAAATTACCACATTACTTAGTAATATTTTTATGAAAATTATGAAGAAATTATAGTTATCACTGTAACGCACTGAAATTAAAATCAATATTTTATTGACGAAATACTGATTTTAATTTGATAGCAAGAACATAATTAAATCCAAACCCTCTTCCTTTTTGCAGATGGATGGCCCCCGAGTCTCTCTACGACAATATATTTAGCGTTAAGTCTGATATTTGGAGCTTCGGCATCCTGCTGTGGGAGATCGTGACCCTTGGATCCACACCATATCCTGGATTGTCAGCCAATGACGTCATGAAAAAGGTACGTTCTGCTTTACTTATAAAACTACTCCCGTTTAATCATCCCGTTATTATAAGCATTGATTATTTTTTGTAAGCGTGAGTGACTTTGATAACAGTTCAAATTGAACTTTAGCTGTAACTCAGTATAACTGAAATTGGAATAGTCTGCGCTGAATTTTATCTCAATTTACATATTTAGGTACTTATATATTTTGAGATAGTACCAACCAGAGAGTTGGCTACAACTACGCCTGATTACTTTCAGTTTAACTGAATAAATAAGTATGCACATTTTTAGATCTACTAGGAAATATCGTTAATATTATCAAGATATATTATAGAAATATTCACATAAGATTCGAAATCTTAGGTGAAAATGATATTTCGTGGTACGATAATAAAACTGTAATAACGCCTACCTAAAATCAAATTCTTTAGGCTTCGCACTTCCTTTCACATTGTTGTAATGAACCCTTCGATCAACAGTATATTGTTGATCGAAGAATGAACCCATAAGAAATTATAGATTGATAAACAAGGGGTTAAAATGGTCCAATAAATACAAGGTGTTTTACTCCTCAGCTTTAGCGAGGGAGTAAATAGAAAGCGAGCTAAAAGTTACACTTTTTATCCCGATATTCCTACGGGATTGAGACTTATGCGGGTGAAACTGCGGGGCACTGCTAGTGTTTCATAATAGAAATAATAATTAATTAAAAAAAACTGTAATATAGGAATAACGAGAATTTGCTACCTAACTCGATAGCAAAGGTTTATTGACTGTAATAATCTTCCTACTTATGTTACCATGGTAAGTCTAGGCATGGTAAGTCTTTTTATCTATTAGAGTAGGTACTCTTATAGATAAAAAGACTCTCGTGAAAGTAGGGTTTTCGCTCCAGCTGGCTTTATAACCCAGAGACGAGAAAAGAACATTTATCTACTTACTAACTTGTAAGTAATAAATTCTAACTTTTTCATGATACGCTCTCAACTTATGACATCTTAATCTTAAGTTTAAGCATGTGTTCTTGAGCGATGACGATGCAAAACTATTCGCTCTTGCATGTCACAGCGTACATATTTTATATTTAAAGAGTAAAGTTTTAATACGTGGCACCTGGGTATCACGCATCTTTTTATAAATAAACTAGTGGACCTGGCAGACGTTGTCCTGCCCGAACAGCGCCACTTACCGGGTCCAATTGTATTTTCAAACTATCCAGGGACCCACTCGAATATACACACAAAATTTCATTCAAATCGGTCCAGCCGTTTAGGAGGAGTTAGGTGACAAACACGTACAAAAGAATTATAAAGACTAGCTTTGAAGTGAAGGTCTGAAGTTATCCCACGGGATTGTACTACCAGGAAAAAAGTATCGCATTTCCTAACAGGATCTACTAACGGAACTACCGGGATAAAAAGTTGTCTTCATAACCATCGTAACCCAGGTCATGGCCTATCCGTGTGCCAAATTTCATCCATTTCCCGAAGGAAATACGGCTCAAAAACCGTTGAGGCGTGAAAATGTAACAGACAGATAGGTAGAATACTTTCGCTTATATAATATTAGCAAGGATGTTTTGAAGGTGCATTCATCACATTAGACGAATAATTTCTCACGCAACCGCAAAATACTTACATGTCTCTGAAATAACACTAAGTTTTTTCTGACAACAGTTTTTTAGGCACGTAGTACCAGGACCAGCCTATTAATTTTTATCTGGCACTTTCGTCTAACTTAATCATCTACTTTTTTTTACTCTGAAAAACAGTTAATATATGAATCATGCTTTTCTACGCATAACATAAACATTCTAAGTCATTCATTCATATTCACAAATCCAGAAATACCTACTTTGCTTTGTTCCTTAACGCCCACAACATAATATTCCCAAAAACTCCATACAAATTACGCTGTGGTTAGAATATTAAAATGTGAAAGATTACATTATTTTTATTCCTGTAGACCTCCAGTCTACAGGAATAAAAATAATGAATGACGTTGAAACAGAGCAGCGTGGCTTGGCGATGTCAGTTAATCACATTAGCAATTTAAACTTGCACTAGGCACGTCAGAATCGCTAACGTAGTCGAAATGCGGTGTCAGACCGGCTAGAGAACTGTTTTATTTCACTATTTGGCAACTTTCGGATACTTTTTTTAGGATACATAGAGGAATGTTAAATGTTACCAATTTTAATCTCAAAAATGATGCAAAAGTATTGTCTGGAGTTGGGTTTTTCCATCTGGAATTTCTCAATAGTTGCCCGGAGTATGGATTTGTACCCGGGTGATGGCAATGCTTGCCCCCTATTACATGGGACTTATTCATAACTGGCAACATATGGGTGTACTATAAGTACACCTCTGCTGGTGATGTTTATCTATAAATAATAATGAGATACTGCGAATAATAATATGTCCGCTTGTCGGGCTGATTACGGACATGTTCTCGCGCCACACACAGTTATGGCGACTTAAGGACCAATATTGAGACGCTTACCTTAAAGGACCAGTTTATGTTTGCCAATCTACATGCTATGTCATCCTTTGTCAAAAGAAAGTAGCCTTCAATGATGGGACGATAGACTTACCCAAGTTAAATAATATCTAATTTTGTCCCCTTCCTTCCCAGGTCATCGAAGGATATCGTCTCGAAAAGCCGGAGCACTGTCATAGGGAGCTCTACAACATAATGTATTATTGCTGGGAGGCGGAACCGAAGGAACGACCTGACTTCGCAGACATTGTCGCTAGATTAGAACCACTAATTAACAAAGATATGGACTACATACAGCTGGAAAGATTCCCAGATCATTCGTATTATAATTTGCAACATCTAGATGGGGAGAAACTATGATTATTTAAGTGAAGAAAGATAAAAAAATATAAAGATAGTGAAATTGTTGATAAAGTGAAAATACCTCCGTCGTTTGAAATTTTCTTTATGAAAATCCGCTAGCAATTACAGTTTTAATTTTCATCTCTCCCAATATTTTTTCCATAAGTGTCCTAATTGGCGTTGGCATGTTTAAATTATCTAGATAATTTCTTATTTATAAAAACTGCTATCAATTAATGTTTCTTTTAAGAGGTATTGCCACTCTATCGACGTCGGACATCAAACTATTTATTTGTGAAAGAAACAAAGTGCTTCATAAACTTATCAATAAAAGACAGTAAAGGTGAATCATAGTTTGTATTATATTGTGCATTATTTAGACTTATGAGTACATGTTAGTACCTATAATCCTTATAAGTGGTACCTATGGGTAATTTATGTAAATATCATCTGAATTAGAAATTACTGCATACACATGTTTCATTATTTTAAAATAAAATGAACATATCGTTGATCTTACGTACTTAATTGCAAAAGTTTGAAAAATATTTTAAAACTCATCTCATTAATTAAAAATTTAAAACAATCAAGTTATAAATGAGTACTTAATGCAAATTAATTTTAAACTGCTGCTTAAACAAACAAAAAAAACTGAGATTAAAATACTTTTAATGATTGCAATAATATTTTAAGTAATTATAGAACTTCACATAGACTAGTCTTTAGAATATTATAATGATTGTAATTTAAGTAATCAAATAATGACCTTATAAATGTACAGTACATTTAAGCTTTTCGTGTAATAAAAATACATACAATTTGTATAATAAATGTTTTGTTGTATAAAGATTGTTTTCATAATTTCCCTTTATAACCAAAATCACAGCGACAAAATACGTTGGACTCATAAAGTCATGACAAAAAGTTCATTCTTCGTTTACACTGAGAAAATTTTCTCTGTACATATCCAGTCTTGACTACTATTTCTACAATAAGCACCAAACTTCCGCTAACATACCCGAAAGCTAAAGCCAAGAAACCGCCTTGCAAATGCTGCCACGACAAAGGATTAACATCGGATTTCTCCTTCAATAAAGCCCTCAGTTGACGAGCTCTTCGCCTCTCAGTGAACGTTGCAAAGTGATCCCTAAGAGCTTCATTTAACCCGCTCTGCTTAAGCAGCGTTATTGTTGTTGAAAACTCCAGCATAAAAGGAAACCCTTTTAAAGCTATAGTCTCTATAGGTACACTGAAAACGTTCTCCGTAAACATATAGTATTTATGGTTACCAATACTGTCACTCAGCTCTGGTGTAATTGAAGAAACATGAGCCAACTCAAGACGACTGCACAGCAGCGAAAAATTCCTATGAACAGCAACATCTATCATTGCTTTAGTAACATTTTCAACATCAATCCATTTCTCACCAATACGATAGTCGAAGGGATCAGATGAGTTATAAAATAGATCATGTAACTCCTCGAAACCACCAAATTTTAAATCACTGTCAACCAATTCTTCGACTGTCTGTATTTGGTACTCATAAGATGGGTTCGTCAACACATCGAATAATTTCGTTTGGTATGCCGTTGAAAATAGTATACAATAGATATTGAGAAATACAAAAAACACGCGAAGACTTTCTTTAGAAGGATGTAGGTAAGCTGCAAACCCCAATATTGTAATCCAAGTATTAAGAAAACAATGACCGAACGAACTATTGTAATCAGAATCTCCACTGAGCTGGCCTATAAGTTTCCACGTTATACCACACAGAAAAAAACCAGCTATTACAGAATACCAAACGAAACGCGTAAATATAATAACCAAAGCTACCCATGCAGCTGATTTGTGAGCTCTTGGAACAACCCAAGTATAAGCATCGGCTAAATACGTAATGCTTGTCTCAAAGTCTTCGTGCACATCGAAATCTGGAAATATTCCACCCAAAAGCAAGTGTCCTTTCTTCGATGCCAATTGCTTTAAAGCTCCATTCCATTCACCAACATTTTCTCTTTCTCCTCGGAATCCATCAACGAACTGATATCTAGCCGTCATCTTATATCGTCTAAGCGTTGAACTTATCATTTTTTTCTCAATATTAACCTCACGATCATTATCACTTATGAACGGCTGTCTTTGCAATGCTATTATTTCTATGACGCAACCATTCATGTCGTATGGTACTTTATCATCAAACACATCTTTATCATATTTTAATACCCCTCGTTCACATATGTTTTGTATCACAAGTCTGTCTTTAGCAGTTTCGTTGAAATAACCACAATACTCTGGAGGGTCGTAAGGTTTCCAACTATAAATAATGCCGTTTCGAAAATTGTTTGCTTGAGGCACAGCTATAATAATATTTATTGCATTATATTTGAAGAGACAGCTAAGTACTTTCTCGACGTATTCAATATTAATTTTATCATTCTGAACGAAGTTTAAAAGTAAAATAACAAATTTTGCAAATGGGTTCCAATTTCGTGATCGTATTAGTTTACTGGCTAGAAAAGAAAAGTCAGTGTAACTGTCTATTATGATAATAAAGTAATTAGCTATTGGTATGGCTACATAATTATCTACGTGCAGTACTCCAAGATTATAATTATCTTGATCACAGATTTCCACTTCTTTTTCAGGACTCATGACTTGCACACTAAACTTAAGTTTTTCATTGATCTTCTTCAATAGTTCAGTCCTAATTTTCGATACAGAAGTGCTCACATTATTAGTGTTAGCAATTATCAAAAGACCAGGCTCTTCGAATTCATTTTCCATCACTTGACTAATACATCTAGTATAGTCATTAATAACAGTAGGGCCATGTGGATTTACAACTCCATGAGAATTATCAACTAACACGAATATTACTAGAATTATTTTATGGACAGACATCCGTGTTGCCTTAATTTAAAAACCATTAGTACTAAAATCAAAACTACAATAAACTGCTGTTGCATGATTAGTATCGTCATGTTGTTTAATCTACACTGATCTCTACTTAAAAGCACAAATAACATTATAAATGTGACATAAATCATCGGTGTATTCATGTTCAAGGAAAGCATTTATTTCAAACCATACAACATACCTTTTTACTAAGTATTATTGTTGTATCACAAATTGTTGAGCACAATAAAAATTAAGGTTTGATTCAATGGCTTTTAGTTTTAATAGATTTAGGTATAACGATTGTAGATCGCTTCAAAACGCGCCTTGCGTGTACAGTATAACAACGAGTTCAACAGCGTTTTTTTAGCACTTCGGGGATGTTAGCTGAGGCGAGGATTGATGGTTTTCATGCCATCATTTGAAAGCGGTGTGCGACGATCCTCCGTAGAATGCTTGCCAGTCCCCACTGAGCACGTTCATACGGTTACTAGTACGTACGACGTACTACATGGATAGTGTGAAAAAAGATAAAGAAAGAAAAATAATACATTTATTTAGCACAGACAAAAAGGCACACAACACACAACACAACATAATTATAACACAAGTAAAAAAAAAGATAATAAAAAGGAAACAAATAAAAAGTGTAAAATAATAATTTAACAGAATGTGTGCCTCGCGGCTGCGCCAAATAGGCCCAGTTCAGCAAAAATGCTAGACAACTAGTGCCTGACGCTGGTTTTCAACTGGACCTGGCATTTGTGGCCTGGTGAGTGTGTGTGTGTGTGGTGTGAAGTTCGGCTCCAGATTACACCTAACATAAGATTATTATTTAAATACTAACATTCATTTTAAGTGTTCTTTACTAGCACAACTGGATGGATTCTTTGTGGTCTGATAACAAAGGTTTATTATTAAAACGTCACACTACATAACGATGACCATTTTTTTTAAATACCTTAACGTAATATTAAGAAAGAAAAGAAAGAAACATGTTTATTCTGCACAAACAAAACGCACTTTACAAATAAATGACATAAAACACACTCATACCAAGTAGTCAAAGCCTCATATTCAATAGAATATGATATAGAAATATATAATAATATATTTCTATATCTCTTGAAAACGAAACGAATAAACTTCTTCCTTGCTTTTCAAGTCATTTTAAATATTAAAATGTCTACTAGTCGAGTCTGCAAACATCTTGGACGCACTTCAAAACTTATTGTAGTGGGTTTTTGTACGTGGGTTTAGTTTAATATTAAAATTGCGAACAAAATGTGAATATTTTTTTCTATGTTAGTTTTAAAAGCTCCGAAAGCTTTTGAAGAACATAAAATAAATTTATAAATGTAATTATTTAGATATCTTCAGCAGTTGAGTTTTAATTGGCTTTATACAAGCAACGGATTTTTTTAAAGTTAAATTTTTACAGTCGGCCTTTATTTCTAAATCAAACATTCCAGTCAAATTATATGATAATGCTCGAAAAATCAAACACAATTTGGTAAAAGAAAATTCGTGGAAATGGTTTTTTTTGATGCTCCGGAGTGCTCACTCTTATTTCAAATTATATATAGATTAAAATGTTTCAGGTTCAACATTTTTCCTAGAAACTTGTATTAAATATTCCTCAGTATAATTTACATTTTTTATCAGTTTTTTAAGAGGCTGACAACAGCTAAAACGCAATCATTGTCGGACTGCATAGAAAAGAAAGAAAAGCGCGATGACACAACGCTGGTAATTAATTGAAAAATATAAAGCAAATCTATTTACAAAAACTATATATTTATAAGTATTTTTTTAGGTATCTTCGTGTTTTTTTTCTATCGTATCAAAATTTGTTATACATATTATGTTTTAGTTTTCAACACACTACCTAACTAGCATATATTATATCCTGAAGACTATCATATATTTTTTCTGATTTTGTTTTGTGCTTTTAGGTATTATAAAACTTTAGCTTCTTATAATCCCTTTAATAAAACTTTTAATGTGTTGTGACTTTGTGCTAAATGTGGCATTAACTTTTGACACAAATTATGGTTCTAGCAACGATAGGTTTCATTGACAATACGAATTTTATTTACGAAATTAGTTGGTCCTTTTAGTCGCGTTCGGTGAATCTTTTTCATTATTTTTGCAATATGAATTTTATTTAAAATAATTATCATAAATTATAGTTTTTTATTTTTCAAAACTGTTATTGTAAGTTTTCTGTTGGTGAATATCTCGCCTTGTTTTTTCTACTGTAAGTACCGATATAAAATTCTATCCAAGTACAACCGAAAAAAACAAAAACATTTTAAAATGTGCTGCTGAAATATTAAACTAAGTGTTTCACTGAATGCACAACTGAATAAAACTAAAATATCTTAAAAGCTGCTACTGAAATAATAAAGTAAAGTGTTCCGAAATCTATTTATTAGTAATTTAAAGAAAACACTAAACTAAAACGACGCCTGTCTCAGTTCACAAACTTGTTTACTGTCTAGGACTTTAAACTTTTGTACAAAATTTTAACGTCCCAAGAGAAAACTTACTTTAAGGATAAGTAATTGCAGGTTTTTGTATAGACAAGCTAAATTGACGCAAATAGTTCTTCACTGGAAATAATAATTATCTGCTTACTTTAGAATAATACCTTTAATCGAGCAATTCTTGTTGTATATAATACAGTATGTTAACTAACAGAGGGCGTTCCCGTTAACCCGCAATAGTATAGCTTCCATACATGCTAGAAAAAATATTAAAATCGAAAAAAAAGAAACTTTATTTTATTTTTTTATCATAAAATAACAAGGAAAAATATTAATTTCATACGTAAAACAAACACTCTGTACACGCGTACTTGTCGCACTTGTCTTTCCAAGTTGAAAGACAAGTGAGCGTGTACAGAGTGTTACATTTACGTATCGATTAAAAAAAAAAATTGAAAATTTTATTTAAAATTTTTTTTTTTTTTTCGCTTTTAATATTTTTTCTAGCATGTATGGACGCTATACTATTGCGGGTTAACGGGAACGCCCTCTGTTAGTTAACATACTCTATATAATCTCGGAAACGGCTTCAACGATTTTGACGACAATTGCAACTATATGGTGTACGGGGGTGAAAAATCGATCTAGCTAGGTATCATAACTGGGAAAAAACGTTTTCATTATTTTCACAGTCTGGGGAATCTGATAAAACGTGGTGTACCTGGACGATATGTTTATATTTTCACCCGAGCAGAGTTCGGCTTAACCAGATATTATTTATTTAATCTCCAATGTGTACTTTTCCTTTATGCTCAAAATGTTCATCTTCATCTTCATCATAAAGGGGTGTTGAAAAAAGCTCCTATAGATACAGGTTTATTGGTGAAACACCAACCACCGGTTAAGGGGTTATTGTACTTATCATTATGAACAACTTTTACTATGGAACCAACGCGACCGCTGCAATCGCGAAAACAAAAAAATATTTTATGTTCGCGTAACTCGTCAAAATGTAGAGAACAATTGTTTTTTTTTGTGATTCGTGTTTGATCCCATAATATAAGTTGTTCATAATAATGAGTAGGTACAATATTACTCTATAAGAGGTTATTATAATAATATAAATAATAATAATCTCCATTCTGTTTATTTTCTATTATTCTAAGCCCACTGCTGGGCAAAGGCCTCTTCTTTATAGTTTCTCTAGTAACTTTTTCTAGCTTTACTATCAAACTAACGAGCCTTAAAGTAGTCGCATATGTCGCATCTGACATCTCACCTTGGAGTTAATAACTCCATATGTTCATAATAATGAGTAGGTACAATATTACTCTATATAACCTCTTATAGAGTAATATTGTACCTACTCATTATTATGAACAACTTATATTATGGGATCAAACACGAATCACAAAAAAAAACAATTGTTCTCTACATTTTGACGAGTTACGCGAACATAAAATATTTTTTTGTTTTCGCGATTGCAGCGGTCGCGTTGGTTCCATAGTAAAAGTTGTTCATAATGATAAGTACAATAACCCCTTAACCGGTGGTTGGTGTTTCACCAATAAACCTGTATCTATAGGAGCTTTTTTCAACACCCCTTTATGATGAAGATGAAGATGAACATTTTGAGCATAAAGGAAAAGTACACATTGGAGATTAAATAAATAATATTTGGTTAAGCCGAACTCTGCTCGGGTGAAAATATAAACATATCGTCCAGGTACACCACGTTTTATCAGATTCCCCAGACTGTGAAAATAATGAAAACGTTTTTTCCCAGTTATGATACCTAGCTAGATCGATTTTTCACCCCCGTACACCATATAGTTGCAATTGTCGTCGAAATCGTTGAAGCCGTTTCCGAGATTATATAGAGTATGTTAACTAACAGAGGGCGTTCCCGTTAACCCGCAATAGTATAGCGTCCATACATGCTAGAAAAAATATTAAAAGTGAAAAAAAAAAAAAAAATTTAAATAAAATTTTCAATTTTTTTTTTAAATCGATACGTAAATGTAACACTCTGTACACGCTCACTTGTCTTTCAACTTGGAAAGACAAGTGCGACAAGTACGCGTGTACAGAGTGTTTGTTTTACGTATGAAATTAATATTTTTCCTTGTTATTTTATGATAAAAAAATAAAATAAAGTTTATTTTTTTTCGATTTTAATATTTTTTCTAGCATGTATGGAAGCTATACTATTGCGGGTTAACGGGAACGCCCTCTGTTAGTTAACATACTGTATTATATACAACAAGAATTGCTCGATTAAAGGTATTATTCTAAAGTAAGCAGATAATTATGATTTCCAGTGAAGAACTATTTGCGTCAATTTAGCTTGTCTATACAAAAACCTGCAATTACTTATCCTTAAAGTAAGTTTTCTCTTGGGACGTTAAAATTTTGTACAAAAGTTTAAAGTCCTAGACAGTAAACAAGTTTGTGAACTGAGACAGGCGTCGTTTTAGTTTAGTGTTTTCTTTAAATTACTAATAAATAGATTTCGGAACACTTTACTTTATTATTTCAGTAGCAGCTTTTAAGATATTTTAGTTTTATTCAGTTGTGCATTCAGTCACCACTGCTCTCAAAAACGGTGAAGGAAAACATCGTGAGGAAACCAGCATGTCTTAAAGCCAACTCCCACGGTGCGCCATATCGCGGACGCGCACCAGCCCGCACGAGGACGCACCGCCACGCACGCTTTCAACGCGCGTCTGCGCTACCACACACGCTAGGTTTCCCACGGTGCGTCGTGCGCGTGCGTCCGCGATATGGCGCACCGTGGGAGGGCGGCTTTAGAATCAAAAATTCGAAGACATGTGACATCTACCAACTCGCACTGGGCCCGCGTGGTGGATTACGGCACACTCCCTCTCACCGAGAAGAGGCCTGTGTCCCAGCAGTGGAAACATTAATAGGCTGATGATAACCCACATAAATGACAAAAATTCTACCGCTCAAGGATTTTTGATGTGTAAAATTTCTATTAAAAAAAAATAGAAAAATCTGAGAGTAAGTGAGAGTGATTTCGTGAAAAGGGACGGAAGTGTGTAAAAGGAAGTCGATGAAGCGCGCGCTTTTTCATTTGACGAATGAGCGCACGGTGCTAGAGTTTGTCGTGAGAAACGTCTTTGACGAGGTCCCATCCCTTTTACCACCACTGCTCTCTCTTTATATGGGTACACCTCAGAAACATTGTTCAAAACAATTTAACCCAGAAGGGTGTAAAACTTTTATTTACCTTTTAGGTATCACACATCTCAAGTAGATACAACATAGAGTTTTGAAGCAATAAAATACAGACAAAATGTGCTCGAAACTTTTCAATCGCAAAAGGAGTTCAAAAACACAATGTGGTTTGTTTTCAATGTAGCGTTGAAAGTTCAAAGTACCTATGAACTTTTGATGTATGTACTTAGCATAATACAATACATGCTATCTTCTGTGCTGCAGGCGATATTGGACTTTGCGGATTCAATTGTTTATTCAACATTATCATTCTGTTTGCTCGAATATGATTTCATTTGTTTTTACTGAATACTGAATTTAAAATAATATCTGTCTATTGATAAAGGCCATTTCACATTTCACAAGTGAATGAGCATTCGCTACACTCGTTTGAGAATTTCTTTTATCTACTAAAATGGAAAATAATGTTGTCCAATTTAACTTTATTTATTTATAGTCTCGCTGTTATTTATATTTTTATAGAAGTGCTACTATTAAAGTTAAGTGAACATTGAGAACATTCATAATAATTTATTGAAAGTAAATCTTACCACTTAGATAAAAAGCAACAAAACTTTAAAAAAAACCGGCCAAGTGCGTGTAGGACCACGCACAATGAAGGTTTCCGTAGTTAGGATAAATATTTACGTATGCACTGTATTTATTTAGTCGACCGCAAAAAGTTACCCTACCTACCCTACCTACCTCGCAGCTTTTCCATATTTTCTCAACGTTTAAACCTTCCCTGGACTACGACAAACATTTCAAAACCAAAATCAGCGAAATCGGTCCAGCCGTTCTCGAGTTTTCTAGATCACTTATTTAAAAGCTGTAATTTAGTTAATTCCACGGAAAGATACAGACAGACAAACGGACTTAGCGAAACTATTTTTTTCCACGGAACTCTGAAAACGAGTAATTCACATTATATTGACTTAGTTAATGGTGGACTAGTTTTTCTTTTTAGTGGTCTTTTACGTTCAACTTTTTCATATTAAATGTTGAGTAAATAAAGTTTAAATGTACCAAGTACCTTTTAATTTCATTGTTTTTCCTCGACATAACAGTTTCTGGGAAACGAAATTTGATTGCCTTGGCGTTAATTTTAAACTGGTGATACACGTGTCCTGTCACTGTGTAAAGTTAATTAAATTTTGTGAACAATGGACTCTAAATAAAGCTATATTAGTATTGGTGGACGGTAAAGGGTTTTAGATAGGTAACGAAACCTTTGTGAAAAGGCGGACACGTAAAATATAAGGACACGTAATCTCAAAAAACCTGTCCTGAATTTGTATTTGCTAGTCAAATTATTTTACAATACTCGTATAGGAAGCACATTAGTCAAAATTAGTTTGATTGCAGACAACATCAGTATGGTATTGATAATTAGCATTTTAAACGCATTACGGGACGTGAACGAGAACGAGATGACGACGCTTACGTAGCGACAGTAAATTTACACTGTTTGTCCACTGCACCGTAAACGGGACCTCAACGAGAAACGAAATTACGCGGCCATGGCAAATGTTCTGTCGCTACTTCGGCGTCGTCATCACGAGATGACGACGCCGAAGTAGCGACAGAACTTTTGCGGACCGTGAACGGGACGTCAACAAGTACGAACTCGCTGACGTCCCATTCATGGTGCGGTGGACAAACTGCCTTACTATGGCCGCGTAATCTGGTGTCTTGTTGACGTCCCGTTCACGGTGCGGTGGACAAACGGTGTAGCGGTATATTTATCAAAATTATCTGGAATCAGATTCCATATAATTTACGTTTTTGTCTCTTTGTTGACAAAGAAACAAAACATTCTAATTTTGAATCATAACCTTTATGGTAAGGTATGGTAAGGTAACCATAACCAAGGTAAGAAAACTGTGTCCTTTTGTTCAAAAATGCATACATACCCGGAAAGGGTCGCCAAGGGAACTCATATGAAAATACTTCAGATAATAAACGAGAAATTATGTTATTTCCTGAACTATAAAAATGAGATATCATACCGTTTCCTTGTATAAAATATTCAACGACATTACAAAGGATCCCATAAAAGGGAGATGTATCTTATTTTTATGGTTTAATTTTCTGATGTAGTCAGATCCTTGTCTGAAACAGGTTATAAATCGGGTTTTTAAAGGATGGCTTGGGGCTGTTTATTTTGTATTAATTTAACAAGGACATAAGAAATTTATAGCTATACCTACACACTACTTAATAAGTAGGTATTTAAGTATTCAGCTCAACCCAGGAATCCTAACTTCTCAACAAATATTATAAAGAGAGAAAGAAAAATATTTTATTTGGGACACGCACAGGAAATACAAACAGTAATTGCGAAAGTGACTTTGTTTGTTAGGTACGCTTTCACGCTAAAACAGCTGAATGGATTTACATGAAATTTGGCACAGGGGTAGAACTTGACCTGGAGAATAACATAGGATACTTTTTATCCCGATATTCCCGCGGAATCGAGACTTACGCGGGTGAAACCGCGGGGTGCAGCTAGATCACAATATTTCTGTGCGTATTTCAAAGACATTTCTGTACCAGATTATTAAGGTACGGTCAGTGGCAAAATTCGATTAACACTGGCACTTTTTACATACATAATCAACCTATTAATGTTCAGTGGGAACATTAATAGGTTGATTATGTATGTACTGGGACACAGGCCTACTCTCGGTGAGAGGGAGTGGGCCGAAATCTACCACGCGGGCCCAGTCAGGTGGATAGATGTCACTTGTCTTCCAATTTTTGGTGCTAAGACATGCCGGTTTCCTCACGATGTTTTCCTTCACCGTTTTGAGAGCAGTGGTGATGAAATTATTTACACAAAATAAAGCGCCTGCTTAGGTTCGAACCCACGAAATACAACTCGTAAGTCGGGGCCGATACCACTGGGCCATCACTACTCTCTGAATGAGATAATGTGATATATTGCTACATAATTTATTTCATTTCATTCAATTGGAATTAATTATCTATAAATTCCAATTGAATTCCAGATAACTCACTTATACCAACTTAAACAAATAGGTAAGTTCTAAGATATGTACGAATTTCCCAAAACTTTGTTTGTTCAGTCACTCAGAAACGTACTCGAGCACAACTTTCAAACATTAAGTAAAGGAGCCGTACGTACAAAGAGTACAAGGAAAAAACTTATTAAGCTGGTTGGACTTATGGAATTGAGGTACAAGACGACTTAGGGAAATTACACGGGTTGTGCCGATTTGTGCGTCGCGTGTGCAGCACCTTTATTGCTTAACACAATTTCAATCAAAATCCGAAAGATTATGAAATAAATCACTAATCCTGTCTACGCATCGTCATCATGAGCGAGCCCACTACCACTGGAAAGCAGAGGAGGGGAGTATGGGGTGTGGTACCCAATTCCTCCACGCGCGGCGCGACCGTCGCATTCAATTTCTCGCCCGACATACAAGCACATTGGTGCCGATTCTCTTGTACACCGAACTAAGCTAACTAAACTATCACTAAAATTCCTTACTTTTAGCTATGAGAATCTTAAAGCTATTCTGACAAAAAATTCTCTAAATTAAAAAAATATTTTGACACATCTAAAATCGAATTTGACAATCGCGTGACGACTCCACGTGGTACTTGTTTTCTCTACCCTGTGAATTTTTTTAGAGCCGTAGGCGCGCAGGGGCAGCCTCGACGTGTTTTGTGGAATTTTTCTTTTTTTGTATGGAAAATTAAAAAAAATATTACCAACATGTTGGGATATAGGGGTTTAAGGGTTTCCTGCAGGGGGTCGAAAATTTCATTATTTTTGCGATAAGACGCACCATTTTCGAGATATAAGCAAAAGAAAAAAAAATATACAGTACTGTTTTTGCACTGAAGTCGAATTTTCTGAACGAACTGAGTCGTTGGTGAATTTTAATTTCATGCCAACAAATTTTATTCCACACGTTTTTAATTGCGTTTAAAAATAGTCAGATTTAGTTGGATACACCAAATTTTTAGGTGAAAAACGTCAAATTCAGAATAGCAAAATTGCCATTTTCACTAAACTAATAACTCAATGCAATCTTAGTGCTGTCAAACTAAAATATAGTTAGGTTATGTCACTTTAGTCTATTTCAGAATGGGAAATCCTCGTTTGACAGGACTAAACTAAATTTTGGTTATTTTTAGTCTAGTTTAGAGGCATTAATTTGTGACAAGAGAATCGGCACCATTGCTAATTTTGTAAAACCTAAAAATCATTAATTATACGCCTAATTACTATCGAAGAAGATTTTCATTCATCTCCATAACAAATCCATTGCTTCATATATTTTAAAAATTCCTCTGCTCAGCAACGTAAATATCTCAATGAATGTTGTCTAACTGTCAAATTCAAAGGGTGTTTTAAAGTCTGTGTGTTTTTTTTTAACCTTTATTTTCCTACATTCAGTCATATTCTATTTTCAGTGTTTATTTTATGCTACTTAGGAAAAGATTGATTTTTCCTGATCCCCCAATTTTGTTTCAAACAATATACAAACCGCACCACGCCGCACTGCTTCGCACCGCATCGCATCGAACTGCGCCGCATCGCACCCGCCCCGCACCGCATCGGCCCGCACCGCACCATGCTTGGTGTATCGAGCTCCTCATTGCTAAAGACTGGCGAATCTCAGGAGTATTAAAAAGGAAGGTTCATATTTCTTGGGCTGTGATTTTAGCTATGCGGATTCTCTTAAGAGGCAGATACATGCCAGTGACCTTGAGTAGTTAACTTGCGTGTTCAGTACTGAGCTCACGCAACGCGTCATACGTCCAGCCAATAATAGGACTCGCCCATCAAGGAGCGCCAACACCAATTTGATGCATTATTAATTTATAATACATAAAACAAAAGGTATTTTAATAAAACACTGGGATTTTAATAAAATACTAAAAGATTAATATTCTAATTATCCTTAATTTGGTGAAGGTTTCAGAAAAATACGCTTGATAGCTTTTGCGTAATTCCCAGTTTTTTATCCGCGTTAGACATAACTTTACAATTTAATTTCACTATGTAATATAAACATAATATACCTATCAAATTACGAAAAAAATTGTCTAGTATAACATTTTTTTTTTTCAAAGATATAAGACTAGTCGTTTAGGAGTAATTACCAATTTAAAATCATTAAAAGTCATGTATCTGCGCCTTAAACCCAACAACAACAGCCCTAGTAAAAAAAAACTATAGTTCAAATTGCCTTGCCTTTTTGTTTCCAATCTAATTTAGCCACCTGTCATGTAAGTTGATATGCTTATTCAGTTTCTAGCAATTGAAAATAAATTGTTTTGTGCCTCAAAGGTGTTTTTTTTTATTGTATGAAGGTTTTCAGTACTGACATTTCGAGGGCGACGTGATCTATGAAAAAAACTTTTGTGTGTAACAATCAAGGTATTATCTTTTCATTAATTTATTATATGAACGTTATTTTCGTTTTATTTTTGATACGGCTAAATTAATTTACGAGTATAATAAAATAACATCAGGCAGATCACCCAGTTCGACCTCAGCAACACATCTCTCTTATTGATTTTGTTATAAGATACTGGAACTTTTTTATCAACATAATTATTCAGTCTCCAATTTATTCAAACTTGAATCTCATATAAGTTACAAAATGTCGCAAAAGAATTTATTAAATAAATACAACATTTCGTTACAAGAATGACAAGGACTTTGTTTCTGTCTAGGTAAATAGTACATTCATCTCAGTACTTTCATCCTATTTACACCCTGAGAGCTTTCTCTCTCATTTTGTTCAGAATAGGTTCACGTTTTCGGGTGCAAATATTTTAGGCAAAAAACTACTTTTGGTCAGACAGAGCTAAAAACGTGATCGGGTTGGTCCCCGGAGACGTGTTTGCCCTTGTTGCTTTCGCCTTTTTTTCGGCTGAAATTGAGCCCTGAATATGAATAAATGTTGCGTTGGTTTGTATTGAGGTGTGGGAAATAAGATCTGCTTAGAAGAGTATCATAGGACACGTAGTCGAGATTTTTGTCTTGTACGACTAAAAGGAAAGGCTATTTTCACTACACGATCAGAGCCCTCCTGGAGGGTTCACTTTAGCGCAAATGTAATGCCGATGACCTCCTGGAAGGTCCACTATATATGGCGGCTTGGCATAATGAGCTCTATGAAAATTGGGTGGATTCGAATGTGTTAATTTATTATTATTTATGTTCTGAATAGTTTGTTCTCTGATATATTTTTTTTCAAATAATATTATAACTTTTTCATTAAAATAACTTTGACAAAAAAAACGAACGGAAAATACCTTCCAATGATTATGTTTCTTAGACCGATCATTTAATTTTCATGAACTTATTAATTTAATGGTATGGCTATTGGAAATTTTACTTTAAACACAGAACGCTGGCCTACAAATCTTCACTATAATATTGATAATTATGGAGTCCGTAATAACTTAAACTTATAAGCCACTTTACTACGAAGTAGGAACCCAGACAAAGTTTCAATCAATTTGCTCAAAGGGCGACTTGTTTTCGACCCTTATTTTAATTACCGATTATTAATTGGCAATTGAGAAAGATTTAAGCAAACGCCTAGCAGCTATTAATTAATGACGTACTGGAATCTATTAACGAAAGAAGTCCGGTGTCAATCAACTCAGTCTATTGCAGTCCACAGCTGCTTCCATCTCGCGTAAAACACGATCAATCAAATCTGAATCATTTTGAAGGATATTGCTAATCCAATTTCTTCATTTATGTTCGAAAAAATTGTCTGTTTAACAAGGTAAATAACGCTATGAATGTTGTTGAACTGTTAAAATAAAACCGATTGAGATTGATCATGTGTGATGTAATTTGGGCGCTGGACAAGGACGAAAACCTGGTAGGTATACCTACCTACGTCGAAATTTTACTCAAGACATAATTCAATTATTTCTATTTCTAGACTGAGTACTTAGATATTTCTATCATAATAAGGAGCGCAGGTCATTTGATTTTTTATTCAATACTAGCTAGTATTTAATAAAAAATAAAATGCCGTGAAACGTGAACATAAAATAATAATATCGTATACTGCCCTGCTAATCCGAAAGGCGCTATCCCTTTAAGTTTTTTTTATACCATTCAATAGCTATAATAATTTCGCATAGATCTAATGATGCAAGCCACATACCGCTATATAACTTAAAACATTTAAAAAAGACACTCAGAAGTTCTTTATATCCTTATGTTTCCTTAAATTACAATTTACAAAAAGACAATTTTCTCAAAACTTACCTTTCTTTCTTTTTGTCTCCTTGGTGTCGTAGCGCGATGTTTAGACTTCCTCAAGAATTAGGCTATCAAATGCAAAAAAAAACAAATCCGACTGTTAGTTCCAAGATCAAACAAACAAACTCTTCAGCTTTATTATACAATGAATGAGGGCTAGACTGAAAAAAGTGTAACATTTTGACCTTCACGACACAGGGTGACTTGTAATTAGACGTATTCCTTCCAGGACGTGAAATTGTGACCCATTTGCAACAGTTAAGCACCCCATTAAGCCTAGGCGAAAATACATGGGATTCGAGAAAATACAAAATTCAAGAATTTTTGAAAATTTCCCACAATTCGTTACTAAATATAATTTTTCTCCAATCTCTCAAATTTAATGGCCGTCAATACTATTCCATTGGATACCTAATACTTCAACAAACATTTCAATGTGACCAAATTTTCTAAAACATCAAACACTTAAAAGTTAGAGGAAGAAGTTTATTAACCATTTTCAAAAATTATCTACGTACATGAACTTTGACACCAGTTATCTCAAAATTTTACTGAAGCATTAAGCGTACAAATTACAGGGACGACATCTTCATTAATCAGCTATCTAACGAGGTATAAAAATTTAAAAAATATTCTGAGGTGCCGATGAAACAGTCGAAAATGCTGGCAAAGGTCGTATTTGCAAATTGTTAAAATTTTGCGTGATAATCGAATTAAATAACTGGTTTATGCCATCCTACTACTTTCTAACCTACCAGCAGTCCATTGCACGTTAGACACCCAGGTCATCATGACCAGGTCACAAGGCGTGGAACGGCTTTGGAGTTTTAATCATGACTCGCGGTCTACTTGTTGGTCACGATTCACTTTTTGTCACTTAGTTTGCGTGTATTTAAACTTACAGCGCACGTACGCTGTAGTTTGACATACGTCGACTTCTGAGACTTTAGAATAAATCCTTTAATTAACATTAGTTTCAGAAAAAATTCCCAGAATACGTCATAAACTATTAATACTTTAAAATACAAAATTGAAGGGCTTTCATTGCTAATTTAATTGAAAGCTAATACTGCTACTTTAATAGAAGCTTTTTCAATAAAAAGCTTCTTAAGTAAACAAACAATATTGTGGGGCCCATAATAGATAATGCCGAAAAAGATAGAATTGGCAATTGTTGAAATAATTTAAAAACTGAACCGACTGAATGCTGTTGGTTACTTAAAGGTTTTGTTCAAATGCGCACCTCTGTGGCTTATACAAACCCTTACTCTTCTTCTAACTTCTATCTTTGTAACTCTTGAAGTATTTGTTCTAATTATGTTCCGCTGCATGTATTATTCTTCGCCATAATACTTCTACTTAAGGCACCGATATTGAGTATACAAGGCTTTTCATATGACCCCAAACATAAAAATCTAGAGGAGTAAGGTTAGGTGACCTGGCAGGCCATGGTAAGGGGTCTCCTCTGCCGATCCAATGATTTTGGAAATGTGTTTTTTGGAATTAAGCGCCAGAATAACTTTATTTTGTTTAAAAAGAGCTGATAATGAAATGTATTACACTTGACTTTTAGAGGAGGGTACCAAAATGGGCATCATCCTTTACAGTATGTAATTATGTTAAACCTCTTTAAAATAAAGAGAAGAAAAATGACCAAGAAAACTTATCTGATAAACATAAAAGCTCCAAAGCTGTTCCACGCCTTGTGACCTGGTCATGACGACCTGGGTGTCTAACGTGCGATGGACTGCTGATAGGTTAGAAAGTGGTAGAATGGCATAAGACCAGCTATTTAATTTGATTATCACACAATATTTTAATATTTCAACAATTTGCAAAGGGGTTTGAAGATTTTTGTATGGAGGGTGGCCCTAACGTGAGGCCACCATTTTGATTTTTTTTCAGAATCGCGGTGTTAATCGAAAGTTATATATTTAGATAGAGGACACTTATACAAACAAAAAATGTCATATAACATAATATCCTAAAGCTTCACGTTTCGGAGTTATTCACCGAAATATAAGTCGAAAACTGAACCCTGAAACAAGGATATTTTTTGGTTTTTTCCCTTCAGGTAAGTATATTGAACTATGAAAACATAATTGCGTCATGTATAGATAATATTTTAGTTAAGAGCGAAAGAGACAAAAATATATGTATACCCCCCGCCAAATGAGGACGTGTGTTATATGGTATATGTATTATATGGTGCATGGCATGGGCGCGACACCAAGAAAATCCTATTCAGCCTGCCGCATTCTTGGATGATATTATTTATACCGAATATGAATAAAAAACCATGTTTTTGCTATGGTTGTCAATTAATTCATGTAAGTATAAATAACTTAATCAACATGAAGTAATTACAACATAAATAAATAAATTCGTTATAAAAATTCTTACTTTTATCTTTGAATATCTCAGAAACGTGACGCTTTATGATGTTATGTTACATGAAGTTTTATGTTTGTATATGTGTCCCCTATCCAAATATATGACATTTAATGTGCACGTCGATTTTGAAAAAAAATCAAAATGGTGGCTGATTTTAGGGCCAAAATCTTCAAACCCCTTTGCAAATTCGACCTTTGCCAGCATTATCGACTGCTTCATCGGCACCTCTGAATATTTTTTTAACTTTGTACCTCGTTAGATAGCTGTTTAAATGAACATGTCTTTCCTGTAATTTTTACGCTTAATGCCTCGGTAAAATTTTGAGATAACTGGTGTCAAAGTTCATGTACAAAGATAATTTTTGAAAATGGTTAATAAACTTCTTCCTCTAACTTTTAAGTGTTTAATGTTTTAGAAAGGGGTTTGAAGATTTTGGCCCTAAACTCAGCCACCATTTTGTTTTTTTTTTCAAAATCGAGGTGCACAATAAATGTCATATATTTGAATAGGGGACACTTATACAAACATAAAACTTCATAATTCGCCTTTGCGAGAAAAACGTGCTATCTCGAAAAATGCAATTTTACAGGAAGCCTTATTTTAACTTTAAAAAAATTATTAAGGTGTTTTTACGTTAAATCTGGAATAAGTTATATGAGTTATGTAATAAACTTTTAAAAAATACTTAAAAGATTCTAAAATTTGAAGGCTTTTGGGATAAAAAATCATTATTAAAAAAAAGTTAAAAATATGTCACGTTTTTCCTGGAAATCTATAAAAAGAACGATGTAACAAATTAATTTGTCACATTGTAGATGATATTGTTTTTTATTTTGTGCTGAATTATATAATAAAAACACATTGTTGAAATTAAAAAAATGTATTAAGCTGTTGAAATTGTTGTAGCTAAACAGTGGTTACTATTACCGTTATCATAGGTAACGGTTAAAAATCAACCTGAATGAGTATTGCAACCATTATTCTTCTATTATAACCATTATTCATTATCCACATTTAAATGTACCTACCTACAATTTTCTCTGCAAGATGGTTTTTCAACATTCTTTTTCCAGTCTATTTAAAAGGAGACCATTCACGTTTCAAACAATGTTGGGCCCAATACCCAAAGTGCCGGCGAAAAAAAACGTGTTACCCTGGTTTGGGAAGTCCTCCTAATAATTTTTTACTATGGCACCGAATCTCTACGACCATTCCGTCAGCTGTTTTTTTAAGTTGAAAATCTAGTTCCCTTGAATGCAACTATCCCGTCTGGGAGGAACATTTTAGTGACGGAGCCTGTTTCACCGTTCTTATATCTTCGGTTGTTGGTTGGCAGATCCGTATTGGGTCGCTCGACGATTGGCGTCGAGCGACCCAATACGGATCTGCCAATTCACGAATGAAGTCAGGCAGCAGTCACAGTCCGGCTTCTTTTTCAACTTGAGTGTAGCCTCTTTCGCAAGCTGGTCTGCCCTGCGTGAAAAGATCTTTGCTCTGGGATAAGAAGAAGACCGCACCCACGTTGTGCTCTGTGTGCACGTTAGCTCCTCGCCAGGAAGTGGAGGGAACCTTGGTTCGCCGGATGTGAAGTTTTCGCAAAACCACACCACCCACCACGCTCAATCTCAATGCCCGCAAGGGCTGGCTGAGGTACTCTTTGCCTCATACAGAGTGGCTGCTTCTTGTATTCGGAAGTCGAGTGGGAGTCTCCCAGCCAGCATCAAGGATGCGTTCAGCGAAACGGTGCTGTAGGATTTGCAGAGCTTTAGGGCGAATACTCATTGGACCGTATGACCGTGAACTAAGAAGATTGGAGTGATTTTCTGCAATTCACTCTTCTTAGTTGCCGGCGCCCAGGCGCTTGCCGCGTGCGTCACTACGGGCTCCACCGCTGCCATGTAAATGCTCCGGATGACCTCCGGGTGGAGATCCCAGCTCACTTGGGCCGCTCTAGATAGCTGTTTGTAGATTCTACACACGTTAGCGGCGTGGATGTTGAATGTTAGCTGGTGGTGGTATTTTTATTTCCTTAGACATGTTAATGTCGATCCCGCCCGTGCTCAGGAGTTGGACATCGTACTTTAGCTTCCTGGTACCACTGCACAGGTTTTATGTGGTGCAAACTTCAGCTTATTTCAGATGCCATGCCCCATTTCCGAATATACTCGCGGGCGGCATCGGCCTGCCTTTGAACCTCTAATGCACCCAGCATTTCGCGCACCTTCGAAGATCATAACACACGTCGGCGAAAGCCTGGCAGTGATCTCGCCGCTCTTCGGGCCCCTTTAGTAGAGGGTCCAGAAGTAAATTCCAGAGGATTGGATTCTCTATATACCTTCAAAATCCCATCACCTCGCCCGGTCTTTCAAGAAATTGTTTTTAACTTCATAATGAGGTTTTTTTTTTTGAATTATGGGATTTTTGCAGTGGTTTATTTTCATAGTAATACTTTTCGAAGTCACCTTTACAATAAGTTTATTTCATTTATTTTCCATTACATAGCCGGTAGTTTTATATTTTATTAAAATGTTGGTACATAAAGCAGACTAGAAAACAGCTGAAGGAACGGTCGTAGAGATTTGGTGCCGTAGTGAAAATGCTTGGGTGGACTTCCCCGACTTAGGTGACATACTTTTTTTCGTTTTTTTTTTCTTTTTTAGTTGGTTATTGTTATACCGTGAAGTTTTCTTAGAAATTGTATTGTTCGTGTCGCGTCGCGCGGCAAGTCGCGCTGGTCTGCAAAAGTCTTTATTCGTTATTTCCATTTTAGAACTGGAATTGCCTTGCTCACTGTCATTATTTTTATTTGTTGCTAATACAACTAAATATTTTGACCGCGACCCCATCTGAAAAAATAAGTCTAAATTGTATTTGGTTTTTATGTTTACAACGTGATATAACATTATGTTTTACATTTAAATTTAAAAAATATCCGGAAAAACGGAACAACAATAAATAACTAGAACACATTTCTTGCATTAAAATTCCATTCATCATCAACAATGTAACATCCTTAGATATCACATTCCAAAAATGATATTATTTCAACAACAACGTGATATCAGATTTTATAACAATTCGCACACGATACGTTTTTTCAACAAAACCGAGTTAAATACACTTTATCACATTATAATAATAAAAATATAATTGAATTGAAACATACCTTTGCAATTAAACCGTGATATACTCGTGATGTCACGTTTTTGCAGAAAAGCGAGAGCATCTTACCCTTGGCACTCCAGGTGACAACTGACTTGACACATTGTTGAAACAAAATACCCGTGCGAAAGAGACAACGCGACAACGCAATGTACAGGTACCACTGTTGTGTCCTCCTTTTCACTCATAGGGTCGCTGTCCCTCACTTAGCAAATACCGCGTTTTTGCAGAAAATAAAGTTGAACGCGGCGGTTTTGATTATCGAATAAAAAAAAAAACGCATTTTCCGAAATGTCACGTTGTTCTCGCAAAGAGGCGATAAATATAACATAACATCATAAAGCGTCACGTTTCTGAGATATTCAAAGATAAAAATAAAAAAATTTATAACGAATTTATTTATCAAAAAGACGTAAGAATTCTTCAAAATGAAAAATAAACTTTTATTTGTTCAAAACATATCTTTCATGTTTTACAATGACATTTAAAGAGAACACAACAACGCCACCCACGGCCAGAAAACGAAACTTAAAATGCTTTTACAAATATACCTTACTCATGCTGTGTTCATTCATACAGACAAGAAGACACCTTTAAATTTAATTACTCAACACTCCCACTTAAATTTACAAGGTGAAATCATTATTTACCTATTAAAACAATTCAGAAACTTACTTTTAATCTAAGTAATTCTATTACATCCAGAAACCTTACTTTATACAAATCATCTCAATAATGAACTATAACACACATAAGGATCTAAGCACTATTCAATATCTTATCTCTGATACCATTAAACTTGCTTACAGGTAAAGCTTTGGTCAGAAAATCTGCCAGTTGGCATGAACTTTCCACATATTTAATATTAACTATTTTCTTTTCAACATTCTCTCGTATGAAGTTATATTTTATATCAATGTGCTTACTCCTTTTATGATATACTGGATTATTAATTAGTTTAATTGCACTCTGATTATCTACGTTTAATGTAACTGAGTTTTGTGGCTCCCCAATATCATACAAAAATTGTCTAAGCCATAATATTTCTTTTGATGCTTCACTGGCAGCCATGTACTCAGATTCAGTTGTGGATAATGCCACAGTGTTTTGTTTACGACTTGACCAGGTGATGGGACCCCCATTCATTAAAAATATGTAACCCGTATTAGATTTCCTAGTATCTAAGTCACCTGCAAAATCAGAGTCAGAGTAGCCAACTAATTCTAAATTACCTTTATAAACAATAGACATTTCTTTTGTGTCAATCAAGTAGCGCAAGATCCTTTTAACTGCAGTCACATGTGAAGGACCTGGATCGTTAACATATCTACATGCAACATTTACAGCATATGCTATGTCGGGTCTAGATACGGTAGTTAAGAATAACAATGCTCCCACTGCCTCTCTATAAGGGAAATTAATAGGCACATTATTTACATTCTTAGATAAATGTACATTTACATCGGCAGGAGTACTGCTACTTTTAGCATCCGACAAATTAAACTTATCTATTATTGTTTTAATATACTGTTTTTGACTTATACTTATACATCCTTCTGTTTTATTTATTTCCATTCCAACATACGAGTTAAACTTTAAAATCTTTATCTCAAAGTTTTTCTTCAAATCTTCTAATATTGTTGATAAAACTATTTTACTTTTGGCCAGTAATAATCCATCATCAACATAAAGAATTAATATAACTTTGATATCATTAAAATATCCCACAAATACACAGTTATCTGATGGACAAGCTTTAAACCCATAAGTAGTCAAAAATGAACAAAACTTCTTATTCCAACACCTAGAAGATTGTTTGAGTCCATATATAGATTTAATTAACTTACATACTTTTGAAGGCTTGGCTTCTACCCCCTCTGGCACCTCCATGTATAGCTCCTCAGATAGCTCACCATACAAAAAGGCTGTCTTCACATCAAACTGCTCTATTTGCAGGTCATCTCTCGCGGCTATACTAAGTAATAACCGGATGGAGTCATACCTGCTGGTGGGGGAAAAAGTCTCATTATAGTCCAAACCTTTTACTTGGGTAAAACCTCGGGCACATAGTCTTGCTTTGAATCTTTCAATTTCTCCACTTATATTCTTCTTTGTGCTAAACACCCATTTAGAAGTAATAGGCTTCTTCTCAGTTCTATCAGTTATTATCCAAGTATTGTTATTTTCATGTGATTGAAGCTCTTCAGCTATAGCTTTCTTCCATTGATGACAATTGACACTATTTATCGCCTCTTCATAAGTATTGGGTATTTCTATTTCAGTTAAATTAACTTCCAAATTATTATTTCGTCGAGGGCGTAATGAAATACTTCTCTGTTCTTCTTCCTCTAAACGAATACCTCTTGGAGGACGATAGGTGTCATCTGTGTCTTCAGTACTCTTCATACTTTCTTCATCAGAAGAGATTTCTCGAGGAACATTATATTGGCCCTGAACCTCAGTTTGTGGGGATAGTGATACTGACTGTTCTTTTTCTTCTTTATCTAACTTCATTACAGTATAATTTTGTCTTTCTTCTAGTATACTGCATTCTTCAAATTTCACATCCCGTGATATTGTAATTTTTCTTTTATTCTGATCATACATTCGGTAATTCTCATGTTCATACCCAACCAACAACATCTTCACACTTTTCTTATCCAATTTCTTCCTCTTTTCTTTTGGTAGGTGTACATATCCAATGGAACCAAATATTCTTATATGTTGAAGGTTAGGTTTTACTCCATACCAGAGTTCAAATGGTGTGACATTTCCCGTTTGACTTGACGTATTTCTATTTAATATATATACTGCACAATTGACAGCTTCTGCCCACAAGTTTAAGGGAATGTCTTTCGCATATAACATTGTTCTTGCACTCTCCATGATAGTACGTAATTCTCTTTCTGCCCTCCCATTTTGTTGTGGGGTATATGGGGCCGTACGCTCATGAGTTATTCCATTACCTTCTAAAAATGTCTTAAATTCTTGGTTTACATACTCAGAACCGTTATCTGTATGAAGAATGTTCACATCATGTTGAAATTTATTTTTCACAATTGCATTGTACTTTATGAAATAGTTTAATACTTCGCTCTTATGTCTCATAAAGTAAACATGACGATAACTTGTTGCTCCATCTTTAAATAACACAAAGTACTTCATACCTGATACAGAAGGTTCTTCAATAGGGCCACATACATCGCTGTACACAATTTCACCAGGTTGTGACGGGCCTCTAGTTGATTTCAAAAAGGGAAAACGTGCTTGCTTACCATATTGGCATGCTTCACAAATAAAATTCTCATTCCCACTCAGTGTAACTGGAATTGCACCACTCAAACTCATATTTTTAATTTCTTTTATATTCAAATGTCCTAATCTCTCATGCCAAACTTTAATATCAGTTTGTACAATGTTACAATTTTCTTGTTTAATTGTTTTTATTTCCAACTCATATAAATTGTTTTCTGTTAATTGTGCACACATTACGATTATGTTATTCTTCATTATCATTGCTTTTTCGTTATTTTTCACTATGACATAACCTTTTCTAGTGGCAGCTCCTTCAGAAAACAGGTTTCTTCGTAAGTCTGGTACATACAGGACATTCTCTAGTCTACATTGCTCCCATCTTCCTTTCACAAGTTTATTTATCAAAATGGTACCTTCACCACATACCTTAATATTTTGTTTATTCCCTAATTTAACCACTTTATTTATGCCAAAGCCTTGAGACTCATTCAATTCATAGAAATAGTCATGTCTGAATGACATATGCATTGATGCTCCACTATCTAATATCCAAGCTTCTTCACCATGTTCAGATAAAAAATATCCTTCCGCACTGAATGCTAACATATTGTGAGGCTTCTGATTTTTATAGTATGTTTTCTTTTTGATATATTCAGACTTATGTTCATAGATAGCTTCTAATTTTCCCATGACCTCTTTCGCAGTCTCGCAGTTTTCTATCAATGATATCTGGTTCAAATCCATTGACGACGTCAAGATGAACATGGCCATGCCATCATCTTTATTCCATTGCACTTGCGAACTGGCTTCGATGGGTCTTACCATATCTATGTTTAACCCTTTTGCTCTTAATGCACATTTTACTTGAAACTTCCACTGCTTAAAGTTTCTGCCATCGAATTTTTCAATTTTCATCGCATTGGAAACCTCCATATTGTCGGCAAATTTTACACCGGTAACTATCTTGCTCTTTACGCTACTTTATACTGAAATTATCAATTACCGCAATGCCTGGGCCCATAACCTATTGGAATTTGGTGATATTTCAGTAAAAAGACGTAAGAATTCTTCAAAATGAAAAATAAACTTTTATTTGTTCAAAACATATCTTTCATGTTTTACAATGACATTTAAAGAGAACACAACAACGCCACCCACGGCCAGAAAACGAAACTTAAAATGCTTTTACAAATATACCTTACTCATGCTGTGTTCATTCATACAGACAAGAAGACACCTTTAAATTTAATTACTCAACAAAGTTGTAGTTACTTCATGTTGATTAAGTTATTTACACATGAATTAATTGACTACATATAGTGGATAAAACATAAGATTTTTTAATCATATTCGGTATAAATAATATCATCCAAGAAGGCAGCGGGACGCTGAATAGGATTTTCTTGGTGTCGCGCCTATGCCATGCACCATTTAATACAAATACCATATAACACACGCCCTCATTCGGCAGAGGGTATACATATATTTTTGTCTCTTTTGCTCTTAACTAAAATATTACTATACATGATGCAATTATATTTTCATAGTTCAATATACTTACCTGAAGGGAAAATAACAAAAAAAATCTTGTTTCAGGGTTCAGTTTTTGACTTATATTTCGGTTAATAACTCCGAAACCTGACGCTTTAGGATATTATGTCATATGACATTTTTTGTTTGTATAAGTGTCCTCTATCTAAATATATAACTTTTGATTTTTTCCGCGATTCTGAAAAAATATCAAAATGGCGGCATCATGTTAGGGCCACCCTCCATACAAAAATCTTCAAACCCCTTTGGTTACATTGAAATGTTGATTGAAATATTAGAACCAATGGAATAGTATTGAAGGCCATTCAATTTGAGACATTGGAGAAAAATGATATTTAGTGACGATTTCAGGTAAATTTTCAAAAATTCTTAAAATTTGTGTTTTCTCGAATTCCATGTATTTTCGCCTAGACTTTATGGGCTGCTTAATTGTTGCAAATGGGTCACGCTTTCATGTCCTGGAAGGAATACGTCTAATTACAAGTCACCCTGTATAAGTCTATACATGGATCCGAATTTTATACTCATTAAACAGGACTCTTTAGACACCCATTTCCACAAAGTTTGTCGTCACAACGGAATGTTACTGGCCACTTTTTGACAACTTGTCAAACAAGGCAAGAAAAACAAAAAGAAATGAGGTTATAATTTTAAATGTCAAATCGTTTTTGGATTTCACAAAAGCGTTCAGAAGCACCTACGAAATAACATAAAATAATATTAATTTACACGTTAAAATTGAATTTTGTAGGGACAACGTGAACATTTTTTTAAATCACAGTCATGTTTCAAAAAAGGATACCAAAGGTTACGCTATGTTGTTTACTGTTGATACACATCCAAGCATACAGATATACAGGTATTCGAATCTGATGGCTTTTTTTTTTAATCCAAAAGATTTGCATACAAAACGAGGAATTGTTTCGCTTGATATTAATGAATAAAAACATTTTGTAACGTGACTTTGTATGTCCGTAGGTACTCCGCCCCGTTTCAGAGCGTTAATGCCTCGCTTTGTGTGCAAATCTGATTAAGTTCTCGGTTAGTTTCAGTAGTTAAAATTTATTGCTTAGCCGTTTACAAATTAGACTAGATGTACATAATACGTTTAAGCTCGCATATAGCCTTTACTACGCGCCTTGACCAAGATTGAAGATCAGTCTATTATTATGAATGCCAGATATTACATCGTCAAACGTCTATGCTGTTTAGCATTTAGTACAATCAAGGGTTCCTTCCGCACCCCTGTTGATCCTTGAGTGCGGCCCGCATGTTTATATATTTAAAACTAGCTGTGCCCCGCGGTTTCACCCGTATAAATCTCGAGGCCGTTGGAATATCGGGATAAAAACAATCAGTGAAAAAAAAAAAAAGTGTATTGGCTCCTATTCTATTTCTTCTGTTTCATTTATAAATAATAGGTAAGTATATAATTATATAAGTTAGGATTGTTTGATAATGTTCTATTTTTACCTAACTTTCAATTTAGTAACAAAATAATTTCAAAAATTGTATTTTAAAGTGAAGAGTTTCTGATTTACACTCTATTTGATTTTAATAAGACATGTCATAGTCCATTATCTGATTAGCTCCTAAACTACAAACAGTGGGAAAACTAAGACATTCAAGTTAACATTAAACTTGTATTTTACTAGCGAATCTAATATCTAAGTAGTCAACCACAGTGTCATGTAATATTTAACTTAAGTATTTCAGCGAGTTTATATGCTAAACATTCACGAATGAAAATTATTCACCTTAGCTCGAGGATAGTATGAGGTTGTAATAAGTTAGATTAACTTTTGTCGTGTTTTCAAGACGAGAAGTAAGTCGTGCAATGAATATCCTCTCGTTTTATTATAACATAGAGGAATATTTTAAAGTATTTTTCTTAGCAGAATGTTGAATAAAAATATTTTAATTTACTAACCTACAATTTGAGTATAAATGTCAATTGGAGTCACCTTGTCTGCGTATAGAAACTTACTTAGTATCACATACAAATACAATTTATGATGAACTTCTAGACATTTCATCGGTTTCATTAAGCCGCCATAATACTTGTAAGTTTTCCTTACGTAATTTGCCTAAAGGCTTCCGCAAACAGGCGACGCGACTCTAATAAAACAATTTCTAAGAAAACTTCACGGTGGAACAATTACCGGTGTCGCATCGTGGGACAAGTCGCGCCAGTCTGCACGTAGGTAATTAACTTATGAATTACGATACATTTGTAAAATTTGAACTCTCAGTAGCTTATCGTAATGGCTCCTTACATCTTAAGCAGTCATAAGTTACATACATTTTACAGAAGCAACTTACAATCTAGTGTGATGGCGGCCTAAAAGGTCATGTAGGTTTATTTGTGACTAACATGCGATGTTTGCTAACAAATGTTGTTGCCAAAAATACCTACGATAGCTCTTTAAGTATCTGATCCGCTGTCCGCAGTATGATCCAATTTACCTGCTCCAATCTCGTTCAAATAATCCAATTAGGAAATTCAAAAATTTAAATAAAACTCCAAATCAAAAATATCCTTCTAATTTGTCACGTTAAAAATAATATCCTTTCGAAATTGGTCAAAACAAAAGGATTCGTTCACCCAAATCTGCGGTCATTGCGTGCTCAGCTTTATGATTTGTTACCAAAGAGTGCCATTAATCCAATCCACTTTAGATTCAAATGCCGTTGGGCCCGTATTGATTACTTCGTCTAAATTAATCGGAATTTAGCCTCTATCTGCCAAATTAGGTCCTTTACTATCGAATAGTAACTAAGTTTCAATTTTGGTCATAAATATGGGAAGGTATTTGTACGTAGAAAATATCGCTATAACTTCTGTCGATTTCAGAAATTCACGTTCACCACATTTTTTTTTAGAAAAGGACAAAAAGAAAACAAACGCACTCTATTTTGGCCAGCTGCAAAACAACAGTCAATCAAGATCACAGATCCCGATTCTTTTCTGAATATTTTTCAACAAAAAAATGCAGATAACAAAGCTTTCGTTCCTTCATGTTTTAGTGACATATGTATCAAATATTCGTCAATATGTTCGAGTAGTCAAAGGTAGTAGGACATCAGATAAATTATTACGTAAACCGGGTCGCGCAGTTGGACGGTTGCCAACTAAACCTATGAGGCTTTCTGGCTCGGCCATCTAGACAGATAATAGCTGTACTGGATTTTGAAGAACATTTCCGCTATACCGGTTTTGTCGCTTTAATAGAGTGCTTTCGCAACCCTTGTAAAAGCACTCCATAAAAGTCCGGCAGACGTCTACACAATTTTGTAAAGTAAAAAATTAAATTATTTAGCTAATAGGCTAGGTACCAACTTAAACTGTCATTATACAGGGTGTGGATCATTATGTATGTATGGATTATTATAACTATTATTACTTTACTGCCTATTAATATTATATTTTTAATTTTAACTAGGTACATACTATCGGAAATTAAAGAAAAGATGTTATGGAAATTACTAATTAATTAATTATTATGAAATGATAACAATAACTAATGCAACAATTCTTTTTAAATCACTACAATGTATAAACATACATAATACTCGTATATATAAAAATGTTAAAAACAAAATGTTAAAAATGTTAGTTTTTCCAATACATGAAATAATTGGATTTTTTATTTTAATTATATTTTACTTATTTATACAGGGTGTGGCGTAAATAGAGATCCAACGTTAAAGGGTCAATAAACCGTATATTCAGCTATCACATACCATAAATACTCAGAATAAAAAATAATAAATTTTGAAAAAAATACATTTTGCTTTACTATGTATTTTAACTGTATTTTATAAATGTGTATCAATGATTTTTGTTTATAATTTACTGTGGTATAATGTACTATCACATTATAAATAAAATTGTAAATGTCATTTTGGAGGTACTAAGGATAAAATGTAGATATTTATTTCAAAATTCAAAACGTATTTCTAAAAAATATGTGATTTGGGTTTCGAATGGTGTACAAAAATTTAACTACACTGTCGGTGTATATTACTTTTCCAATTAATGCAGAATAATATCTGATTCCATTATTTAAAAAAAGTTAAGCTACAGAAAAGGATGGATAAAAAAAAACAAAAAATAAAATGAACGGATTTGAATAAAAAATTAATACATAATTTCATTTAAATTCGATACAGGTATTGCAATATATTTTGAACCAACAGCGCCCCTCTGTTAACGTCATTCGATCGCCGAAAGATATTTTTGGCAGTATACTGTGTAGAGATATACAATTAATTTCCCTCTCTGCTCATGATCATCAAATGTGTATGTGCATACTTGACTTAAGCCAAAACCTCGCCCAAAAAATAGCCCAGAGACCAGTTTGATCGATGTTGAGCATTGATACCAAGGACGAAGCTTCAAAAAATTTCATGGTTCTTTACCAGCTCTCCTTCGTTTCAGGAATTCGAAGGCTTCATCTATCATTTTCATTACACGTGTTCACAATTTTGTAATTAGCGGTTTTCATCATGTAAAGTCGGTGTCAATTGTAAAATTAGCATATTGTTACTTCATTACGGATATAATACTGCGTTGATGAGTTATATGAGGTATTTACAAATTATGTCTCAGGAAAATCATTATAAATCGTGTCTTGATTGCCGCAACCCAAATTTTGATATTATGCGACGATATTTGGTGGTCTGTCTTTGTTTTATTGGCTTTTAACCTAAGGACAGCGTGGAGTTACTCAAAAAAAAAATGGCCACTGTTATAATGAGATTTGTGTCTGTAGACGAACCTACTTTTCAGTAATAAAAATATGTCTTGTTTTTTCATTTCTGTGCGACAATATTTAGTCCGTTTTCGTCTTTTCATTAAGTAAGGGATTGACTTTTGCCCGACGGATTATGCGGATTCGATACGCAAAAATATTTATATGGATGCTAGGTTGATGTCAAAGATCTAGGCCTGCCTGTGTCTATGCCTGTGAGATTTGACTCTAAGCTTGCGAAATTTCAGTGGAAATTCTATCCCATGAATTATTCATTCAGGTAGGATAGCGTCAACGCTCCACAGCTTGTTCTAAACCAACAAGCTTACTATAATAAGTTTAACTATCACAGGAACTACGTTAATATGGAAATGGGTAAGTTTGTTGACGGTGTTACGGTGAACTAGGAAACTGACTTTTCTATAATAGTTTATATGCAAGCAATACGGGTTATGTAACACCTGGTGTAACTCCAGTGTAGTCGTTTATCAAGCGCTGCAGCGCTGACACATGTTCGCTGCCGTCAGCCTACTAGAAAAATGTCACTCATTGTAAAGTCCTGGTGAAAAGCTCTCACGTATGTCGAAATCTGTTAGTTATTTTTGCAACATTTTCGTGCTTTAGAATGAAGCTGCTATATTTGACGCACAGGTTGTCAAAAGAGTTAAGGATAAGGGCAGGAGAATGATGATGATGATGATTAGATTGTAACACTATAAAGTTTACAGATCATTGGCAACAAAAAAGACAAAGTTGAAAAGTCTTATCATGTGCCGAAACTGGGAACTTATTAAATTCATGGACGATATAATGAATGAATGCATGAAATGCACCGACCCCAGCGTAAACCAGACTTATCAAATGAACACCACGATTGGTACAAGCCTCTGGAGCCTCATGCTTCATGGGGTTACAGAGGCCATTGCATAACAAGGTGTAGAGCGGGGGGTGCGGTAATGGTAGCGAAGACGTGCCCTTAGGAAATGGACGAATTTAAAATTAAATGAAATTATTTTATTTTCTGCAAAAAAGTTTGTACAAATACTATACGTCAATCATATAAAAAAATTAGATGAGGTCGGCGTTTCCTATCTCTGAGAAGAAAGGCCGAAATAAACTGAGAGCTCATTGTCTCTTTTAAAGTCCAGACATAATCATGGTTAGATCATGTGAAGACCATGTAGATTGGTGTCTGAAAGGGTCTTTTGAGGAAAGAACCATACTGATTGATTGGAGCTGTCCAGTCAATGCACGCATTTTTCAGTAATCGTGTCGCTCAACTCAGATCTTAAGAAGCTCAACGACTTTGTGAGCTGTGCCGAATATGTATCCTTGAGTTAAGGCAATGGAATAGTGGAGAGACGGGTGATATTTATCTATGGATGGCCATCATTTTACGACGTCACCGCCAGGTTGGTTAAGGTCTAGTTTCCTTGGTGTCTCTGCTCTATCCAGTTTTCTATGTCCTCGTCAGAGGTATCCCTGCTATCTGTTACAGGTTTCTTGTGAATTTTGCTGGCAGCCTTGTTAATCTTATATCGGTCTACAGCCGTGTCCATCCAAAAGTGAGAATTTTGTAAATTACATTATACTGGCGGATTTTTTACCAAAACTGTGTCGTTTTCGATACTGCAAATTTAATAAAAAGCCGTTTCAAAACGCCCCATACCGAAAAAATACCTTTACATTTTTTACTTTGTGCCGCAATAGAGTTATGTATTTCTGATAAAATTCCATCGCCAATATAAATAACAGCTACAAAAAAGGAAAAAAAACTGGATCGCTCTAAAATTTTCAATAAAAGGGAATGGAAATCCTTTTGCGCTGAGATTTTTGTTTTTTGTATCTTTGTCATGCATGTATTATGCTATTTCTACTCCAACATTAGTTGCGTTGTGCACTCTTTTTGGGATGGGTAACAAATTTTAAACTCGCGTCATATTGTGCCGTAAGATCCGTTGCCTAGCAACCGACTAAGTAAATATTGAAGAGCGAAGCGCCAGCAAGCGTAGTGAGTGGACGTGCTTAGTGATTTGTTTTATAAAAATCCTTATTACGGTCGGTCAAGTTTGAGCTTAATCTTTATAAAAACACAGTTCATTCTCCAACGTGCGCGAAAGGTGTATTTAATAACTAATCACCCACGCCTAAGTGCGAAAGAGACAGCTCGCGGCACGCGCCTCAGTGGTGGCATCACAAAGGTGCATGCAGTGCATGAGAGGAGCGATTAGCGGAGCGGTTTGTTGTTATCACTATATTTTTCAACTTAAATAATTTTGGTGCTACCAATAAAATGAATACATTGCATTCTCCTCCTCCAACTACGAAATCAACTATACCCAAAACAATGTTTTCGGGAGAAATGAGCAGTTCCCAACCTGATTTGTCCAAAATTAATGAGGTATACTCAGAAAATGTGTCTCAGCGGAAGAGGAAATTTCCTGACAGCGACTTTACATACCAGTTCAACGAATTTAAAAACGAAATTATGAAAGAAATTGTTGGAATATTAAAGGAATCAGGTAAAAATCAGAACGAAAACATAAAAACCATAAGCGAGAATATTTCTTCTATTAATGAAACACTACAAAACATGAAGATTACAACCGAACAACTAGTAGCAGAAAATAAAAGTCTAAAAACGCAAATTACTGCACTATCAGGCACTGTTAAAGAAAACGAAGAAAAAATAGCATCCCTCCAAACTGATTTTCACCTGCTTAAATCTGACTCTGCAACACCAACACTTACGAAGGCAACACCACAAACTATTTATGAGGGTCTTTTTGAAGAATTTCAGGACCGGCCCTACATTTCAATTTGCCCTGCATAATAACAATAAGATTGTAAACAAACCTACATTGTTAGCCAATTTAAATTAATCTACACTAATATTATAAAGAACAACGATTTGTATCCTTGTTTGTAATAAATAAACTCAAAAACTACTAGACAGATTTTTTTTTTTATTAGATTGTAAAATGCTATAATAAACAAAGTACTGTAGGGGGTTCGTGTTCGTGTGGGGTCGTCGAGACGCTCTTAGTGTGGGACAGATATGTTATTCGTAGCTAAACGTGTAGTGTGGATTCTCTTCAATAACACAGAGATATGTTATATTTATAATATGTATTTAATTAGTTATTTAAAGTCAAAATACAACAACAACAACAACAACAACACAACATGAATCCGCGCCTACGAAGTGACGGATACGCCTCTGTCTATTTTTTTATATATAAAAAAACAGACCGTTCGAATGATATATTTATACTAGCCAGTACAACATTAGCATAAAACCTTACAGTACCTATTCCCCGAAGGGTTAGGCATAGGTGTATAGTAATGCTATAATATTTCTGAGTAACATAGGCTATAATTTATAAAAACAATCACGTGGGCGAAGCCGTTCGTGGAAGCTAGATTTTCATAAAGCTTTACCGAAAATCCTTTCTACAAACTTCCCTTATCATTATTTTAAGCTGGATCTAAGGAGGATCGTTTTGATAAAGATTCGGATCTCAATGTCATGGTATATCAAAGTTAATAAATATCCTTTGTAGAATAAGTGGAGCAGAACCGACAAATCATTTGAATGTTTATTTTCTAGTCTATGTTATGGCAGTCATTTATCAATGCCGGGGTAAAATATTCACTTATTCAGCCTCAAATATCATCTGATGAAAGGTGGTAAAAGTAGATAGACACATATTGTCATCTTCATCTCATAAGCTGTAGTTGTACAAGGATTATTTGGCACGTGGCGAAAATCTGAACTAACGACGCCATCTTGATTTTTCAATACAATAAATCACAAAACAAGTTCACAAATGTTTACCAATAACAACCAATAATTAATATTACCATTTTTACATGTCCAGACCCCTCCGTGCCTCGGAAAGCACGCTAAGCCGCTGGTCCCTGCCGTCATTCTTGGATCTTTGACAGTCGTACCGGTTCGTCAGAAACCTGCCTCACCAAGGGGTATCGTTTTACTCAGTAACTGGGTTGTGGAGGTCCGATAGGCAGCCACCCCAAGTTAAATACCGGTATTCAGCTGCATCCGGTTAGACTGGAAGCCGACCCTAACATAGTTGGGAAAAGACTAGGCAGATGATGAAGATTCTTGTATTCATAATTCAACGTGTTATACGTTTTATTTTTTCTACAATAGAATTAACGTGGCCCGTAGTCTTTCAAGTTGACGCCCGGCAGGAAAAAATTGCGTAATTAATTGGTAGTCATTTTCCAACATTGTTATGCGTGCAATGTTGCCAATCATACAAAATATTCCCAGCCATTATTGTTGGCCTAAATTTGGTTTCCCATTTATTACCGAGTCCGACAACATAATAATTAAGTACCAATGAAGTAAATCTCTTCTATAAACATTGTGTAATATTACCCTGATTCGTGATAAAATATTAGGGTTTATTGAAGAATACCCCCTTTTATCGCCAATTTCCACTCGGTGGGAAAAGATAATTCTGGTTTTATTTTACGACCAGAACCGAGACCTATAATTTACTTAATAACCATTCTTAAATTGCTCAATAAAAAATTGTTCTGGAAAACTTTCAAGGTCAGGGACATTGAATTATTTCACACTTTGTCTTACTTAACTAATTACGGAACTTTTAGATACTAAAAATAAATATTCTAGTAACTGCTTTTAATTTACGACATTTCAACTATTAAGTACTCCCAAAGAGCTATAAAGCTGTTTGTTTCGAGTACCTATATTTCATCAGAAAATTGATGAAAAATTATAAGTGAAGCTACATTTAAAATACATAAATAAAGTAGGCATCCTCTTATACGTTTTTGGGTCGCGCATAACCCCAATGTCAAAACTGACAGATTTGGCTCGGGGTCGCCCGCGTCCCCCCGGGTGGCCCAGGCAATTTTGTCTGTTATTTATATTATAAATAGTGTTTACTTTGGTGGAACAGGTTTATAATTAAAGTCTATGAACCAACGATGACATAAAACATGACATGACCGACATCTGACAGTAAATTCATTGAATAAATTCAATATTTATTCAGTTCATACGGTCTGCGCGCAAAATGGCCGCGCGTGTGGTGTTTGTCTCGTGTTTTGATTTCGATTTTATTTTGTTTTAGTTATTTTCGGTAGTCCTCAAGCCTTTGTGTAGTGTTTTCCCATGAGTAAATAACATCATAAGTTCGAATGTACGTTCAGATTTGAGTATAGTGCAACGTAATAAAAACTGTGATCCAAATAAATTGCTTCGTTTTCGTCCGTGTTAAAACTTTTAATGGCGTGGTCAAACGTGGTGTTATTTTTGTTAAAAATAAACAATTATATCAGTTGAATCTCTGTTAGCTATTGTATAAATGACGAACAAAAGATAAACTTCAGCTTAAAAGTGTTTGTGTGTGAATTATTGAAGAGAACAATAGAAAAAACAGGTTCCGTTATCGGGCCGGCGCGGCCGTCGGAAGGTGACGTCATTGCGCCGGTAAGTGACAAAATTTTTTTTTATGTGAATATTGTGTGGAAACGTGTAGTTTTTTATGTAATTCTTTAACGTTAAATAATATATCAATTTAAAAAAAAAATAATAATAGATAAAAATATTTTCAATAAAATTCAATTATTTTTTTCTTTACGGTAATGGGGAAAAAGCCCCCTCCTCGTGACTTTACATTAAAATTAAGAATATAATAGGAAAATAACATTTAGTTATCTAGTTTTATTGTGTTAGCTTATTTTATACCGATTCCAACTACGTAAGTATTATAAATAGCTCCCATACGAAACTTTAGAGATATAGTCGTTTTAATCTCAAGAGGTCTGCGACGTGGGTGGCCCCGGCGACCACCCACGCGCAGCTTGACAGCTAACGGGTTTGCGCCGGCGCGGCGCGTGACAGATTAGAGGTACTGGTCTACATATATGAAATTTAATTAAATCTTAAGATGCAATCGATTTACTGCTCTCGAAACGGTGAAGGAAAACATCTTGAGGAAACCGGCATGTCCTAGAACCAAAAATTCAAAGACATGTGACATCTACCAACCCGCACTGGGCCCCGCGTGGTGGATGGAGGGGAGTGGGCCGTAACTCCCCTCACAGAGAGGAGGCCTATGCCCCAGCAGTGGGAACATTATAGGCTGATAATGCTTATGATTATGCAATCGATAGATTTGTGTGCGAACACCATGAGAACTTGGAATAGGTTAACAAAGATTTAACGACGGATCTAAATTAAATCCTTTGCTAGAAATTCAATAGAAACAAAAAAGAACCACAAATGGGGTCCCATTAAATGCTAGGCGACAGCGCGGGAGGGACGAACTTGACTCCTACCGAAAGGACTGGTCCACCATGGTAGAGGACTGACGTGGAAAAGGGAAAGGGAGGCCTTTGCCCAGCAGTTGGACATTGCGGGCTAAATAGATAGATAGTTAGAAATCAATCATCATTACAATCATACCTTAGTAATCATTTATAAGTTGTGTAAAACACGTTGACATGGATAAATTTTTATATTGATGTAAGGTGACAAAAATATTTACTTATTATTATATTTAATTAATCTGAATGTGAAGTCTATGTGGGTCATTGTTTTGCACGACTCGTAATGCGAAGCATTAGAGTGTGCTCTACGATCGAAAAATTTTTTTTGCCCCATTTCTGTAACTGTTTTTATCACACTCCTGCTAGTACACAGAACCTACTTAATTTATATACCATTGTATAGATGATTAAATGGAGATTAATACTGTACTTTTAAAAAATTGATTTAATGCAGCAGAAATGGAAAATGCATAAAAATAGTTGAAAAAAAACCTTCCTTCCTGTCCGTCAAGTGATGTAGCGGTTAGACCGCCACATACAAAAAAAAACTACGAAACAAAAAGACATGACGTCACACAATTCCTACATCTCGCAGTTAGAGTTTACTGAGCGAATAACATAGATAAGACTATCCGAAATCAACATATGGGCAGTTGCCCACCAGACGGGTATTATATCTGGCGGGCAACTGCCCATATGTTGATTTCGGATAGTCTTATCTATGTTATTCGCTCAGTAAACTCTAACTGCGAGATGTAGGAATTGTGTGACGTCATGTCTTTTTGTTTCGTAGTTTTTTTTTGTATGTGGCGGTCTAACCGCTACATCACTCCCCTCCGGAGACCGGAGGTCGATAGTGGGCTGAGTCTTGGATCTTGCGATGCTTCACAGTGCCAGCTGTGGTTCCAGTGAGTCGGAACCGGGTGCCGCATAGTTCACGGTGAGTCGGAACTGTCTGCGGTGATTCCCCAGTGAGTCGGGGTGGCGCTGCGTCGTCATCCAGTGAGTCGGATGTGGTACAGCGCCGGGTTTTTGGCTGACTGCTTGCGTCGACCAGGAGAGGGTAGAATAGGCTCTGCTTGTGAGACCGGCCGGAAGTGCAGGTGCTGTGCCAAGGTTGCTGATGAGGCTGAGGGTGATGACCAGGAATGCGCGTTCGCTGCATGCTGGTGGTCAGGATACCCGTTGAAGCCGTGGGTGCTGGCTGGCTGTGTGACTCGCCTCACGAAAGCTTGCGGGAGTGATGATGATGACGTCACGCTGAAGTTGTTGCACGAAGGCTGCGTTGACGTTCATTCTCGGGGTCACCAATTTAGGAGTATGAGGAACAGGGTGTAACAGTTCACTCATCCACCATAGAAAAGGGAGGATCCTCCAACCAGACGGGTATTATATCTGGCGGGCAACTGCCCATATGTTGATTTCGGATAGTCTTATCTATGTTATTCGCTCAGTAAACTCTAACTGCGAGATGTAGGAATTGTGTGACGTCATGTCTTTTTGTTTCGTAGTTTTTTTTTGTATGTGGCGGTCTAACCGCTACATATGAACCCTGAAAACATTGTAGCTTGCGATAAAATCAATTAATTGAGTCAATTTTTTTTTATACATTCGTTTCAGCCGTGGAAGGAACCCTATTGAAAATGGCTCTTTTATTCAAAGTAGTTTAATTATAATTAATAAAATACTAACTAAAATATAATATCTTTAACTAAATATTTCCAACCTTGGACTTGAAGTTGCCTAGCAACCGCCAAGTAAATATCTTTGTCAGTCGTTGACATTACGACTTCATGAAAAGTGATAAATTGTTCATTTTTAAACTATGTTTTGAATTTCTTTTTCGTTTATGAATGAGTGATAAGTATGAGGCGTGCACTTTTGGATTTTCCAAACTATCCTTTGAACTGCCTATTTTTTACTTTTCTCAGTTAGTTTTGATCATGGTCTGGCAGTTTGAGTAATTTATGCGGCCTACACAAATGTCCTTTGGTTTTTTTCGTCGAATTGTTGAGCTCCTTAAGTTCTGAGTTGAGCTGCTCGATTACTGACATAATAATTATATGCGTGCACTAACTGGAAACGTCCACTCAATCTGTGTGGTTCTTTCCTCAAAAGACCATTTTAGACACTAATGTAATGGTTTTCACATTATCTAGTTAATTGACTCAGGTGTGACCTTGCGGACATCCATTATAAATTACAATAGACGTAGAATCTATATCGTCTGTTTAGTAACCCAGAATCATAAAAAAACCCTTTAAGAAAATCGTCATCCTGAGGATGCCTCGTTGAGAGGTGAAACACGTGTCGATTTCTTAGAGGGCTATTTATGACTCTTTAGGAATAGTTAAGTGGAATAAGTTACTAAATATACATAACTTTATTGTATTTCACATGAACTGACCAAGATTAAGTTTGAACTTTAAAAGAGACTGTGACCTCTGAGTTTGTTTCAGCCTTTCTTCTCAGAGTAGTAAGACAGGAAACGCCGATCTCATCTAGCTTTTAACCGACTTCCCAAAAAGGAGGAGTTCTATGTTTGTCCACCAACATCTCTGTCATTGTGAACCGATTTTGAAAATTGTTTTTTTTTTTGTTTGAAAGGGTATACTCCCAAGGCCCCTTAAAAATATCTATTAACTTTGCTTGTATAGTTTTTGAGTTAGCTTCATGAATACGTATTTTTACCCGACTTCGGCGAAGCAAAAAGGAGGGTTATGTTTTTGACCGGTATGTATGTATGTATGTATGTATGTTCATCTGTAACCTCATAACTTCTAAACCACTGATCATAATTTGACAAATGAGGTATCATTAGAAGCGTCCTGATTGTTCGCTGGTTATAGGTTATATGAAATTACACTAAATTTAATATGGCGCCCTCTACAGGACATAAAGTCACGAACGAAAAAAAAATTTTTTTTTAATCATACCATGTTTGGTATCAAATGAAAGGGCTTGACAAGCACATTACAAATATGTATATATATTATATTTTTTAAAGTACATAAATATGTTTTAAAAATTGTTGAAAACATGCAAAAGTATGACTGTGTTACGTACGGCGGCGCGGCTGTAAAATTAATACCTGTTATACAATTTAACCTACACAAAAAAGAATAAAGTGGCTCTGCAAATACTTTATTACGAAATTATAACCCCAAAACAAATTAAATAAAAAGCAAGTTTAAAAACTAAAACCCGACTACTGAAAAATCACGCTCTAAAAATTATAAAACAAGAAAATATTTCGGACAGAAATCAAGACATAGCATAGTTGCAAAAAAAATTGTCAAAGTAAAACCGTAGTCGCATGCCTGTCGGCTACAAAATTATAATGGCATGCGACTACGGCTTTACTTTGACCATTTTTGTACCTATGCTATGTCTTGATTTCTGTCCGAAATATTTTCTTGTTTTATAATTTTTAGAGCGTGATTTTTCAGTAGTCGGGTTTTAGTTTTTAAACTTGCTTTTTTTCCCACTTAGTTTGTATGGATGATATTATGATGATAACTTCCTGTCACTGTTATTAGCATATCAGGTAGTGGTATTCGAATTTGTGTGGGGCAGGTACCACAACAAATAAGTTAAAAATAAAAACTTTTTACCAACAAAAAACAACCGACTTCCAAAAAAACACTACAAAGTGAAAAATAACTTTGTAGGGTTGGTCGTCCAACTATGTGGGTATCCGTTGATTATTTGCACTTGGTCGCCAATGTAGGGTTGCGTGGTTGTGAAATTAAAGCCCCGTTGAACTTGATGATAATTTATTGGCAACTTTACTTATATTACGTTACACGTTACAATAATATATTATCATGTGGAGGGATGAAAAACTTTTTGCAAAAAAAAAAGCAACTGCCTTCCAAAAAAAACACTACAAAGTGAAAAATAACTTTCATTTCGGAAGTCGGTTGCAAAACATGAAAATTCAAAACCAAAGACACCGACTTCCGAAATGAAAGTTATTTTTGTTTATTTTTTTTGTAAAAGTTTTTATTATATAATAAAGATTGACGGGTTAAAGTGTTTGTAGAAACCTATTTACGGAAAATAAAATCATTTCATTTTATAATCCACCTATTTGTAACAACACCTTTATTCGTTTGGCTACAGAACACTTAAAAGACCAGACCAGTCCCAGGACTAACACACTATTTGATGATGCAGACGACATTCAGAGGCAGCTCGATAACGAAGCTAGAGATCGAATCAAGTTTGGACGAGTAAGTGTTAAAGAAAACAAACAAATAAGGATAACGGTAAATTGTGGTCGTACTTTTAATTGACTAGGTTATAGTAATGGTGAATTTACAAGCAAAACGAAATGAATTTCGTTCCGTTAAACTAAATGTTATCCTATAACGTCCCAAATTTTGTAACGATATCAGAACAAAAAAGTTGAATACCTAACGGTACAAAAATTAACGTTATAGAATATCATTTTTGTTGAACAATATTTTGAGTAACGTTAAACTGGGTGGCAGGGACGCAAAGCCTGTTGCCATTCAAAGTCAAAGTCAAAGCATTTATTTCAAATAGGCCTTTGAAGGCACTTTTGAACGTCAAAATTTACAAATTATAGTTATTATAATTATATTATTGATTCTACCGCCCCTTCCAAAATGTAGTTTTCGTATGGAGAAGAATGGGCAAGAAACTCCAACTCCATGAATTCAGTACATGATTCTGAAATCCCTGCGACGCGGTCAAAATGTGTGGAACAGCTGTTTTTTTTTTTTAAATAACCGACGAAAAATTTCAACGCAGGGTTCAGAGTCATGTACTAAATCCATGGTAACAGGCTTCGCGTCGATGTCCCTGCCACCCTGTATATCAGTAACATTATGCTTATATCCGCTTGTAATAATGTTACAGATTCATTTTAAAATTTTTGACTCGTTGGTCTGTGATTGCAAGCGCTACCGCTTTGCATGAGGTCTTGGGTTCGATTCCCAGGTTGAGCAAAGTGTTCTTGGGTTTTTATATCTGGAATTTCTCAGTAGCAGCCCGAAGTCTGGCTTTGTCCCCGGTTGATGGCAATAGGCTCGCCCCCTATTACATGGGATTTAAACATAACTGGCGAAATGAGGGTGTACCTGCTACAGGTACACCTCTGTCCTGCCCTTCGGGGAGACAAGGCGTGTTGTTATGTTTGTATCGTTTATCAAATGCTTGATCTGATGATACCAAATTTCTGTTCACAGCCGAAAACTATTTGGGTGTTCCATTTCCCCACGCATTACACTGACTACAACTCTATCGTGGAAACTACAGAGGAGCAGATGAGATGTCCCCGGAGCTTGGTAAGTAAGAAAGAGAAAGAAAAAAAAAATACAAGGTGGAGAAAGAAAATAACAAAAAAATTAACGGCGTGTCCATATAAATGACGTTCCCATTCTGTATACAAAAATTCAATTGAATATATTCAATAGTTTAGTCACTATAGCTCGGCAAAATCTATAGTCGGCTCGGGTTATTTCGTTTATTCACCCCAAAAATCCACCCTAAGTTGGATATTCTGAAATGTATGCCCGAGAATTCACCCAAGGCCTAGTTGGATAAACGGAATTTATATGCTTAGGGTGGATCCGTTATACATTACATTTAATTTTTTGAAAAACTCATTTTTTATTTCGAAGCTAGGATTTATTTGCAAGGTCCAAAATACTCTTAAGCATTAGTAGTGCCAGTATTTTAATTTTTTGTTGTATGGTAGTCTCCACATTGTATATCACAAAAACACAAAAAAAAGACAACTCAAGCACCTACCAAACAAACATACAAGGTTATTGGTTATACGTCGAGGAGCTCGTGGCTAAGTAATAACAAGCAAGGTTCGATCCATCAGGTTAAGCTACGGTTGCCGGGGTTGGTCAGTGGATGGGTGACCATCTTAACATACCGAGACTCCTCCGTGCCTCTGACAGCACGTTAAGCCGTTGGTTCCGGCTGTCATTCGTGGATCTTTGACAGTCGTTACAAGTCGTCAGAAGCCCGAAAGTCTGACACCAGTCTTACCAAGGGGTTTCGTACAGGGTTGTGGAGGTCAGATAGGCAGTTGCTCCATGTAAAATACTACAAGATAGTTTGGAAAAGGCTAGGAAGATTGATATATTGGTTATACGACGGCAATCCATTAAGGGGATGTAGGAGAGGTCATTCTGCAACCATATATTATGACCCCTGTTGATCCCGCAGACCAGTAGTGCCGCCAACGCTCGAGCGATAGTCACGTTTTTCTATCTTCTATCTCCCGGCTAGAATACGGGCAGTTGCCGCCTGCGGTCGGGTTCGGAATCATGAGTAAAACGACAAGACGCCGCGACACGTCGCCTGCAGTTGCCTCCTATGGTCGGGTACGGAATGGTACCTTAACAAATCTGAATTAATATCCTGCCCACAAAAGCCACTAATAGAGAGAAAAGGCGACGAAGGAAATACCTCATCTGTCGAAACAGATATTATAATACATTTACGACACACTGTGCTTCGAAATAAGGCTCTCGACGACAGCATCATCAGGCTATTAATGTTCCCACTGCTGGGACACAAGGCTCCTCTCTGTGAGAGTGGGCCGTAATCTACCACGCGGGCCCAGTGCGGGTTGGTAGATGTCACATGTCTTCGAATTTTTGGTTCTAAGACATGCCGGTGTCCTCACGATGTTTTCCTTCACCGTTTTGAGAGCAATGACGACATAGGAGCTTAAATTTTAAAGTGTCGATTTTTTGCTTGAAATTGCTTCTAATAGCCAATATTAGCAAAATAAGCAAGCTGTTGAATTTCCAACTTTTGGTACTAAGCCGAGCGTTGATAATCCAACAGCATGAAAACGGGCATTAAACTTGCTTGAATAGAATTTGTATAGAGGCGCTTTTAAGTTAAAAGATTTCTGAAGTCTGGTGAAATATTACAATTTCGTTGCATTTTCTGTTTCTAAAGGCGTGTCGACTAGCCTAACATATATCACTGGTAACTTTGCTTAAATGCAAATATGTCACTGTCACTCGCATGATGTATTTGCATGATAACTTTCTCTGAACTTTAATTATTTGAACCCAAAGCGTTAATATCAGGATTTCACCCACACATAATCGGAGAACTACACACATCAAAAGTGTCTAGGGATCAAGCATTTTTATGCGGATTTCTTGAGATTGAGATGTGGCTTTGTAATAAATTTATGATTTTATAAATTTATATGGATCCTTTTTGGTGCATTTCATAATTTGAATCAGGAACTGTGAATCAAATTCGAGTAAAAGATGAAAATCAGCTGTCAATATTTTCCCTATAAAAACATACAACGCATTGAAGACATTATTAGTGCTACTGTTTCCCTACTACTGATTAAAACCAACGTTATTATGGAGCAGCGACGTCATTTAAGCAGGGAAGAAATGCTCAGAGCCGTGGGAATGATAGAAGCTGGTTCCCGGCAACGTACTGTGGCTTTAGCTCTGAATACAAGTCAGAGTGTTATCAGTCGACTTTGGACACGTTACCGAAGCACTGGTACCGTGGCTGAGCGCCATGGAGGACGGTATCGCTGCACCACACGGAGACAAGACCGATACATTCAAATCTTAGCTCGAAGAGCTCCAACAATAACCGCCATGATGTTAGCCGTGAGGCTTCATCACTCTTCAGGGAACTTAATTAGCGACCAAACAGTCAGAAACCGCTTGCATGAAGTGAACCTTCATTCCCGAAGACCGCTACGGGTACCACCTATAGCAATGCACAATCGTAGGATTCGATATCAATGGGCTCTTGAACACAGAAATTGGGCAGAAGAACAATGGCGTTTCGTGTGCTTTTCTGATGAGTCTCGTTTTGGTATGAGACCGGATACAAGACGTATACGACACTGGAGAACCCCTGGACGCCAACAGCGATTAAAATCCTGCCAGGAAGTCCATCCTTATAGTGGTGGAACCATCATGGTATGGGCGGGTATTTGGATCGGCGGAAGAACTGAGTTGATTTGGATCAGAGGCAACCTCAACGCTCAAATTTATGCTGAGACGATTGTATCAGACGTCATCGTTCCTCTACAAGTGCAAATCGGTCCCTTATTTCAGTTAATGCATGATAATGCACGACCGCACACCGCAAGAGTTGTAAGACAGACTCTCGCCGCAGCTAACATCAATGTCCTGCCCTGGCCTGCTCAGTCGCCAGACTTGAACCCGATTGAGCATGCATGGGATATGCTACAGAGAAGAGCTCTGCCGAATATGGAGGGTATCCAGTCGCAAGAAGACCTTTTTTTGTTGTTGCAACGAACATGGGCGGCCATTCCACAGCGTGATTTGGATGAACTCATTTTGAGTATGCCAAACCGATGTTCTTGTGTTGTTAGTGTTCGCGGTAGAAACACGGATTATTAATTGTTTAAGTTACCCAATAAAATTTTAAAGAAAACTGTTATTTCAGTCTTTTTTTCGAACTTTAATGTTAGTGGTTCAAATGTCAAAAATCCCTTTATTAGGAAAATGGCAAATTTCTTTATTAATGCAAAGGTGACTTGGTTTATCGTTACTGTGACAAACGAAAACACTTTATTTGATGAATCCTTAAAGAAAATTTTAATTAATATCAATCAGGAGAAAAGTTATTGCAAAAATATATGTTGATCCCTAGACACTTTTGATGTGTGTAGTAGACGACGACACCGGGCTGTATACAGTCCATGGAAGCTATAACCTTGGATAGCAGGCTAATCAGGCGTTTATTACGCCTATACAGGAACAGCCTGCGCCTGATATCGGGGACCATCATGGGAGACTGCCCGCTAAACTAGCACTTCCACACAATAGGCACGCAATGGACAGTCTTCTGTGCAGGCCATGCATGGAGAGGAGGGATGCTCTTTGAATGCACAGGCATCACCCAGATTAGAACAGAAACTTTCGGGTCACCCAGATCTTTCGCAGATGTTCTGAACAGACATTCTCAACTTCTGGAAGGAAGTCACCTCCGCCATGTCCCACGCACAATGGTCCACCTGAAAGACTAAGTGCGGAAACCAAACCCAATAACATAGAACCCAAAGTGTATCTTGAGCAGTAACCAATCAAAAGAGAATTATTTTATGAAATGCGTGTTCAGAGTAAATATCTTGAGAATACTTTCAGAGTGGCCTTAATGTTTGGCCAGAAGTAATGATGAAACGCTACACAAGAAATACATTCCCGCACTCCTAAATCGAGCCAAGGGCACCGTGCAATGCCATGTGACTTAAGCCTAAAACTTGAAATTAATAACGAGTCGAAAAAAAAAAGTTTTTTGGCAGTTTCAAAGCCGACATACTGGCCATCATTGTTCCAAGTTTGAATTAACGACCATTTAAAAAGTTATTGACTTGTATCCAAAAAGTGCTCGATTTAAAGAGTCCGGAAGTGTATTATAAGCACAATGAGGTCATGTGTAGGTTTTCTTACGAGTACATAGCCTTTTACGCGCGAAAGGGGGCTAGACGGAAAAAATTGGGACCAAAAGTTGTAACGTCACTTTTTATTTTTTATTAATACGCCATCTGTGAGCGACCACAGGTACTAATTAGTGGCATGCCTTTGCGAGTTTTATTTTATTTTATTATAACGTCATATGTGAGCGACCACAGGTACTAATTTGTGGCATGCCTTTGTGAGGTTCATTCCATAACTTCGTTCCATTATGCGGGTGTCCCTTGACACCACTCAGCTTTTTTTTATTTGTGGGAAATCATCAAATGACTTCTTCCGCTCTGGGCGGAGCGGAAGGGCGTGTCAGACTCTTACTGACTAAAACCCACCCGTGTTCCTTCCCTTGCCTTGCCAGGGTCCACGGTTTCCCCTTAGGACTACCCGCAACCCCGGTAACGAGTACATAGCCTTAGAGCGAATCTTATCAATGAAACAGCGTTCAATAGCTGTTAGTGTCAATACTCAACTACCATGGGCGTCGCCAAGGGGGGGCAGGGGGGGCAGCTGGAAAGAGATTAAAAAAAACAAGGCATTTTAATGTAAAGAAACTACAAAAAAGGCAATTTTGTTTATTTGGACGACTTATTTGATTTATTAAAGTTCCATATCGCCTAAACGGGATCTTATCCGGAGTCTGGGGATGTAATATTCGTATATATGTATCAGTGGTATGCGCAGTCATAATACCTATTAGGTTTCACTTCTAAAGTCTTGAATAGTTTTGGGAAAAACGACCGAAAGGTCCGTTTCCAATCCATACATTGAGATTGTTTTTTTTTTTTCCATCCTCCATATATCAACTTGCCCCCCCGCCTAGGCCATAGGCTGACGACGCTTTTGTCAACAACAATGGTACACTGATAGCTCTTGAACGTGGCTTAGATGACTGTGTTGATCGCATTCAGTGAAATTCACCCTAAGTGCTGATTTCACCAATGAAACTGAACGTGATCAGCATTTCTAAAACGCGTTCAAGAGCTGTCAGTGTCAAAGTTATTATGGAATCATTGTGCTGAACGCGTTCAGTTTCATTGGTGAAATCAGCTCTACGCGTTCAGTTTCATAATCAGCTCTTAGGGACTATTGATTGTGTGATGATTTTGACAAATGGATCTAATTGATTATTGACGTGTAAAAGTGTTTGTACAGACCCTTTTTTTTATTTTATGCTTGCTTGTGCTGTCCCACTCCTGGGCAAAGGCCTCCCTCCACTCCTTCCATCGTTCGCGAGCCCGCGCGTCCTCCTCCCAATTTTGACGGAACTTATCCAGCTCGACCCGCCATCTCCTACGTGGTCTGCCGCGACCCCGCCTCACTGTACAGACCTACTTACAGAAAATAAATCATTATCATTTATCATAATCTAAAGCGTCACCTACTAACTCCCCAGTTACGAAAAGGCTACGCAGATAAAGGTTTTATGCTACGCAGCATAAACTCGAGAATAGTCAAAGTTATCTGATATTTCCGGATTCAATATCCTATAACTATACTTAGGGCTGACTTCAGCAATGAAATTGAACGCGATCAGCACATCTGACCTGCGTTCAAGAGCTGTCAGTGTCAATATTCCCGAAGAATTATGACACAAACTGCTGTTGAAGTTTAGAAGTGCTGATCGGGTTCAGTTTCATTGGTGAAATTCGCCCCTAAGTCTTCTGACTGAAACCTAAAACATAGGAACGTTTCTCTTTGACCTTTTGACTTACTATCTCACTTTAAAACAATCTATTGTTACTAATAAACGTTTAACAAAACAAATCAGCATCACAATTCACAATAGCGCCCTCAAAGACTAATTAATGAGTCGTGGAAACTTCTTTGAATGCTTTGTAACAACACTTCAGGATCCCATTAAGTGTTTACGTTTGTAGAATACGACAAAAGAAAGGTCTTTTAATATTAATAGAAGCCTTAAAAGTCTGCTTCTATTTCCATAATGATGAGTAGGTAGGTACTTAAAGTTTTAGGAAGAAAGGAAGTAAATCTTGGTTATGGTAGCGCGTGAGAGCTTTGGGTTTTAGGTCGTTTTATTGTACGAAATATTGCTCGGATACGTCCTTTGAGCGAGGGAATTTAGTATCTAGATAATCAGCCCTATGTATGAGTAGGCTAAAGAGAGAGATATCCTAGCTTTAAGTGCTACTAAAATCTTAGATTTATTTAACGGTTTTTTCAATTAATCTTTGGATTAGGAAAACCAGACTGGGCCTGCGTGCACAGATAGTTCACTACGCAAAAACATTTAAATTAAAAGCGACTCTTGCTACGACCCAACAAAATGAAATTCAGATTGCACAGCGTTACCTCCTATATTCACCTAAAAGTATCCTCTCTTTCTATCCCGTAACTCTTACAATTATCTTCTCTTATATTATGTTACGCTCACTGAATTGGCCCGATATGACGAGCCAGCCGCGTACGCCTAGCTTCAAGGCTCATGCAGACGAGTGCGACGCGATGGCGTGACGCGACACGAACAATACAATTTCTAAGAAAACTTCACAATAGCCGGTGTCGCGTCGCACTGTCGCGTCGCGGTAGTCTGCACGAAGCTTCATACCCAAAATGCGGAGTGCGCCTTCTGTACCATTCTGTGCCGCGTAGTAGATTACAGCCCACTCCCTCTCGAAGAGGGGAGGCCTGTGTCCCAGCAGTGGGAACATTACAGGCTGATTATGCATATGCTATATAGAAAACCATTGTGATTGTGAAAGAATTCCTGCGGAAAAATACTGCTACTTAGCACAAAGCAGCCGGTATTATTTATAGAAGGATTTGGCTTTCATCCCGTTCTGTAAAACAAAAAAATATCATGCTTAGGCCAGTCTCACACAATCAATCTTTCTAGCCTTTTTTCCCAACTATCTTGGGGTCGGCTTCCAGTCTAACCGGATGCAGCTGAATAACAGTATTTTACATGGAGCGACTGCCTATCTGACCTCCACAACCCAGTAACTGGGTAATACGATATCCCTTGGTAAGACTGGTGTCAGACTTTCGGGCTTCTGACGACTCGTAACGACTGTCAAAGATCCACAAATGACACCCGGGACCACGAGCGGGACCCGGGCACGGAGGAGTCTCGGTATGTAAAGTTGGTTACCCATCCAGGCCAGTCTCACACGAGGTGACCAAAATAAAGCGAGTTTTCAACGCCGATGCAACCAATTGCGTTAGCACATACATTTTTATGGCGGTTCTCAGACAACGCAACTTGTCGAAAACAACTTTTCAACGGCGACACATCCACACACGCGCGACTACCATGCAGGTATGCATATTGTAGCATGCAGGTGTGCAGTATTATGTAGGTCAATTTTCCTACGCAAATTTTCATAAAATGAATGTCAATGAATGATGAATTGACTAAAATTTTTTTAGATGTGGTTGCGTTGCCGCACTTGCCGCTAATAGTTGCGATATGCTTACGTTGTGGCTAAGTGTTTGCAGACAGACAGATCGATTCTGGCTTTCGTAGGGGAAAATGTCGACGCAACGTTTTGTTTGCGTGACCAACCACTAGTGCGCGGTCTCGCTGATGGTTGCGATGTGGCTGCGACATGGCCTTAATGTGGTCGGTATCACCCACACACACGATAAAGTATTCATTTTCATACACATTAGCGCCCGTCCACATGTTGTCATGGTACGGGATTGGGCCCTTAGCACTTTGGAACGCGTCATGCGTTACAAAAGCAAACCCTTCGCCACTTACTAGTGCTTTAGCTAGGAAGAAGTGGCGCAAATAAATACACGCCTTAACTAATACTTACAACTTCTCCAAATCTTTTTCTAAAATGCAGAATAGTCTGCATTATTCGCGGTCTAGCACAGTAGGTGTAGTATTATATTTATGACTAGAATCCTAGTTTTCAGACTCCTAAGATTTTCAGTCGTCTGAATAAATAGAAAACTTACTGAGTGTGAAATCTTTTAACAGTTTACAAATACTGAAAGGTTTTCTTATTTAAAATTTAAGTACTTTTGAACTGCTTAGCAAACCTGTTCGTGAAATTTTTACAATTTAAAATCTGTTTGGGTTGGTTGAGTTGACAAGTTAATCTGGTTTAACTTAAGAGCGTGCATTCTGAAAGAGGGCAACGTCGCAAATAGCTGTCACATATTTCGCTTGACAATAGTACTGTACGGAAATAAGAATGTGGCTAACTGGCGAACTAGAATATTAATAATGAATTTCAATTGTATCATTGAATTTGATTTTGTACCCGTTTTAGGTGTAAAAAAGGCATTTGGAAAATATCTAAATCTTTTTTTACATCTAAAACTAAATATTCGGTGTTACGATATTAATTATTTTCAAAATAATCAAAACAGGTAAATATTTGACAGCTATTTACGACGTTGCCAAGTTTGAGTATGCACGCTCTTAAACAGTAAATAAATGTAACATATTTTAAACGAAGAGTTAGAGGCAAATTTTTCCAACATCTTTTGACAACAGCTCCGTGGAATAGAAATAACGTTTGAAATTTAAATTCAAATTATTCCTTGAATACCGATAAGTATGAATTTATCCGGAAAAGAGCCGGAGTTACCAACATAATTTGCAGAGTAAGCCAACTAAAGTGGCAGCGAGCTGGCCACGTTTGTCGAAGGACCGATGGCCGGTGAAGCAGACAAGTCCTGGAGTAGAGACCGCGTACCGGGAAGCGTAGTGTGAGACGCCCGGCGCCCCCCAGTTAGATGGACCCACGACCTTTAGAAGGTGGCTAGGACAGACTGGATGCGGAAGGCCGAGGACAGGGTGTTGTGGCGCACCCTGGGAGAGGCATTTGTCCAACAGTGCGATAGGCTGAGTTGATTGAAAGATATCTGTCCTTGGAAAAAACAGCCCTAAAGCTCAACGCACACACAAAGTGGGTGCGTATCGGGTGCGAGTCGGGACGGGAATACGGCGGGCTTGTATATATTGTAATTCCTTGTATTATATGGATGTCAGTCAAACGCGTGCGCGGGTCGGGCAGGGGTCGGGCGCGGAGCGGGTCAGGAGCGGGAGCTTAAATCTTGGAAGTGTTTATTTCAATAAACTATATATCAATAGAAGCAGAAACTATAAGTTTTCTTTGCTTTGAATGTAGGTATAAAGGTTTCATCTTTTTTATTCGACTTTTGTACGAAAGTTACTAAATATTGATAATAAGTCAAATCTAACTACTAACGACATTGGCGCGTATTTTTGAGAAATTTATAGGTAATTTACTAGCTGCGACCCGATTTCACCGGCATGAGTCTCGATCCTAGACTGTAACAAATATGGTTTTATAGATTTTTTATAATCATTAGAATCAGCAAAACTTGTCCTTAAGATAGCATAATCCCCAAATGTCATGATTTCATGAAATATTCATTTAATGTTACATGAACTTATAGAGTTGTATTGATGATTTCTATGATTATAATTCTATAAATAAATATTTGATATGGTCGCAAATCATATTTAGATCAACATACAACCTGACACTGAACTGCAAATTGCAAAAAACGTAAGAAAACTTGAATTTCGCGAGCTACCTTGGCGCATCCTCCTTAATCATAATATTCTTGTTTCAGGCACATCGTATACTAGAGTCTGAAGATGAAGATGAAGAACTGGCAACACCAGGTTGTAATGTTTTTATTTTCCTTCTTGAACAGTGCAAAATTTTGCTCCCCCACAGATGTCAAAATCTGACATAGGTACCATCACAGAAGTTCATAACTAACCACCGTATGGACTATGCTCGCTTACAGCGTCCGGCCGCTATAGAACCGGGCCGGTAACAGATTTGGTCAGAGTGTTCACGGGATTTTGTTTAGTTACTGGTTAGATATGAACTTCTTTGATAGTACATACATAAACTCACGCCTTCTTCCCATGGGGTAGGCAGAAACTACAGAACGCAACCTGCTACGATCCTTACATACACCTTTTGCCTCGTTTTCGTGAATAAAATGATATTTGTTTGAGCAGTGTCATAAAGCCCTTGTGAGTACAGTAACAATAGTAACAGATATTTAAAACAGGGTATTTAGGGTTCCGTACCCGAAGTATGCCAAACGGCTATTATTAAGACTCGCCTGTCCGTCTGTATATCAGCGGGCTACATATCTCATGGACCGTAATAGGTAGACAGTTAAAATTTTCAAGGTTCACTGATTGTGTATTTCTATTGCCAAGGAACTCGTGGCTAAATAATAACAGCCGCATAGGTCGATTCATCAGGTTAAGCTACGCTTGCCTGGGTTGGTCCGTGGATGGGTGACCGTTTTTACATACTGATACTCCTCCGTGCCTGGGAAAGCACGTTAAGCCGTTGGTCTCGGCTGTCATTTGTGGATCTTTGACAGTCGTTATGAGTCGTCAGAAGCCTGAAAGTCTGACAACTAGTCTTACCATGGGCACAGATAATATAATACTACGTACAGATACCCAATCCCATACAAAGAAATTACACCTCCCTAGTCGGGCTATTGACTGGCTAAATGTGCTACAGTTATGACAAATTGAGTAAAACGCCATCTATTGCAAAGAGCCCTAAACAAAAAGGTTTTATCTTTTTTTGTTGAAAATACGAGATTTATGAGTTACAATAGATAAATCAGCATTAAACAAGGAAGTTTTGATTTTCACTAATCTTACTTCAGCCAAAATCTTCCGTTTATCGCTTTTTGGTGACTGTTAATTTCATACTTGTAACGCTGCCATCTATGATCTTTTTTCAAGAGTAATTATAATTTTGTTCGAATTGAGACCCCATGCCAAGGGGTATCGTATTACCCAGTTACTGGGTTGTGGAGGTCAGATAGGCAGTTGCTCCATGTAAAATACTGGTATTCAGCTGTGCATCCAGTTAGACTGGAAGCTGACCCCAACATATTTGGGAAAAGGCTAGGCAGATTGATTGTGTATTTCTATTGCCGCTATAACAACAAATAATAAAAATTTAATAAACCTAGTAGGTAATTATATATATCGGGGGTCCCCATACAAGAAACGCTTCTTTTTTTGGCGTTTTTTGCTGGCTATCTTAACGGTATGGAACCCTTCGTGTAAGAGTCCGACTCGCACTTATGATACGTACCTAATATTTCTTACGAAAATGATAAACCCGAACAATGTAAACGTGACGCGCCAACCTCAAGTAACATGGTACATACAAGGGCAGGAAAGTTAGACGTATTCCACATTGGGCACCCGCTTAAATGACACCTGAGCAAATGGCACCTGAAGTATACCACATACGGCACCTATCGATATTTTTCGCAGGAACCTTTACAGCCCTTTCACACGGCAGTCCAGTTTTTAACAGGATCCCGTTTTCTGCAGGATCCCGTTTGATGGCGAATGTGTTTATATGCTAGCGTTCACACGAGCATCCCGCATGCGGGATCCTGCAAAAAACCGATCCGGTCGAATTGTGCCGGTCGGTTTTGTCACTAGAAACTGGATCCGAAGTCCAGTAAAAAGCGGGATCCCGTTTAATCACACATATATTTCAATAGCAGTGTTCACACGGCTTCCTGCGTGCGGTTTTTTGCTGGACACTGTTTTTTGCGGGATAGTGGAGTGGTGGCAGCCCCATGACTCATCTCTTCTCAAATCGCTCATAAGATTCCGAAAAATACCCAAATTCAAACGTTGCGTCAAAATAGGATGAACCCATAATCTTCTATTCCGCTGCCGACGCCGATAATACCAATAGAAAATTAGGAAAGTATTCACGTCCATTTCACTTGATAACCGGCGTAGGAATGGTAAAAAAAACAGGATGCAACCGTGTTCATACGGCAGTCTAGTTTTGCGGGACCAGCTTTTTACTGAATCCTGCAAAACTGAACTGCCATGTGAACACAGCGTCCAGTTTAGCAGGATAACGTAAAAAGCCGATCCTGAAAAACTGGATTGCCGTGTGAAAGGGCTGTTAGTGGAATAATTTGTTGACGGCATATTTTTTTATCTTCCCTTTTATTTAATTCTGACGGAAAATATATTATGGTTAAAATAATTAATTATTTCTATTACAGAGCCGCCGCCGGACTGGGAGTACCCGAGTAAGTTGTTTTCCTCAAAACGTTTTAATTAGTCCATTTAAAATCCTGTACCTTTAGCGCCGTAGATTTCGCCGAGCAGTTTGCATAATTAGGTTAAAGTTATGCGGTAGTATGGACATTACGTTTGCGTCGTGAATTAGCATTGTAAGTAGGTTAGGTTGCCACCTCCTCGGAAATGTTCCCTGTTCTATCAGGAAGGGTGAAGTTTGAACGGGAAATGAGGTTTCCATTATCCCCAATGTCGCTGCTAAAGTGTTTTTTATTTCTATTAATATTCTCCCTTTTACCCTTACAAATTGAATGTTATAAGATATTTGGATAGCTTTATCTGTAACTGCAGATGTTTGCAGACTGGTAATGATGCAAGGCTTGTGTTTTGAGAATGGTAAATGTTTACTATTGAACACGATTCCCCCAATAATCTCTAAAACTGCTATAAAGGGCTACCCGATTTTTATTTTTGTAAAAGCAGACGAATGCTATTACCCATCTATTGACATAATCTTTTTGTTGTCGTCCACTACTAAAAAACAAATTAAAATACAGTTTAAATGTCTTGAAGGTCTAAAATAACCACATCAACTCTGTTTACTTCTTCTATTTAAAGTTACCTTTTGTATTATTCAATCTAGATTCTTTGTAAAGCAGAAATGAATGGAAACACGTGTTGATGGGAACCTACACGGGTTTCATAAACTAGAAAATATAAAAACATTTTCAAGATTCCCAGATATCACGAGGCAAATTGCTTTGACGGAGGCTTCTACAACACTACATTATAACATTTCTAGGGAATTCTTTCGCATTTCTTTGCTTTTCTCATCATTCTGATTCACTTCGACGCGGCTTAGCTCTTATCCATTTAACTCAGAATCTCATAACTTGAAATACGATGAAAAACTAATCTAATTACCTTTTGTTACGTTTCTTTTTCCTTTGATATTGGCATAATAAATGCCTTAATGTCTGTCTGCCTCGGAGTGTCCGATATTCTCACAACAGAATAGACACCTACTTTAGAAATAAGATATGGTTGACAAAATATTTTTAGTATTTATTTTATTTTGTAAGATTTTTCACTGTAGGTAGTAAAACATTTTATGCTTTCATGAAAAATACAATAATTATATTCACGATCTTTCAAAAATCCTGCATTCACTTTTGTTCTTACCACCATAATTTTTACCCAGAAGAATGATGTACCCAAGATTTGTTAAGTCTCTTAATTTAAAAGAGTGTCCATGAGTTTCTAGCCCGTTCTACGATCTACGTTTTGGAAAGGGCAACTAGCTTCAACTTTCTGATTAACTGACCGACACAAAATTGCCTGCAAATGGTTTAATTGAAATAAATACTTTGAGTTTGAGAATTTATTTTTCTTTCGACACGAGAGACTACTACTTTTGTTCTTAAAGTATCTACAGGTGCATTATTTTATCCATAGGTCAGGGAAACTGGTCACAATCGTTCCCACAGTGCGGCGATAGGTCCCAATCTCCTGTGGATCTGCCCACCGCTGGACTTATAAGGCCAAGAGGGGCGAGGGCGCTAATGTTTCAGAACCACAACGTACCAGCGAAGACATTGACCCTGACAAACGATGGAAAACAAAGTTGGTTCCTATTTATCTAGTACAGTAAGGACACACGTCAGTGGTAACACTTTGACCTTGGGCTGGCCTAGCGTAGTACGGAGCTTCAATAGAATATAAGGCCAGATTGTACTGTACAATTGACGATGTATATTTAGTAACTTAATCCGCTTAACTGTTCTTAAAGAGTCTGAGAGAACCCTGTAAGAAAACGACACGTGTTTCGCAAATAGCCGAACGGAAAGGCGCGCCTTTGCGTTCGGCTCTTGTCGTGGCAACACGTCGTGTCCGAGTTCGCAAAAAGTCAATCGTCATCCTGATGATGCCTCGTTGAGAGCCGAAACACGTGTCGTCTCTTTAAGAACAGTTAAGCGGATTAAGTTACTAAATATACATCGTCTATTGTATTTTATAATGGATTTCCGCAAAGTCACGCCTGATTCAATTAACTATCAGGTTTTGTTATAAGTGGCGTGCTGTTTATACGAAAAAAAACGAGCACTTATTATAAGACATATCACACGTCAGCACAACACACAATAGAGATGTTGACAAACCCTTCTAGCAATGTATTTATGCATTGCTAGAATGCATAGATACATTGGTATGCATTGCATTGATATTATTAAAAAATATTTGGATAAGTATTTTTTTTAGTAATCAAAAGATTGGCGGCAATACATTGAGTTAAAATGTGACATGACGTCACTCCCCAGTAGATTTTATACTGACTTGCGACGTAGCGAGCCCCCACTTTAATGTGTTTTATCTAAATCATTTTTTGTTAATATGATAAAGCAAAAAATACGTGTCTAATATTTTTTTTGTTATCTGACTGACGGACTAAATAGTTTTTTTTTCCAGTCTACATCGCTATTAAATGATAAAAAATTACTCAGAAGACGAGATAATAAATTATGTTATTGCTCAACCTAGATAAAAAGTTTGGTTTCTCCACCCTTTCTGAGACCACGAGATAAGATTTTGTTCATTTAAGGATTGGAAAACGTAATTTGATCTGACCCTGGCTTTTTAAACGTAGTTATGACTGCATCTAAATACACTCGAGAGCAATGAATCCGGGTCACTTAAAGAATCCTAAAAATCTCGGAAACTAAAAATGCTAGGTTAATGCAATAAATTGTATTTAATAGACAATGTAATACTCCTTAAATGAAGGTATTAAAACTTCTTAGTTATTGTAAAGTTATATCATAAAAAAATCAAATTTGAAAAAGGGCCACTTTCGAAGATGGAACTACGAAATTACAGCATTTGGTTTTGCTTTTGTTTGTAATCTGCCATTTATGTGGGTACATAAACCATGTTGATAGTGCTCTATATTCATTATTCAAGCTGAAATTATGTCGCTTACGCCTGAAGAATGCACCAGAATACTTACAATGCTGGAAACCGGCCGGAGTCAGCGCGATACAGCCAGGACTGTCGGTGTGTCGCTGTCAACAGTACAAAGAGTTCTCCGACGTTACGAAGAAACTGGTTCTAACCTACGCAGACCAGGAACGGGCAGAACCAGGTGTACCACAGCACGAGAAGACCGATACTTGGTGAACACCATGCTTCGAAATCGCTTTCTCACAGGAACTGAACTCACAAATCAGTTTCGACGCCTCGGAGGAAGTAACCCAAGTGCATGGACAGTAAGACGTCGGCTTGCTGAATCTAACTTAAAACCCCTTAGACCTGCAAACGGCCCTAAACTGGAGCGTGGGCATCGTATTTCAAGACTAAGATATGCCCAGAGCCACGTAAATTGGAGTATTGAAGATTGGTCAAAAGTTATGTTCTCCGACGAATCAAAATGTATGCTCTACAAGCACGATGGAAGACACAGAGTGTATCGAAGACCAGGGGAAAGATTCAAACAAGCATGCATCGAAGAAAAAGTAGCCTACGGTGGTGGGTCTGTACTTGTGTGGGCCGGAATTTCTTCTGAAAGTCGCACAGAGCTGGTGATCATAGAAAACGGCTCTTTAACTAGCGTAAGATATGTGGAAGAAATCCTCAATGATCACGTTGGTCCATTTATGGTCAATTTAGGTGAGGATGCTATATTAATGCATGACAATGCCCGACCTCATACAGGTAGGATTGTGAATGACTACCTTCAAGAGATGAACATTACTCGTATGGAGTGGCCAGCGCGCAGCCCGGATATCAACCCGATCGAGCATGCTTGGGACGAGCTAGGCAGATGCGTAAAACAACGAAACCCTCCCCCAATCACGCTTCGTGAGCTCAAAATTGCTCTCACAGAGGAATGGGAGAATATTCCACAAAATCGTATAAGGAACTTGGTGTACAGCATGCCAAACCGCGTAAACGCAGTAATGGAAGCACGAGGAGGCAATACGAAGTATTAAAATTCAAGAAAATCGTAATAAAGTTCAAAAATTTCATGTTTCCTATTTTTGTTTTAAGGAGAGATCAGCAGTTTTTTTCTTTATGTAATTTTGTGTTAATAAAATGTATGGTGACTCATATTTTTTTTACTTTCATTTAAGGAGTATTACATTGTCAATTAAATACAATTTATTGCATTAACCTATCATTTTTAGTTTCCGAGATTTCTAACATTCTTTAAGTGACCCGGATTCATTGCTCTCGAGTGTATATGCAGGGCATTTAAGAAAATTAGTACCTGGGCGACCGAGCTCTGCTCTGGCGAAAATAGAGAATGCTCATTGAATAGTATAGAATAGTTCATACTAATCCCATGTATAGAACATACTGATTCCATGCTACCATGATAGTACATACTAATTCCATGTATCGAACATGCTGATTTCATGCTACCATGATAGTACATACTAATTCCATGTATAGTACAAACTAATTCCATGCTGCTATGTCATTATTTTGAGGTAGTCATCTTGTTCTAAACTTTGGGCGACCGAACTCTGCTCGGGTGAAAATTCTGAGAAAACTAGATATATATATCCCAGATATCAGATCTAGCTAGATCGAATTTTTGCCCCCGTAAGCCCCTATATTGCAACTTTTATCGAAATCATTAGAGTCGTTTTCTAGCAGGTGATTACAAAATATATATACATACTAGCTGTTCGTGCCCGGCGTCGACGGGTGTATTTTCGTCATTTCCGGTGGATTTTCCAAAATTCTATTCGAAGTGTATAGAGTGCCGCGAGTTTCTTGTGGCACTCTAGTGTCACTGCCTCGGCCCGGCTAGGGTGCCGTGAGCGTTGCATTGTCACTGTCACTTGTTATTTAGGTTAGGTTAGGTTAAAACTGTGACCACATAACGCACGAGCCGAGCGAGCGTAGCGAGCGGTGCCGCGATAGCGGCCGGCGAAGTGCCAGGGTCCGTTTAGGCACAAGAGAATGTAATGTTTTGGGAATGTGGTGTTTTACAGCGATCTAACCTCGACAATCAAACAAAATACCAAGTGACGTGACTTAGTGACAGTGACAATGACAATCCAATGCTTGCAGCACTTTAGCCGGGCCGAGGCGGTGTTACTAGGGTGCCTGTAGTGGCACTTTATCCGATAGGGATAGAGTGCCAATGGTGGCACTCTATACACTGCCAATTCTATTTTAATGAAAGCAAAGCCTATATTCTGCTCCAAATTAATATCTGTCTACCTGTGAAAACTAAGAAACACAATTCAGTTTTCTAATGTCCTTCAGAAACAAGGCCACCATGAAAAGCTAAAACATTATTAATGTGCGGTCCCGGTTCTTGTCATAATAGCAATTTCCTGCCTCCATTATGGTGTGCCTTATCCCAACTCCAGCTCCCAACCTAGTTACTATGTAACTCTAAGAGTACACATTGCAGAACTTGCTGTAGGCTGTATAATATAACTAGAACAAGATGTAGTTATACACCTTGGTACAGTTATTAATTATAAGCAAGGTTTTGAGGAAGAAAGTTTTGTAGGAAATGCGGTTTCAATTTGAGATTAGTTTATCTGCTTTGAGGTAGAAGCGCGTTTACAAATACCTACATATACATTGTGTAGGTTTGGAATAAACAGTTTTAATTTTTTTAAACATATATGATCACTCATTTATTTATTTAAGGATTACCAACGAGATACATTACAATCATGTTTACATATAAACTTAAGTATATAATATTAATTAACCTGTAATGCACACTCAATTACAGGTAACCACAGCTTACACATTATCGAGTACACAAAGGTTTAGAGGAAGAAAGTTTTGTAGGAAATGCGGATTCAATTTGAGATTAGTTTATCTGCTTTGAGGTAGAAGCGCGTTTACAAATACCTACATATACATTGTGTAGGTTTGGAATAAACAGTTTTTATTTTTTTAAACATATATGATCACTCATTTATTTATTTAAGGATTACCAACGAGATACATTACAATCATGTTTACATATAAACTTAAGTATATAATATTAATTAACCTGTAATGCACACTCAATTACAGGTAACCACAGCTTACACATTATCGAGTACACAATCATACTCTGAATAGGTACATAATTAAACTAAATTAGGAAAACATAAAAAAATAGTTTGGAAAATCCAAAAGTGCACGCCTCATACTTATCACTCATTCATAAACGAAAAAGAAATTCAAAACATAGTTTAAAAATGAACAATTTATCACTTTTCATGAAGTCGTAATGTCAACGACTGACAAAGATATTTACTTGGCGGTTGCTAGGCAACTTCAAGTTAATGGTTGAAAATATTTAGTTAAAGATATTTTAGTTAGTATTTTATTAATTATAATTAAACTACTTTGAATAAAAGAGCCATTTTCAATAGGGTTCCTTCTACGGCTGAAACGAATGTATAAAAAAAAAATTGACTCAATTAATTGATTTTATCGCAAGCTACAATGTTTTCAGGGTTCATAAATTGACGGACAGGAATTTTTTTTCAACAATTTTTATGCTTTTTCCATTTCTGCTGCATTAAATCAATTGTTAAAAAGTACAGTATTAATCTCCATTTAATCATCTATACAATGGTATATAAATTAAGTAGGTTCTGTGTACTAGCAGGAGTGTAACAATAAAAACAGTTACAGAAATGGGGCAAAAAATATTTTTCGATCGTAGAGCACACTCTACGAGTCGTGCAAAACAACATTTATGACATTATACAAGTTTAAACTTACACGAATACAAAAACCAAGCATAATTAACTTGATTATCAATATTGAATAAAAATGTTTTTTTTTTTATGGATTTAAATGATGTTAATGTATATATTTTTTTTAATTGTTTTGTGATTTTATGTAATGTAATTCTGATATTTAATTTTTAGATAGAATAGTATGATTGTGGTGTGTATTTGAATATTGGTTGCTACCATACATAAACACACACACACATTCACACACACACACACACACACACACACATAACACACACACACACACACACACACTTACATATTAAATATACCTACTAACAAAAATATGGATCATCGTGTCCGAATTAAAAAAAAAATTAATAGAATTTTATTTCTGAATGAATGAATATAAAAAAATATTTAAAAAATTGTAGGAATAAAAAGGAAAAAAATTGTTTAAAATTTAATTATAAATTAAACTAAGTTTGATATAAATTAAAAATATACATTAATTAATTATTGGAATGATAAGTCAAATGTCTTCTAACCGAAAATGCTTTTAAAATTTCTTCATACAGCATGAATCAGAAAGGTGTGCAGGTTAAATTGAAGGGTGTGCACTAACCATCAAACTGAAAAAAAAAAATTATGGGACCATCAACATAATCGCTATAAAAATGTCAACTGTACCATACAAAACTTAAATACCTACGCGACCCAAATGTATGGGACGGCTAATTATTTTACCAAATGGACATTATATAACTCTCACAGATCTTAACCTATTCAATCGCACGTACCGCATCGTGGCCCAACTTTGACCTCCTGTAAACACAGCAGCAATATTATTTCCCTCTAAATAAATCACCAGAAAAGCCATAAAAACTTTTTGCTTATTTTAACACCAAAATTGCGGGCAATTAATTCTAAGGTCAGTGAACTAAAGAGCGTGACAAGGGATGGGGTGAAATTTGAACGATAAAAATCAGGATTTTTTTCGACTTCACTGCATAAAGTTCTTATTATTTTAAATGGTTTACTTAAAAGAAACGGGAAGATATTTACGGTTAGAAATATTCAGAATTTTATGCAAGACTAGCTTCTACCCGCGACTTTGTTCACGTGTCTGGTTTTAACATAATTATATTATAAGATACTTTGGCATATTATTATATCCCATTAGTGAAAGAATTTCTTGAGCTTCAATTTATCCTAAGTGCTTTGTGTAAATAAATCGACAGCCAAAACGAAGTTATATTTTTAAATAGCAAACATTGTTGTTGCAGAAAAAAACAAGAAATTGTGTTTTTATTTTAGAATATTGTATGATATACTGTTCTTATAAATAAATTTCAGGATTATCTACAGAACTTGGCACCCATTTAGATCTCAATTCTTTGGTTCGGCAAAGTCGATAACCACGCATATTCTTAATACTGAACTTGGTGGAGTTTCTTGCCCATTTTTCTCCATACGAAAACTAGTCGTTTTGGAAGGGGCGACTAGAATCAATTCCATTTTTTTGTAAATTTTGACGTTAATAAATGCCTTAAAGCCAACTCCCACGGTGCGCCATATCGCGGACGCGCACCAGCCCGCACGAGGACGCACCGCCACGCACGCGTACAACGCGCGTCTGCGCTACCACGCACGCTAGGTTTCCCACGGTGCGTCGTGCGCGTGCGTCCGCGATATGGCGCACCGTCGGAGGGCGGCTTTTTATGTGCCTAATTCAAATAAATTATTTGACTTTTGACTTTGACTTTGAAATTGGCTCCCATTTTCCAATTTATGTTTTTGATGGGATATCATTACTTTTTGTAAAGACATTATTATTATTCATGATCTGTAAAAAATTAACTATTTTCACATATAACTAAGTAGCAAGATTGTGTAAGAATGTATTTCTTTATAAACAATAATTGTTACAATTTATTGGTCGCAATGATGTTAGATCGCTGAGCCAATGCTACCAGTTGCAGTCTGTGTTATTATTGGTTGTGAAGTTTTATAAAAAAAAACGAGAGCAGTCGGGGGACCGCCGTCAGTAATGAATATTTCACGTATTATTTAGTTTTAAAATTTTCGCAGCCGCCATCTTGGGATTACATTTTAACGTCAGTATCGGCTTTAACGCCCTCGAAAACCACACAAAACGATAAACTCGACCTTTCATCAGGGAATCTATTCTCCTGCCAAACAAAAGATTTTTGCTATTATAATTTCAAAAGGCGCTAGGTGTTCGTAAAAATCGATTGCTCGGAGAATATTTGAAATCGTAAAAATTTACTTACCTACTGTTTTCAGATTTTTTCCTTTTGTATACACACAATTACCCAGCTAAACGCCAAATGTCAACTTTCTAGGTCATTTGGAAGTGGGTTAGGTTTTTGATCTACAGCGTGTTACAAAAATTCTGTCCGATCTGTGAGGGTGTTGTTAATAATCATACTGAAAGTCTATATAAGTGGTAAGTTTCTGGAAATAGGAAGAAAACGGCCGCTTTTTTTTTCAATGGAGCTTTCCCTGGTTTGTTACATGGGGTGCGGGAGTCATAACTTATGACACAAATGTTGAAAATTTACCAATTATTTATGGAACTGGAATAATTTTGGTACTAAAACTTGATTTTAAATAGCAATTACTTTTTTATTTTCAATAATAATAACTTATTTTATTACTTTTTGGTCATTTTATTGCAGTGCCTTTTGACAGGGTTTTTGTAACACATTCTAGGTACTTATCTCAGTCAGTGATAATAATGCCGACTTGATTATCTCAATAACCGTTTGAGCTGTAAATACAGCTCAATTTCTTTCTTTTAATAAATAAATTAAATGGTGCAATATAACACACGGCTGCTATACAGGGTGGCAGGGACATCGACGCGAAGCCTGATACCATGGATTCAGTCCATGATTCTGAACGCCCCTGCGTTGAAATTTTCCGTCGGTTATTTTAAAAAAAATCTGCTGTTTCATAGAAAAGTGCAATACCTACGCGGTCAAAATGTATGGAACAGCTGATTTTTTTTAAAATAACCGACGAAAAATTTCAACGCAGGGCGGTTCAGAATCATGTACTGAATTCATGGTATCAGGCTTCGCGTCGATGTCCCTGCCACCCTGTATATATTTAAAATATTTTAAAACATTGTCCAAAATAATGACTTGCAAACAGACAGAAATTAATATCATTCCATCATCAATTAAATTCCGGAACGAGTCTATTATAAATGTCAATCAATCAAAAATAATTAATGAAGTTATACAACTTAAAACCTCCTCCAGATATTAAGAGAGGACTAAAATTATGGCATTTAAAACGTTTCTAAAAACTTTCCGTTCGTTGATTATTCGAAGTGTGCTCGTTTGTGGCCACAATTCGTTCTCTTTCGCTGAGTTGAAAGGTGTTTACATAAACGGATTACACCTTTTAGATTTCCTGTGCAGAAACTGGCGCCATATCTTATTTCCGCAACGGAAACTTGAATTTTAATACAAAATCGTTCGAAAATGTTTGAGTTCGCGTTCTGGCTTTCCACGTACCTACACATATTATTTGTTTGATTGAAATGTTAAACGATGCATCCTTTGACACTCAAGTACCTACGGTATACATAACGAGACACACCTGTAGTGACGTGACTGATGTGTGTAGCCAACGTCCGACTATTCTATGTGACTATATTTTTTGACTTGACTGATCGGCTTCCTGACTTTGACGTGACTAATGTGTGTGCATGAACCTTAAGGCTTTTTATTGAGTGACTATTTTCTCACTCTAGAATCACTTTTAAGGCTGAACAAGCTTCTTAAGAGGGTTTATTCTGAAAGTTGGCAACGTCGCAAATAGATGTCAAATATTTCGCTGTTTTGATTAATTTGATAATTCTGTATGGAAATAAAAAATTTGGCTAACTAGGGAACTAGAATATTAATTATGAAATGCAATAATTAATATCGTAACACCGAATAGTTAATTTTATTTGTAAAAAAAAGTATTCGGAAACCTTCCAAATGCCTTTTTTTCACCTAAATCGGGTACAACATCAAATTCAATGTTATAATTGCAATTCATTATTAATATTCTAGTTAGTTAGCCACATTTCTTATTTCCATACAGTATTATTTCCAAATTAATCAAAACAGGTTACTATTTGACAGCTATTTACGACGTTGCCAACTTTTAGGATGCACGCTCTTAAGTAGAAGCCATGATCTCCTTTCCAGAATCCCACTTCTGTGCCTAAACTTCTCATTGCATGAACCGTCTTATCGTTAGTAAACGAATCTGTCAGATTCACCTTATCTTGATACGCACAACCCCTTCAAGAAACATTTTCCCGTTATCATGAAAATCTCACAAAGGAATACATAATTACTTTATATTTAAGTTTTTTTTTTTAGATTATTTTGTTGTTTTTTTTTTTGTAATTTGTGTTTCACGAACTGTGTCCAAATAAACGTTTTCTTTCTTTCTTTTATTTCAGTGATCCTCTTCGGTGAATGGAATAGAGAGGATCGTCCCCTAATCTATGGCGGAGCTGCTCACAGTCGTCGGTACCTCTTCTTTTGCCTGGTAGTCCATCTGCCCGCAGAACATACAGTGGGTAGTATGTACTACCCTTTGGAAACCCAGCTCTTCTACGTATCTGCTGAGTATAAGGACATGGACGAAGCTTTGGAGGCGTCTGCGAGGGATCCACAGTCGATCCTGGCAGTCGCAAATTTGTATGCTGTAAGTTTTACCACAATCTGAGGGGTAGTTGCCGTATTTTCAAGGTTCTCATATAATCTGTCTCAATTTGACACTTATATGTACCTAACTCTTTTTTACCTTAAGAGGCCTATCACAAAATTGCCTTTTGACAATTTGAGCACCCGATGCATCGCATTAAATAGCAATTTGGCCGTTGTAATTGTTTATTTTGAGTTATATCATTAAGTTTTTATTTTATTTTAAGTATGCATTTTTTTTTTTTCTTATGAACCAACGTTTATTATGGTATATATTTTACGTAAAAATATGTATGTAGTAAGGAGACATTAATAGTTAATTCTGAGCATTTTTTATGATAGCGAATGGGTTTTTTTTTAGATATTCCATACTTAAACCAATTTTTAGAGATGTTATTATTTATTTTACATTTCATTTTCTATGTACATGTTCAACCCACGAGCTCAAAAAAGTGCCGTCGACGCGCATTTTATGAAAAACTTGCTTCGAAATTTTGGCTTTCTATAAATAGTTAAGAAAAAATTGCAAAAATTTCAGTTTCTCAAAACAAGTACGCGACAGTTGCCCATTTAACGCAAAAAAACACCGTCTAAATGCAAAAGGGCTCTTAATTCTTGACAAGTTTTTGACATTGGTGGTCGTAGAGATGAGTTTGAGGGTATGCTAGTTGGTCATTCTTCTATACAAACGTAGTATATGGTGATGCCTCGTCTGTTTGACGGTGTACCGTATGTACCTGTAAAAATTATTATATCAATTTGTCTTGTCATTATATAGCCCTCTATAGAAGCAGAATTGGAAAAAACATGAAGCTACTTTAACTCGTGTTTGGTCGTAAATAAATAACTTATGTAGCAAGAAAATGGCACAATAGAAACCGTACAGGGATCATACATAATGTATTCAATAGTTCAAATAATTTTATTTCGAGAGAGTCGAACGCAAAGACAACTTCGTGTTCTCGTGCGAGTTTGCGTTCGGCTCTTGTCGTGGCAACACGACGTGTCTGAGTTCGCAACAAGTCAATCGTCATCCTGAGGATGCCTCGTTGAGAGGTGAAACACGTGTCGATTTCTTACAGGGTTCTTTATGACTCTTTAACCGATAAAGACCCGCGACGCCAGCGCCGCGCGCGTGCGAAAATCGCAGCGGGGGCCCGCTGGCCGCCCACGGCGCAGCGGAGATAAGAGCTCGCTAACATAAACAAATACTGAGATCTTTTTGTTACGTAAATAGTCTTATCGTTAATGGTTTTGGGTTCCTGATTAGACAAAGGATTTTTAATAATACTTTGAATCTTTGTAAGCGAACGCTAGTATTGATAAATAAACATTCTTATCAGATTCTTATAAGAAATTCCTTTGTTCATTGTTTTCATGATTTATAATAAAACTACTGGTTCGATTCACATGAAATTTCGCAGGGTACATTATGAATACATATACTATCGGTCAAAACCATTATTTACGGACAAACACAATAAATAAAAACACATATAATTAAAAATGTTCAATAAATAGATAACCGTATCATTACGTAACATTATTTAGTTGAAAAAAAATATTGAACTCTTTTTTTTTCTGTAATATGCATTTTTATTAGATATTATCTATTATAGAATATAAAATAAATTACTTACCAGCGATTACATACACAAAACACACACAAAACTCAAAATTTCACAACAACACGTTTTTTCATTACCGAGTTTGTTTACATTTTTTGATGGGTCCGTAATAGGTAATTACGATGTTATTTAGTGCAAATATTAACTATATACGATGACGACACTACTTAATTATTGAAATAACACCATTTCCCGTCGATTTACACTTAAAAAACAATAGAAAATGAATAAATAGAACGTGGAGTGCAGTGCACGGCACGCATGCGCGGACGCCATTTTGCCGTACCAAAAATGTTCAATTTTTACTTTTTTTTAGAGTTGTTTCTGCATATTTTGACGTTTTAGTCGATTTATTTGACAGGTATATTATCCTACCATAAATTAAAGCCAAGAACAGACTAGATCTGCCCATACATAGAGTAAAATCGGCCGTTGCATCGATGCCTATAGACTGACGCAGTGCTGCCTCATCGGGGCTTTACGGTTTTGGTACAGTGTGCCAGAAGTGTGTCAAATCTGCGTTTGAGCGTCTTCACCGGTAGTGGATTAAGTTACTAAATAGTTAAACATACGTCGTCTATTGTATTTTATGTTTTACTATATCTAGTGGAAGTCTAGTGGTCAGGTAAACGTAAGACATATTATATTACTACACACACACGATTATAATTTTATTATCGTACTAGCTGTTACCAGCGACTTCGTCCGCGATGATGTCTATACATCAACTTTATTTGCATAGCTGCCAGTGAGACTTCAGTCAAAAAGCCGTTTCGGAGATTAGCCGGAACAAACAGACAGGTTTTTTTTACGTTTTGTTGTATGGATCGTATATACTTTCATGCATTTAGTAAAAAGCTGTTATTTTGACATTACAAACAGACTTCAATTTTATTTAAGACTAGCTGTTACCCGCGACTTCGTCCGCGATGATGTCTATACATCAACTTTATTTGCATAGCTGCCAGTGAGACTTCAGTCAAAAAGCCGTTTCGGAGATTAGCCGGAACAAACAGACAGGTTTTTTTTGCGTTTTGTTGTATGGATCGTATATACTTTCATACATTTAGTAAAAAGCTGTTATTTTGACATTACAAACAGACTTCAGTTTTATTTAAGATTACCCACGACTGCGCCTGCGTGGAATTCTATACATCAACTTTATTTATTTGTAAAGCTGCCAGTGAAACTCCCGTCAAAATCAGTCCAGCGGTTTCGGAGGTCAGCCGGAACAAATAGACACTGTTTTGTTGTATGGATTGTATATACTTTCATATTTAATTTTATTTATTTATTTATTTAGCAACAACGGCTGTGTTACACCAATTACAGTAGCTAAAATTATGAAAAACAAAGACAGTTAAAAAACACATTAAAATATACAAAATAAAAACATGAAAACATAAATAAAAGAAGGTTACAACACTTTCACAAATTCCTCTCACAGTACTTCTGACATACCAATAAAATCTTCGTCCATCCATCCGCAAACAGGTCGTCATATGCATTTAGTATAAATGAATGAATGCTAAGAGGGATGTGTGGTGTTACACGAATGGATAGAGTAAGAAATGAGTACATAAGAGGAAGTCTGAAAGTGGCACCGGTGACCGAAAAGTTGTGCGGAAATCGGTTATCATAGTATGGGCATGTGATGCGAAGGAATGAGGAAAGTGTCGTGAAGAAAGTAAGTATGAATGTCGATGGCTATAAGCAGAGCTGGGCAAAATACATGCTTTGCTTTAATTAAAATACAAATTACAAAATACTATCTCGCACTTATTTAAAATACAAATTACAAAATATTTATAAGACTTGTATTTGAAATATAAAATACAAAATACAGTATTTTGACTATTTTTATTTAAAATACAAAATACAAATTACAAAATACAGTCTGGTGTTAGGTTAGGTATATAAATAGAATAGAACTAACTAATCCAGCCCAGCCTAAGGCAAAGGGAATATATTCTTACCATCATAATTTACAAAATGGCGACCACTAAATATGTCACAGCATTCACAGGATTCACTCCATCGCCGAATGAAAATTACAATTGACAAATTATGTAATTGACAATTTGACGTATGTACCTGCAGTACAGACTACAGTACAGTTTAAGTGCAGTGTTGCCAACTTTAAAGATATTACATATTTAGCGGTCGCCATTTTGCTTACGAAAGCTATCGAGCGCTATTTTCTGCAGATCGCACCCATTCATAAGATCGTTAAATGTATTTATGTTCGAATGTATTTTGGAGCCATAAGTATTTGAAATACTAACTACAAAATACCTCAGCGTCAGGTATTTGAAATACTAATTACAAATTACATTTATAAGAAGTAATTGAATTACAAATACCAATTACGTATTTGTATTTCAATTACGTATTTCAATTATAAGTAATTCAAATACTGCCCAACCCTGGCTATAAGAGTAGGGGACGACCAAAGAAACCATGGATGGTCTGTGTGAAAGATGATATGGCTAGAAAGGGGGTGACTACTGAGATAACGACTAATAGAGAAATATTAAAAAAGGGATGTGTTGCGCCGACCCCAAATAAAATTGACCTGACTGAAAACCCACGACTGCGCCTGCGTGGAATTCCATACATCAACTTTATTTATTTCTAAAGCTGCCAGTGAAACTCCCGTCAAAATCAGTCCAGCCGTTACGGGGGTACACTACATAAATACGAAAAACTTTATTCCGAAAGTCACAAATACGAATTTCAAAATACCGATTATCAGAATTCCGAATGATTCAAAATTCCTAATATAACAACTCCGATTTATCATTAATCCTATTTTTATAATTCCAAAATTTCAGTATTCCTAACGTTTATAATTACTATTCTCAAAATACCGAGTTTCAATAGATCGAATAACAAAAAGTCCGAATTAATGATACATCGAAACATCAAAAATACGAATTCCGATTATTAAAGTACGGATTAGAATTCCGAAATAAAAAGACCTTGTAAAACTGAAAAGCAAGACAACAAAACACACTGGTCACAGTTCCAACCTAACCCATATGATTCACCAACAATAAAGGAGATCTGGCGCTCGGCGACCGCTGCCGCGGCACGCTCCCTACGGTCGCTCGATTTCGCGCGTTAAGATAATGGTCACTGATTTAACCTTACCTAACCGAAATGATTCACTACCAATAGAGGGGATCTGGCGCTCGGCGACCGCTGCCGCGGCACGCTCCCTACGGTCGCTCGACTCGCTCGCCTTCGCACGTTAATGGTCACTAATCTAACCTAACCTAACACAAATGATTCACCAACAATAGAGGGAATCTGGCGCTCGGCGGCCGCTACCGCGGCACGCTCCCTACGGTCGCTCGCCTTCGCGCGTTAATGGTCACTAATCTAACCTAACCTAACCCAAATGATTCACCAACAATAGAGGGGATCTGGCACTCGGCGGCCGCTGCCGCGGCACGCTCCCTGCGGTCGCTCGCCTTCGCGCGTTAGGGTCACTAATCTAACCTAACCTAACCCAAATGATTCACCAACAATAAAGGTGTTCTGGCGCTCGGCGGCCGCTACCACGTCACGCTCCCTACGGTCGCACGCCTTCGCGCGTTAATGGTCACTGATCTATACTAACCTAACCTAAATGATTCACCAACAATAGAGGGGACCTGGCACTCGGCGGCCGCTGCCGCGGCACGCTCCCTACGGTCACTCGCCTTCGCGCGTTAATGGTCACTAATCTAACCTAACCCAAATGATTCACCAACAATAGAGGGGATCTGGCGCTCGGCGGCCGCTGCCGCGGCACGCTCCCTGCGGTCGCTCGCCTTCGCGCGTTAATGGTCACTGATCTAACCTAACCTAACCCAAATGATTCACCAACAATAGAGGGGACCAAAGTAGACGTTTTTAGATTAAAAACTATGAGTTTTTAATTTATAATGCGTAACTTAATACTCGTATTATACTATTGAATCAGAATCCTAATTTTAGTAGTTTATTCGAAGTATTGAAAATCGGAATGTCGTTTTTCGGACCGAGAACCCATCGAGCATTTGATTCTTCGTACATATGAAAATCGGAAACCAAACAAATCGTATTTACGACTTTCGGTAAAATGAAATTCGTGATTTTTTATAATAGACATTATAATTCTTAGGGATTATGAAATTCGGACTTTTGAAAATCGGAACAACGAAATTCGGAATAAAATATTTCGGAGTATTTGGGTGTTCCCCCGTTACGGAGATCAGCCGGAACAAACAGACAGACAAAAAAAAATTGGATTGTGTTTTGTTGTATGGATTGTATATACTTTCATAATTATGCATTCAACAAAAAGCTGTTATTTTGACATTACAAACCGATTCAATTTTATGATGTAAAATGATATTGTGTCGATACAGATTTCATGGGTTTTAATTTTTTTGCGCAAAACCCTAAGTCTTTTTCTGAAACAAAAGTAGCCTATTTTAATCCTTATGAAACAAGCTATCTTTCAGTGAAAGTCTCATCAAAATCGGTCCAGCCGTTTCGGAGATTTCCCTTAAATGTTCCCGTGGGAATATCGGGATAAAAAGTATTTTACGCCCAGTGGCCTCAGCTATCTATTAGTGAAAGTCCCGTCCAAATCGGTCCAGCCGTTTCGGAGATTAGCCGGAACAAACAGACAGACAGACAGACAGACAAAAAAAATAAAAAATGTATTTTTGTTGTATGAATCGTATATACTTTCATATGCATTGAGTAAAAAGATGTTATTTTGAAATTACAAACAGACACTTCAATTTTATTTATTTGTATATGAATTGAGTAAAAAGATGTTATTTTGAAATTACAAACAGACACTTCAATTTTATTTATTTGTATAGATGTAAAATGATATTGTGTCGATACAGATTTCATGGGTTTTAATTTTTTTGCGCAAAACCCTAAGTCTTTTTCTGAAACAAAAGTAGCCTATTTTAATCCTTATGAAATAAGCTATCTTTCAGTGAAAGTCTCATCAAAATCGGTCCAGCCGTTTCGGAGATTTCCTTTAAATGTTCCCGTGGGAATATCGGGATAAAAAGTAGCCTATTTTACGCCCAGTGGCCTCAGCTATCTATTAGTGAAAGTCCCGTCCAAATCGGTCCAGCCGTTTCGGAGATTAGCCGGAACAAACAGACAGATTGACAGACAGACAAAAAAAATAAAAAATGTATTTTTGTTGTATGAATCGTATATACTTTCATATGCATTGAGTAAAAAGATGTTATTTTGAAATTACAAACAGACACTTCAATTTTATTTATTTGTATGTATAGATAATACTAAATAATAAAAACTTCTTCTAAAGATCATACCGGCGACATAAATCACTCAGTTGATAAGGTCTTATTTTAACAAGATTCTAATATTACAAGCTTCTCTTATTTTCATCTTAATAATATGTAATAAATTAGATTAGAGTTAGATTTACTTGTAGCTCTTTATTATGATAAAATAAACTCATATAATAAAAGAAAGCAGAGTACCTAAAGTAAAACAAAATTGGAAGTTTTTAGAGTGCCGCAGGCGTTCTTACGGCACGCTAGTGGCGCTGCCTCCGCCTGGCTAAAGTGCCGTAAGCATTGCATTGTCACATCGTTTAATTTAAATACTAAATTAAACCATTATTAAAAAATAGTTACGTTATTAAAAAACGTTATTAAAAAACAGTTACAAACAAAACAAACAAAACAAAAACAGTAGCACAGATAAGGCACACAACACAAAATATTGCATTACAAGTAGAAAAAATTAAAAAATAAATAAAATAACAAGTGTGCACGATGCGTTTAGACGCGTTTCGTGTCTATCCGAGTGACTCCGTTGTCCTTCTAAACTACGCAACGGATTTCGATGCGGATTTTACCATCATTTAGAGAATTTATTCCGGAAGGTATTATGGCCATCTTATCCTTTACTATTAATTAAGCAATATTTGTATGCATTTGTAATCACGTTCTCGAAAACGGCCCTAACGATTTCGATGAAAGTTGCAATAGGGGTTTACGGAGGCGGAAATCGATGTAGCTAGGTCTCATATCTGGGAAAATACGTTTTCTCTATTTTCACCAGAGCAGACCTCGGTCTCCCAGCACCCTAATTACGAAACGCAAACTCAATTTTAAATTGAAACCAATTGAAAAAGATTGTCAGTCCATTGCTTCATAAGTTCGACAAAAAGAATCTGATTTTTTATAATAGACATTATAATTCTTAGGGATTATGAAATTCGGACTTTTGAAAATCGGAACAACGAAATTCGGAATAAAATATTTCGGAGTATTTGGGTGTTCCCCCGTTACGGAGATCAGCCGGAACAAACAGACAGACAAAAAAAAATTGGATTGTGTTTTGTTGTATGGATTGTATATACTTTCATAATTATGCATTCAACAAAAAGCTGTTATTTTGACATTACAAACCGATTCAATTTTATGATGTAAAATGATATTGTGTCGATACAGATTTCATGGGTTTTAATTTTTTTGCGCAAAACCCTAACCCTGCCGGCCCTAACGATTTCGATGAAAGTTGCAATAGGGGTTTACGGAGGCGGAAATCGATGTAGCTAGGTCTCATATCTGGGAAAATACGTTTTCTCTATTTTCACCAGAGCAGACCTCGGTCTCCCAGCACCCTAATTACGAAACGCAAACTCAATTTTAAATTGAAACCAATTGAAAAAGATTGCCAGTCCATTGCTTCATAAGTTCGACAAAAAAAATTAAGCAGATTCTTTTTGTCGAACTTATGAAGCAATGGACTGGCAATCTTTTTCAATTGGTTTCAATTTAAAATTGAGTTTGCGTTTCGTAATTAGGGTGCAGACTATAGAACAAGATGGCTACCTTAAAATAATGACATAAAATAGCAGCATGGAATTAGTATGTATTTATACATGGAAAAGTAATATTATTTATAATAATACTATACAAGGTAACCAACATAGTCCGAACAATTACCAAACTTAAGTGGCAATGGGCAGGGCTTAGTACCGTCGACCAGGGTTACTTTGATCAATTTTGAACTTTAAAAGTCCATATCTTTTAAATTTGTGGGTGTAAAAAAATACAAAAAAAATCGAGTTATCGGTTTTTTTATTGATATCGATTACTGTAATCATAAGTGAAAAAATATGTCTTGAAACTGAGAAAAAAAATAAAAACTGGCTGATAAAGTTATACGTAGAATGGGGGTTACTTTGATACCCCCGGTTTTATTACGTGATTACAAAGTAGCCCCAATAAAAATTTTGCAGCACAGTTATTTAGAAGAACAATACATTTCGACGCCCCCAAGCAATAAGTCGGTAATCGTAAAACTTAAATTTTACAGGAGAAATGTTTTTCTGTTTTTGTTGAATAGCTTTTCAATGAGTTGGAGTAGTGAGGTCATTGATATATCAAACGAAAGCTAATTTTTTGCTTGATTCAATTATTATTTTAACATTAAATTTTGTGCGTGAAAAGCCTTGCAATTTAAGAAAATAAATATTACAAAAATATATTAGGTAAATTGTATAAGTAAATAATATACACTTACGCCATTATTGCAGTAAATTAGTAAACAATGTTGATTCGTAACATTACAATACGGACTTTTCCAGTGTAATTTTTCATCTTGAAGACGATACGTAATTGGTTATTACGGTGTTATTGTGGTTATTTTAAATTGACACAGTAACAGTATCGTTAAAGAACATTGTTTTTGGAGGAATATTCTGAATAATATTTTTGTGTAACCATTCAGTGCTAATACATTTTTATCGATTTTTTTTATTTTAATATGTCTAGGTTTACAAGAAAAGACTGTAGATGATGAGTATAATGACGTTTAATAATCACAATATTTAAATCAGAATCGAAAATTAACCTTTAGGAGAATTAAGATAAATATTTATCAATTAAAATAATTATGGGGATGTCAGTCATGTCAATATTCATGATTAAATATTAAAAACTAGAAGTATATCAATGATAATTAAACACAGCAATAAAATAATGTCACAAAGTTAACACCTTTTTTTTTTTTTTTTTTTTGGGTGGGAAATCATCAAATGACTTCTCCCGCTCTGGGCGGAGCGGAAGGGCGTGTCAGACTTTTACTGACTAAAACCCACCCGTGTTCCTTCCCTTGCCTAGACCAGGGCCACGGTTTCCCCTAAGGACTTATCCGCAACAAAGTTAACACCTTAGGTTTTAGAAATATTTAGGTACTTAAATAACTATGAATTGAGATCAATTCATTAATTAATCAGTCTTCATCCGTAGCAATTATATTTTAAACACAGCAATAAAATAAGTTCACAAAATTAAGACCTTAGGTTTTAGAAATATTTAATTCAATAACTAAGAATCAGATCAATTACTTAATTAATCAGTTTTCATCCGTATCAATTATATATCGTTCGTGGTATCAGTATATGACAATGACTCATAAAAAGGATGGCAAAATCGCGGAATTGCTCCACTTTTAAAAAAACTCTGGTCTGTATGCAATCCGGGGATACCGTACGGTCTCCGGTGAGGCGGCGAGCCTCCTTGCCAGATTGCCGTCATGGGATCTGGAGGCGAAAGTCCTCGCCCACATTTGGACGTGGTGCGAGGAGGTAAAACGCCGGGGTGTAATTCTGCTGCCGCGAGAAATCACGGCACAGCAGACAGAGCTCTGGCGGGATCTCATGGCGGCCTGGAGAGTGCGATTGTCGCAACCCAGAGCTGGGCACGCCACAATAGCAGCAATAAGTCCCCTCTTTGAGGAGTAGCTAGATAGGCGCCACGGCGTCCTCACCTTCCGCCTGACGCAGGTCCTCACTGGACACGGTTGTTTCGGGACGTTCCTGTTTCGCATAAGGCGGGAAGAAACGCCCGGAGGACACGGTGGAGCATACGGTGGAGGTCTGCCCGGCTTGAGCAGAGCACCACCGTGTCCTCGTGAAGGTGATCGGCGGCGGTGACCTCTCGCGTCCGGCCGTGGTCCAGGTCATGGTACGGAGCGAAAGGGCATGGCAAGCCGTCACCTCCTTCTACGAAGCAGTAATTCTCGCGAATGAGGAGGCGGAGCACGTAAGGGTGAGGCAAATTTCGTGCCCTCAAGCCCCTAGCCGCCGCGCCTGGGCGTCGGGAATCCGTAGTCGATTTCCGGCCACCGTAGGCACGGGCTTGCGGACGGAGAGCAATGGGTAGCTCCTCGTCCGATAATGACCAGGCCCGGGTCGACGGCGCTTTGTGTTCCACGCGCGCCTCAAAGGAATGCCAGCACAATTGACGGGGTCCGCTAGGGCCGATGCCTACCGGGGTTACGGCGCGGCGGGCGCCACGCTGTCCCTGGAGGGGACCACGGTGTCCCTTTAGGACTCCAACTGAAGGAACATGGGTGGGTTTGGGTCAGTGAGAGTCTGACACGCCCTTCCACTCCGCCCAGAGCGGGAGAAGTTATTCGATGATTACCCAAAAAAAAAAGTCTGTATGCAAAGGTTTACTAATTAGAATAGGATGGACCACCATCCTACCTATAACAGCATACCAATGCATTTTGCAACTCTACATTTTTTAAGCCTATACATCTTGTGTTCGCTTTCGTCCCCTTCGTCTAGCATGGGAATTATTTAAATCAAGCTCGGAATATGTATCGTTAAAATTGTACTTATAGTATCGAACAGCTTACCTTCTTGCGTAACGTTAACCTCCATCAAATCAGCCCATCGGATTATATTACCGTCTACATCACGCCGCTAATGATTGAGATCTACAAGTGGCTTAATATGGTATATTTTAGACTGCTCTAATTCTTTCAGCTGATATTTTTCACCAGAGATTTTAGAATTTAAAATAATACTATATATTTGGTCGGGAGAGTATAAAACTTAGTTCTGCAGGTTCTTTTCTATACATGCGTGCATAGAATCGCCCTCGTTTTGGCTTGCACAGTTTCAAAAAACCTATGCGTGATAGATATGTTAGTAATTTGGCAGCTAAAATATATCGGTTTTTATTTTACCCATAACATCCATCAGAATATTTAGACTCGGCAGGCAACACAAATCTTTATTTTGTTAACTAAGATACCTACCTTCTTTTAATGCCTGCAGTGCATTGGTACATTTGGTACACAGGTGATCGAACCTGTAACGCTCGTCGTCATGATAACGTGGCATGCAGAGCAGAAAATCAAAGAACAGTTAAAAAAATACTTTGCATTGTAATCTATACTTATACCGAAAATTAAAATTACTAGAAGAACTTATAAAGCAGGAAGTACGTTAGCACTCCTTCAACCGTATGTTAACCATTAGAAGCATTCATCTCACACGAGCATTATTTAATTCTCTACGGCCAGTTTCTTCATCAACAACTAATCAGTTTTCCATAGAAAGAAAGAGACCAATGCGTCTTGCAAACTGTTTTGCGCAAAAATTATAAACAGCTATATCGAAAACGGAACCAGACGTGATCAAATTACATACGTATTGCAATTTTACACATAGTTATTAGTGAATTATTTACTTTAAAAACCTTGTTAGTTCCCATTACGCTCTGAGCTGACTCAAAATAATTCGACAACAACAACGTGCTAACGTTTACCAAGAACTGCACGAAATTCATTCACGCCAATAAGTCGGTAAAAGCAACTTACCAAAATTAAATACGAAATACACTTTTGTATTGATACATAAAGCTACTTTTCTCGACATAATTTCGTTTTTTAATTTCCCTACAATAAAAGTGTTTCTCATGATATCTTCGTAAATATCACTACGAAAAATGTGAAATAAATTACTAAGATGTATCCAAACCCATAGGTTCCGAATTTGACATAACAATAAAAAGTCCATAATAGCACATTACCGACTTATTGCTTGGGGGCATCGATTTAACTTTTTCAATTAAAAATCGTTGATGAATTCCCAGCGCGTCCTCAAAAAAGGATTTAACAGTTCTTCAGTGTTGCTAACATTGAAAAAAAAACTACCAAATTGCGTTTCGTTTAACGCAATTCGCGATTTTATATGAATGGAAGTTTCGATCAAAGTCACCCCGTGATTCAAAGTAACCCCGGTCGACTGTATTTAACTTATATTTAGGATACTTAATATTTAGCTTAGATTTACCACGGAAATGTCGATGTTTTGACATGTCGCCACATCAGTAGATCACAGATCGCACCCTTGCGAAGCCTGGGGTGGATCGCTAGTAGTAGAGAATAAACAAGAATGCGTTTAAGCGACTGCGAGAATCCGCTTCGCAAATATGTTATACAAATATTCGTTGTTCGAGCTTTTGCTGAAGTGAATTCTCACGGCTAGTACCGTTCTTTAGCCTCAGGGTGTGTAAACCTGCTAAACAGGCACCGATATGCCAAGTTTTTGCCAAATCAGCGTGCACCGTCGCTGACAAGCGCAAGTTCATATCTGAATAATCGGCGCCGGTTCGTACTGGTGGTGGTGGCTGGCAAACGCAGGCATATCGGCGCCGAGAAGCGCTGGTTGTCAACGTTGGTCGGAGTAGGCAGTTTTCATACTTTTTGCCAAATCTGCGTGAATCGGCGCCGATAAGCTCCGACAAATTCCTGTTTGATTAGGCAGCTAAGTATTGACCAGCGTTTGTTGGCGCCGACAAGCACTGTGATGTCAGCGCCGACTATCAGCTTTCTACATGAATACACCCTAACTGAGCTGTATGGAAGCCTATACAATCACTTGACATGAGAGCTTCGAGAGGTGACAATAGATTTAAATTGAAAAGCGAATGTGAGAGACTTTTCTTTAGAAATATTGTCATCTTTTTGTAGCAACATTGTCATTATGTTTTGGAAGCGCGTCAGCTGACAACCTTCTAAAAGCGATTAGGGACTTAAATATTTGAAAAAGTATTGACTTAAGAAAGGGCTTTCAGTAACGTTTCATGATACTTTTTTAAATTTAATTAACCAAACTTCGTGACAAACTTCGTGACAATCATTGTTTATCTAAATAAAACGTCGTTTCTTCCTTCGTTTATCTGACTTGCGTAAGATTAATCTCTTCTCTTTAAATGTCCTTTTTCATCCTGATGCCTTGACATCTGTCCTACAAAAGTATAAGGCTTCCTGTACATGACACCGTAGTCGCACCGGCGCGGCGCCCCGCACCGACGACGGACCGCAAAATGAAGATGAAGATTCTGAAGTACATCTTAGAACGAAAATGTTAAATCTACGCGGCGCTGCCACTGCAGCGGCGGTGCGGTGCGGGCGCATGGGCGATATTCATTCATTATATACACAAACATGCAGTCCGGCGCCGATGCGGCCCCGGTGCGGCTCCAGCGTCATGTACAGGAAGCCTTAGCCGTTGACTTTTTAATTGGATTGAAAACTTTGAAAAAGATAACGTTTTATTTTTTTGGCACTTAGTGAGGTGTAAAAAAGTCCATGTCCTTTGAAATAAAAACAGATAACTAGTAAAGGGTTTGGAGTTTCTTAAAGGTAATAATTTCCAGTGACACTTGACTTTGGTACCTACCTAATTAAAAGTTGAAGAATCGTGATACCTACTGAGATAATAATTCAATGTTGATCAATGTTACTAAGTAATTTTTTAAAGTTACTACAGATAGTGTATATGGCCCAGACTCCACCAAACTGGACACGAGACGAGAGGAGAGGAGATGTCTTTTAAACCGTTGTTTAAAAGACATCTCCTCTCCTCTCGTTTCGTTATTCACACATCTCGTCTCCACTCCCCTTCAGTGGATACCACTGAGCGGAGATGTACCTATCATATTTGTATGGGGCGATCGAATCAGAGATGTGAGCTGAGTAGGTATGCCTCGCCGAAATTGAGCTGGGCGGCGGTACAAAGCAGAGATGTGAGCCGTGCCTCGCAAGCTAGCGACGGCGACGGCACGCAGCGGAGACGTGACGAGATGTGAGCGGCGTGCAGTGAGCGGTCAACCGTCGCTGCACGCAGCTTAGTTCCGCTCTAGCCAGCACACATCTCCGGTCCTGTCCGCCCGGTACGCATCTCCGCACAGCTTCGGTGGATACACCTAAGCTGAAAAACATTCTTCTCGTCTCCGCTTCGGACATCTCCGCACATCTCCGCTTTGGTGGACTCCAGGTCTAATAATCCAGTTGGGAATGAGATTTGTGATTTTATCTAAGTTCAAAATCCTATTAGCTCGCTAGAACATTAGTTTGATGCCTAGTGTAAATTTGATTAATTTGGAAAATCTAATCTACTAAGACACTTAGTTGTTGGGCTTGAGCACATGTTTCACTGTCACGCCGGCGATTAACGAGAAAGCGAGTCGAGCTAGCAACTGAAAACGAGTTGGCGAGCAGCGAGTGCGCGACGGTGACGAGCGATTACTCACTGGTATGCGTGTACCAAACGTGAGCGAGTTTTCTGGTCACCAAGCGAGCATCACGGAGCGAATACTTTCCTTGATAGCTCTTGTCACTGCGACAAAAGAGTACTCGCCGCCTGTGTGAACAGTCAGCGATCAACTATTAATATATTATGTATCTCTTTTACTTATATCGTAAAACTTGATAGCTTTACCTAGTCGCTTCCTTGTCGGCGGTGGGACAGGTGCATTAACGCCTTTTCAAGCATTTAACTTTAATTCAAAATCAAATTCTTTATTTCGAGCGAAGACTCTTATAGGGTTAGTAACATCGTCCTTAAAATTAAGTGTTAGTAAACAACACGATACAGTGGTACATGTAACTGACAGCAGTGAATGACATACAGTCCACTCTGTCAGACACCATTTTTAGAACCCTGTTAGGGCTGGCCCCGACTCGAGCCACCATCGATGCTGCACGCTTGCGCGCGCCGCTGCAAACATCCCTGACGCACTGCAACGCCCTGGCAACCCCATCAGTTTAACACCCCCCGCCTTCCCTTCACCTTCCTGTTACACATTTCCGTCCTTTTTCACGAAATCACTCCCATAGATTGCAGGACAGCGAGAGGAAATTTGTTAGAGCTCGTTTACGGAGACGCGGGGCGTTGCGCGTCGTCGTCGCGTGCGTCGTGGCGACTAGCGGCGCGTCGAACGTTGTTTCAGTTTACAGACAGGCTGCGCGGCAGCGTTATCACACGCGCAAACACAAACATATGGCAATTTCTGATGTTGTTTATGAAGACGCGGAGCGTGGCGCGTACTACGCCGCGGGCCCCGCCGCGTGGCCCGCCGTGTGCCCCGCCGCTGGTTATCGCTACGTTTTTACTGTGAACGGAGAATTGCAAGAATAGGTAGCCGCAACGCTGCGTCCGCCGCCGCGGTTAAAGTCGCGTGCGACGCGGCGATGCCATCCGCGGGATCCGCCTGCATTTCAAGCAAACGTGAAATACCGCTTTTCCGTAAACGCTCTCATACAACGCCAAACGTTTGAATTTAGTGCAGCCCGCGCCACCCAATGCGACGTTCGACGCCCCGCGTCTCCGTAAACGAGCACTTACACATAAAAAAAACGCTTTTTAACAATATCAACTTCACATCAAAAAAGACTAGAGAGGTAATATAATTCATAATATATATTTCATAACAAAACGGTTCCTGTTCTTTTCAAGATTGTTCAGCGTTTTATTAATGTTCCTACCCTCCAGGCAGCGTCGCAAATGGAAAATCATAGTACCTAACGAAGTGAAAATATTATCCTACACATTGTCAAACGGTTGCCGCGAAAGGGCATCAACCTGAGATAACTTTCACATTCCGTTTTCAGTGGCTTTTCCTATTTTCGGTATAAGCTTTGTATAAATTGGTTATTTTAGGACAAACTATCTCACTTAATTTAGGAGGATAGTCGAAGCGCTTTCGCGGCCGACCACATAGAAACTCTGAATTTAAATAAAACCAGCAATGATCGAAATATATAGCTCAGTTAAAAAAAAAATTGTCGATAACTAAAACCCAACTACGACAAAGACGTCAACTAAAAAGATATAAACAAGACATCATAGACAGACAAATTAAAAATCCGGAGTCACTAAACAAACACGTCATCTTAGTTATACGGACTATAGTGTAGTAACAAATCATCTCGCTCTTGCAATCTCATGTGTGTGATGAGATGAGCGGCCAACTATGTAGTTCTGCGCGCACTATAGACAAAAATGTATAAAATTAATTTAGCTACAAATTATTTTAACTTCAACATTGATTTGACAGTATAGGTACACATCCTGCATTTCAAAATAAAAAGAAAGTGAAACTGTAAAAATAATCATCCCTTTATTCGTTTAGTCACATGTATTTTTGTTTTTATTTTTTTTGCTATCGTTGACTTTGTTTTATATCTTTTATGAGTGTAAATAATATAACGTAGGAAGGCTATGAGATTGTGTGAACCTAATTTGTTACTGTTGCTGTGTTTTAACTTGTTATTATCTTCTTCTTCTTATATATAAAAATCATTTGCTGTTCGTTAGTCTGGCTAAAACTCGAGAACAGCTGGACCGATTTTGCTGATTTTGGTTTTGAAATGTTTGTCGTAGTCCAGGGAAGGTTTAAACGTTGAGTAGATAAGTACTTACTGCCACCCGTGCGAAGCCGGGGCGGGCAGCTAGTTTGAAATATTTGTGTAGTATCTTTGTAAAACATTCAGACACAATGTAAATTGTTATTGAATTAAAAATGAAATGAAATGAAGTCTAAGATTTTCCGCAGCACGTTTATTTAATTTGATACAATCTAGCTTTCAATTTCCTGAGAATAGGATTCTGGAGTCTTTAGAAAAAGATAACTTACCTACTCTAGATGCAATGAATTTTCCACCATTGAACATTTATAATTGTATTCTTCTTTTAACTAGTTTAAGTTTCTCCCAGCCCAGTACCTATTCCAGAATATTTCACTACAATCTTTTACATTAGTAGGTACTCGTATCTACGTAAACATTTTTTTGAATCCCGAGAACTATACGACAGTATTTGCTTAATGGCTCCTACATACAGTGCCACAGTGCCACAGTGCAGTGGCTTTTGCGCCTTCATTTCCTTTGTGCGTGTTTGTGCGGCAGGGTTATAGGATACACGAATTGGCATCTAAGAATTTTTATTTTCTAAATAATGACATACCTAATTAATATTAAAATGGGCATAGGGCTTGTACACAAACTTAGCGACGGCACTCTAAAACCAAATTTTGTTCCGAAGCTTCTGTGTTGCGAATTCGCATCGCGCCGATTCGCAGTTTTGTGTACAAGCCCTAAAGCATCTCCACAAAGCGTCGCGAGACTCCCGGGAGTCTACAATAAATGAATTAGTCGACGCTTGAGTTAATTTAATACTAATCGTGCGTTGAGTAGGAATATTAGAAAAGCACATCGGCTTGTAAACTCGTTGAATTTTGTAGCACTTATTAAGTACTAGGCCATTCACCAGATGGGATGACGATATTAAAAAATAGCTTGTCCACAATGGCAATAAATAGTCCAAGACCAAGAGAAATGGAAAACTTTGGAGGAGGCCTTTACCTGAGGGGGGTTCCAGTGAAATAATAAATAAGATACAATAATTTAAAAAAAAAAATAGTTAAAAAGTTAGATAATTGTTTTTCATTTTATGTTAATTTGTAAACTGGAAATAAAAGGCTTTTTTATTTCTTTTTATTAAGTACTAGCTTTCGCCCGCGTGGATGTCAGAAATACCCAGGTTATAAACTATCTGTTCGCCAAATATCAGCCATATTCCTTCACATTTATAATATTATAAGTAGGATTATATTATATTACTAGCTTCTGCCCGCGGCTTCGCCCGCGTGGATGTCGGAAATTATCCCACAGGAACGTGTAACATGTCCTAAATCAGCGGGGTAATTACGTAGCACTTACAATAGCAATGGGTTTCATTTTTGACAGTTCAACAATTAATTGCGTTTTTACGTTATTTCTCGAACATAATTATTAAGCAATAGCTTCCACTCGGCGCTCTGGCGCGTCATCCCTGGGCTGGCTCGCCCCTCCACCCTCGTTCTGTGCGCCGTCGACTCAATATCGCAGGTCATTCTTATCGTTCTAACTTTTATAAACTATTTGTCCAAATTACTTAGTGTAAAATACAAACTTTATCTACATTAAATACCAAAAGCGATGAAGGTATTTATTTTGATAAGAATTAACTAAATACTCTAAAATATGCAATGTAAATAAAGTATTCAATTTAACTGTATTTATTGCTCACTATTTTGGTTATAAAGGCTTCCATATAAAAGGTAGATATATGCTGTTGCGGACTTTTATTTAGAACTCTTTAAGACAAACAATCCCACAATACATTTTCTTCATGTAACTCTAACGGTTTAGGCAGCGCACGCATCATACGGTGGAGGTCTGCCCGGCTTGGGTGGACCACCACCGTGTCCTCGTGGAGGCGATCGGCGGCGGTGACCTCTCGCGTACGGCCCTGGTTCAGGCCATGGTGCGGAGCGAGAGGGCATGGCAAGCCGTCACCTCCTTCTGCAAAGCAGTAATGCTCGCGAAGGAGAAGGTGGAGCGCGCGAGGGAGTGGCAAAGGCCGCGCCCTACCAGCTCTAGCCGCCGCCGCCGTAGGAGACGTGCCGGGCGTCGGGAATTGATAGCCGATTTCCGGCCACCGTAGGCGCGGGCCTGCGGACGGAGAGCAACGGGCAGCTCGCCGTCCGATAAGGACCAGGCCCGGGTCGACGGCGCTATGTGTTCCACGCGCGCCTCTATGAGATATCAGCAAAACTGACGGGGTCCGCTAGGGCCGATGCCTGCCGGGGTTGCGGGTAGTCTCAAGGGGAAACCGTGGCCTCTGGCCAGGCAAGGGAAGGAACACGGGTGGGTTTTAGTCAGTAAGAGTCTGACACGCCCTTCCGCTCCGCCCAGAGCGGAAGAAGTCATTGGATGATTAACCACCCAAAAAAAAAAAAAGGCAACGCACGCAAAGATAGATCTCAGAGAGGGCAGGAATTTTTCCGACTTACTTGATACTTATCGTTATATTATGGGCAAATCACATAAAATCTTTATAAATTGTAGCCTATGTGTTATTCTAATGTATAAATTATTGTAAAGTTTCATCAAAATCCGTTCAGTAGTTTTTGTGTGAAAGAGTAACAAACATCCATCCATCCATCCATCCTCACAAACTTTCGCATTTATAATATTAGTAGGATTAATGTAGGGCGGTGTTTTTCAACCTTTTTCATGACTCGACCCCCTTAGTATGAAAAAATTTTTCGCGACCTCGACCATTCGAGAACGATTTGAACTCAGTCGAGATTCCCGCTGAGTCGAAGTTTCTGCAGCACGAAACCTAGCCTGATGTTCCCGAGTTGCAGAGAGCCTTGCCTCACGACCTTCCTCAGATTCCTGTGATCGAACTAATTTCATCCTTTTAGCTTTTCTCCTACATTGGGCTAGGTTTGATCTTCTTCGAGGCATTCTTACAATAAAATAGTACTTACTACTTAACACACAGTTATTTAGTAAACACGTACTATCGTAAACAATTAAATTATAAATACTTACAGATTATTATACAGTCTAAAATTATCACAGTTTAAGTAATAAGTGTTAAGACGTGTAAACCAAACGTGCTAACTTTATAAAACAAAAGAATTGCTAGAAAAATTAATTACTAACCTGAGCTAATAAACTTATACCTACTTAATTAAGAAAATCAAGAAAAGAAATGCCTTACCTATACAAATACTTATAATATTTATATACAAACCCTAAATAAAAATTAAGATAAGTATACCGAAAATCAAGGAAAGAAATGCGTATATAACAAAACCTATAACAAATGTTCGCCGTTATTCTTTAAATTGACATAACTTTTTTATTTATGAATTGATTGACATGAAATAAACACTTTAATGTTAAGTGAAGCTTACTAAAATATATTAGTGAAAACCGCATCTAAATCGAATAAGCCGTTTCTGATATTAGCGTGCACAAACACACAGACAAACAGACAAACCGACAAACAGACAAACAGACAAAAAAAAAATTAATTACAATCGCTGGTTCAGCATCGATATAATAACAACCCCTGCTACTTTTTTTTCATATATTTCCTTATATATATATTATATTATATTATATTATATTATATTATATTATATTATATTATATTATATTATATTATATTATATTATATTATATTATATTATATTATATTATATTATATTATATTATATTATATTATATTATATTATATTATATTATATTATATTATATTATATTATATTTATAATACATACATAACATCATGCCTTGTTTCCCCTAAGGGTTGGGCAGAGGTGTGCCTGTAGCAGGTTCACCCACATTTCGCCGGTTATGTTTTTTTAAGTCCCATGTAATAGGGGGCGAGCCTATTGCCATCAACCGGGCACAAATCCAGACTAAGGGCTGCTACTGACTATTATTATAATTATAAATATTATATATTAGAATAGTAGAAGTAGAGATATATATATATACAGGGTGGCAGGAACATCGACGCGAAGCCGGTTACCATGGATTCAGTACATGATTCTGAACCTGCGTTGATATTTTACGTCAGTTATTTTTTTTTAAAACGGCTGTTCCATACATTTTGACCACGTAGGTATTGCACTTTTCTATGAAACAGCTGTTTTTTTTTAAATATCTGACGAAAAATTTCAACGCAGGTGGATTCAGAATCATGTACTGAATCCATGGTAACAGGCTTCGCGTCGATGTCCCTGACAGGTATATATATATATATTTTTTTTTTTTATGCTAGCCTGTGCTGTCCCACTCCTGGGCAAAGGCCTCCCTCCACTCCTTCCATCGTTCGCGAGCCCGCGCGTCCTCCTCCCAATTTTGACGGAACTTATCCAGCTCGTCCCGCCATCTCCTACGTGGTCTGCCGCGACCCCGCCTCATTGTCTCAGGGCACCAGTTCTGTGTTATTTGGGCCCACAGTTTGTCTGACATGCGGCAGACATGTCCTGCCCAGTCCCATTTAAGTTGGGCAGCCTTTTGAGCCACGTCAGCTATTTTCGTTTTGGAGCGCAGTATTGTGTTTCGAACACGATCCGTTAATTTAACGCCTAGTATACTGCGCTCCATTGCTCGCTGGCAGACCTTGAGTTTGGACTTCTGGATGTTAGTCAAAGACCAAGTTTGTGCACCATAGGTTAAGACGGGAAGAATACACATGTCCATGAGCCTGCGTTTCAGTGCCATAGGCAGCTCACCCTTGAAAAGTTCCTTCATGGACCAGTAGCTCTTCCAGGCGTTTTCCGTTCGTCTTGTGATTTCTTTATCTTGCCTCGCCTGGAAAGAGACTACTTGGCCCAAGTAAAGGTATTCCTGGACATGTTGTATTGTCTCCCCGTCTACTTTTATGCTTCCAGGTGTTTTGTTGCACATAACTTTGGTCTTCGACATATTCATCTTCAGTCCAACCTCGAGGCTTGCATTACTTAGTTGTTGGAGCATCAATTCAAGTTCAGTGGCTGAGGATGAAAATAGGACAATGTCGTCGGCGAAACGTAGATTTGTCAGTCTCGCTTCGCCAAGGACAATGCCTCTTTCCCTCCATTCGGCTGCCAACTTCCTGAAAATTTCTTCGAGGGTACTGGTGAACAATTTAGGAGACAGCGGGTCGCCCTGTTTGACACCTTTCTCTATTTTAAATTTTGGACCTGTGGTTTCAAGCTTTATTGCGGCTGTACTATTTTTGTAAACGTTGCGTAACAGATTTATATATGTGGGCTCAATGTTTTGGTTGCTTAAGGCGTCAAAAATGGATGTGTGTGAAATGCTGTCGAAAGCTTTGGAGTAATCAACAAAAGCGAGGTATAGCGGGATTTTATATTCTTGATGTTTTTCTATAAGTTGGTTGACTGCATGCAGATGATCTGTCGTGGAAAGGCCAGGCCGGAAGCCTGCTTGCTCAGGAGGTTGATGTTTATCTAGTTCGCCGGATATGCGGTTTTCTATTATTTTGATGAATGTTTTGTAGACATGTGATATTAAACTAATGGGCCTGTAATTATTAATATATATATATACCTATATAATATATATTAAGTAGGATAAGTTAGGATTTATCAAAAACCTTTCTTTGTTTCAGTATGCAAACGACACACATAAAGGCCTGCTGGATATTTTGGCCGCGGCTAGAAAACAAGGCTTACGGAAGGCAGTTAAGGAGAGTTCTCTCAGCTACTTCAGCCCTCCATTCAAAAAGTACGCTTGCTACCAAGGATCTTTAACCACCCCGCCTTGCACCGAGTCTGTTCTATGGCTTATTAGAGGAAGGACTCTGCATATTAAAAGGGTAAGATTCTACTGGATTTTATCTATAGAACTTCTCTTGTGAGTTGTATAAACATATCTATAAAAAAAAAAAAAAAGAATCAAATACACCAAAAAAAAAAAAAGAGCAAGAGAGAGAGAGAGAGTATCTAATAAAGAGTATTCTATTCTATTCTATTCTAGGCCAAAAACCTTCCTGGTTTTAGGACGACCTTGCTAAAAAATAAAGAAAGAAAAAAAAGTATTTATTGACACAAGCACAGATCAAATTAAAAAACTAAAACACACTCAATGAAACTTAATAAAAATAAACAAAATAAATTAAAATAAAAGCAGAAAGTCCTGTGCGAGGCCAAAAAGCTCCTATCTTAGCACGATATGCTGCGAGTGCGACATTCAATAATAAATGTCGTAGCGCTTGTATTCTGATAGGGCCCGATACAGGGAGAGGATATTGCTCAGTGTTTCGACCGGGCAGCTTGGACGTGCTTACCTTTTCCGTTCTTCACAGGAACCTGTTCCCAGAAAGCTCTTAATGGATGTAGACCTCTAATAAAACAACAACGCATATTGATTAAAATCCCAATAAATTGCCATATACCTATTAATTTGAGGGCATAAAGCAACCATAATAATTCAAAACAAAAATTAGATTTTATTCGCTGTGAATTCAGTTTAAATTCAAAATTCACTATAACATAATGATTCATTACGAAAGATATATCGAATCTGACTGACTGCCAACTTCATACCGTCACTTCTGAAGTCCAAAATTTTCATGAATTTAAAAAGCATTTTACCAAAAAATTTTGGCTTTCTGCACCTATTTATTTTTTATTTTATTTTATTGGTTCACCTATAATTGTTTACATTAGATTAATTCTAAATGGTAACATACAAAAATGTTTATTCCACAGTGCAACAATCACTTACAGGTAAACTCCACATGCTGACATGCATAAAGAAGTTGTACAAAAATTTATAATAAATTGTGTGTATTGGATTAGCAGATTGATTTATTAATGCACGAGGGTCTTTACCGTTTGACAGTGATTCATGGTAGCATTAGTAGCCATTTCGAGTTGAAATTCCTCTTCGTGCATTTTTCGATTTTCGGTATAGTGCTAATAAATAAAACTGAATTGATTTGAAGGTTTTTTTTTTATGTTTGTCGGATAAATTGAAGTCTGCGAATCATCTGTTAAAGGATATTCTTGGAGATGATTGAATAGACCTGACCATACATTTTGTTTGCTAAAGGAATATTTTGTTAACTACGGATTATTACCATATTCCGATTAACATTTTTATTGAACGGTTTATTTTGATATGATTCTTAGTGACATTTTCCATTAAACAATTCCTGTGCATTTCTGATGACAAACGTTGGCCATTCGGCAGCCGTATGAGAGCTTTAAGATTATACATGTTTTTCTTAATCTGTAGCTGTTCCACCCTTTGGTAAGCCATCAAGAGAGAGTCAGAGGAGGGCAGAGGGGGTTAGAGTATTGTATTCTATTTACAAATCACTTTAATTTTTTTAACCTCTTTGCTCATGTAAATTCCCTTCTCTTTTTTCAAAATTACCATTTTTATTATAATAACTATTATACAGGGCTATAGGGAAAGTCGTACTGAATATTAAAGGACGTTATTATTCAGGTCATTTCTGATGGATTTGATTCTATAATAAGGTGTCCGAAACTTAACCGTTATGGAGATATAGAAATTAAAGATTTTTTGAAAAATCCTCTATTTTTTGGTTTTTAGTCGTTTTTTTTTTTGGGATTAGAGCTCCTAGGGTCGGTTTTTTTATGTAACTAATTAGAAGACATGTCCATTAAAAAAATGATCAACAGAAACTGAACCTACTTCTAACCTAAAAAAAACTGCTCGACAACGGTTAGAAATAAATAATTTTTTGAAGAGCTTTTAAAAAAAAATGTATGGAACTTATTCTGTAAATAATTTTAAAAAGTTCTACGTCTCTTTTGCTATTCAATAAGGTATATCATCTGCTAGGTATGTTCATAAAATTTTAAAATAATGTTATTAGAGTAGACTCAAGTGGAGTACAACTGGAATTTGATTTGTATTGTGAACATGGCAACATTTACCAACGAGGAATATGCTGATATCCCATCCCACTATTGGGCTCCCAAAGCGCTCTAATTACAAAAAAAAACGACTAAAAGCCAAAAAATTAAGGATTAAAAAAATAAACTTACAATTCAATATCGCCATAACGGTTAAGTTTCGGACACCTTATTAAAGAATCAAATTCTTCAGAAATGATCTGAATAATAACGTCCTTTAATATTGAGTACGACTTACCCTGTAACCCTATATTGTTAACCAGTTGCGCCCCGCGGTTTTACCCGCATCAGTCTCGATCAAACTCACTTTCACATATTTTATAGTTAGAAGGTTAGGATTATGGTTTTTATTGAAATAAAAATGTACAAACTGCGATAAAATGCACACAAGGCATTTCAAAACAACAACGTGGGCGCACTAGCTACAACTTTTTTACTGAGTATAAGTACAGCAAATAGTTTTGATTCATGAAACTGAGTTGTCTTTGACCATGATTTATGCAGTGCAGTGGCTAGTGTCATGCAAATTGCGTGCGAGGCTATAAAAGAGATTTACTGATGACAGTTTTGAAAGCGTCTATGCAGAAATTTTTATTTAAGGGTTAAAATTAAGTTAAACTTATTTTTTATGCAAGCTTTGACGTAAAATATTATCTTTATTATTGTTTACAAAAAAAAAACGTCCACGCCTTGATAAAAAAAAAATGATAAAGGGTACTGATAAGATTTGATGACGTACTCTTACAGGCTAATAGTAAAAAGCGGCCAAGTGCAAGTCGGACTCGCCCATGAAGGGTTCCGTAGCAGCAAGTAACATAATGTAAAAGTTCTTGTAGTTCGTTAAAGGTAAATCGCGGTTTACGATTTATGACGTATTAAAAAAAACTACTTACTAGATTTCATTCAAACCAATTTTCGGTGGAAGTTTACATGGTAATGTACAAAATATATTTTATACCATTCCCCCTCTAAAAAGCTTATTTTATTCACTGAAAACAGTGAATAAAAAGCTCTTTTAATCACTATTTTGGTGTTTGAATTTAGAACACACCAATGTATTCGACCTCTATCTCAATGCTATACATCCTCCTTAACACTTTCGACTCCACCCATTTTCATAGAACTCATAACTCATCATTCCGCCATAAAAGTCTATGACTTTTATTATTCGTAGTTGAAACCTCCCGGAGGTTTCACTTCCAACGTCCACGAGGGCTCCCGGCATCCCATACCCAAGTAAGTGAACCCTCCAGGAGGGCTCCTGACACTGAACGTCTACATTTAAAATGAGCCCTCCGCGAGGGCTCCCGACATCCCATATCCAAGTAGGTGAACCCTCCAGGAGGGCTCCCGACACTGAATGTCTACATTTAAAATGAGCCCTCCGCGAGGGCTCCCGACATCCCATATCCAAGTAGGTGAACCCTCCAGGAGGGCTCCCGACACTGAATGTCTACATTTAAAATGAGCCCTCCGCGAGGGCTCCCGACATCCCATATCCAAGTAGGTGAACCCTCCAGGAGGGCTCCCGACACTGAACGTGTTAACCTTTTATTAAATGTCTATTTTCGCTTAAATCTTTCTTTTTCTCGTAGTCATGGTATAAAGTATAGTATGCAACTCTTGAATAAAACGGATTTATATCGAGGGCCATGAATCACTCGCGTCGCTCAGGATTTTAACACTTGAATCACTCCCTACGGTCGTGATTCAGTCGTTAGAATCCTTCACTTGATCGTGATTCATCTATGGCCCTCGCTTTAAATCCGTCCTTTATTCATTAGTTGCATAATATACTATTATACCATTCCCCCTCTAAAAAGCTTAATTTATTCACTGAAAACAGTGAATAAAAAGCACTTTTAATCACTATTTTGGTGTTTGAATTTAGAACACACCAATGACTGTATTCGACCTCCATCTCAATGCTATACAACCTCTTTCGACTCTAACCATTTTCATAGAACTCATACGCCATGCCGCCATAAATATTGGAAGTCTACGACTTTTATTATTCGTAGTTGGAAGTGAAACTGTTATGTTGGGAGATAGGGATACAGTATTCAAACTCAGTGGTCGAGCAAAGACTAGTATAATGTAATTCGTTCACATATATTTTCTACTGCCTACCTTCACATGCATTATTATAATATTGAAGAAACATGTATTAATTTACATGTACCTACAATCCCCTTATTAATTAATTCGGATCAAGTTTTACATTCCATTATTTTGTATAATTGATTACATATTTTCATTTTAGGTTCTTTAACAATAAAGAAAGAAAATAAAAATAAAGACTATTTCATCTGAATTACATCATAACATAGATACACAATTACATACATAAAACTAAACACAAATACTCAATTTCAATAGTGACGATTGATGATGATTTAATAGAATGAATTTAACATTAGAATAATTTAACATTAATATAAGATTGAACACTGTCTTAATAATAATTATATTACATGCGTACATTCCCTTTTTTTTTTTTTTTTTTTTTTTTTATGCAGTCGTACTTATCTTGTTACTATAATAGTTAATGTGAAACATGCATTCTTTCTTTAAACTGCCGTTAAGTTAATTAATAAATACTTATGTTTTTAAATTAGCGGCTTGACATTTGAGTGCTTCAGGTAGACTGTCCCCAGCGATCAGGTGGTTTCACTGTCCTGCCAGAACGAGTTTTGTAATAATTAGTGGTACAGCTGTTATGGTCTACATGTGTTGTTGTTGGAGCACTGGAGCCGCTGTGTGACTCATCTACGGGCATGGCACGATATTGCGAGCTGTCTATATTTATATCGTCATATGTATTTCTACAGTCTCCATACGGTTGTTCGTTATTTCGCCTATCAGAATCAATGATTATATGTTTTCTATTTCGTCTTAAGATCTGTCCTGTATTCATTCTAATTAAATATGATCGGTTTGCTAACACACGTTGAATGACTCCATTAGTCCAATGATTATGCATTTTAATTTTAACTTTTTGATTTATTATTAGTGGTTTTAACCTTTTTGATCCTTTATCAAAGTATTGTTTCTGGTTTAATTGTCGATTCTCTAATTTGTTTGACACATTCCCCTGCAATTTCGGTTGTAGAAGACGTGGAGAGCACGGAATTATACTTCGTAATTTTCTGTTGTATAACAGCTCGGCAGGTGAACTTAAGTCATTACTTATCGGCGTATTCAAATATTCCAACAATCCCAAACTGAAATCGTTATTTTGAAAGGTGGTCTTTTTCATCATATTTTTTATTGTCTGGACCGCTCTTTCAACCTGTCCATTTGATTGTACCTAGGAGAAGACGTTATGTGTTGAAAACTCCAGTTTAACGAAAACTCTTTAAACAAATTAGATGAAAATTCCGGGCCGTTATCTGACATAACCATTTGTGGTATGCCATGACGTCTAAATAAAAATTTTATTTGCTTGATTACCTCTGAGGATGTGGTCGAAGATAACTCAACAACTTCTATGAACTTACTATAATAATCGACTACTATCAAATAAGATTTAGTTCCGTAGTGGAAGATATCAGTGCCTATCTTGTACCAAGCTCTGTCGGGAATGTCATGCGGAATTAACGGTTCTTTTGTGTTATCTTTTCTATAAGTTAAACAGGCCTGACAGTGTGATAAGTAATCCTGTAATTGTGAATTCATATTCGGCCAATACATGATTTCTCTAGCCCTAAGCTTACACTTTTCTATACCTAAGTGCCCTATATGTATTTTTTGTAACATTGTTTTACGCATACAGTTTGGAATAATGATTCTATTGCCCTTCCATATTAGTCCATAATTCACTGTTAACTCATCCCTGCTATCCCAATAAGGTTTTAATTCATTACTAATTTCAGTTTTATGTGTGGGCCATCCTTTCTTTATTATTTTTTTCAATCCCTGCATTTCATTATCTTCCCTAGTGCATTTATGTATTTCTAAAAAATGAGAATCTGTGAGAGGATTCGTCGTTGTTATGGCACACACTTGTGCTTGTGCTTCGAGGTGATCGCGCGTAGTGATATTATCTGTATGCGGCAAATATTGGAAGTCTACGACTTTTATTATTCGTAGTTGGAAGTGAAACTGTTATGTTGGGAGATAGGGATACAGTATTCAAACTCAGTGGTCGAGCAAAGACTAGTATAATGTAATTCGTTCACATATATTTTCTACTGCCTACCTTCACATGCATTATTATAATATTGAAGAAACATGTATTAATTTACATGTACCTACAATCCCCTTATTAATTAATTCGGATCAAGTTTTACATTCCATTATTTTGTATAATTGATTACATATTTTCATTTTAGGTTCTTTAACAATAAAGAAAGAAAATAAAAATAAAGACTATTTCATCTGAATTACATCATAACATAGATACACAATTACATACATAAAACTAAACACAAATACTCAATTTCAATAGTGACGATTGATGATGATTTAATAGAATGAATTTAACATTAGAATAATTTAACATTAATATAAGATTGAACACTGTCTTAATAATAATTATATTACATGCGTACATTCCCTTTTTTTTTTTTTTTTTTTTTTTTTATGCAGTCGTACTTATCTTGTTACTATAATAGTTAATGTGAAACATGCATTCTTTCTTTAAACTGCCGTTAAGTTAATTAATAAATACTTATGTTTTTAAATTAGCGGCTTGACATTTGAGTGCTTCAGGTAGACTGTCCCCAGCGATCAGGTGGTTTCACTGTCCTGCCAGAACGAGTTTTGTAATAATTAGTGGTACAGCTGTTATGGTCTACATGTGTTGTTGTTGGAGCACTGGAGCCGCTGTGTGACTAATCTTCCCTAGTGCATTTATGTATTTCTAAAAAATGAGAATCTGTGAGAGGATTCGTCGTTGTTATGGCACACACTTGTGCTTGTGCTTCGAGGTGATCGCGCGTAGTGATATTATCTGTATGCGGCAACGCCGCTCGTGATAGTGCGTCCGCTATGTATAGATATTTACCTGGTTTATATATTAGCGTAAACGAATATGGTTGAAGTCGCATTAACATTCTCTGTAGGCGTGCTGGCGCATTCACCAAAGGCTTGTTAATAATACTCACTAATGGCTTGTGATCTGTTTCTATCGTCACATCGTTACGGCCATATATATAGGTATAGAATCGCTCGCATGCATATACACAGGCATATAACTCCTTTTCAATCTGAGCATAATTCTGTTCAGTTTTAGTTAACGATTTCGAAGCGTAACATACGGGATAATTGTTCTGCATTAAACAGGCACCTAAACCATTTTTACTTGCGTCTACAGAGATGACTATGGGTTTCTCGAGTGTGTAATATTTTAACACGGGTGGACTAGTTAACTGCTTTTTTAACATTTCAAAACATTTTTCATGTGTGTGGTCCCAGTGCCAAGCTACGTCTTTTCTTAATAATTCCCGAAGAATAGATGTCTTTTCAGAAAAATTTTCAATGAAATTACTAACATAGGTTATCATGCCTAAAAATCTTTCAACATCTTTAACATTTTGTGGCCTTGACATATTTTTAATAGCCAATACCTGTGACTCATCGGGACTGATGCCATCTTTTGTTATTTTGTGGCCTAAGTACGTTAACTCACTTAAACCTATTTTACATTTACTTTTATTTAATTTTATGTTTATTTCCTTACACCGTTTCAAGACTGCACGTAATCTTTGATCGTGTATTTCTTTTGTTTCTGCGTAAATAAGTAGATCATCAACAAACAATATAACACCCTCTATATCATCGAAATGTTCGTATAAACGTTTATGGAAAATTTCTGATGCCGATGATATACCGTATGGCATTCTCAAAAATTTAAATCTTCCAAAAATTTTATTAAATGTACAGAGATCTGTACTGGCAGGGTGTAAATTCACATGCCAAAATCCCTGTTTAGCATCTAATGTACTAAAATATTTGGCACCGGATAGGTTGGCGGTTATTTCTTCTAGAGTAGGCAGCTTAAAATGTTCCCGCTTTATTGCTTTGTTTAAGTCACGCGGGTCTAAACAAATTCGGAGATCTCCGTTAGGCTTTTTTACAACCGTCATACTATTTACCCAATCGGTGGGTCCTTCAACTTTTGCAATAATACCCTGATTTTTCATTTCCATTAGTTTTTCTTTTACTTGTTCTTTTAACGCAATAGGTAACTTTCGTGGAGCATGAACTACTGGTTTGTACCCATCTTTTAATTGTATTTCATATGTACCTGGTAAACAACCCATTCCTGTAAATATGTCAGGAAACTCATCCAATATATTTGCACATCTTTTATCTGTCTGTTTTATACTCATTACTCTTTTTAATAATTTTAATTCATCACATGAACTTCTACCCAAAATGGGAGGTGAATTTGTGTCAACAACAATAAACTGTAAAATGTAGGTATTATTTTTATATTGTACTTTAAGATAACATTTACCAATGACTTTAATCTGACTACCTGAATATCCCTGTAACTTCATTGTTGTATGGACTAATTCATCTTTCGATAATTTTATTTTATTTAGATATTTGTTTGGTAAGACATTAACGTCGGCTCCAGTGTCCAGTTTAAAATTGACATTTTTATTTCCAATACATAATGCTACCGTCCACTCATTACTAGAACAACTATCAATAGCGAGAATTACCTGATCGCTGGAGTCTTCTCGTACCTCGTACACACGACACATTCTTGAATAATGGTTCATTTTTCTACACTGACTGCATCGCTGACCGTACGCTGGGCATTTATATTTGTCATGGTTTTTCCCACATTTTCCACAAACAGCACGTGATCTTCGACGAGCCTCTCCTGGTTGTTCGCGGGGGTGTCCACTTGATCTCTGACCATCTCTCTGGTCACGATCCTGACGGGAGGTCCTGGCATCACCACCACTGGAACCGGATGAACGCCATTTCTTATAACGCGGCGCCGAACTTCTTGCATAGTGTACATTTTTTTCATCCTTCTCTTTATTTGTAACAGCATGAACATTATGAGTTTGACCGTGATTCTCGTTTTTTATATTATTTGCTTGAGCTCGAGATACTTCCGCTAATCTACAGATATCTATAGCTTTAGGTAAGGACAAGTCTGGTTCCCTTAATAGTCTTTCTCTGAGTCCACTATCTTTAATTCCACAAATCATCTTATCACGAACCAACTCACTACATAAATCTTTGAACTCGCACTTTGTTGCTATTTTATTCAGTTCAAATACATATTGTTCAATTGACTCTAAATCTCGTTGGTCGCGGGTAAAAAATGTATGCCTTTCTATCGTTATATTCTTTCGTGGCAAGAAAAATGCGTCGAAGTCCTTTAGCACGTCTTCTATAGTTTTATATTCGCTTGTAAATTGTTCATATACCTCACGATATTTTTCTCCAATGATATGTAACAAGATGTTGATTTGCACAATTTTTTCTTTACGATGTAGTTCACAAGCTTCATAATATATTATGAACGCCTTTTTCCATTTTTCCCATTCCTTGCTTAAATTTCCCGATGTCACATTTGTTATGTCGTTTTCAAAAACGAACGGTTGCGATGGTTGTAAAGTGGACTCCATTGTAGGTATGCTTCGTTTTTAATATCACTTCTGCTTCTTCAAATGATTCGGAATCACTGCTATATACCAATTACGTTTTCCTTTTATTTCACTTCTATCTACTTTTGGTTATTAAATCAGCTAACTAACTTATTTTAGCTACCGGCTGCGCCATGTTATGTTGGGAGATAGGGATACAGTATTCAAACTCAGTGGTCGAGCAAAGACTAGTATAATGTAATTCGTTCACATATATTTTCTACTGCCTACCTTCACATGCATTATTATAATATTGAAGAAACATGTATTAATTTACATGTACCTACCTCCAGGAGGGTTGCCGGCATTACGTTTGCGCTAAAGTTAACCATCGTTGAAAACGGAGTTAAATACTATTTTTAGAGGGTCTTGCTTGTAGCTAGACGTAATTTCCAACCTTTAATTTTTTTGTGAATATTTGTAAACGTGAACATAAATAATTAAAAAAAAAGTTGCTTTGCGGTTCATAATATGTATTCGCTAAGAAAACCTACATTTAAAATGAGCCCTCCGCGAGGTTTGCCATTATGTGACTAGGTGAACCCTCTAGGAGGGCTCCCGCCACTAAACGTGTTAACCTTCCTGTTTTCTTCATTAATTGTCTATTTTCGCTTAAATCTTTCTTTTTCTCGTAGTCATGGTATAAAATATAGTACCTATGCAACTCTTGAATAAAACGGATTTATATCGACGGCCATGAATCACTCGCGTCACTCAGGATTCTAACATTTGAATCACTCGCTACGCTCGTGATTCAGTCGTTAGAATCCTTCACTTGCTCGTGATTCATCTATGGCCCTCGCTTTAAATCCGTCCTTTATTCACTAATTGCATAATATACTATTTTTAGTTTTATCATTCTCTTATTTTAGTAGTTACACCTCAATATCATTTTTGAAGACCTATCCATAGATACCCCACATGGGTTTGATGAAAAAAAAAAATGAGTTTCAGTTCTTAATATGGGGAACCCCCAAAATTTATTGTTTTTTTTTTCTATTTTTGTGTAAAAATCATATTGCGGTTCACAGAATATATCTACTTACCAAGTTTCAACAGTATAGTTCTTATAGTTTCGGAAAAAAGTGGCTGTGACATACGGACGGACAGATAGACAGACATGACGAATCCATAAGGGTTCCTTCCGTTTTTTGCCATTTGGCTACGAAACCCTAAAAAAGAGATGGGAATTTTATTGTAGGAAACCCTGAAAGGAGAAATCATTAATTTTATGTTTGTATTCTATGATTAACTCGTCGCTTTTGTGATCGCAGAGTCCTTGGTTATAATATTCTGGGAATAGAACCAAAAACTCTAGCAAAACTTTATTGGATTTTTTTTCATTACGTAATTCTCAGTAGCAGCCCTACCTATCTACGTTTGCGCCCAGTTATTATAAAATGGCAACAAAACGACAAACATTTTTTGCAAATATGATTAAATTGAGAATTTTCTGAAAATATGCTTACGTCTTTTACTCCTCTAAAATATCTTATTAAATCATGTATAAAATATGACTCCGTATCAAAGTTGCGACAAACAAAAGCGCGACAAATGCTGGAGCGACAGTACGTTAGGTCGACCATCAGCGGTGCGACAGAACATCAGCTCGACGAACGTTAGCGCGACAGATTGTTTTCACGACAAACGATGGCACGACGAAACTTTTGATCGACGAACGTTATTGCGACCGATTGTTTTCACGACCATCGATAGGACGACGAAACTTTTGATCGACGAACAATAGCGCGACACAACTTTTACTCGACAAACTAAAGCACGACAAACATTTCTATAATATTTCGTTGCTAATAGCAGATAAGAAAAAAAAATTTAAGTTTTAGGTTCTTTAATACATGGTTTTCGCTTACCTTGCTCGTAACTGCACTCGCGCACTGCAGTCATTTAACATTGACAATAAAGAATATTGCCAATAAAAACATTAAAAACGAAAGTACTTAGTACTTCACATTTTTTTGTTATCTGCTATTAGCAACAAAATATTATGGAAATGTTTGTCGTGCTTTAGTTTGTCGAGCGAATATTGTGTCGCGCTATCGTTCGTCGATCAGAAGTTTCATCGACCCATCGATGGTCGTGAAAACAATCAGTCGCACTAACATTCGTCGATCAAAAGTTTCGTCGTGCCATCGTTTGTCGTGAAAACAATCTGTCGCGCTAACGTTCGTCGAGCTGATGTTCTGTCGCACCGCTGATGGTCGACCTAACGTACTGTCGCTCCAGCATTTGTCGCGCTTTTGTTTGTCGCAACTTTGATACGGAGTCATAAAATATCCCCCTAGTCATATTTTAAACTAGCTTTCGCCCGTTTGGAGGTCGGAAATTATCCCACGGGAACGTACTACCGGGATAAAACATATTCGATTATGTTAATCCAGGTTGTAAACTATCTGTGTGCCAAATTTCATCCAAATCTGTTCAGCCATATTCGCGTGATTGAGTATTAAACATCCAAACATACAAACTTTCACATTTATAATATTAGTAGGATAGTAGAATAGTAGGATATTATTATACTTATATTATATAAGTAGGATAACTTTTAAAGAAGACAAGCTGGTAACACTATTTTATGAGCCTATTTCATATACCTATTATTCTTTACAGGAAACGTGGGCGATGGCCCAAAGGTTAATGACCGATGTAGCAGCTGGAAATAGACAGATGAACTTCCGCGTCACTCAACCGCTTAACGATAGGAAAGTTTATTTTTTTAGATAGGCCTGGCTTAACCCCAGCCTATGTTCAACAACTCTACACCTGCCCGGCCTTCGTGGATAAGGCCAGGGAATGTGAGTTTTTTACCCGTGTCATCGAGTAATTGCGTAACATACTAGGGATGTTAACTAAAAAGTTTTTTTTGTCCGTCAGATAAAAAAATATTGTTCACGTATTTTTTCTTTTTTTACGTAATCATAAGATTACGGCAATACATTGAGTTAAAATGTGGCATGACAACACTCCCCGGTAGATTTTGTACTGACTTGTAACGTAGCAAGCCCCCACTTCCCAACATAAACCATTTTTTATAAAAATTATAAAACAACAAATACGTGTCTAATTTATTTAAATTATATGATTGACGTGATAAGTAGTTTTTTTTCCCCAGTCAACATCCTTATTGAAATGCTTTTCATTTTGACAATCCAACTACATTCATTGCGTTATTACCGTTGTCGAGTAGTCGAAATTTTCAAACAGAAGAATTAATGGATTATGAAGTTCCTTCAAAAACCTTTGGAATTACATAAAAAGTGTGTTACGCAACTGGGGTGTAGCGGACTCTCTCTCATGTTTACAACGCTAGTTAGGCACATTCCTGACGAGACTGTTAAGGGGTCTTCCCCGAGGCACCGCACATAATTGGTAATTGTTAACAGTAGGTATCACAAATATCGTATTATTATTTATTGACTGTCTGACCTCAGAGTCAGCCCTAAGAATACATAGTATAGTGTAATACATAGTGTAGTAGTATTCCTGTTACTTACCTGTTGGTCAGGCCATATGTGTCTGTCTTGTTTATGAACATGTTTTTTTTTACACTTCTGTGTTCTTGTTGTAATAAAGTCTTGTAAAATAAATCATGGGAATCAAAGACTTGTTTCTTTTTTTTTGCACAATAAAAAAAATGCTAAATTAAAATTAAGAATAAAAAAATACAGTGATTTAAATTCTGGTCCCTCAGTCCACTTCTATTTTACCTAAGTGCATTTTTTCGGCCTTAATAAATACTTAAGTACTTGCCTGAGAATACTAACCCTCTCGTATTCTTAGACCAGACAAAACCAATCAGTATGTGAGCGGGCAACATCGATTGTGTGAAACATTAATGGGAAATGCAGCGTACTGTACAGGTGATGGACATCGCGTACTTCAAGAATACTTTGTTAAGGTGCGGTGCCGGTAACTTCACCAATAAAGTATTTTTTTTTAAACAGTACTAAACAATTCCATCCTTACGTGCTTTCAAGGCTTCCGTTCCTAGTTTCTTTTGCTGGAGCCAAGCCAAAAGTAATTCTGATATTTCCTTTTGAACCTGCTGTCTTTTCTTAGATTGCTCATAGCTTTCTCAAGCCCTTTTAGGTATAAAATTTTTGTATGTAAATCAAAGGTCACGTACAGAATAAAAAAATGTTTGTCCTGGACTCCTGGTTAAACCAGACAGTTGTTTCAATGCAATATTTCATTTAGAATGGACAGTTTCTTTATTCTTGTCTATAGTCAAGAATAAAGAAACATGAAGACATGGACATGGGCCAGACTTAATAGTTAATCAAATCGAGCTCAGAATGGATGCTCAATGAAACCAAACCTTAAGCCCTATAACTAATACACGCGGCAGCGGAACTGAAGCCAACGAAGGACCACTTATCTTACAGATAGTGTCGAGGTAAATCCTTCGATAACGGTGTGATTGATGATCTCGTGACGACCCTGCCGATCGGATAGATCTCGATACTTTGTGAGAGGACGTTGACAAATATTGAAGTGAAAATGAGGAGCTCCAAGATGTCCGCGCGTGAGTGTTTTGATATTAATTTATTTGTGACTATTGTTTTTGTTTTTCTTCTTCAATGTCCTTTCTAGTGAAGAAACTAAATAGTGATTCTTGGCGAAGGTCTATGTCTAGGATTGGAAGAATGATTATGGTACCTTCGCAGTCTTTGCCCTTCCCCATCCATGTGTTGTATTCAGTCCATGAACTGTCATTAGCAAGAAAGCTACCTACTGGTAATTGATATAATAGATTGATAACTAGGACACCTAATGACATAGCGAGAGTAACTGTCCTTGTGGTGTATAATTAGAGGTCCTGTGTAGTTCTAATCAAATGTATGATTAGTAGGTTAGCTTTGCGTAGCACGCTTGTGTATAGGTACTACCATTTATATCTGTGGTACTACCACACACACAGAATAAATACAGACTTTTTCTTAAAAATAGAAAATGATTTATTTGTGTTCAAACTTGGCTTGTGGATCTAGAACTACACGCGATGAGCGTGCGATTACACGTTTATGTTTTATATTTCGAACTAATGCAGTCTCTTCAATAAACCTTTTCTGTACCTCTCTTGGAAGTTCTGGCACAGATTATTCTGTGGTTCTGGTCGAAAGCCGTCCTCAGTAAGAGTAACCTACATTGACTGTTTTGTTAGGGTAAGCGCAGTCTGAGACACAGTGACAAAGCACAGCACAGTGCAGATTTTGCAGAGTAGGGCAGGCGAGGCAGACATAGGCCGCGAATCCGCGATCGCATGCTGCGACGTAGACTACACAGACACATCGCGTTCTAGCTAGTAGAAACAATCTGTCATTAAAACAAAATTTTGAAGCTTCACTTATAGTGGCTGGCTGCCTAGAGTTCGCTTGACATTCGGAAATCAATGGTTGCTAGTGAAAAAATTGAAATCGAATCCACTTGACATTTTGTGTTTACTCGAACCTCGTGTCTGTCTTATATAATAACACTAATCTTTAATCTTTAGTAGCTAATCTGATAAGAAATACCAGACAGTTAGATTACCAGTGTTATTGCCAATGTCAATAAACTGATATTGAAAAAAAATTATATTTGGGCGTATTCAACTTAAAAATATTAGTAGCTAGGAGTTAGGGTCACCAAAATGTTGCTGATTAATTAGGTTGTGGTCCGTCACTCCGTGTAAAATATTTATCTAGACATAAACCTCATTGTAGTTTGAAAAAAGCTAGGTTTGGTCCTTCAACTTTACACACTGAGACTCCTCCGTGCCTCGGAAAGCACGTTAAGCCGTTGGTCCCGGCTGTCATTCGTGGATCTTAGACATTCGTTATGGGTCGTCAGAAGCCCGGAAGTCTGACAACCAGTCTTACCAAGGGGTATCGTATTAACCAGTTACTGGATTGTGGAGGTCAGATAGGCAGCTCCATGTAAAATACTGGTATTCAGCTGCATCCGGTTAGACTGGAGGTCGATCGCTACATAGTTGGGAAAAGGCTAGGCAGATTTATTGTTTTTTTTGGTCCTTCAACTTTCACGATCACATAACTGTTTTGCTCAAAATCGACTGGAAACTAAAGAATTCCTTTACTGGGATCCTATAGCTATTGAATCGAGTATATCAATGAAAATCATATTAGTTTATCAATTCAATTGATAAAGTACACGGGAAACCTGCGAATGACTGATGTCAATAAATATAAGACTTTGTAGATAACCAGGCCTTAAAGATACAGATGCCAATAAGTAAACTGAGTAGTATGAGACACAATCAATAAACAAGTATCCTTAGAATTTACAAGTATGTATCAGTGTTTGTTTACTGCGTAATTCATGTAAAAATTTACTGAATAAGTTTTATCTTATCTACAAAACTGATGCACTTTTCAGCAAATCCGATCACGTGCTTTTTATTAGTATTAACACTACCTTTTGCGATAGTCTCATTCATACACGGTTAAATGACAACGACGAGTAAACTGACACCATTAATTTATTCAGTAGGTCCATGATACGTTGAGCAAAACCCCTTGTGGTTCTAGAATCATGTTCTAAATTCATGGTAACGATTTGCTCGTCAAAGTCTGCCTTAGACCCTGTTTATGAGACCAATTATTGCTACCTCTAAGGGCTTGGGCAGACTGGACGGCAGAGGATTTTAAATGTATCAATTGAATTTAATACATACTTATCCAGGTATATATTTCAATGCTCGGTGATCGACCTTGGAGCATCGCTGCGCAGTTTTCTCTGGAGCATCGAGCATTGAAATATATTTGTGAAATTCTATCACAGATTTCTGATACCCACTGTAGGTATAATATTTACAACCCTCAAGTTGCACTAAACACCTGAACTCCTGAAGTACCCTAGTCTGTGGACTGTGTCCTACCTACCTAAACCTTGCTATGAAACTCAACTCACCGTTTGCACAATTAACTAGGGCTTTCCTGAGGGCTTAGTGTGAGTTTCATTTTGCCATCTCGATCAAACGCATCGACCGCGTTTGGCGCTCCGATTGGCAGCCGGCTGGCCTTCACCGGTGAAGAGCCAATCGGAACGCCAAACGCGCTCGATGCATAAATGATCGAGAAGTTTAAATAAAACTCACACTAGGCCCTCTGGTTTATACGATGGCAGTGACTGGACCCAGTTACTCGGAATTTCGGACCCAATTAGTGGGTTCATATAGACGAGATCGACGGTAAGTCAGTAAGTCAGGCCGGGGAAGCTACTGGGGCCGAAAATAGACGGGTAGGTTAGTCAACTGGACTTACTTGAGGGCGCGAAGTCAGTGCTGGACTGGGTTGAAACTAGTGTCTTCACGAGCCCAGTTGCAAGTCAGCGCTGGATTGACTTACTGTACTGTCAAATGACTGGGCTCGCATAAACCTGTCTTTGTCTAACCCCAAAATTTTTCAAAACCAGCAAAGTTTTTATTGATAACAACCACTAGATTATATACGAGTATTTATGCAAAACTAAAGAATTTCTGAATAAACACACACGCGTTTCTAATCTTATCGTTTTTGTTCACATTCAGATATTTATTATTATCAACAGATCCATTTTAGTAATAGAAACTAGTTACTTAAATGAAGCACTCACAATACGCATGATCTGTAACTATCAATGTGACGCGTTCTTGTGCATGATGATGTGCATGATGTTCTATCATACACGTACGATGTATAGTAGTGAAGAAGATGTAGCGAGGTTCAACCACCCCGCACGGGACCCAGGTGGTGACTCTTTGGACATCACGCTTGTTATCCCCGAAGGGTTGGGCAGAAGTATAAGGTACATCCACATTTCGCCAGTTATGTTTAAGTCCCATGTGATAGGATGCGAGCCTATTACCATCAACCGGGCACAAATCGAGACTCCGGGCTGCTACTGAGAAATCCTAATAAAAAAACACAACAACACTTTGCCCCACTTGGGAATCGAACCCAGGACCTCATGCTCAACAGTAGAGCTTGCGACCACTGAACCAACGAGGTAGTGTATAGTATCACTTGCTACAAAAACGGTAAAGGGAAACATCGTGAGGAAACGAGCATGGCTGAGAAATATTTCTCCGCAGCGAGCATGGCGTACTATGAGTTAGCTTTGAGACACATTTTATCACAATTTGGGCGATAAAACAGTTTTGTCACAAATGCTAGCACGGCCGGCGTGAGATAATCTCTTGACTTGTGACATAACTTCTTGACGTTTATTTGGGATTCACTAAGTCTTATTTGCTACTATGCAAATTCCACTTATTGACTGTCGCGGTCGTCCGTACGTCAAAAGTGAATTAGTTCACAACAAAATTCAAAAGTTGTAAAACTGTATGAACCTGCACTATAAAAACGTATTATTTTATTTGGTCGCATATTCACTGATCATAGACATTTAAATTTTTTAAATTTACTGTGTCATATTAGCAACAAGAAAGGCATGTCGCGCCTCAGATTTTATCACATGGTTGACCCGTGCATTTAAGACAAATTGTAAGACATGATAAAATTTATCACGTCTTGTCCCCTCTGCTAGCCCCGCTCGACGACACGTGAAGTCAAGCCCATGGGTGGTCTAAAATCATTGACATCAGGTTAGTCACCACACATAAAAGAAAGAAGATGGAGTCATATGTGTTTTCTTCCATACAATAAAAGAAGAATTTGTAGCTATCGTTAATCCTTACATTTACATAATAGCGTTGTCAGGCAGGCTGTCAAAAACATGATAAGGAACTATCTAATCAGCCTGGTATGATTTGAAATCAAATTGTTTTCGTTGCTCACATAATCCGGAATCGAACGTATATTGTGCACGTTTGTTTTACATGTATTAAAGTTCAATACGTATTTTACAAAAAAGGATATTGTTGTAATGGAGAACAGGATAGTGAGATTCAGTCCCGTGAGCGCGGTCACTATGAAGCCTAAAGAAACTCGCACTGATGGTAATGTTACAAGTGTTTTATATTATATTACTTTTACCCGCAGCTTCACCCGCCAAGAGGTCATAATTTATTCCACGGGAACTTACTACCGGTACAAAGTTACCGTAATTATGTCCCAAACCAAGTTTTGGGCTACACGTGTGCTAAATTTCATACAAATGCGTTAAGGCGTGACATACGGACAGTGTTGGTTTCCCATTGGTTTAAATTTTTACCCGACTGCGGCGAACCCAAAAAAGGAGGGTTATTGACTAAGTTTTATCTGGAACTTTGCTTCCTTCTATTTTACCTGTATATTTATCTCGAAGATAATAAGTATAGCCTATATCACTGTCCAGTTCATAAACTATCTCTATGCAATCTTTGTCACATTTTTAAACATCTTATGTAAAAAATGAATTTCCATAGAAGAGTTTGCTCGTCAATTAGATCTACTCGTTGAACTTTCAGTTAAACTTAGTAGAATAGGTCCAAAAGTCAAAATTTCTGTGTTAGTTGTACAATTTAATCGAAAATAGGCTTGGTAGTGTCATTAATTGCAAACGACACTACTGGTAGTGTGGTCGGTAGTGTCCTTGCCAACAAATGAAAAAATCATGTCAATCCATTGCTCCGTTGCTGTTTGAAAGAAGGACAGTCAAACAAACACACTTTCACATTTGTAAAGTAAGATGATAATGATAATTAGAAGCATGTTAATGGAATAAACAGAGTTCAAAACGTGTTAAGAGTAAGTAAATGCCGCACTCAAGAAAGGTAATGGACTATTTGAACTACTTAAAGAGTTGTCTGATGACCTGAAGATTATGTGCAGACAAAGAGACGAGAGATACAAAGAGTAGGTACTTTAACTTAACTTTCTTGAGTGCAGAACTAAGATACTGTAAGTGTAATGACAAGATATACGCCCTCTAGTCTGGCATTTTAGTTCGCATGGGTGTCGTAAAAACAAGACAAGGAACTGCACTTACCCTCTAAAGAATCCTGGGTAGGCAATTTAGCAACTTGCTGACTGGTAAAATGAGCTATGAGCTTATGCTGATACGAAAGAAAATTACCTCAATGTGATTGAATTTACTGCCGCGGCCTGCAAAAGAGGCATTGATGGACGAACGTAAAATATATACGCCATAACTGAGTCCATCAATGCCTAGTTGCGGCCAAGACTCGTATAGTGACCAATCCTGCAGGATTAATAAATCTATATATTATCTGTGACCATTATTTTATCCTTAATTAAATTAAACGACAAGCTAGTGTGCCTTACCCCGTCGTTTTGAAAAAAAAACGGAAAAACTAATTCTGCTGGAGTAACGTTTTTTTCCAGCAAGAAAATTTTAAACCAATCACCGGAGAGAGAAATTAAGTACATGGGCGGATAGCTTATATCTGTGCATAAATGTGCGCAATGTTTTTTTGATGAAGTTCTAAATCATGTATATAAAATTATCTCAAAGTGTCTCTATCTATTTTTAAATCTTGTGATGAATTTATATTAGTATAGATTATAAATTGCTATAATAATAAAAATTATCATATGGAACTTCTATCTACTAATTTTTAAATCTGTAACTAAAATGAACGGAGCATGGACAGTGACGTTTAAGAAAAACCCCGTGCTATCAAAATAATCCATTTGATTGTGAAATATATTTTTTTACTTGTAAGCTTAGTAAGTAATGAATCATATTACTAAGATCTCTCTAGTTATCTCTATCTTTTGTTCATCAATAGATAAGTCATTTTACAGGATTTCCTCTGATTTTGCATCGCTGGAAAAATTACAGTAATCTTAAGGCTGCCTGTCCACTGGAGCGGAGAGGAGAAAAGAGGAGCGGAGATGTGCCAATATTAACCAATAGAATCTTGACTCCACCCCTGAGTTTAGATCAGTGATCCTGAGTCAAGATTCTATTGGTTAATATTGGCACATCTCCGCTCCTCTTTTCTCCTCTCCGCTCCAGTGGACAGGCAGCCTTATTACCGTTACCATAAAGTTGCTGTTGGGTTGCTGCACTGACAAGTCTGTCAAAATCACAGTGATATTTATTGTCGTTATAACACGCGGGTTGCTTTTGGGTTGCAGTACTGACAAGTCTAACAAAATCTCAGTAGATCATTGTGATTTTCAAAATTATTATGTTTTTAGTGTCAGCAGACTATTCCACACTCTGAAAGAAAGAATGAAAATTCGTTTATCGGACAATCGCAGTCCACTGCTGGATATAGGCCTCTCCTAGGAGGCGCCACTATACCCTGCCCTCCGCCTTCCGCATCCAGTCTGTCTCAGCCACCTTTTTAAGGTCGTCGGTTTATCTAGCTGAGGGGCGTCCCACCCTACGCTTGCCGAATCGCGTTCCTTCTCCACTCCAGGGCTCGTTTGCTCCACCGGCCATCGGTCCTTCGACAAACATGGTCAGCCTACTGCCACTTCAGTTTGCTTACTCTGCAAGCTATGTCGGTAACTCCGGTTTTTTTTCGGATAATTTCATTTCTAATTTTATCATTCAAAGAAACTCCCGAGCATATCCCGCTCCATAGCACGCTGAGCGACCTTACGTTGACTGAAGTTCAGTTTTTTAAATACGCAATGTACCTAATTCTTTTATTACTTGTATACAACTATAGTTTTAACACCTTTTTTTTTTGCGTGGGAAATCATCAAATGACTCCTCCCGCTCTAAGCGGAGCGGAAGGGTGTGTCAGACTTACTGACTAAAACCCACCCGTGTTCCTTCCCTTGCCTGTGCCAGGGGTCACGGTTTCCCCTTAGGACTTCCCGCAACCCCAGCAGGCATCGGCCCTAGCGGGCCCCTTCAGTTTTGCTGACATCTCTTTGAGGCGCGCGTGGAACGCGACGCGCTGTCGACCCCCCCGCCTGGTCCTTATCGGACGGCGAGCTGCCCATTGCTCTCCGTCCGCAAGCCCACGCCTACGGTGTAGTTTTAACACCTTACAGTTTCGTTAACAATCTATCACATTGTTTATCATTCTTAAGCATGATGATTGATGAATGTCAAGATTAATTAATCCTTCATAAGTTGTGTTTACACTGAAATGAAAGGGTTTCTTAACTTTACATACTATCTAATTACGTAACATATTTTCGTAAACGATTACGAATTTACGACAAATCTGTTTCATTTTGACAATTCAACAACATTCATTGCGTTATTTACGTTGTCGAGCAGATTTTTTTTAGAATTTATGAAGCAATGAATTAGTAATCTGTTTCAAAACTATTCAGATCCTGATTGATCGTGTATTACGCAATTAAGGTACACGTCGACCGAGCTCTGCTTTGGTGAAAATAGAGAATGCTCATTTAGTAGCAAAGGATAGTTCATAGTAATTCCATTTATAGTAAGGGAGACCGAGGCTACAATTAACAGAGGTAAGTATTAACAAGTGATTTTCTCCAAAACTATAAACACACCTACAGCGCGTGCTTCAATATGCCGACCAGATCACGCCGCATGGCTCGGGGTTGGTCAGTTTTGTTTTCCTAGAAGCATATTTCATACTTAATAATGCTACATTGCTGTATTGGTGTAATTATTTACCAATATTTTGTTATATTATTTAATACTAAAAATGTACCTTTGGGGTTATAATTAACAAATCGGCGGGGTCAGTATTAACGTGTTAATACCTACCCCAGATGTGGTGATAGCGCAAATATCTTATGAACCGGTAGCTGAATCATCAGAAATGCAGAAAGATGCTAGTGATTTCTTGGTCCAAAACCATAAGACCTCTGCTAAAAGCTCTAGCACGAGCTCAGTAAAAACGTATAAACACACTAAAAATGTAGTATCTGTATATACATATTTTACTGTGTGTACATAAATAATAAAATACATCAATAAATATTTTTGTATTTTTTAGAGCAGATCTCCTGTAATAAAGATACATCGTGCTGACTAGATTTAATATACCTATCTCTTGCAATGACTGGGCCTAAGCTAGGTGTATCAAAGGCGACATCACATCATACATTTGCCTGAATTGTATTTGATGTGTATTATAAATTAATAAGAAAATGTGTTCCATACAATTCTGTATTAATTTCACTTTTATTAATACCAAAAAATATTCTCATACATATATTTGTTTTCTTCTATATCAGTTGGCATAACATAATGTTAATTGTTGCCCCTTCTGTTAATACTTACCTCAGAGCTGTTAATTCTAGCCCCGAAGATGAGGTAAGAATTAACAACTGACTTTTTGGAGAAAAAGTGTTCTATTTAAGACATCATTCCTTTTATGTCGCATTTATGTTAATAACATGATACCTGAATAATTAAAGTATCACTTAATAAAAAAATCTAGTCTAAATGTTGAATCATTTCGAAGATACAACTAAAAGTATTTTTTTTTGTTAATTGTGGCCCCTGTCTCCCCTACATACTTTTTCCGTGATAGTACATACTAATTCCATGCTGCCATGTCTTTATTCTAAGGTACCGTAGCCATCTAGTTCTAAACTTTGGTCCACCAAGCTCTGCTCAAATGAAAATACGGAGTAAACGAATTTTCTTCGATTTGAGACCTAGCTAGATCAATTTTTCGCCCCCGTAAACCCCTATATTGCAACTTTCATTTATGAAGCAATGGACTAGCAATCTATTTCAAAACGATTAAAATTCTGCTTAATCCGTGTACCTATTACGTAATTAGGGTACTGGATTTTATATAGGATACTTTTTATCCCGGTAATACGTTCACGTGGGATGGTAAATTTCCGACCTCTACGCGAGCGAAAGCTAGTATATAGTATATATACAAATATTACTCATTTAATAGTATAGGAATAGGATATTCGCACTCTTATCTAAACTTAATATAATATTATACAGGGGTAAAATTATTGTTTGTTTGTAAGAGGTAATCTCTTGGAGTAATGATCCGATAACAAACATTCCTTCACTGATAAAAACCTACAAACACTTTAACCGAGTGTCATTGGATAATAATGTTTTATGGTATAAATCAAATCAAATCCATTTATTTGCCAGAATGTAGTATAATGTATGATTTTAAAAATATAATGGCCCCTTAAGGCTGCCTGTCCACCGGAGCGGAGAGGAGAGGAGAGGAGCGGAGATGTGTCAATATTAACCAATAGAATCAAAACTCCGCTCCAGAGGGTGCGATTCTATTGGTTAATTTTGGCACATCTCCGCTCCTCTCCTCTCCTCTCCGCTCCAGTGGACAGGCAGCCTTACATTTACACATGGTGTGCAAATATTTAGTTTTATCCTGCACAATGCTATAATATTATCTATTTTATTTTATAAAGACAGCAACAACAAGTAATTGAATGAATTGAAGGAATGTTTCCTTTGAGTATTTGCAATCTCCTGTTGCGGGTTGGTAGATGTCACACATGTCTTCCAATTTTTGGTTCTAAGACATGCCGGTTTCCTCACGATCTTTTCCTTCACCGTTTTGAGAGCAGTGGCGATGAAATTATTTACACAAAGTAAAGCGCCTGGTTGGGTTCGAACCCACGACCTACAACTCGTAAGTCGGGGCCGTTATCACTTGGCCACCACTGCTCTGAAACCTACACACATTGTTAAAAATAAAGCAGCAGTTATTGCTTTGTAAATTCTATTAAAAATATTAAAAGCACATAACAGTAAATTTTAAGACTAAAGATTAAAGAAACTTAAGCTGTTTGTTTTATTTAAGTTTCGCTATAATTTATTAAGCTAACAATTGCTTAGTAAAAGGTAAAGATTATGCACCTCACTCGACCTTCAACGTGGGGTGAATTTGAAGGCATTTAATTTAATGAATACGAGGGCGACACCTGGCGACACTGAAAGTTTTTAGAACTGGCCACTTGTAAACAATATAGGTAATAAAAAAATTTGTTCAAATTTTGAAAATGGAACTCTTTGCCAATATTATTATTATTGTGTATTTATTTGTCATTTGTTTACGATTTGGCGGCAAATTGGAAATTGTCTGTGTCACGTCAGCATGAATTTAACGCGAGAAACTTTCGATGTCATTTAAGTCAACAAGAAAGATATGATGGACTTCGATTGGCCTTTCACGATAAAGCCCCATCTCGTACCTACCACTGTTTACCACTGGTTTAATGAGTTTCAACGTGGTCGCACTAATCTCGCCGATGATCTGCGTGAAGGACCTTCTACGGCGACGACTGAAGATAACATGAGTGTTGTGCGGCGTATGAGTACCGTAATGTAAACGTAGTGACTAACTACGCGAAAAGAAGAAAAACCTATAGGTGAAGATGTTGCACATCGACTACTGTTATTTCATGTTTAGCCAATTAGGCTAAACATGCAAATTTTAAAAATTCATAGAAATTGTTCCACTAGTAGTAATAGTATTTTATTTGCCAAACTGTAGGTGTACAAAGTAGTATGATCTTAATATAAATGTGGCCCCTTTACATTCTACCATTACATGTGGTGTGCAAATATTTAACTCCAGAATACATTAAATTATTAAAAATGTCATAATATTCCATCAGTTATCATAAACGTTACAAAGCGTCTGATTAAATAAATTAATTGCAAATATTTATTTTCACAATACATTACTTATTTAAAAAATGTCATAACATTACATCAGTTACCAATATGATTGTAATAAAATGTCAGATTTGATGTATTAATTGAAATGTTAACGTCCATGAATAGGATGCGTCGTCATTCGCATCGCGCCTGCCTGCGAAAGCCTAATTAGTTAGCTAGAAAAAGCTTTTTATTTTGTTCGACGTTTAGAAACCTAAGTAGGTAGGTAAGTTCTTAAATTAGTGAAATTGTATAAAAATAGGGTTGTCGTAATTTGTGTTTAAGAATACCTAAGACCACAAGATAATAATTCATAAGTGGGTTGGAATAACGAGGACTCAAATATCTAAAATAATAAAACGTAGAAATTTACAAGTTTGTTGACCTTTTAGGCTACCTAAACGGTCATCAACACAATAAATAAAAAAATAAGTTAATTTTTATTTCAGACTACAGGGTCCATATTTTTGTTAGTATTTTGGTGTTAGTAACAATGGTGGTTAAAGGTGGTTAACAATACTTTCTTATGAAAAATGAGGCTACCCCATAGTAATATAAATGAAACAGATGGACTGCCCTTTATGGGGAAGGCACGAGCATTGATCACCAAGCCTGCATACTGCGCGATTTGTGTCTATAATTTCATATTTCCTCAAGATGTTGTACGACTTGTAAAATACACGAAGAAACTTTTTATGTTTGTTCTGTCTCATCTGACGACAAGCGATGATAATGGTCGACAATGGTATACCAAAGTTAGCAAAAGAAGTAACCACTCAAGATTTGAAGACTTCAAGGTCATTGCTATATCTGGAAACTCAGACTACGACAGGGAGTTCCAATGTTAGTGCTCCATCCAATTTTGTCAGTTTTAAACCCTCTTCAGATGTGAGTCCTTTAAAGTTCAAGTCATCATGAAAAATTTTTTGCGGTAGGCCTACTCCTAATGGAGATATCTACTCCTGGGGAGTTTATTGCGCCACTTCTTCTTCCTATTTAAAGCACTAGGAAGTGGTGAACGGTGGGCGTTTTGGGGGACTCGTACTGTCTTATGTAATTATGACCTAGGTACAAAAGTGCCACCGAGAGTGCGTGCGTGTGAAGAATTCTCAGTTTAATTTGAACTAATGACTTCTGATTTTGATTTAATTGTTTTTATTTTTGGTTCCAGCCGAGCAAATATCCCGCCTCAGGGCTTCGCAGTCACCCCTTGCCATATCCTTAAGTCGGTGCCCTCAATGGTCGTCACTAGATACACTTCAATATAAAGGATATTGGGACAACGAAGTCAATGGCATTCTCCTCAACAATGGCTCAACAGGTGAGAAAATCTCCTATTAACTGCTCTCTGCTTGTCGTCCGTTATAGACTTAAGGTATATAACGGACGATAAGCAGAAAAAGTCGTGAAACAATCAGTCAGTGATTCGATTTACGTTATTTGTGTTTTACGTTTTTTTGTTATCTAAGTATAAATAATTTATAAATTAAAGTCGCTTTTTGTGTTCGTCTTTATGACCGCGTTAGGCTGCCTGTCCACTAGAGCGGAGAGGACAAAAGAAGAGTGGAGATGTGTCAATACAATGTCGCCCATGCGCATGTGACCGCCCGTAATTTTCTGAATATTCATGAAAAAATATCGAAAATAAACTTCAAAAGGGGGGGTCTATCTATAACATTTTTCACTAGTTTTTATAAAATAAATACACAATTTTTTACCGAAAAAATGACTTCGATTCCGTTTTTTTTTTCGTAATCGATAATTTTTTGTAAAAATTTTAATTAACCTGTTAAAATAACTCATAAGCTTTTGGAAATAATAAACAGAATCCAAATCGACCCATAAACTTCGGAAATGTGTCAAAAAACAGAAAGCAAATCTTTAAAAAATTAAAAATTGAATAACATGCCACATTTCATAATTTCACAAAATAGCCACATTTCATATTTCTATACAGTAATATTGCCAAATTAATCCAAACAGCAAAATATTTGACATCTATTTTCGACGTAGCCCACTTTCAGAATATACGCTTGTAATTCACAGATGAATACAGATAGTTTCTAAGTACTTGTAAAACAGTAATCTTATCGCACCAGCGCAATTTGGGTTTCGCTCAGGCAAATCCACCTCTAACGCGGGCCATGAGTTAACAGACTATGTGGTCACAAACATGAATGGTGGAGATCAAGTTATGGCCATATTTCTAGATCTTGCTAAGGCTTTCAACACGGTTACTGTACCAATTCTTGTACGTAAGATGGAAAGCTTGGGAATCAGAGGACATCCACTGAACCTCTTTAAAGACTACCAGAGTGAGCGTATCCAGAGAGTAAAGATAGATGAATTCATCAGTGATGAACAAATAATTAACTACGGCACGCCTCAAGGTAGTATCCTCGGACCTTCACTATTCCTCATTTATATCAAATATCTGGGTACGCTCATTATCCCTAATGGCAAAATCAGCTTTGCTTAGCTTTGGTGATGGCACTTAATACAACCTAAACCAATTACATAGCATTCTCCATGAAAATCAATGGATCCTCCCAAATTTTACCTAATACTATTGTAGCTCACTCTTACAAAAACCCACTCACCCGTAGTTGTAACGGCGAACCACTGACCAAGGCTGAGAATGTAAAATATCTGGGCATAACAATCGACAAAAAACTAAGATTTCAAGATCACATAATCACCCGTAGTAACAGATTACGGAAACTAATATATGTGCTCAGAACGCTGACAAAAATATTAAATTGCCTTGCTCAATCTATAATATGCTCTGCATCACCTCTTGGGCCGACTTCGGCAAGCGTAGCCACACGACACCCGAGCCCCTCTAAATATGATAAAATGTAAGTATAAATATTCTAAAATACTAAATAAAAAAATAATGCCCTTTATCGTTTTTATCAAGAGCCCTTCAAAATAGTTAAAATGTGAATATGTTTATCGTAGTTATCGTATAGTTTCCCGTATTATATCTGTTATCGGTGCTGAAGTAATCCATTTTTATTATTATCAATATTCTTTAGATTACTAAACCACACATTCTAAAAGCCACGTGTCTTTTGGGTGAGTGCGTAGATTTACCTATACAATAACATAATGTTAGGTAATACTTAAGGGCCTTAGTCGCGTTTAGTACCGTAAAACGGTCACTTTAAAAAGCTATCTTCTCCTTAACGGCTTAGTTAAATGATTTGAAAAAAATATATGTTTGCCATAGATTCATCTACAACATATCTGAAACCGGGTTTTTTCGTATGACTAATACTTTTGCCTTAAAAAAATATTTACCATAACGCTATTTTTGGTTAATATTCGTAACTACTTCTAAACGACTTTGACGATTGGAAAAAAAATTACACAGAAAAATTGCTGATTAAAGGTACTACAAATTTGAAACTGCATTTGTAAATCAATCAATATTTGTTAAACAAAATGTCCCCATTTAGAGATAGAGGTTCAGAGGGGCTCTGCGCGGGACGCGGGCGGCAGTCGCCCGTGAGCATTGAGACGGGATGGCTGTGTCGCTCGCTGGTCCGCTCCGGCTATCAACCGAGTATGCGCATACGTATGTGTTAGTGCGAATATTTATGAACTTATTGTATTAGTGTGCGTTTATAGACGAGCTTGCTGCAGAGAGTCCAAATCGATTGTGCGCGTAGGCGCTTTATTGTTGAGTTGTTCTTTGATGTAGGTACAATTATTAATACTTTTTTACATTGACAATTACATACAAATTAACAATTTACAATATAAACTAAAAAAATGTAAATGTAAAATATAACATAACATCACGACTGTATTCCCCGAAGGGTTAGGCAGAGGTGTACCTATATAAGGTGTTAAAAAATTTACTTTAGAAACTTTAAGAGGTGTTTTAGACCATCGAACTGAATAACTTTTACTTTGGGACATACATTGATATCGCGAAAAAAAAAATCTGTTGTTCCATAGTAAAGTTTAATACCTACTGTTCTAAACTGTATGGGACAGCTGTTTTTTTTTTTCGTGATTTCAAAGTTAAAGTAAAAGTTATTCAGTTTGATGGTCTAAAGCACCTCTTAAAGTTTCTAAAGTTAATTTTTTTTAAATCACTAAAATTTGTTTAGTCCTGCCTGTCAAACGAGCATTTCCCATTCTGAAATAGACTAAGGTGACACAACTTAACTATATTTTAGTTTGACAGCACTAAGATTGCACTGAGTTATTAGTTTAGTGAAAATGGCAATTTTGCTATTCTGAATTTGACGTTTTTCACCTAAAAATTTAGATTAACCAACTAAATCAGTCTATTTTTAAACGCGATTAAAAAGGAGTGGAATAAAATTAGTTGGCATGAACACACACTTCACACACTACAGCTGCAAAAACTGTATCTTTTTTTTTATTTTGCTTATATCTCGAAAACGGTGCGTCCTAGCGCAAAAATAATGGAAATTTCGACCCCCTCTGCCACCCGTAAACCCACATGCCCCTACTCATAGGTAATATTTAATCATATTTTCTATACAAAAAGTTTAAAATTCCATACAAAACACGTCAAGGCTGCCCCCCCCGCGCGCCTCTGTCTCTAAAAAAATTCACGGGGTAGATCAAACAAGTACCACGTGTCGGTCGCGACGTGACTGTCAAATTCAATTTTAGATGTGTCAAAATTATTTTTTAATTTAGAGATATTTTTCCGCAGAATAGCTTTTAGATTCTCATAGCCAAAAGTAAAGAATTTTAGTCGTAGTTTAGTTAGTTTAGTTCGGTGTACAAGAGAATCGGCACCAAATATTTTCTTAAGTTACGTAGGTAAGAAGGTTAAGAAATAAATCTTGATTGGTGCCGATTCTCTTGTGCACCAAACTAAACTATCACTAAAATTACTTGCTTTTGGCTATGAGAATCTGAGATTCTGCAAAAAAATATCTCTAAATTAAAAAATAACTTTGACACATCTAAAATCGAATTTGCGTCGCGAACTCGCGACTCCACGTGGTACTTGTTTGCTCTACTCTGTGAATTTTTTTAGGTCCAGAGGCGCGCAGGGGGGCAGCGTCGACGTGTTTTGTATAGAATTTTTAACTTTTTGTATGGAAAATACGAAAATTTGTTACCTTTGTGTTGGGGTAAAGGGGTTTAAGGGTTTCCTAAAGGGGGTCGAAATTTTCATTATTTTTGTGATAGGACGCACCGTTTTCGAGTTATAAGCAAAATAAAAAAAAAGATACAGTACTGTTTTTGCACCTGAAGTGTTGGTGTGAAGTTTAGTTCATGACAACTAATTTTTATATTCCATTCCTTTTAAATCGCGTAAAAAAAAAATTGTCAAATTTAGTTTGAATAATCAAAATTTTTAGGTGAAAATCGTCAAATTCAGAATAACAAAATTCCCTGTTTCACTAAACTACTAAGTTAATAACTCATTGCAATCTTAGTGCTGTCAAACTTCGGTGGCAGTGACCTCTCGCGTCCGGCCCTGGTCCAGGCCATGGTGTTGAGCGAGAGGGCATGGCAAGCCGTCACCTCCTTCTGCGAAGCAGTAATGCTCGCGAAAGAGGAGGCGGAGTGCGCGAGGGAGTGGCAAAGGCCGCGCCCTACCAGCCCTAGCCGCCGCCGCCGTAGGAGACGTCCCGGGCGTCGGGAATTGACTGCGACTGGACTGGAAAGGGCTAGGCATCAACATCAATGGCGAGTATATCACTAACCTTCGGTTTGCCGACGATATAGTTATCATGGCTGAGACCATGGAGGACCTCAGTATAATGCTCGATGACCGCAGTAGAGCCTCCAAAAGAGTGGGTCTTAAAATGAACATGGACAAGACAAAAGTCATGTCAAATGCCCATGTAACACCCGCCCTCATAAAGATCGGTGACGCTACGCTCGAAGTTGTAGACGAGTATGTTTACCTAGGACAAACTGTCCAGCTAGGTAGGTCCAACTTCGAGAAAGAGGTCAATCGTCGAATCCGACTCGGCTGGGAGCGTTCGGGAAACTATGCAATATCTTCTCGTCCCACATACCACAGTGTTTCAAGACGAAAGTCTTTGACCAGTGCGTGTTGCCAATGATGACTTATGGCACTGAAACGTGGTCGCTCACAATGGGTCTTATCAGAAGGCTAAAAGTCAACCAAAGAGCAATGGAAAGGGCTATGCTTGGAGTTTCCCTACGTGATCGAATCAGAAATGAAGAGATCCGCAGGAGAACCAAGGTAACCGACATAGCCCGAACATTGCCAAACTTAAGTGGCAATGGGCAGGACATATTGCTCGCAGAACAGATGGCCGATGGGGCCGAAAGGTTCTGGAGTGGCGACCACGTACCGGAAGACGTAGCGTTGGAAGGCCTCCCACAAGATGGACCGATGACCTAGTAAAGGCCGCAGGAATTCGCTGGATGCGGGAAGCACAGAATCGGTCGAAGTGGCGGTGCTTGAGGGAGGCCTATGTCCAGCAGTGGGCGTCTTTTGGCTGATATGATGATGATAATGATGATATGCTGAGTTATAGGGGTTTATGGATTTCATAAAGGGGACGAAATTCACATTATTTTTGCGATAGGACGCACCATTTTGCGATAAGAAAAACCTTCTCCCATCACACATAAAGGCAATGCTTGTACAGTCCCTAATATTTCCCATAATTGACTATGATGATGTGTGTTACTATGACCTGAATGCAGATCTTCTCAATAACTAGACCGCCTTCTTAATAACTGCATTCTGCATGTTTCGTTTTCTCCTCTTCTGATCGTTATTTCTCCTCTACCGATCGTTATGTCTCCTGACAAAGTTTATTCTGTTTATTATGTATAATATGTATTTATTAATTATAATTTATTCTTGTATTTTTTTAGTTATTTTCGTGTTATCAATTGATTGATTGTGTATTACGTAATTAGGGTACGGGGCACGTGCCCCGGGCGACACCGTTAGGGGGCGCCAAATTCGAGCATGACAGACAAGTGCACCACCCAGCGCACCGCAACTTTGCAACAAATGAGACGCGCAACAATTATAATCTTTCTCTGAGGGTGGTGCACTGAGGAAATTACTGATTCGCGTAGGTTTAGGTCGTCAAACGGTCTGAGCGGGTTGTGAGTACTTGTGAGCGGGCGCAGTTGTATTCTACCAGGAGCTCGATGAGCGTTTCTGTGGTCTATTTTTTTAAGTTTTGCGGTGCCGGGCGTCTTGCTTCAACGCCGACGACGCCTGTGACACGACTTACTTTAACTTTTACCACAGTTTTGGCGCCTCTGTTGGATTGGCGCATTTTCGATCGATTTTTGATTAATATGTTTATTATGCCTAAATTTTCGAGCTCGCTTCGCTCGCTCTTGCAACCTAGTAAAGTAACTCCTAAAGCAAAAATCCAACTTATCTCAGGCAGAGTGAATAAGGCTAATCAAAATAAATGTCTGACACGTACTAGTATATTTAAAAAAAAAACGGTTTTTTTTTAAGAAAAAAAAAACGATTCGGGGTCAGGCGATAGGTTTTGCCCCGCCTCGAAAGATCCGTTCCGTTCTAGATCCGGGGCTGCCCCTACCAAATATCACTCAACGCGCTTAAAGAAGTTTTTCCTAAAAAAAAAACTATGATACCTACAAAAAATTTCTACAGTCAAAGGCCGATTCTCTTGTACACCGAACTAAACTAACTACAATCACTAAAATTCCTTACTTTTGGCTATGAGAATCTTAAAGCCATTCTGACAAAAAAAATCTCTAAATGAAAAAAAATTTTTGACACATCTAAAATCGAATTTGACAATCGCGTGACGACTCCACGTACTTGTTTGCTCTACCCCGTGAATTTTTTAGAGCCGGAGGCGCGCAGGGGTTGGCAGCCTCGACGTGTTTTATATGGAATTTTTCACTTTTTGTATGGAAAATATGAAAAATTATTACCAACATGTTGGGATATAGGGGTTTAAGGGTTTCCTAAAGGGGGTCGAAAATTTCATTATTTTTGCGATAGGACACACCATTTTCGAGATATAAGCAAAAGAAAAAAAATACAATACTGTTTTTGGACTGAGGTCGAAGTGTTGGGGTTTTAGTTCATGCCAACTTACTTTATTCCACACGTTTTAAATCGTGTTTAAAAATAGTCAGATTTAGTTGGATACACCAAATTTTTAGGTGAAAAACGTCAAACTCAGAATAGCAAAATTGCCATTTTCACTAAACTAATAACTCAGTGCAATCTATTTTTAGTCTAGTTTAGAGGCATTTGTGACAAGAGAATCGGCACCAAAATATAACTAGCAGACCCGGTAGGCAGACGTTGTCATGCGACAACAGCGCCTCCCAACAGCGCGTCCAACTATAGCTAAGAACCATCCAAGTGACACAAAAAGAATTGAAAAAAAAACATCTAAATCAGTCAAGCCATTTAGCATAAGAAGAATTACAAACACACGCACACCGATATTTTATTTATTGCCAGGAATGTTCTTAAAAAACAAACAAAGTATTTAAAATAATATGCGGGTCAAAATATGGTAGTTAGTCGGCGTACAATTTCAGATTTGCCTACGATTCCTTCTCTTAGGACTAGGAATCTTAGGCAAAAAATGCGACATACGTGCGCATGTCTGCGCCTTTGTCTAGTCTTTGATCGTCGTTTTAGTGTAGTGCGCCACCGTTGCACGTTTTACGTATTGGAGAGTAGGGCGTTTAGCTCCGCCCACATGCACAAGGTCAGTGAGCCTACTATACACCTTAATAGATCAATAGGCGATAGCTCGAAACGTGGCCGTGCGCACTTTGGACGCGTTTTCTACGAATTTCACTGCGAACTCATACGAACACACATGAACGATCCCGACCTTCCAAGTAGGTACTAAGGGAGCGCGCAGACTGAGTTAGTCGTGCGTGCGTATACGTACGTATACGCACGATCCGAACTTGTAGGGATTTTTCGTGCATTCAGTGCGATATCAACGGAGCTCTACCTAGTTGACGGAGAAAAACGTATTTAGTGTGCGTACAACCACAATCATACGTTTACATACGATACAAATTCGTGTCCAAAGTACATGTAAAGCCTTCCATAGTGCGGCGGGCGGTGCGACGCATGTTCGCTATTCATTCGTATACACAAACTAGCGATCCGGCGCCGGCCGGTGCGGCTCCGGCGTCATGTATAGGAAGCCTTATTTTACAGTACGCCTCACCTGAGTGCTAACACTTTGATTTTGAGCTGGCCTAGAGTAGTAGGTACGGAGTTTCAATAGAATAGGCACAAACATGTTGCCTACCGCATGATCATATTCATTCTAAATTGCAAAATTGTCCGGCCGAACCAAGGTTAGAACGAAGGCCTCGAATCACAATATTGAAGTGCAATAATTAATATCGTAGCACCGAATATTTACTTATACACGAATTCTTGGACGGAAAAACAGTAACCAACGCATCAAGAATCACAGGATGTGCTATCTCGCACACGTTCACAGGCGCGGCAAACTACACCTGCTACACGCAGTAATGCAGTACAAGGCCAAATCCAAGAAAGTCAACCTTAAACAGGACTCGATTTATTTCGACAAGGATGTCAACTTCTGGATGAACACGGCTACAGACCGATACAAGATTATGAAGGCTGCCAGCGAGATCTACAAGAAATCTGAAACGGATAGCAGCGAGGCTACTGACGAAGACTTAGAAACAGTTAAATGTAACACAGCAAATCAGCGATATAGAAAAGAGCCGAGAAAGCAGCGTAACCCCGCCTCAAGATCCACCAGTGAAGATCTACTTGAACCAACAAAACGGCGAGTGGCTACGTCGTAAAAAAATGCCCATCCAATGATCTATAACCTCTCTACTATTCCAATGCCTACTCTAGGATGCATATCCGGTACGGCTTGCAAATCCCTCCTTATCCTAGGGCACGTATCTAATCCTTACCATTACCGCGCCACCCGGTCTACTCTTTGATATGCAATGGCTTTTGAAGTCCCATGAGGCATGAGACTTCATGGGCTAGTGCAAATCTTGGGGTTCATTCGATTTATCGAGTCTGGTTAAACCACACTGGGATCGGTGCATTTCATTCATTAGATGTAGAAATATATATTTGGAAATTTTTAAAATAAATTTTAACACCTTAAACGGTTACATTTCAGTGTAATAAATAGCAATTAATTAATATTCTAGTTCACTAACTAGCCATATTTCTTATTTCCATACAGTAATGTTGTCAAATTAATCAAAACAGGTAAACATTAAATTTGACAGCTATTTGTGCCATTGCCAATTTTTTGGATAGTCGCTCTTAAGAAAAAAAAAATGTCAATATCATAATACTCCTGAAGTCCTGACCATTATATTCCTATTTCTATGCTCCTGCCCTTACCCCATCCATAGATAGAAGAAGACAAAGACGTAGGTAATAATGCAACATGGAATCGTGATTCTTGCCCTAATTCGACCGATACTTGAAGATTATGTCACTGACACACAGAAATCAACAGTGCACTAAAAATAAGGAAGCCAAACGATAAAATAATCCAAATATATTACATAAAATAAAAATCTGTTAACAACTGTGAATGTTACTGATTAGATAAGGCTTAGTATCAAGTGTACAATAATATTTAACGCCTGCTATTATCAGGAGCTGGAAGATAATCAAATCGGTTTCAGTTCGGTTGTGTATGATACGGAGATTAAAGGTTCTGGAAAACATTAACATAATATTAATATTTTGATTATGAGGGAGTGTTTACATGGACTTTGGCCCTTTTTTAAACCTAAGTTTGGTTTGTAAGTATGTAGACGTCCGCCCCTAAGACGACCCACACTGACCGTTTTGTTTAATAATGGGAATTTAGTAAAAGTTGTTGTATGTAGTTTTAAATTGTTTATATTTCGTTTTTTTTTAATGTCTTTGTCATTTTGTTCGGGACCCTGAGGTCCCGGACCTTAGGAAGGCGTAGAAGGGGCCAAAACCGTATGCATTATACAAGTGCACCCAAGGACAACCCCCGGTTGGTGCAGGACTATTGTAGAAAATGTAAACAAAAAAATATTGGGTCATAGGTTTGGGTGGCTATAGTATATACTAGCATCCGCCCGCGGCTTCGCCCGCGTAGTATGTCAATAAAAAGTAGATTATGTCCTTCTCTAGGGTCCAAAGTATCCCCATACCGAATTTCATTAGCCGTGAAAGCGTAACGAACAAACATACAAAAAATCTAATCTTTTCAATTTATTTATAATATTCGTTTAGATTATCTGAACTCCAATACAGTTTGGACTAACTAGGCTAAACTTCATCATTTGCGCTTGAAAAAATGTTTTGTTGCTGTCAACGGAATACAAAAAAAACTGTTTAGGGTGCCTAGTTTTATAACCCTACAGAACATGTACCTACCTAATGGCGGCTTTATAATCAGTAAAACCTTATATTTTATAAACGCGCTAATGTAATCTTTCAAACATAAGCCTGAAGGTGGCTTTTTTTTTTTTTTTGGGTGGGAAATCATCCAATGACTTCTCCCGCTCTGGGCGGAGCGGAAGGGCGTGTCAGACTTTTACTGACTAAAACCCACCCGTGTTCCTTCCCTTGCCATGCCAGGGGCCACGGTTTCCCCTTGGGACTACCCGCAACCCCGGCAGGCATCGGCCCTAACGGACCCCGTCAGTTTTGCTGACATCTCTTTGAGGCGCGCGTGGAACACGACGCGCCGTCGACCCGGGCCTGGTCCTTATCGGACGGCGAGCTGCCCTCTGCTCTCCGTCCGCAGCCTGAAGGTGCCTGAAGTCCTAATAAAATACACCAAAAAATATGAGAAAAGATAACAGCTATAAATGGTTTCTAAAATCCCATTGCCATCCGGTTCCCCCTGAAAAGGGGAGAAAACTTCATACATTCAAATTAAAACTCCCATTACATCGGAAATAACTGACGTGTTTTGTACAGAAATGTGCCTGTTAACGGGATTTTGGCAAACCTTTTGAAGAAAAGATTAACTTTACCAAGAAAATAATATTCCCTGTAGATTATTACTTCGTTCAAAGTACTTGGAATTGGGGTAATTACAATAAGTGCTATACTTCGCTACTCGAGCAATTTCTTCCGGTTTCGAGATATTATTTCAGAGAATCAGCTTTACACCAGTCGGTTAGGGAAATCGTTTTGCTATTGTGGGAACTTTGTTTTTCGAACGAAGTTCTTTAACGCGGCTTGCGGTAAGAAGTTAACTGGCAAAAATGGTCACGTAACTAAAAAGCATAATGCCCTAAAAAGTCAGTTACAAAGTGTAAATTTTTTTGTTTTTTAAGACATTGCCATAGTATAAATATGTTTTTAGCTTGCTAAAAATAACAAACACTTTTATACTTGAAATTTGAGACCCTTCTCAAATCTCCCTCTTCTCAATCTCTCAACCCAATCCCGATCCGATCCGATTCGATGTTCTTCTTCTCTTCTCAATTTCTTTTCTTCTTCTTTGCTCTGTATTCTGTTTTTTTTTTAAAATATAATATACTGTGAAAGGTACTTCGTTCCAACCGAGTGTCTCTCGGAATTATTGGTGGCGATCGGGCCGAGTGTCCCTCGGGCGATCAAATTCGGGCGAATCACCAATAAGCCTTTCCTCGATACCTCCCGACTTTTTTGTTAGACACACAGCCGTCGATGATTTTGATGCCATTGAAAAGAGAAAATAGAAAAACGATATTGGTAGATTGCATGATACTGGCAAAGCTTCTATCTCTCAAAAATTGAACGCCATAATTTTGATTGATCCAAGTAAGAAAAGTAAAGAAAAATTGATACAAACTACACCTTTAGCTAAGTACAGTACGACACAACTTAGATGTAGCATAGATTTGAAAATTTTCATTTATTCATTTCAATTTCACGAATGTATTTGGCTATAAGACTGAACAAGTTAAGGCGTTTTCGAAAGATCATTTTCACCTAAAGCAGTAATAAAGATTGGTGATTTTGAAGATTGACTCAGTTCGGATGGTGATTGGTTTTACGAATTTTGCCGATGCTACATCTAAGTTGTGTCGTACTGTACCTCATTTTAGTTACAGTCTGTAAATAAAATGAGGTACTTAGCTAAAGGTACACCTTTAGCTAAGTACCTCATTTTATTTATAATTAAGTAAAATTGATTCAACCTACAGGTTGAATCAATTTTACTTAATTATAAATTGTAATTTATTTATACATGTGTATATAAGTACCTAAAAGTTGTTTATTAGACAAACCAAATAGTAGTAGGTTCCTATTTTGGGTACTGGATCAAAATAGTCTGTTGACGTCGAGCTGTCTTGTGAGACACTAGCCTAGACTAATCGAATTTTCCTGGCCTTAATTCCTACACTAGACATCCCATCTTGTAGGTTACCACATTAATGCTCAGATATATAGGCCTTTGAGGGACTTGTAACTTAATAAGAGCCAGTTTCTGCGTTTGCAGATCATTTGGTTTGAAAGGTTAAGCTTATCTTGACACGATCTGATCTATCTACGGGATAGATCAGATCGACAACTCTCCGTGATTTGGAGAGCTCAACAAACCAATAGTTACGTGTAATCAAAGCCTAAAGGTTTGAAAACTGGCCTAACCCAAAAATATTTGCTTGCGGAGGTTGCTACACGGCAATCGCTTCATATAAAATGTATATATTCTATAACTTTTGATAACTGCCCCAGAGTATCTTAAGCCTACTCTAAAAAGAATATAAAAAAGGCTGAACAAATTCTGTTCTTTAATAAACTAAATAAAATGAAATTCCCTAATTTATATACCATTAGGGAATTTCTAGGACATAAATTTGTAATGTTAACAAGATAAGTTTGCATGCTTTAATTTTAAGTAAAACAGGTTCTGTCTCATAAATCGTAATGTAACACCATTGTCCTGACATGTTTTACTCAAATAAATATTAATGAATATCTTAATTCTTGGTAAATTCATAGCTCGAAAAAGTGCCAAACTTAAGTGGCAGTGGGTGCAATGTGCCCACATTGCTCGCAGAACAGACGGCCGATAGTGCCGAAAAGTTCTGGAGTGACGACCGCGTATCGGAAGACGTAGCGTTGGAAGGCCGCCCACAATGTAGACGGATGACCTTGTGAATGCTGCAGCAATCCACTGGATGCGGGAATCACAGAACCGGTCGAAGTGCTTGGGGACGCCTATGTCCAGAAGAGCACGTCTTTCGATTGAAATGATGATGATGATGACTATTTTAAATTCTAATTTTTCCAGCATACTTCACATTTGAATCTGAAGTCCGGCCGATCCTCCGCGGCGGGCCCCTCATTGGTGAATATGTATTCGAACAAATGCACTTCCACTGGTCGGTAGATGACTTCTCTGGTTGTGAACACTTATTAGATGGACAAGGGTGAGTCTTATTTCACTGCTACAATTAAAATTGAAATTAATATTTAACGTTTCTTTTTTCTTTGTTAAAGGATTAATTTTATCATAAATATAAAAACTTATTTAAGAAAAGTTCATCCAAGAGAAAAATAAAACTCTCAAAAAAGTCTAAAACAAGAATGATGAAGTATTGTTAACACAACACCCAACAAATATTTCTCAATCCGGATATTAATGTAGGAAACTTTGTTATATAAGTTACGTCGTTTCTTCTTCCTAACTTGAACATTAGGAAAGTGGTAAAAAAAGAAAGAAAATTCATTTATTTTTAACCGGCCTCAAAAAGTTGGAGGTTGTCTATTCGACTGTAGGTTTTTTTTGTATGTTTGTTTGTTAGTTTGTTACGCGATTACTCCGCCAATTATGCATCCATTTTGATGATTATTTTTGTTTTGTAAGTCTACAGAGGTGATCCCACGGAACAGATATATCTGTTCTGTGGGTGATCCCATAATTATAAATTTTACAAACTTTACTTGAGAAGTTTTAGAGTTAGCTTCAATATAAATATAAAGTGAAAAATAAAAACAACCGACTTCCAAAAAAACTCTACAAAGTGAAAAATTACTTTAATTTTGGAAGGCGGTGTTTTTGGTTTTGAGTTTTCATTTTTTGCCACCGACTTCCGAAATTAAAGTTATTTTTCACTTTGTAGTGTTTTGTTTGGAAGTCGGTTGTTTTTTATTCACCGAGTTGTTTTTAATGATTATTAATTTGAACAACGTTCTTTTTTCACACAGATTTTTTTTAATGATTGTGTATTATGAACAACCCGTGTCACTAATTTCATAATTACTCGTTTATTTTTCAGATACGCAGCAGAATGCCACTTCGTACACTACAACAGCAAATATGAATCAATGGAAGCGGCAGTAGGTCACCCAGACGGTCTGGCCGTAGTTGGGTTCCTTCTAGAAGCCGTAGATGCTCCTAACCCTAGGTTCGACAGGCTCGTCGAAGGATTTGAAAGAATTAAGAAAAGCGAACACTCTGTTAGAGTTACCTCGGGTTGGTACTTACGCTCTGTAGAAAAGGGAGGATCCTCCGACCAGACGGGTATCGTGTCTGGTGGGCAACTGCCCGGCGATTGATGTCGGGGAAGTTATACATATACAGGGTGGAATTTTTGAACGCAACCTAGAGGGAAAGTACACTAAATACTGGAGATAGCAAATTTTACTCAAAGGAAGCAGATTTGTTTATTTTTAATAAGAAACAAATCTGCATTCTAAGATCTTTGAAAATTCTCGTCCCCCACACTCGGGAATCGAACCGGCTAAAATCCGAAAAAATAACATTCTGTATTTTTATGATTCTAGAAATATCCTCATTCATAAAAATCTAAAGATAATTGTTAATTAGGTACTAGCATAAGTAATCTGATGAACCTTTGAGTAAAAGTGCTTTATAATCTTGTCCCATTGAATTTATAAGTTAAGATTTTATGGTTTTCCTTTCATTTAATTTATCATGTCATAGAGATTTGATCTTTATGATTAACCCTGTCGATTGATGCCATAAAATTAAAGGGTGTTATTTTTTCGGATTTTATCAGGTTCGATTCCCCTGTGTCGCAAGCGAACTTTCGAGAATCTTTGAATGCAGATGATGTGTTCCTTTGAGTAAAATTTGCTATCTCCAGTATTGGGAATACTTTTCCTCCAGGTGGCGTTCAAAAATTCGACCCTGTATAGTGTTTAGGCTGATCGTGCGGTAAACTCTGTTTGTGCGATGCAGGATTTTGTGTGACGTCAAGTCTTTGATAAGTAGTTTGTATGTGGTGATGTAGATGCCGCCATAACATTCAAGGTTTAATGAAATATTGCGTACTAACGTAATATTTTCATAAAACTCGGAAATTAGACCAAGTATTTCATAAATAAGTATTATTTCATATGGAGAACAGGTGGCCCAGTGGTAACGGCCCCGACTTAAGAGTTGTAGGTCGTGGGTTCGAACCCAAGCAGGTGCTTTACTTTGTGTAAATAATTTCATCGGCTATTTTTTTTTTGTTTTGCACGACGATCGAAAAAAATTTTTTGCTCCATTTCTGCAACTGTTTTTATTGTTACACTCCTGCTAGTACACAGAATCTACTTAATTTTTAAACCATTGTAAAGATGATTAAATGGAGATTAATACTGTACTTTTTACCAATTGATTTTAGCAGAAATGAAAAAAACATCAAAATAGTTGAAAAAAAATTCCTGTCCGTCAATTTACGAAACTTGAAAACATTGTAGATCATATAGATGATTAAATGGAGATTAAGGCTGCCTGTCCACTGAAGCGGAGAGGAGAGGAGAGGAGCGGAGATGTGCCAAAATTAACCAATAGAACCAATAGGAGTTTTGATTCTATTGGTTAATATTGACACATCTCCGCTCCTCTCCTCTCTTCTCCGCTCCGGTGGACAGGCAGCCTAATACTGTACTTTTTAACAATTGATTTAATGCAGCAGAAATGAAAAAAGCATAAAATAGTTGAAAAAACAATCATGTACCTGAAAACATTGTAGCTTGCGATAAAATCAATTAATTGACTCAATTTTTTTTTAATACATTGATTTCGGCCATAGAAGGAACTCTATTGAAAATGGCTCTTTTATTCAAAGTAGTTTAATTATAATTAATAAAATACTAACTAAAATATAATATCTTTATCTAAATATTTCCAACCTTGACTTAACGTGTTGCCTAGCAACCCACAACGTAAATATCTAAATAAATAGTCTTTGACATTACGTAAGGATTGCGAGGTTAGAAATTTACCCATATTGATGGGTAAAACAGCAGTCAAAACATACTTCATGAAGAGTGATAAATTGTTAATTTTTGTTAGAAACTATGTTTTGAATTTCTTCTTCGTTTATGGATGTGTGTTATGAGGCGTGCACTTTTGGAATTTCCAAACTATTTTTTTTTTCATATGCTCGCCCCCTCTTACATGGGACTTAAACATAACTGGCGAAATGTGGGTGTACTTGCTACAGGTATACTTCTGCCTAACCCTTCGAGTAAACAAGGCGTGATGATATGATATGTGTAATAATTTCATCACCACTGCAACGGTGAAGATAAACATCGTGAGGAAACACGTCGTGTCGATTTCTTACCGGGTTCTTTAGGAGTCTTTAAGAACAGTTAAGCGGATTAGGTTACTAAATATACGTCGTCTATTGTAGTTTATAATGGATTTCCGCAAAGTCACGCCTGAGTCAATTAACTATCTTTTATTTATATAAATATGCCCCTGTTGTTGGACTCATCTGAACATATTCTTTTTCTTCTCTTCACAGAATCCTTATCATGGATGGACAGCGACGACCTACACGACGGCAACTACGTCACATACAAAGGCTCTCTTACAACACCACCTTACACCGAGTGCGTCACCTGGATCATATACGAAAAACCTGTGCATATTGGTACTGAACAGGTATGACATAGAGCACCATATAAAATTGCTTATATCTAATTTGGTTTATTTTCCTCATGATTGCATAATATAAAGGGTTATTGGTTATATGTCGGCAATCCATTAAGCCTTATGTGACCTGTTCTACATCCCCTTAATGATTAAGGGGATGTAGAAGAGGTCATTTACAACCAAATGACCTCTATTCTAATGTCAACCAACGGATTGCCGACATAATTATAACCTACTAGCTGGCCGCCCCGGCTTCGCACGTGTAAGCACTTATCTACGGCGCACCTACCTACCCTAACTGCCTACCTACCTACTTACCTACATACATACCTACCTACCCTACCTACCTTACCCTACCTTACCCTACCTACATACATACATACATACATACCTATCTACCCTACCTACTTACCTACATATATACCTATCTACCCTACCTACATATCCACTTTACCAACCTACATACCTACCTACTTGCATACCTACCTACCTACCTACCCTACCTTCACCTACCTATCATAAGAACCATCTCCTTACTATAACAAACACAACAAAAAAAATATTTGCGAATTTATCCGTTCACGCGTGATGCCGTGACCAAGGAAATAGGGATTCATTTTTATATATAGAGATAACCCTGTACCTATTATGAGTACATGAAGGAAGACATACTACATGAAAGTACCAAAAGATGGCGTGATAGCTAAACTCAACAGCAAGAATTTATGTTAGGCGGTGGAATAATAGGTACCTACCTTCATAAAAATGAATGCCACCACATTACTCATCAATACCATTCTCTGGCCCTTATTCCAATTTACTTTGTCATCGATGCCTTTTTCTTAGAGAACGCGGGAGTTGCAGATTGTTCCCGTAAACTGCAGCTATTTCATCCATCCAATGTTAATTCTGTATAGATCCTTCCTTCTCGTCAATAAAGCCTTACCTTGCCTTTTAAATGTAGCTGAATTTGACCATTCCTTGCTTGAGTCAATCTGTAGCATTGATCCGTAATAAGATACATCTGCAAGCAAATCGTTTTTGCGTGGTCCAAATGCATGCAGCTGTTCAAGTTCAATAAACTAATCCTGCAATGTCTTGCCCACAGCTTGGACTTCTAAGACAACTGGAGGGACCCGACAGCATACCCATTGAACGCAACGTCAGGCCAACTCAGCGGCACCCGCCCGGCCACTCTGTTATTTACGTAAAGCAAGTGAAGTCAAAGCTCTGAAATATGTTAATATATTGTTGTTATCTTACTATACACTCGTTTTATTTCCTAAAAATATATATCCTAGATATCTAGACAGAGCGGTCGTGGTATTCATGTAGTTTCTTGTCCAGGGGCTGGTGTGAATCGGCTCACGATTTCTCGCCATCTACTCCGATTTTTGGTGTTTTTAGTGCAGTCATACACGGGTTCGCCCACTGCGGATTTAATTTGGTCAGTCCATCTCATGAGTGAGCGTCCAGGTGGTCTAGTGCCCTCCACTTTATCCTATACGACAAGGGGCTCTATATCGTCACCCTCACGCTTCGAGACGTGTCCGAAGTATTTGAGAATGCACGTTTGGACCAGAATAGAAAGACTCTTTTTGATCGGCTGAGTTCTTGGCGTATAGAGGTGTTGGTGCGAAACTACATCCACGATACCCCAAACATTCTTCTCCAGCACCACATTTCACTTTCACAGCGGCGTAAAGGAACATAGGAAATACCTATGTTTGAAACAGCCGGATCTTAGTGGATTTTGTAATAATCTGTTCCTCCAGACTTTTGACAACATAGAGAATTTATTCCAGAGGTTTTATGTGTATTTTGTGTATTTATAACACATTAATATAATACAAACTTATAATTTTAAAAAAACTCGATGTTTTTCTAATCGTAAAACTCGTGCCAAGAAGAGGCTTTCTTCTTTTCTGTGGCAGCTCTATCCATCCGCTTCCGAGTCAGGCCCTTCCAAGACTCTGGGTCTGTATTTTGTATTCAAATTCATAATATTTTATTTCACTTAAGCCTACATGGGCACTTATGACAGAGCCATGAAAGCAGGAAATGGTAATAAGGTTGACTTCCCAGGGTGTGACGATCAGCGTTACAGGAACTGCACATTACAGGAACTGATCGACGCTACTGATGGCGCCAAACACGTGGCCGAATTTGGACCGAGCCCATTTAGATTGCCATCATCATCACGCTAAGAAGAAGACGATCATTCTCAATCCTGTTCTGCTTTCAGACCCAATTCTTGAACCCCAACACTCTTCCTTAACATTTTATACTCCACACATTTTATAGGACTCATTCACATACTGGAAGTGAACCCTCCGGAACCGGTTACCGGCATTACGTTTGCGCTAAAGTTAACCATCTCGGACGGTCAACGACATTAGTTTTAAAACCGTGTAATAAAACACTGTAAAGCGAAGTAAAATTGTTTTTTCAGGGGCTCTTGCTGCTATACGTCGTTTCCAACCTTTTAAATTTTTTTTATGGCTATTTAAAACGTCAACAAAAAAATGCTTGAATTTTTAAACCAACGCTTATACGAATAAATCTTATTAAAATATACATCACATTATTTTCAGGGTTTATAATGCTGTATTCGCTAAGAAAAACCTATATTTAAAATGAGCCCTCCGCGAGGGCTCCCGGCATCCCATATGCGACTAAGTGAACCCTCCAGGAGGGCTCCTGGCACTATACGATTTGACATTTCAAGCGTGTAGTTCAATAGTGTAAAGTAACAATCGAATGGTCAGTACAAATATCAACAATACGCGCAGTTCATTCCAGCGCATCGAAACCGCTGTTTGATTACGTGTCCTGAATATTTATAATGAACCTACATACTACGCCATGCAGACTTAATGCAGAGGCCTGATAATGTACACAAGCTTCTCTAACGAATATATTAATGGACTGGACTAGGTACCCCTAAGGCTGCCTGTCCACTGGAGCGGAGAGGAGAGGAGAAGAGCGGAGATGTGCCAAAATTAACCAATAGTGAAGACTACAATACAACAATAAATGAAAACACTGGCAATACTAATGCATAAGAGTATTTTGGAACTATCAAATAAATCCTACCAGAAAAATTTATGTTTTTCAAACAAATTAAATAGTAGTATATGTCAATCCACCCTAAGCCTATAAATTCCGTTTATCCAACTAAGCCTAGGGTGTATTCTCGGACATACATTTCCGAGTATCCACCTTGGTGGATTTTTTGGGGTGGATAAACGGAGCCGACTATGGATTTTGTCTTCTATTGAATTTTGGTATGCAGAATGGGAACGTCATTAGAGACACCCCATTAAATTTATTTTTGTACTGTCGCCACCACCTTGTATAATATTCAATTCAAATACCATGAGGTAATCGCCTACCAGGGTAACGGCCCCGACATACGAGTTGTAGGTCGTGGGTTCGAACCCAAGCAGACGCTTTACTTTGTATAAATAATTTCATCACCACTGCTCTCAAAAACGGTGAAGGAAAACACAGAACCAAAAATTCGAAGACATGTGACATCTACCAACCCGTACTGGGCCCGCGTGTTAGATTACGGCCCACTCCCTCTCACAGAGAGGAGGCCTGTGTCCCAGCAGTGGGAACATTAATAGGCTGATGATGATGATGAAAAATTTTTGGCCATCTCGTCCCAGAGATCTTATCTCTATTTTTTCTTTTTTTTTCTGACGAGAATCCCACAAATCCTTATTGGATTCATAGATTTCAAGCGAAGAGATTGTTCGTTATTCGTTTCAAGTTTACGTCCAGACATAAACAATGACGAATACTGACAGACAGACGCGCGCGCAACATCGCGTATTTGAACACGCCTTAATTGTAAAATTTCACCAATTAGATTTCGTACTTCAAGTACTTAATTAATAAACAGAAATGGGTATTTATTTAGCATTTTATTATTTACACGATCAAGAAATAAAATAAAGACCCATGTTAGTATAATATTTAAAACCAATGAATTAATTATTTATTAATAAAATTGCAATTGAACTATTAAAATCAAATTATCACCTAGTCGTACCTAATGCTGACAAAAATCAAATTCGATCCATCTATTTAGATCCAAGCTGCTCAATACTCCTGCACACAGCTCAATTGTAGTCGCAAGATGGTCATAAATACGCAAATAGAAAATATTCCGCGTCATCTGTTCGGTAACAGGATTAATAACAACAGTTTTGCTGTTGACAACTTGTATCTTACTACGCTGTGCACCTTTTGCTAAAGCAACGGATTCATTTGTGGGTATAGCACCTCTCTTAGGACGCTGTACACCTTTCGGTGCAGAAACTACGGATTCATTGGTTGATATACCACCTCCAGCTGAAGCTGCTGGTGTATCCGCGAATGCATCCATTAGACGAGCAAATTCTTTATCAAATAGATCGGCAAACTGACTTAACAAACATTTTACCGTGCGAAGTTTTTCTTGTATAAGGCCGTCACCTTCGTACCAAGGTTTTAATAAATCTGCGTGAGATTTTTGTAACAACTCATAATATTTCATTCTGTCATCAAACTGTTTTGCCATCATCTTCTGTCTCCAAGAATCTATTGACAGATCCCAGTTCTCCCCCTTAACCATTTCTGTGTAAAACTCCTTCATTTTGTTGACCTCTGTCTGATGATAAAAGCACACTGGATTTTTCATAACAAACATTTCTGCTTCCAAGAAGAATTTCTTGTATGGATAGATTTGCGGAACGACTTCGAAAACGTTTTGAATTATTTCTTCAAGAAACTCAAACGCCAAGTTATTCTCCACTTTTCTCTGAATACCTGTTTTAAGTTGTGCAACTTTCTTCATTATCAAATCTTTCTCAATAACTGAGTCAGCGTATAACTTTACAATTAGTTTTGTTATACCTTGATCAAATAAATTTACATTAGACATACTTAATTCCCAATATTCGCTATACATACCAGGCGAATCGGCAATAAATGTGAAAAATATCTCTTTGCTTTGACCAGGCGATATTACATCTTCGTTTTTGTTGAAAAAGAATACTTGTTCATAGACATCTTCGGGTATAAATGGAATTATTTGTTTTAGTTTCTTCCAACAATATCTTAAAGTCACAGTTCCAAGGTTCTGGAGAAACAGTTTACTCCTGCCTGCTCTTTTTATAGGGACATTGAAGTAGTAAGTCCAAAAAGTGCAAGGTTCAGTAGAATCTTCTTCTTCAATTGCAAAAGATGACAAGACGTCTAGACTTTGTCCAGGTATGTCTTTGTAAAAGACGGAGTTATTTATTTTTAAAGCATAAACACCACTGAGCGGTTCTTTAGGCAGATTTTTTGCATCTTCGATGATAATTTCTGGTAGCGGAGGCAGTTTCGGTGGTGGAGGTGGAGGATTTATGCCTCTTATTAGTAAGCCATCAATATCCGGCCTGAAATAGAAATTATATTTTATCATAGTGAAATACAGTGTGGACAAAAATGGCCTACTGAATTAGAGCAATGTAAATAGGAATCTGATAAAGGTACCACCAATTGTGATTGTTAGCAGTGTGAATAATAATCTATTTTAATAAGCTTATGCTGTACGAACATTTTTACTAGTAACGAAAATAATTCGCATAATTACACCTCAACACAACAATCGGAATGCATACATACTTATAAACTCACGCCTTCTTTCCATGGGGGCAGGCAGAAACTACAGAACAACACTCAGAATATGAGCAAAAAAAACAATGCATACTTATTGGAATAAAAACATTTTATACCTGTAAGGATCAATTTTCGTTATCTGTTCAATGAGCTCGTGTTCTCGCTTTTCTAAATACATTTCATAATCAGCATTCAATTGAGGACAAGACTGGCGAAGTGGTTCACCAGACATTCCCAATTCTTTTTCTCGAACATACGCAGGAACTCCAATATGTTCCACTATATTTGGACGACCCTTTTCAGCTCGTGTTCTATGCAGAAAATAGGCTGGTGCACAATAGCAACACTGTTTCAGTCTTGGTGGTCGAACCCATAAAGATCCTCTAACCCCCGTTAACTGTGGCATCTGCGCATGTTCTAAGGCAACCTTTCGTTCTTTGTCCTCCCGAACATTGGCCAACAGGTTCATTGCTAGATCCACTGGTGGTCGATTCAGCTTTTGCCCAAGCCGAGTGGTCTCGTCTTCTCTGATTCGTATCCATTTTTCCCAAAGTAATAATTCTCGGTCTGGTGAAATGGGTCTCTTGTGGAACGGTATGTCATTATGTTTTTTCTGCATTTTTGCTGATAAAATTTCTATTTTTTTAAAGTTGTTAGAAGATTTATGACGAGAATGACCGTCATGACATGTTTGTACTTTCTGTTATGTCAAGTGTCATGATATTGATGTGTATTTTGACATTACCATGGTTACGAACTGTCGTTACGAATGATGTAAATATTGTTAGTGCAAATTATTATGATGTCCTAAAATTTTGTGTTTATGACTAAATTTTATAAGTATATCTGCCAAAAGCATGGATTCAGAAACAACACTAGCAGGTATTTTCCATTTTTCATAATGTTTGTAGATACTACTCTTCTAATTCTGCACAACTTGCTGCACTTCACCGTAAGCCTAGCAGTTCACAGCTAGACTGTTTGGGCTTTCCAAGTGCTAGAATTGAGCTCGATACTCAACCACTTTCTTTCATCAATAACTAGCGATGCAAGTACTGCTTTATTAGAATGAAATTTATGTAAACTACACAGAGTAAAATTCGAGGTTCAGTGTGTCGCACATGCGATTTCGAATTCGAACTACCTATAGTGAGTCGCAGTACAGTTTTGTCGCACAAGCGTCAATCGCACATCCATTTGTCGAGGTCACGTAGTACACTCTATTTTAATTTTACCACTATTGACACTTAGAAGGGGACTCTAAGCAACTGAGTGCGGATTTCACCAATGAAATTGAACGCGTTTAGCACATCTAAACGCATTCAAGAGCTGTGTACAAATTCCATAACAATTTCGCGTTCAGTTGCATGCTGATCGCGTTCAGATTCATTGGTGAAATCAGCCCTTATTTTGACTCCATAGTTGGACAGGCTGGAGACATTTGTATCTTTTTTTAAATTATACATAGATGAAGAAAAGCCCGAAGAAATATTGCCGACTGTTGAGCCCCCGTATGGGACCAGAGAATGGATCCAGTACTGGAGTGAATTCGAAGGTCATCTTCCTACTCCAATAAATGTATCTATAACAGGTTCCTTGGTATACTTATGCCCTGACCTTAAATGGTTGAATTTTGATGTGTACCCACATAAGGTGAAGCTGACCAATACTGGATATACACGTAAGTATTTTTATTATTAGGTATTTACACTTAGTTGCTTCTTTTTACCCACCCTACGGCGAAGCATTAATCATTAATCGAAGCAAGAATGAGGGTTATGATTTTTTATTTTGACCGGTATGTATGTATGCAATGTAGGTATGTATGTTCATCTGTTACCTCATAACTTCTAAACTACCTACTTATCATAATTTAACAAATGAGGTATCTTTGGGAGCGTCTGCAAACCAAAGCTGAAATCGCGAAAAAGAAATCAGCTGTTCCCTACATTTATGTTCGCATATTTCGTCAAAATGTAGGGTAAAGCTGATTTTTTTTTCGCGATTTCAGCTTTGGTCCCATAGTGAAAGTTGTTCATAATGATGAGTACAATGACCCCTTAAGAGGTTTAGTATAAACAAAAAATAACGCAGATTAAAATGCTTATACCTATACAATTATTACACAACTATTTACACTATGTAGCTTCTTGGTATAATGACTGTTGAACTTGTCACATTGGGATGCATTCTGCGTCGTACGGTCCGATCAAATCGAACATAACATAACATAATGTTCGAGTTGACCGGACCGCAGGACGCAAAACGCATCCAGTGAGACAAGTCCATTGCCTATTTCGTATCGATTATAACTGAAGATCGCGTAGGCGTCTTTTATGGAACGAAATTCCTTACGCGGTTTGCGGTATGAGCTGACTAGTAGAAATCGTCGCGTTATAATACCCCAACATGCGACTTCTTCTCTCTCTCTGTGTCTTTCTATTATATCCGAGAGTGTGTGTGTGCGTGCGAGTATCGCTAAAAGCGACCTTACCCACCCGTGTGTCATACTAAGTACTTACGCGCAATTTAAAACCACCGAACAGGTTTGAAATTTTACTCGTAGCCCGCCTTGGTTCGTAGTTTCGTACGTCTGTCATCGCCGCGAGTCGCGAGCCGCCATTTTTAACCGACTTCCAAAAGGAGGAGGTTCTCAATTCGTCTGTATGTGTTTTTTTTTTTTTTGTATGTTTGTTACGCGATTTCTCCGTCAATTGTGGACCGATTTTAAAAATTGTTTTTTTGTTTGAAAGGGTATGCTTCCGAGGTGGTCTCATATAAATTGTATTAACTTTACTTGGATAGTTTTTGAGTTAGCTTCAATAATACGTATTTTTCCCACTTAGTTTATATGGATGATATGATGATAACTTCCAATCACTGTTATTTACATAGCAGGTTAGTGGTATTTGAATTGTATGGGGTAGGTACCACAACTGAAAAGTGCAAAATAAAAACTTTTTATAAAAAAAGAACAACCGACTTCCAAAAAAGACACTACAAAGTCAAAAATAACTTTAATTTCGGAAGTCGGTGGCAAAAAACGAAAGTTCAGAACCAAATACACCGACTTCCGAAATTAAAGTTATTTTTGACTTTGTAGTGTCTTTTTTGGAAGTCGGTTGTTCTTTTTTTATAAAAAGTTTTTGTTTTGACATTTTTGTGTAATGTATGTTTAGTTTGGTTCAGAAAATTCGACAACATCGCGATACAGTCGTTCGCATATCTATCACCCACTTTATGGAACTTCTGGGGTCCCCGTTGGGAACACACGTTTAAGTCTTACAATCGTTGACGATGATGGGTTGAAGTTACAAAGGACCATTCCTTGTCTCCTTATAATCTTATAATATGCATTAGTACTTTTCATATTATGTAGCTACCAAAACAACACCAAAATTGTCTACACAGAAGCTCCTAAAACTTTAATTAACAGAACAGGCATGAGTGGTTTTGGCATGAAAGTGCCCACGCAGCGAGCCTGACATTGAATTAATTATTATGCCTAGACGTGGTTCTAGCCGCTCCAAATAATTACTTGGACGAAATCGTTGGTCCTTCGCACAGAGCACGGAATCGTGGCGCCGGCAGCGTCTAGAAACGCATTTTTGAATAATATAGTGCCCTTTGGCGCACTTGAGCGCAAATGGCTGGCACAGGCTGACAGGCATTGTAAAGGCGGTTACACACCCGCGCACGTGCACGACCAGTGCGGTTCGCGTGGATATAAGGAACACAATATGGACACCTTTGGACATGTCCGCGAGTATTTCGCGTGCAGGTTTAATGTCCTCTCGCAGGCACGAACACACTAATCTGCGTTCGTAATTTATTTGCCAAACATGTAAACAAAGACGAGTTTTCCACTTAGGCAAACATCAACTTTATGCATATGTAAATAAAGTTCATTTTAGACCGACTAGTACTGTTGAAAAAGTTATACAAAATAAGAAGTTGTAGCGCAAACTGAACCTTATGTGTAGCCATTACAGCTGTTTTTCCTAAAACTCGTGTTTGTATACATGTTTTGCAAAGGAATTGCGAACGCAGATTAACTGTACGGTTCGCGTTCTTAGGAACATAGTATGGTCACTGCCTGACCAACTCCTTGACGATTCAAAAGTGCCTTAAATGCTTTGAGTTTAACGTTCACGAGTCGTTAGCGAATGGTTCGCGTGCAATTTAATTCAGTCAGTAATAATCTACAGTGCAATGTAGATTGTTGATGGTGATAACAAAAATATGGGTCCATATTGGCTCACCTAAAGTTCTTTACCCGAAATTGTTCTTCCTAACGATTTGTAATCCGAATGATCACTCTCCCTAAAATTTTTCACCCTAAAGTTTTCATTCATACTATTTGTAGTGCTACCGGCGATGTTCATAACACTCATGTTTCCGAAAATTGTAATTAATAATATCATTAACGTAAATATATTTAAACTCCTACTGTTTTTTATCATAAAACGCTTTTATCCTACTGAGAGAACATAATCATGAACCAGATGCTTTGAAGGAAAAGGTTTGTTTTTAAACTATTTCATGTTATTACAAAACAACTGTTTTTACATTTAGCCATTTTATTTTTGGTTATTGTTGTTACATATTTATTACTTTAACTATACCTGAGATAATTATGTCTAAAAACCAACTGTTTAGAATGATTAAAGGTCGTTTCACTGATTTTTGTCTTAAATGAATGAAATTCAGGTCAAAGTGTCGTCTTGGGGGCACTATGAAAAAAATACTTAGAAAAATCCACGACCAATTTCGAGGTAGCGCTCGCCGGCCGCTGCCGCGGCACCGCTCGCTTCGCTCGCTCGGCTCGCGCGTAGTTGGTCACAGTTCTAACCTAACCTAACCTAATCCTCATCTAAACAAAAAAGATAATAATATGACTTTGAATAATAGTGTAAAAGATGGTTATGTTGAGAAAATATAGGAAAACAAATAACAGCCTTATTTATAAAAATCTCGCTAATCACTGATTAGCGACTGCTTAGCTAAGCAATTGGTTAGCTCTTAATGAATGCTTAAATTTTCTTTATTTATAAACGCTAATTAGCAAGTGATTAGTTGCGAAACTGAATAGAGGTGAAATTATGCCTTCGGCACAGGTTATAATCAAATTAGTCTACTAAAAAACAGAATTTTAAGAATAAAGTTGTCAATACCACGATTTTTGTATCTGTCGTGACTTTGACAGACAAAAGTCAACAATTTCATTGGAAAATATGAATTAGAATAAAATCATTTAATTAAGTTTATTTCATTGTGTTTGCGATGTTAGCAATGAAAATAATAAGCTCCAATAAATTGGAGTAAACAGGAAAAGGTATTTATCTCTGAATTTATATCTACTTACTTAAACCAATGTAGTCTGACCAAATGTTAAAGCAGAAGATACCTATGTATTTTCATGTCCTATATGCTTGATAATACGATTACACTGTTTTAGAAATGTTTGCAGATACTTGTGTCTGCTTTATATTTCTTCCTATTGCTTTTGCACCAGGGTTTCAGTATCTTTTAAAACAGTTCTTATACTTATTTACAGGTTCAAGTTTAACTGCTGCTATGAAACCCACTAGCGCCTAGCACAATACTATTCAACCTCGTAAAGATGAGGGAGGACCATGCTACATGTAAAAGAAAGGCATCCATGTCTTTTGAGAAAGAATATTGGAAATAAAAAATAATGAATTCATAACAAAAATGTAGCTTTATTATATATCAAAATAAATTGTTTTCTATAAAATTCTCTTCTTATTTATGTGCGACTGCCACAACGTGGCTTTTCTTTAGTTATGGGCCTTAGAGCTAGCGCCATAAGATGAGGGGCACATGGGAAAACACATTGGTTCACAATCACTATCTCCGATGAGCCTCACGAACTCATTCTCCTCAAACCACCACCTGAGCACCTACTGCGCCTCCTCCTGATTGAGCTTTCCCTATAAATCCTTGTATCATGTGTACTTCGAACGAGGAATATTATCCAATAGGTAATCATAAGACTCGTAGCGTTTGTTGGTCTTCCTCCGTCTACTTCGCGCCGGTATTTCAAAATTATTTAATTCTTGTAAGTAGATCATTCTGAATTCCCGTAAAAGATTGTCGAAATCCATATTTACTAAGGCACAACTCGATATTAGGAACAAAATAACCTCGAAGCACACAATAATCCCATTGAATCGATCAGCTGATTCAAATAAAATCCGTCATCTTGCCTCTTAGCATCCTCTTATCAGTGGACCGGTGGTGTTTAATTTTGACAGCTACTAATCAATTCCTTAGCGACCTCTTAGCGCTAAATAGCGTTTATGAATGAGAATTTTGCTAATCAATTGCTTAGTAATTGATTAAAATTTAAGAGGCGTTTATAAATAAGACTGTAAAAGTATAATAGATGATTATTGCTACTGACAATATGAAGTTGAATGCTTCGGAATTATGAATATTAGAGACAGAGTAGTTAGGAATTGTGATTGTTAGGATGAAAAATGTTAGGAAGAACATTTTCGGATTTCCAATTATCGGAGTTGAAAATTTAGGTGAACTTTGGCGCACCCCAAAAATATAGGTACACAAATATATAAAAAATACGATGATACAGATATTATTATTAAATACGCAATTCAATTTAAATTACGAAAAGTTATTTAGATAAAAAAATATATAAAAAATACCATGCAAACATAAATTATAAAACCATATGTCAAATTTAAAATAAACGCAAACAATAATGAAAAAATAAAATTTATACAAACACAAAATAACCCAACAAATAATGACACATGTCAGTTTTAAGAGATGGACTATAAGGGGTTTATTTATAAACGTTGCTTAAAGTTAAGTAATGATTAGCGATTGTTTAACCATACATTTTTGACGTTTGAACGTCACTTAACTTTAAGCAAAGTTTATAAATAAACCCCTAAATCTACAGTCTTATTTATAAACGCCTCTTAAATTTTAATCAATTACTAAGCAATTGATTAGCAAAATTCTTATTCATAAACGCTATTTAGCGCTAAGAGGTCGCTAAGCAATTGATTAGTAGCTGTCAAAATTAAACACCACCGGTCCACTGCTAAGAGGATGCTAAGAGGCAAGATGACGGATTTTATTTGAATCAGCTGATCGATTCAATGGGATTATTGTGTGCTTCGAGGTTATTTGTTCCTAATATCGAGTTGTGCCTTAGTAAATATGGATTTCGACAATCTTTTACGGGAATTCAGAATGATCTACTTACAAGAATTAAATAATTTTGAAATACCGGCGCGAAGTAGACGGAGGAAGACCTACAAACGCTACGAGTCTAATGATTACCTATTGGATAATATTCCTCTTTCGAAGTACACATGATACAAGGATTTATAGGGAAAGCTCAATCAGGAGGAGGCTCAGTAGGTGCTCAGGTGGTGGTTTGAGGAGAATGAATGAGACTCATCGGAGATAGTGATTGTGAACCAATGTGTTTTCCCATGTGCCCCTCATCTTATGGCGCTAGCTCTTAGGCCCATAACTAAAGAAAAGCCACGTTGTGGCAGTCGCACATAAATAAGAAGAGAATTTTATAGAAAACAATTTATTTTGATACATAATAAAGCTACATTTTTGTTATGAATTCATTATTTTTGATTTCCAATATTCTTTCTCAAAAGACATGGGTGCCTTTCTTTTCTCATGCCACTCGTAGTCCTCATCTTTTACATGTAGCATGGTCCTCCCTCATCTTTACGTTTCGTATCAGCAGCTGTAAATAAGTATAAGAACTGTTTTAAAAGATACTGAAACCCTGGTGCAAAAGCAATAGGAAGAAATATAAAGCAGACACAAGTATCTGCAAACATTTCTAAAACAGTGTAATCGTATTATCAAGCTTAAAGGACATGAAAATACATATCTTCTGCTTTAACATTTATTTGGTCAGACTACATTGGATAATAGTAGATATAAATTCAGAGATAAATACCTTTTCCTGTTTACTCCAATTTATTGGAGCTTATTATTTTCATTGCTAACATCGCAAACACAATGAAATAAACTTAAATGATTTTATTCTAATTGATATTTTCCAATGAAATTTTTGACTTTTGTCTGTCAAAGTCACGACAGATACAAAAATCGTGGTATTGACAACTTTATTCTTAAAATTCAGTTTTTTAGTCGACTAATTTGATTATAACCTGTGCCGAAGGCATAATTTCACCTCTATTCCGTTTCGCAACTAATCACTTGCTAATTAGCGTTTATAAATAAAGAAAATTTAAGCATTCATTAAGAGCTAACCAATTGCTTAGCTAAGCAGTCGCTAATCAGTGATTAGCGAGATTTTTATAAATAAGGCTGCTAATGAATAAAGGCATCTTTCCAACAGGAATATGCCTTTAGCCTTGCCTTAAAAATGAGCTGCTAGAGACAGCACAGAACACGGAGACGCCTCGGCAACACAGAGCGTAGAGACACTTCTCTACGCTCTGTGTTGCCGAGGAGTCTCCGTGTTCTGTGCTCCTTCGGAACATGCTAATTTGCTAGTTAGTATAATACTGTCATTTGTTAAGGCACTGCGTGGGGAGGATATGGATAAAGGCTGGATACTGTGAGTGATAGAGAATCTCAGAAAGGGATCGTAGTGCGGTTGATTTATTGGTGTTATTTATCCGTCACGGAACTGGGTTTTTATTCAGACAACCAGTCTTCCAAAGGGATGTCGTCAGAGGAGGTCATATAGTCAGTCACTCCATGTTAAATACTGATATTCAGCTGCATCCGGTTAGACTGGAAGCCGACCCCAACATAGTTGGGAAAAGGCTAGGCAGAAAGAACTGGGTTTTTATACTCATGTTAAATTAATAAAATTTGCCTTTAAAGGCTCACCATTTTTGTTATATTTTGGGTGTATCCAAATGTTAATAAATGAATACCATCGAGGTAATGATCTTCTGTGTAGGCACAGTCACGAACATAAAATACCTTACCTACACTTTCGTAAAAATCAAAATTCACTCTCGTGAATAACTGAACTTGAAATAATTCAATCAATACTTTAGGTAATACATCAGTAAATGCAAGGTAATTAATATCCTCGTAACAGCGGCGTGGCGTGGGTGTCGGCCGCCCGGGGCGGAAAACAATTTTGCCGCCCTCTTATTTAGGTACCTACTTACCTATTTCAATTTAATGTATACTATACATTAATTCTAGAGAACTTTTCGGCAGGAATATTCATCATTATTTTGCATTGTACAGGTTAGATTTAAAATATTTTTTTTATCTAAGTTCACCATCACGTTTATTAATATGTACAGACGCCAGCACATCAAGTTACTACAATCTGTCAAAATTTCTTTAATAGATAGTCAACTTTATTGCTAAAGAATAAGGTTCAATGTTGATTTTGAAAATTTGTTAGATTGGAGTAGGTTGATGTGCTGGCGTCTGTACTTACAAAAATTCGTGCTCTTTTCAATCGGTCCGATTTAGTGATAAAAATATGAAATGGTTCAAATATTTTTATTATTTATTGTGAAGTTTTCACCGCCCCCTAAAAAGTGCCGCCCGGGGCGGACCGCCCCTGCTGCCCCCACTACGCTACACCACTGCCTCGTAACTGTACCTGCAGTACCTACGGCAAATGCATAAGATTAAATTAAGCCTTGGGAATTGCTGACTGTCTAGATACAGAGCAACGCTTATCGTGTTTATGTTTGCAACAGGTGATTATACGGGATTCGCGTCAGAGCCCTGTCCAAACATGATGGACGTCACAATAGCATCTGAAACACAATTCACACGTCTATAAGATCACAAGGCGACACTATCAAGGTACGCAGAGAGGCGTCGGGACGACGACGGTAGAATGATTCCCGTGACGTTTTCATAGAAATCGTTCCACCAGACCCGCATGACGCCTATCTGCGGGAGCCTTTAATCAATTTAAATGTATGTTTGTCTATATCTGATCTCCATGAAAATGCATAACAATTAATCTACTTATTCATTTATTTTATTCTCATCTGTTCCCGCACGTACCTACCTATTTTGATTTGAAAAACAGGAATAACATCAAAGTTTTTGGTCCTGCCATACAAAATAGACAAGACAATAAGATATAGGTACCTAGTTACATTCAAATACATATCAGATTAGTGTCAATTGGTAGTCTCATCATCATCATCAATCATCATCATTTCAGCCGAAAGACGTCCACTGCTGCACATAGGCCTCCCCCAAGTAGGTACCGCCACTTCGACCGATACAGGCTATTCTATACTGTGTATTGGTTTCTATAGTTTACCGGGTCTACCACCACATCTAAAGCAGTATGATTTTAATATTACCAGTGCTGCCAATAAAAAATTCTCGATTTCCGGCGTCAGCGTTATCAATTCCTCGGAATTCCTCGCTTCTTTTTTATTCATTCCACACAAATTTCCCGAAATGATATTTTTGGAATAAAAACACTGTTTTATACAAAATTGCTGCACTTTTTAACCACTTTTCCATAATTTTATTGAAAATTTCAACCGTACGCACCAATTTCAAAATCGTCAACCATACAAATGACACTTTAGCAGGCATTTGAGTGGTGTGCCATTAAAAATTATGTTATAAAGTGTCGAGCTGTATCTGCCAATTTCGAACATGATTTTTTAGTTGTAAGTATGACCCGACATAAAATAGTTTTAACCCACCGAATAATTTAATCTGAATTCCCCGAAATTCCCCGATTTTTGTCATTTCCCGCGGTCTCCCCGCGCTAGCCCTCAATTCCCCGCAAATCGGGGATTTTCTCCGCGATTGGCAGCGCTGAATATTACTTTAGTGCGGGAAAGAGATGAAGCTCTACAGGACGTATTTTATAGCCACATATTAGGTACGTATAGCTCCATATCTTTGCCCCACTGAAGTAAGATTAAAATAATACCTACTGCTTTATAAGGTGGTGGTATGTATGGTAAGCCCCCTGGTCGCTGTGCTGTGACCACTGGTCGTGGTCATGGCCGTCTAGTGCGTGAGATCGCTAAAACAACATTATTCGTTTGTCACCAGTGGTAATCTCCTCGAAATGGAGGACGGAACGCCCATACTTGGAAGGTGGCCCATTTTTGGAGAAACATGTACTGTCTCAAATTCATTTCCATTGGGGTGCCGACATGATGGAAGGTAGTGACCACACAATCGACGACAGGAGATATCCTGGAGAAATGCAGGTTAGTTAAGTCTCGCAACTAGCGCATACCTATTATGTATATCGTGTGAAATCGTGTCTCTCACCCCTTACGCATATTTGTCATATCTATCTCGCTCTCACAAACATAGCGAAGCAAACATTAAATATTATTATAACTTTCAACAAATTAGCATTTTTGGCTGTAGGTACTTACTTACAAGTGGTAATTAGTCCCGTGTGTCTTATTTTTCATTCTTGTATTAGCACTGTTTAGCTGCACAAGAAGTCATTTTGATGCGTATATGTCATCGATCACTAATAAAGAACTAGATACACAATCAGCGGCAAAAAATGTCCTCACCGAATGAGCACCCACTTGAACATTTAGGTGCGCTTTTGATTTAGTAGCATTCGAACGCTCCGACGGTAAACATGCCACATAGTATCGGTCGTAAAAATTAATTGCTTTTTAAACATAGCTTTGTGAAATAAACTTTAAGCATTGCGTTTGAGGTTGAATTTACATTAATGTATATTTATTTCAACTATTATTACACAATTTGGTGACAGTTTTAAGAGAACTTTTGTTTGGGATTGTGTATCTAGTTCTTTATTAGTGATCGATGGTATATGTCCCAAAAAAACTGTAGGTAATTGTGGAGCTGTTTGATCAACGATATCCCGTGCGTGACTGAGTGCCGACTACGGGCCATCACGTAGTTTGATAGGACCAGGCGCTGTTACTAAGACCCGTATCTACCGCTTACATCCGTTTATTTCCCGTTGTTCGACCGCGTAGTTCTACTAGTAGGACCAAGGGTATTTTTCTTTTCGGTGGTTCTATCAATCGGACGATGGGCAAATCAAGTTCTATCAATAGTACTAAAGGCAACTTTATTTTAATGAAGATACAGCCTAGTAAACGTTAGAAAGCTTGAATCTCGTGGGCTACCTTGGCTCATCCCCCCTAAAAGTAAGTTTGTTTTTTTCATAGAATTGAAATTTATTTTATTTATTTAACAGAGCAGTGGTATTATCTAGCTATAACAGAGTAGGTTGATATATTCCTGATTACCTATTTTACGAATGAATTCAAAATTATTGAATCGTGTACCTACACGATTCAATAATTTTCCTAGTAGTAGGTCCTATACATACACACATCAAAAGTGTCTAGGGATCAAGCATTTTTATGCGGATTTCTTGAGATTGAGATGTGGCTTTGTAATAAATTTATGATTTTATAAATTTATATGGATCCTTTTTGGTGCATTTCATAATTTGAATCAGGAACTGTGAATCAAATTCGAGTAAAAGATGAAAATCAGCTGTCAATATTTTCCCTATAAAAACATACAACGCATTGAAGACATTATTAGTGCTACTGTTTCCCTACTTCTGATTAAAACCAACGTTATTATGGAGCAGCGACGTCATTTAAGCAGGGAAGAAATGCTCAGAGCCGTGGGAATGATAGAAGCTGGTTCCCGGCAACGTACTGTGGCTTTAGCTCTGAATACAAGTCAGAGTGTTATCAGTCGACTTTGGACACGTTACCGAAGCACTGGTACCGTGGCTGAGCGCCATGGAGGACGGTATCGCTGCACCACACGGAGACAAGACCGATACATTCAAATCTTAGCTCGAAGAGCTCCAACAATAACCGCCATGATGTTAGCCGTGAGGCTTCATCACTCTTCAGGGAACTTAATTAGCGACCAAACAGTCAGAAACCGCTTGCATGAAGTGAACCTTCATTCCCGAAGACCGCTACGGGTACCACCTATAGCAATGCACAATCGTAGGATTCGATATCAATGGGCTCTTGAACACAGAAATTGGGCAGAAGAACAATGGCGTTTCGTGTGCTTTTCTGATGAGTCTCGTTTTGGTATGAGACCGGATACAAGACGTATACGACACTGGAGAACCCCTGGACGCCAACAGCGATTAAAATCCTGCCAGGAAGTCCATCCTTATAGTGGTGGAACCATCATGGTATGGGCGGGTATTTGGATCGGCGGAAGAACTGAGTTGATTTGGATTAGAGGCAACCTCAACGCTCAAATTTATGCTGAGACGATTGTATCAGACGTCATCGTTCCTCTACAAGTGCAAATCGGTCCCTTATTTCAGTTAATGCATGATAATGCACGACCGCACACCGCAAGAGTTGTAAGACAGACTCTCGCCGCAGCTAACATCAATGTCCTGCCCTGGCCTGCTCAGTCGCCAGACTTGAACCCGATTGAGCATGCATGGGATATGCTACAGAGAAGAGCTCTGCCGAATATGGAGGGTATCCAGTCGCAAGAAGACCTTTTTTTGTTGTTGCAACGAACATGGGCGGCCATTCCACAGCGTGATTTGGATGAACTCATTTTGAGTATGCCAAACCGATGTTCTTGTGTTGTTAGTGTTCGCGGTAGAAACACGGATTATTAATTGTTTAAGTTACCCAATAAAATTTTAAAGAAAACTGTTATTTCAGTCTTTTTTTCGAACTTTAATGTTAGTGGTTCAAATGTCAAAAATCCCTTTATTAGGAAAATGGCAAATTTCTTTATTAATGCAAAGGTGACTTGGTTTATCGTTACTGTGACAAACGAAAACACTTTATTTGATGAATCCTTAAAGAAAATTTTAATTAATATCAATCAGGAGAAAAGTTATTGCAAAAATATATGTTGATCCCTAGACACTTTTGATGTGTGTATATTAGACATAGACAATATGAATGAGCTAAATATGGCTGTATTTAATAAGTACCTACTTATTAAATACAGCCATATTTAGCTCATTCATATTGTCTATGTCTAATATATAGGACCTACTGCAAAATTTCGCGGAGCAAACCAGTTAATTGGAATCGTCCGAATCGTGCTTTGAATTAACCATATTAGGAGCAGCCTTATGTGTGGTAGATAAGACCCATCATTACATAACCCATATCTTGCATAGTTTATGTAGAATTGTAGAGGCACCCATATTACGCACTCGTGCGATCTAGGATATCATTTTGATTTCCCTTGGGTTCATAAGTTTTTTCCGATAGTGTTTCTACGATATGACGAAATAAAATAACTTTTGAAGAATAATTTGTGAGCTTTTAGTAAGAAGTTTAGTTTTGTTGATAGGTAGGTAGTTAGAAGCCCTAACAACAACAATTGCTGTCAGTGTAGAACCTTTATTACTAAACTGTATTGTTTAGGATTTGCTCCAATGATCCAAGTGATATACTCGTATACCTAAGTACCGTGTTCCAATTAGGGCATGCTATTCGGATATCTGGATATCCGAATTATCCGGATATCCGTCGAAAATATTATCCGAATATAATTTGTTTTACTATCCGGATAAAACGGATAATACGGATAGTTACTTTTGTTCCATTTTCCTTTTGATAATATAACATTTAACGTTGTGTTTTAAAATTGGTATTCGCAATCGTGACACTTCATGCTATATCTTCGAAAATCCATCTAATGACACAATTAGTATGTACATTCATCAAATCATCATAGAGAAAATTTAAAAGTGCTTTTGCACAGAGCTCGACTTCAGTTGACGACAGCGGTGGTGATGACGTAGCACTCAGTGGTTACAAGCAGCAGAAACTGAAATATCAATTACTTTAACAGAGAAAATAAGCAAAGAGATCGAAAGGACTCTGCAGGTTGACCATCAACAGAGAATGCTTTGACAAGCATGGCATTTTCTTTAAAGGCATTGGCAAGAATGTTGGCTTTGATTAGTAGTGTTGTTCTCTAGATTCATCTCGGTATTGTGTCTTGCTTGACAAGATCTTACAGAACCAAAATAGAGTTCCTGTTAAATGCAACATAAAGAAAAGGTTAGGCTTTACTACACTTGAATAAGCTGTTTTCCTGCCTGGACCATAAAAACTCAATCCGGAAAGTCCTCTTTAGGAATATCCAAAGTTTCACATATATGCCCAATGGAAGATAGGACTGCACAATCGCGATAACGAGAACTGACCCGAAACGCACAGAAGATAGTTCATATTCAGGGAATCGATGAAAGTACATGTCATTCGCGGCTACTAGTTTGTGCTGATCCAACTTATACATCAGATACTTTGACATCTAGCAATGTCAGTGGTGTGATTTTGACTCATTTATTACCAAGCACTACTTTGTAAGACTTCCAGTCTTCATCTAATGTGCTTTCAATTGTTCTAGCCATCTTAACAAAGATAGCTTTTGACCAGCTCACGATCTATTATACCATTGGTAGATAACCCGTGGATGATAGCTTTTTTCGTATCTGTCAATGACAGATCGGACAGATTTTGCTTTTAGTGGGAACTGAAGTACTTTAGTATACGATTGTTAGAGAGTTTTGTAATAAAAATGTCGATTGTAAACTAATATAAGTTTGATTTACCTCTTTTACAGTGGTATCCAAAATATCCATATTATCCGGATATATTCGAATAGTTGTCTGGCATTATCCGAAATATCCGAATAGTAAAATGGGCGGATAATTGCATGCCCTAGTTCCAATACATTTTGCCTTAATCAACTTGAAAAAAGTAGCTCTACTTATATCAAAGTTTTGCTTAGGTAGGTAGGTACTGTAAGGATTTATGCTATTAACAACCTTATGTTGTACTGGCTGTTATGAATATAGTATTTCGAACCATCTGATGAGTCACATTCTATTTTAGAATAGGTTCGTAGTATTTGTTTTAGAGAAAATAGCAGAAGGCTAGCTGTCACTTTCATAGGCGCGCACAATATATGTTCGAGGTTCTAATATGTTTTAACTTTAAATAATTATATAAATACATACTTATAAATATAATATCGGTGCATTATTGAAGAGGACCCTCACATCATAAGTATAGCTACAACAAACACGTCCTACACTAAAAGCACCACGACGCACACTCTATACATCATATACACGTACCCCCTACAGTACCTACCTATCATAAGGGCTCTCACACAAAACTGCGATGCGACGCCGCCGCATCGCAGGTTTTTAGAGGAGCTTTGTTTTTAGGAGCTCGCAGATTTTTGCGATGCGATGCTAATTCGCAGTTTTGTGTGGGAGCCCTAAGGGCTTGTACACAAAACTGCGATGCGACGTCGCATCGCAAAAATCAGCGACGGCTCCCTAAAGATTTTCTTCTGAAGCTTCTGCGCTGCGAGTTCGCATCGCGTTGATTCGCAGTTTTGTGTACAAGCCCTAAATCATCATACCTACTTACTTATATAGGTATTATAATTTTTGCAAGGATGCATCCCCAAACATTTTAAATTATAGGTAAGTACCTATTAAATTATAGGTAAGTACCTATTAAATTATAGGTAAGTAGGTAGTGTTTTAAATTAACTTGATTCATAGGTAGGTACATAGGATTAGTTATTATATCTACTAATTAGCCTGTTAGCATCTAAATCGTGCTGAAGTAGTGATTCTACGGTAAAATCGTAAGTAAGTACAACCTTTATAATCTCAATTATGTAGGCTGTTTTTACCCGACTGCCCCAGAAGGAGGGTAATGTTTTTCGAGAGTATGTATGTATGTATGTATGTCTATTTCTTTGGCACGCTCTGTAGCCTAAACGGCTTGATGGATTTTAACATAGAAGGTGTCATTAGATTCGTCTTAACCGTAGAAGTGACATAGGCTATATAATATTTATGTATTGCATCAGCAAATACAAAAAAAGTGAGGGGAAGGTTTTTTTTAAAATAAATTACAACAATATTGGTATCAAGTAAAAGCTGGTATTGAGTCAATTCCAAATTAAGATTATATTAATAAAACTAAAAAACTTGAAATAAAGAAAATTATTCAAAAAACAAAAAACCCGACTGCAAAAACACATAACTGAAAAAAGAAAAACAAGCATTATAATCTATAGAATGTTGGTATCGCAGGCCCCCTAATAATATAACAATAATAACCGGAAATAATTATGGTGTACCTACCTAACTTTTGTTGGGCCTGCGATACCAACATTCTATAGATTATAATGCTTGTTTTTCTTTTTTCAGTTATGTGTTTTTGCAGTCGGGTTTTTTGTTTTTTGAATAATTTTCTTTTTAGCCGTCATTTATATGTTTTTTTAGTGCGTCCAGGTACCCGACCGAGACCTGCACCCTAATTACGAAACGCAAACTCAATTTTAAATTGAAACCAATTGAAAAAGATTGCCAGTCCATTGCTTCATAAGTTCGACAAAAAAAATTAAGCAGATTCTTTTTGTCGAACTTATGAAGCAATGGACTGACAATCTTTTTCAATTGGTTTCAATTTAAAATTGAGTTTGCGTTTCGTAATTAGGGTGCTGGCCCTGGACCTAACTTTCAGCTAGTCCTTCAGAAACGCCTATTTAATTGAGTTTATTCGTTGCAGGTAACTAAAACGAACGTTTTAGGTACCCAAAAAAAAAAAAAAAAAAACCCGCGAGCCGTCACGCGTAAAATAGACTTTACTTTTAGGCAATAAGTTATTATTTTTTATGTTTATTTCTTTATAAGTTACTAACACTAAGTAGGTATATGCATATATACTGTATTGTGTATTGTGTCTGAAATAAAACAATTCTATTCTATTCTATAAAACTGTTTTCATTAGGTAAGTACTCGTATAATAAATTACACAAAAAAATCTTATCACAAAAATTAACCTAAACGTTTATGTTTATGTTTACGTTACATACATAATTAAGTAGGTAAGTTACCTAGTGCCTACAAAAGTTTTAATTAGACACTTATCAAACTACATGGTTTTCTAACCATCTTGAAAATGCTTGCATTTCTACACCACTACAGTGTATATTATCTGTGACAGTGACATTGACAGGTGAAGTGGTTTTCCTATTCCTATTTCCCGTGCATTAAATTCAAAACTTCCATAGTTTTTTCAACTTTTGTTTTTTTTATTTATTTAAGTAGGTACTTAAGTATTTATTGATCTCCAACAAAAGATATAAGTAAGTAGGTACACAATACATGACACATAAATATAGGGCAACAAGGTGTAGGTACCTAGGTACATTAAACATTGTAATGTTTCAATTGATTCTTGAAAATTCACATGAGCGTACAATATTAATTAGCATATTGGCTATAATATTTAGTATATTTTCGGACTTATCAGGACTGCTTGCGCCTTCCCTGGGTAAAGTACAGCCATTTTGAGAAGGAGAGGAGTAATCTTGAGTAAGGGCTTGATGAGCCTTCTTGTCACAGCTAGGTAAAAGAGGGGCATGAGATTTGGGTTTTAGGAAGACCGTTTGGTATATGGGAAGCTGGACTGGGATACTGTGGCAAGCTAGTTATTGGTTTCGATTTTTCGCATCCTACTCTAGATAGACGACACTTCAGCGTACGATCTTGAAACTGGAGGGAAAACATGAATTGCTTTCGCATATGAGACAGATTTCACGGCCAGAAGCCCTTCTGTCAACCCAATTCAGGACAAGCCTTAGCGTTGGCATAGTGGTTGCCAGAACATGATACCTACATAAAACCTGATATTATTCAAATATATTTTTTTTGCAAGCATTGGGCGTCAAGCCCCCCGACAATCCTGGATCCGCCACTGACCTCATCCTCTGTCCATTCACTGGGTACGTACCTGACGAGACCCAAACGCATATTAAATTGAGATATCGATGCCTCAAAGTCATTTTTGAACTAATGTAGTACTTATTAAGAAGCTGTTTGCATCCTGGTTAGACTTAAATTTGACTGCAACACGGTTCCTTCCTAGGCGTTTGACACTACCTAGGACTCTAGGAATGTTGCTGTAATTGTGTTGCGTCAAAAACATACCGAATTGAGCCGGGTGTAAAACAGTTTTAAGGAAACATGTTTACAACAAATGGCGTATTTTCCCTTAGTGTCTTCCAATTTCTATTTTGGGTAACATTGGAACATTTGATACTATAGTCGGGGAAGAAGTAGCCAGTCTTTTCCTAATTGTAAATTCCGAGATATTTTTTTTTTAAATTATTTTTGGTGTTTATTGTGGATATGGGATAAAATCTTTAAAATATAAAAAGTTAGTGTTAAAACAAACCGTATAGGTACTAAAACACAAAGAATAGTCTTTGGTCACTCTTGTAAAGTTCAGTTAAGCCTTCACCAATACCCACGAAAAAAAACTCAGGCCCTTTAATATTCTTAAAAACTCGAGAGAAACGAGAGAGATTTCACTGTCATAGTTTTTTAATGACATGTACATACATAAGTAAAAATTGTTAATGACAACCACCTCAGTAGTTTTATGTAAAATAAATAAGACTATCCCGAATATCATAAATACCTACTTCTTAAAATACATATTTTCTACACCAGCTGAAAACCATCTATATCGATAATGTATTTTATATTTTCTACATCCATTATACATACAAATGCAATACACAAAAAATTATATGACAGTTTCGCAGATGCAAATCTAAGCAAAAAAAAATACATAACACTATGACAAGTGATTTCTACTTAAAAAAATAGCTTTATATAAAATACCTTTTCCAAATGCGTCCACTTTCTACCATCCTTAGCGACTTTCATCCATGCAACGCCTGCTACAGCCTTTTTTATCATCTGCCAGTCCGTTGATCAGTGAACAAATCGTAAACGAAACACTCTGGTGGTGCATGACTTAACATCTGAAGCCACTCTTCCACATCCATGTTGATATCACCCACAGTGTCCTCCAAATGAGACGTGATATCATCCTAGATCTCAATTTGGGCAAGTGTTTGTATCACATAAATCAGTTTTCTCATAAATATTTTTAACCGACTTCCCAAAAAGGAGGAGGTTCTCTATTCGGCCGGTATGTTTTTTTTTTTTTTCTATGTATGTACATCGATTACGCCGCGGTTAATGAACCGATTCGCGTGATTCTTTTTTTGTTCGACGCGAAATAGCTGCCAGGTGGTCCCATAAAAATTTCTTTCAGTTTGGTTTAGTAGTTTTTATTTTATAAGCATTATTGTTATTTGGACGATGTCATTTTGACGATACTTTGTACACACATCAAAAGTGTCTAGGGATCAACATATATTTTTGCAATAACTTTTCTCCTGATTGATATTAATTAAAATTTTCTTTAAGGATTCATCAAATAAAGTGTTTTCGTTTGTCACAGTAACGATAAACCAAGTCACCTTTGCATTAATAAAGAAATTTGCCATTTTCCTAATAAAGGGATTTTTGACATTTGAACCACTAACATTAAAGTTCGAAAAAAAGACTGAAATAACAGTTTTCTTTAAAATTTTATTGGGTAACTTAAACAATTAATAATCCGTGTTTCTACCGCGAACACTAACAACACAAGAACATCGGTTTGGCATACTCAAAATGAGTTCATCCAAATCACGCTGTGGAATGGCCGCCCATGTTCGTTGCAACAACAAAAAAAGGTCTTCTTGCGACTGGATACCCTCCATATTCGGCAGAGCTCTTCTCTGTAGCATATCCCATGCATGCTCAATCGGGTTCAAGTCTGGCGACTGAGCAGGCCAGGGCAGGACATTGATGTTAGCTGCGGCGAGAGTCTGTCTTACAACTCTTGCGGTGTGCGGTCGTGCATTATCATGCATTAACTGAAATAAGGGACCGATTTGCACTTGTAGAGGAACGATGACGTCTGATACAATCGTCTCAGCATAAATTTGAGCGTTGAGGTTGCCTCTAATCCAAATCAACTCAGTTCTTCCGCCGATCCAAATACCCGCCCATACCATGATGGTTCCACCACTATAAGGATGGACTTCCTGGCAGGATTTTAATCGCTGTTGGCGTCCAGGGGTTCTCCAGTGTCGTATACGTCTTGTATCCGGTCTCATACCAAAACGAGACTCATCAGAAAAGCACACGAAACGCCATTGTTCTTCTGCCCAATTTCTGTGTTCAAGAGCCCATTGATATCGAATCCTACGATTGTGCATTGCTATAGGTGGTACCCGTAGCGGTCTTCGGGAATGAAGGTTCACTTCATGCAAGCGGTTTCTGACTGTTTGGTCGCTAATTAAGTTCCCTGAAGAGTGATGAAGCCTCACGGCTAACATCATGGCGGTTATTGTTGGAGCTCTTCGAGCTAAGATTTGAATGTATCGGTCTTGTCTCCGTGTGGTGCAGCGATACCGTCCTCCATGGCGCTCAGCCACGGTACCAGTGCTTCGGTAACGTGTCCAAAGTCGACTGATAACACTCTGACTTGTATTCAGAGCTAAAGCCACAGTACGTTGCCGGGAACCAGCTTCTATCATTCCCACGGCTCTGAGCATTTCTTCCCTGCTTAAATGACGTCGCTGCTCCATAATAACGTTGGTTTTAATCAGAAGTAGGGAAACAGTAGCACTAATAATGTCTTCAATGCGTTGTATGTTTTTATAGGGAAAATATTGACAGCTGATTTTCATCTTTTACTCGAATTTGATTCACAGTTCCTGATTCAAATTATGAAATGCACCAAAAAGGATCCATATAAATTTATAAAATCATAAATTTATTACAAAGCCACATCTCAATCTCAAGAAATCCGCATAAAAATGCTTGATCCCTAGACACTTTTGATGTGTGTATATTAGTATGTCGATAACTTTAACATTTCTTATCCGATTTGAGTAATTCTTTTTTTGTTCGTTAGGGTATATATTCAAGTTGGTACCCTGGTCATCTAGTCAGCATATGATGATGGGATCCCAAGGAAATCGAGAAGAACACTCAATTTATAAGCATATAACTGTTACGTTTCAGACAATATCATACAGTTTGTTCAATTATTTGCGTTTGATGATGATTTCCTATGGATGAGCTGATGATGGAAGGTACAACTCCTCAAAGGTTAGGAGTTCAGAGAAACTTCTTTCAAAATTATACGTACATATGGATAGAGAATAGTATTCCTTGAGGCTATTAGGTTGACCTTGAAGGTAAATCTCATTAACGTTTCGGTTTAATAGTGTTAAATGATGTGCTGTGATTGTTAAATAAATAATAAGCGAACACTTCACATCATAGCCTACAGCCCTTTTGCCCAGAGTAACATGGGTGTGCGTTCTCCGCCTGGTGCACCTGAACCATCAGATATTTCGCGTCGAACAAAAAAACATCACGTAAATCGGTACACACGTAATAAAATGAAAACCAAAAGAAGAGAAAACATACCACCCGAATTGACAACCTCAACTTCAATGATGTCGGCGAGGAGAAATAAAATATTTAATCTTGATTTAGTCTTAATCTTTGCATTTCCTTTAGTGCTTTGTCATCATGTGGTCTGTTCAGTAATTTTGACGGCTCCAAATCACTTAATGCCACACCATCTAAATTCTTCACACGACTTAAAGCCACATATATCTGACCTTTTGCAAAATTCTTTTCCCGAGGTCTATTACCGCCCTCTCCAATGTCGTACCTACCTTGAAGCTTGTTAGTGGTATTTGAATTTGTGTGGGGTAGGTACCACAACTAAAAAGTGAAAAATAAAAACTTTTTATAAAAAAAAAACAACCGACTTCCAAAAAAAACACTACAAACTGAAAAATAACTTTAATTTCGGAAGTCGGTGGAGTCAAACTTTAACCTTTTACACAGCGCACGCAGCGGAAGCTCTCAAAAAGAAAAGAAACCCCCGATTTTGAAACATACTTCAGTGGTGCTCCGCTCCTATTGGTCTTAGCGTGATGACATATAGCCTATAGAATTACTCGATAGACTATCTAACACTGAAAGAAATTTTCAAATCGAACTTGAGATTAGCGCGTTCAAGCAAACAAACAAACTAAAAAACTCTTCGGCTTTATTATTAGTATAGATATAATATATTATATATATATATGTATGTGTAGTATAGATATAGGTATTAGCTTAATTATTAAGAATACATTTTAAAAAAATTGGGTGGTGATAAAAAATCAGACAGGATAGTCCTCACTATCTGAAACGTATGGTTACCCTACGAAATTACGCGTGTGCACAGTTGCGGGGTCGCGGGGGGTGTCGCTGGGCTCCTCCCACTCGCTCGAGGTCGCTGTCACTTGTTATCGTCTTAAAACACTGTTTAGCTGCACAAGAAGTCATTTTAATGCGTATTTATCACAAAAAACACTGTAATTATGGAGCTGTTTGATCAATGGTACCTATGCCTTGCGCGACTGAGTGCCGACTACAGGGAATCACGTAGTTTGATAGGACCAGGGGCTGTTACTAAAGCAGGGCCGTAGCCAGGAATTCGTTTCGGGGGGGTTTGATTTGAGATTTTTGTTTAGGAGAAAAAGTATTTCTGATTTCGAGAGAGGTAGAGGTATTTCGAAAGAGTATAGATTTATAAAAAAAAATATTATCGGGGGCCCGGCAATCCAAATAGGGGTCCGAGACCCATCCATGTATGCAGAAAACTTAAAGAACTAGCATAGCGAGCGAAGCGAGGTCGAAAATTTCACACCCGACATTTATATTCAGAATACATAAGGGGCCCCTGTGGACCATACCTGCCGCCCCGCACTTATTTCGCCATAAAGAATATAGGATGCAGATTCCACTCGAATAAGTTAGGTTTTCTATTGTCTTTGACCATTTGTACAGAAATAGAAGTAAGTTTAGTAGAAAAGTTTGAGAGTATAGGATGCAAGAGCGAGCGAAGCGAGCTCGAAAATGTTTGCACCCCGCATTGTATGGGTTAGACTCTCAGAGAATGCTGAAATTGCAGGAATTCATTCAATACAAAGTCAGACTCGATAAAAATACAGACGTACTGCGTTTTTGTAGATTATAAAGTACTCCTATGCGAAATAGATTACATTATCAGATGTATGATGCACGGACGTACCCTGAGAGGGTCGATCTCTGGATTCTCACATTTCGGGGGGGGTTTGAACCCCCAAAACCTCCCCCCTGCCTACGGCCCTGTACTAAAGTCCCGTATCTACCGCTTTTAATACATCAATGGTCTTCGCCCTTTTATTTTGAAATCGCTATAATTCGATTTGATTCAACGAGTAGGTAATAATCGATGATATCGATTAGTAAACATTTTATTTAGATTCATTGTTGAAACTTTAGCATACCTACTTCGCTTAGCTATTGCTCACTTCCTTCCCACTTTAATATTTTGAAAGTGTATAGTAGATAAGCAATAAGCGTGTGGGTTGAATTTAAACAAATGACTGATCTAGATTGCTGAGAATACCTAATAGGTAACTACGAATATGAAACAGGCACTTCTCCCACAGTTACCTAATTGAGTGAGTCCCAACATCAGGAATATTTCCGTTAAGTTTCAATTATATTATTATAGTTCTTACCTTTAATTAAGCTTAGTTGTTTGTATAAGGTACTAACTCGTGTTAAGTTGATAGTTATTATTTTCTAGGAAATTCATAATGAATGAAGCGATCCTTGGTTCTGAAGTATTGTTTACTAGTTGGGTTGCTGTGCTCTCTGAGGTCAACCGCGCGTAACGGTAACTGATATTTACTAAGTTAGGTTCGAACAAGATCTCAATGTAGGTAAATTATTAACAAAATTAGGGATTGAAGCCCGAACGTATTCCATATAATGCGGCCTGCCAATGTACAGCAGTGCAATCATCATCATTTCATGCGAAAGATGTCCACTGGCCTCCCCCAAGCACCCCCACTTCAACCAGTTCTTTGCTTCCTGCAGCTTTCACAAGGTCATCGGTCCGCCTTGTGGGAGGCCTTCCAACCAACGCTAAGCCTTCCGATACGCGGTCTCCACTACAGAACCTTTCGGCCCCATCGTCGGCCATCTGTTCTGCGAGCAATCTGCCCTGCCCACTGCCACTTCAGTTTGGCAATTTTGGGAGCTACACGGTTGCCAACCGCGTCCCCAACAGAGGTGATCTTGGTTGGCGACCGGCAAAGTTGTTTCAACGTTTGGTCGTAAACCATTATCTACACGGTTGTAAACCACTAAAGTCACTTCTGTCGTACTCGGGACGCGGTTGGCGATCGTGTAGCAGGCGTTTTACCTTTGCAATTCAATGACTAAATTAATCCGTTCACACACGGCATGGCTGTATAGTCGCGGGGTGTAGCTATTACCGTTATACACAGTAGCGGATCCAGGGGGGGGGGGGCTAGGGGGCTCAAGCCCCCTAGCCCCCCCCCCCCCCACCTCAAACCCATCTGGATTCTTCCGTGACCAAATCTTAAAGTGAACCTGATATTATTCTAGGGATCAAGCCCCCCCCCCCCCCCCTAAACGACAATCCTGGATCTCGCCACACGCTATACACATGGGCAAAGTATGTTACGGATAAAAATTTCGTTCTTCCACGCTAAACTGAGACCCCAAGGACCACTTAAAAATCTATTCACCTGAAGTAGGTAGGTGTAAGGCTCAAAGGCCTTTTCCGATTAAATGCTTTCAAGTAAGGTTTTGGGTATTACACCATCGTCATTCACACGCGCTGTGATCTGTTACGCGGTTTCATTTTCAATGGGGCCTCTCCTCTTCATCACCACACTCAAACCGACTCGACGACGATCAATCATTCGCTTTAGGAGGAACATTTGCGGAATGAAAAGGTCAATCAATTTTGTAATAGGTATTTAGATTTTTGCCCTGTTATTAATTTTCAGTCGTAGGGTTTTAAAGTAGGTACCTACTTAAGTTTTTCGCATTGTAAGTATTATATACTATAAAATAGACCTGAAGATACTTAGCGATTACAAAAACTACTAATTTAAAGAAATGTATCTGTCGTGGCCAGATCTTAGAATTGATGATTTCATGAAATGTTCGACCATTTCATGAAATGGTTGTGTTTCATGAAATGGCCAGCTAAAATTGGCCATATCGTTTAAACGTCAACGTTTAATGATATGTCTGTCGACGTTTGGCCATATCATTAATGTAGGGTATCCATGGTTTAAGGTGTAGTAAAAATTGATAGCTGCGGCCACGGCACCGCTCGCGCGCGGTTGGTTACAGTTCTAACCTAACTTATCATATTTTGTCAGGGACTTGGGAAGTTATAAGCGGCTTGAATTTTTGATTTTAAGGCGACGACAAGCTACTTTCAATGATTTTATAAGTACCGGAAATTACGTCTAAACGAATGGTGTTAATGATTTGGAATATTTTAGATTATGTTTACATTACATAGTGAAATTAATTTGTAAATTTGTGTCTAACGCGGATAAAAAACTCATAATTACTCAAAAGCTGTTAAGCGTATTATTCTGAAACCTTCACCACATAAGTTAGTAGTGTCGAGCTGTATCTGAAAATCCCGAACATGATTTTTTTGTTGTAAGTATTACCCGACATAAAATAGTTTCAGCCCTCCGAAAAAATCCCGAACATGATTTTTTTGTTGTAAGTATTACCCGACATAAAATAGTTTCAGCCCTCCGAAAAAATTAGTCTAGATTCCCCGAAATTCCCCGATTTTTGTCATTCCCCGCGCTCTGCCCGCGCTAACCCTCAATTCCCCGAAAATCGGGGATTTTCCCCGCGATTGGCAGCGCTGTTTACTTGGCGGTTGCTAGGCAACTTGCGGACATCGAATCAAAGGTTGGAAATATTTAGTTAAAGATCTCAGACCAATAAAAAAGTATAGACGGAACATTGCGCTCAAAAAAGTGAGGCACGTAATGTGAAGACGATCCGGCCATATGAAGACGGCCGCTCGGTAGTCTGCCGCGAGTGACTGAGAGCGCGTGACGTGCTTTTGGTTAAACAAGAATTGCGAATTATGCCATCCTGTGTTGCTGCAACTGCTGCAAAAACAACTCATGCTTTCAAAAAAAGTCTCCTGGGATTACTTTTCATAATTAAGTAACCGATTTTATGCATATTTTAAACATAATCGCAAAATATTTGACATAATTTGTCGGAACACGAAATCTAGACGGCATTGTGTCAGTGTTGCAAGTTTAGAACATTATCATTTCCCCAAAAGTAAGGGAAGTTGTGATTGTTGTACGCACACGTTACATACAACTAAGTGCGTTTTTATTAATGTTATTATATTATTCATTTCGTAAATAATTATAAAATATATTCAAATAATAGTTATGTTTGATATAATATTGTTTAGGTTCCCAGCTGATATAACGTGGAAAAAAGTAGATTAAAGCTGTACGGGACAACAGAAATGATGCCGACTGGCTCCCTTCAAAATTTAGCGTTGTTTGTTCTTTACATTTTGAAGAAATTTATATACATAAACAACACTAAAAGGTGGTTGCAAAAAACGTAAGAAAATTTGTATTTCGCGGGCTACCCTGACGCTTTCACCTTAATACTTGAAATTTGGCACGAATACTTATTTATCGAAATAAATGATAAAGACCGTAAACATTAATTTTCAAAAACTACCTTTCAAAGGGGCCTCCCCCATTGAAAGGAATTCGAAAATGTGTGTAAATTTTTTTAGAGGAAATTACGAATTTCACGCGGCTGAACGCGGGCGGGCAGCGGGTAAATTGCTAGTTCTAATGTAAGTTTTGTGTGTTTTGTGAAATTAGTAATTATTTTATTATCCTTTCTATGACAATAAATTACTCTTATTAAAATATAAATTACGTTTCATTTTATACAAACAAGACGAATAAAACACAATACTACCTAATAACCCTCGCCTCGCACTCCGCCATGTACGTACACGTCACTTCCTACAAAAGTTGACAATAAACCCACAGCGGTGCTTGTAGACAACCAAATCCAGTCTTTCACCTTAGATTTGAACAAAACATTGCAAGGGTGGCGATCTGATATCGATCGTACTATGGCAATGTTTAAGGAAGACATTAAAAATACTTTGAAGGATTGGCGAGGTGAGATGGAGGCTAGCATGCTCAGTTTTCACGAAAGTGTTAAAAACAGTTTGGCCGATATGAAGCAGGAGTTGGGCTCTGTTTGCGCTGCCCAAGCTGACCTCAAAAAGGATGTGAGGCAAATGAATGACGACATGTCTAGCCTCAAACACTCGCTCCAGTTTCACGCAAGCGAACAAACTGACCTCAAAAGAAGAGTTGAAGATATTGCTCGTCTACAGACAGAACAATCAGCCACTTCCATAACCTATTTGGAATCTAAAATTGATGCGCTCGAACAGCAAGCGAGGCAATGCAATCTGGAAATCTGCAACGTACCTGACAAGCGCGGTGAAAATCTTTTGCAGATGTTGGGGGCGATTGGAGATGCTATTGGCTATCCCATACCTCAAAAGGACATAATATCCATCCACAGAGTTCCACACGCCCACCAACAAACTAACAGGCCCAAGAACATTATTGTAAAATTCTCCACGCGCATATTGCGCGATAATGTTCATAGCGCATTCCGGCAGGTTAAGTCACTGAAAACGGATCAAGTAAGCATAATGGGGTCTTCAACAAATATCTACATTAACGAACATTTAACTTTAAAAAATAAAATATTATTTCGTAAATGTAAGGAAGCGGCAAAACTTCACCAGTTTAATTATGTTTGGATTAAAAATTGCACTATTCTTGTACGTAAGAAAGATGGCGAAGCTGCTTTTGCCATTAGATCAGAAGCAGATATCGCTAAAATCATTTTTGATGGTAAAGCTGATAATGGTCATATTGTCGTTAATAAGTGATCGTTGCACTTGTACTTGTTCACTCACTATTTGTTATTACTATTTTATTATGTTGTCTGTCCTTACTCTGCAGTCCAAATTATTATCTGTACTATGCATGTTTTATTGTGTGCGTAAATTGTGTACCGTTTTTCATCGTGTTATAAGTTATAAATCAACTCAGATCTCATACCTAATAAACTCAACCTATTTGTTTGTGACATTAAAAATTAATAGTACTATTGCTAAGAAATATGTTGTTGTCGTTCTTATAAAGTGTTGTGATCGATACTGCCTCCTGCTTCAACCAATTTTATTTCCATTTACTTTAATTTTTTATATTTCGTTCTTAGGATTGTATACATACTTGCTGCTTGGACACGCTCCTATCATGATTACGCATATATATTTTTATATTAACAATGTCGAATAAAAATATCACCATTTACTATCAAAATTGTAGGGGCATTCGCACAAAGCTGCAACAGTTACTCACGAATATCCTTATGAATGCATACGATATCATTATCTTAACTGAAACCTGGCTAACACCTGAAATTTATGACAGTGAGTTTATAGACCAGCGTTATAGTGTGTACCGTTGTGATCGTGATCGCACTGCTACTAATAAGCGGGATGGTGGAGGTGTACTGGTTGCTATTTTACGCACTTTAAAACCTTCTGAATCAGGTCTCTCATTAACACAGTATAGTGATCTCTCACACACTCATATTGAACACATTATGGTTGAGTTGCCCAGTACTGTTAACAACAAAAGACACGTTGTGAGTGCTGCCTACATACCACCGAAGACTTCTACTTTAGTGTATGACAAGCATTTTGAATTGCTACAAGAAGTATTAAGCCATCCTAGTGTTGAAAGCTTCTTTGTTGTAGGAGACTATAATCTCCCTGAAGCCAATTGGCTAATATCGTCTGCAACAGATATCTCAAACATTGCTTCATCATATACTGGAGGAGCTTCGGCCTGCGCAAATTTAAATATCTTGATCTCACTTCTGGGTGCCTCTCAATATAACAACATAGTGAATGACAAAGGTAAAATTCTTGACCTTGTCATTTCCAATAACCCTTGCAATATTTCTCATATCACAACTGCATTACTGCCAATTGACACCTACCATCCTGTCCTGGCATGTGAGACTTGTTTAAACGTCAAAATTACCCCGATGACTAAAACTCCTCTTCACAAATATTGTTTTCATAAGGCCAACTTTGACAATATTAATTGTAACATAAAAAAACTGAACTGGTCTGAACTGCTATGCCCTATGAATTCCGAAGAGGCTCTGGACAAATTTTACGCTGAAATTGATAATATCATTAAAAATGACACCCCACTGGCCCGACCTAGATCAGTTAGCTATCCCATATGGTTCTCTCGCACTCTTATAACAATTTCTAAAAAGAAACAAAAGGCTTGGATTAAGTGGAAGAAATATAATAACATTTCCGATTATGAATCATTCTCAAACTACAGAAGACAGTTTAAGGAAACATGTCTTAAATGTTTCAGTTCGTACATCAGTTCTGTAGAGGACAATCTGGGTAAAAACATAAAACACTTCTGGACCTACGTTTCTAATCGTAAAGATAAACCTGGAATCCCGTCAAAGCTTCAATACAAAAATGCTGAAACAAATAGTCCAGACTTGGTTTGTAATATGTTTTCCGACTTTTTTTACTCGGTATATGAACCAACATCACCTTCGTTGTCTCAATGGAAGCCTCCGCAGGACAATAATGCACTTCACGACATCTCTATTTGCGACCTTTCTTTTAGTGAAGATAATATATTGAAGGAGCTTAAATCCCTAGATCCAGCGAAGGGCCCTGGACCTGACGGACTTTCGTCTTACTTCCTTAGGAATACTGCGACTTCCATCTGCAAACCCCTTTTTATTATTTATAATAAATGTATTTCTGAGGGAGTTGTACCAAAACTGTGGAAGCATGCGTATATCGTACCTGTTCACAAAAGTGGATCCAAACGCAGCGTAGAACACTATCGTCCCATTTCCATCCTGTCTGCCTTGTCGTAGCTCTTTGAAAGGTTAGTTCATAATGAAATTTATCCTGTACTACACAACATCATTATTCAACAACAGCACGGTTTCGTCAAACGGCGGTCGACAAATACAAATTTATTATTATTTTCTAGCTTCTTGTTTGATTCTGTTGATAGTCGTGTACAGGTGGATGCAGTGTACACTGACTTCTGTAAGGCCTTCGACAAGGTAGACCATGAAATACTATTAAATAAAATAGCGTTCAACGGAATCCGTGGAAATCTTTTGAGGTGGTTTATTTCATATATTACCAATCGCAGTCAGAGGGTTGTAATCAATGGTCACCGATCTAACATCGCACAGGTGACTTCTGGCGTACCTCAAGGCTCTATACTTGGTCCCCTTTTGTTCATTTTATACATAAATGACATAAGCCAATGCTTTCGCAATACCAAGTTTCTGCTATATGCCGATGACCTCAAGGTATACAGAGCCATACGACAAACAAATGATTGCCTTCTGCTGCAACAAGATTTGGACCGGCTATCCTGTTATTGCCAGAAAAATAAGTTGCAACTAAGTTTGCCCAAATGTAACTACATAACGTTTACAAAAAACAAAAATAAAATAAACTACGCATACACTTTGTGCAATGCCCCCCTACTTAAAGTGGACTACATTCGTGATCTCGGTGTGATCCTTGATCCTAAGCTTTGCTTGGACCTTCATATAGAGAAGATAGTTAATAAAGCGTATCAACTATACGGATTTGTAATGCGATCAACTGTCGATTTTAAAAAGCCTTCTTCCTATATTTGCTTGTACAAGTCTCTTGTACGCTCTCAACTGGAATATGCCGTGTCCGTCTGGAGTCCATATTACAAAAAGTACGTTGAAATGATTGAGCGTGTTCAATACAAGTTTCTGCGTGCCATGCATTATAGATGCTATGGATATTATTTGCCATACCAGGACTTGCTTGCAAAGTATAAGCTCGCAACACTTGAAAATAGACGTAAGTTCTTAGAAGCCATGAATTTATATAATATTGTGAGAAATAAATTTGACTGCATTGAACTGTCTAACATGGTTTGCTATGCGGTTCCTAGGACGGTCCACAAGCGAAAGGTGCGCGCTGGCACACTATTTTCAGTGGGTACTTGCAAGTCTAATTCTGGCTTGCGTTCGCCTGTTCGCAGAATGGTCGATTCCTACAATGGGACTTTTGAGCATATAGACATTTTTTTTTGTGCTCCCTATACGTTCAAAAGTCTTATACTTAATGCGCTTTTTTGAACATATTTCCTTCTTTTTGTGTATCATTTTTTGAGATTTTTTAAGTTTTTATGTTTGTTTTTTTTTTTTTTTTTTAAAGATTTATTTAAAGATTTATATAGATTTATACTAAATATATTAAACACGTTAGTTAAGAAACAATAAACAAAAATGTATTTGTAACTTTAGCGATTATTTTGACTGTTATGTATCCTGTAGTTAATCTGTGAACAGCGTTGTGGGCTGCAATATTGTCTATATTTTTTTAATTAATTTCTTGTTTTCTATGTTTTATATTGTAGCTGTTTGTTGTTCCGTTTCAATAAAAATAAAAATAAAAATAAAAATAAATAACAAAACTTTTCACCAAAGTATCTCACACTGGGGAGTCTCAGCACAATTACGCTTGCAACATTATCCTCTAGCACACATGCGCAAATCTACGATATCTTACACCGAGTTACGCGCACATAGCCGAAACTAGTCCTCACTTTTTTCGTCGCGAATGTTTACGATGGCTCCGTCTATACTTCTTTATTGGTCTGAGTTAAAGATATTATATTTTAGTTAGTATTTTATTAATTATAATTAAACTACTTTGAATAAAAGAGCCATTTTCAATAAGGTTCCTTCTACGGCTGAAAAGAATGTATAAAAAAAAAATTGACTAAATTAATTGATTTTATCGCAAGCTACAATGTTTTCAGGGTTCATAAATTGACGGACAGGAATTTTTTTTCAACTATTTTTATGCTTTTTCCATTTCTGCTGCATTAAATCAATCGTTAAAAAGTACAGTATTAATCTCCATTTAATCATCTATACAATGGCATATAAATTAAGTAGGTTCTGTGTACTAGCAGGAGTGCAACAATAAAAACAGTTACAGAAAAGGGGCAAAAATAATTTTTCGATCGTAGAGCATACTCTAATGCTTTGCATTACGAGTCGTGCAATAAATTATTAAAAGCTAAATTGACAATAAATTATACCTATAGATTAAATTAAATTAAATTACATTTGATTAAATCAGATATAATTTTTGTATATTATGACTAGCTGCCCGCCCCGGCTTCGCGCGGGTAAGCACTTATCTACGGGCACCTACCTACATACTTACATACATACATACATACCTACCTACCTACATACATACATACATACATACATACATACCTACCTACCTACTCTACTATGTATGTATGAAGATACATACATACATACCTACCTACCTACCTATCTAGGCTTGCCACCTTTTTTCTGACGAAAAATAGTATTTTTCTCAAAAACTTGCAAATATTGTATAGTACTTTTGTAAAATTTAGGGAAAAAATATAGTACACATTTATTTTTAATCATTATTTATTTTTCCATTTGTATTTTGTTATTATTACTCTGCGCTTTGGCCATCAAGATTTTATAATTTTTAAAATTTTCAATTGGAATCTAAGCAATCAAGCACACACATAGTTTTTTATTAACATCTGCTTTGCCTTTTTTATTTTCTGTTCTTCTTTTTGGGAGGCGCGCAAAAATCATTATCATTTTCCGTTAAAAACTTTTCGAATTTTTCTGGTTTATAATATCCTCTAATCACGGTGGTAAAAACAGCATTTTTTGTAATTTTTGGAAGGTCATATTTTTCTTTACCAATAAGTTGCTGAAATAAAAGGAAATAACAGGGACGTGTCCACAGTAGACATTGATTTTATAAAATTAAAAAATTGCTCTGGAGGCCATTATTCAGGCAGAAAGAAGGGGAATACATTTGTATGGAGAATTGCAGGCCCTGTTCCCACTTATAAAAAAAGCGCGACAGTTCAATTAGCGATGAAAATATTAGTATTTTTCGTACTATATTATTTTTATATAATACATAGTACAATTGACTGAAATATAGTACGATACTATATAATATAGTACGGGTGGCAACCCCCTATCCTACTTACATACATACTTTACCAACATAAATACCTACCTACTTGCATACCTACCTATCTACTTTCATAAGAACCATCTCCATACTATAACAAACACAACAAAAAAAGTATTAGCAAAATTGGTCCAGCCGTTCACGCGTGATGCCGTGACCAAGGAAATAGGGATTCATTTTTATGTATATAGATTAGGTTTTTGATTTTTGACTAGAAATACCCATTATATGGCAAGCGCGGCTTTTTTTTAGAGCAGGTATTGATGAGTGAAAGAGGTCAATGTCCACTTCGTTCTCTTTGTAAGCAGCATACATTCTAGACAGTGGACAGTATTGCCTCAAGTTGGTATAACATCTTGGCATGCAGAAAAGTCTCCTATTTGAACTTCGCCCATAAAGATAACGCGACGCGCGGATGGTCTTCAGCGAATTGCAATTGGTCACGGTGAGGCTTTACGGTAATATCCGTTTACCGTTCCACCGTTACCAATTGGTAATGGTGGGGCTTTAACGGTGTGCTATCGCTACCTGTCATCTGCAATTCGTGATTCTGCAAAAAGTAGACTCTCGTCTAGTGACGTCCTTGCAATGCTAATAACGTCACTCGACGGCAGTCACTCACTTTGCATCGAGTGACGTCGTTTGAAGGAAGTGACGTTCAGTGACGTCTAGTAATAGGTACTTAGGGGAGGGTGGTGTAGTGACGTCGTTTTACTAAAATAAAAAACGATGTCTAGTAATTTTGATATTTCCCGTTTCAGGTGTCTTTTTTTCGTTCGGAATACTTGACACAAGAGGAAGCTATGAAACATCCTGACGGTGTGACCATGATTTGCTACTTGATTAAGGTAAACTGTTCCAACATGTCTCCAAAAAAATACATCATATGAGTTAAGGGAAGATTCACCATATCATATTTTGTCCGAGACCGCGCTGTACCGCGCCTTAGAAATGCGTGGCGAGGAGGGGGAGCGGTGACGAATGAGCGGCCATTTACTGCCCCCCCGTCTCGCCGCACACATACCCAAGGCGCGCTAAAGCAGTTACGGTAAATTATAGTAATAAGATATACGTACAATTACAAACTTTATTCAGGAAAAGTATCTAGGTGTATTCCAAACAACACAAGTCCTATTGCAATAAATGTCAGTCGAATGTAGAAAAAGAAAATGGCGGCGCACTTATTTAAAGGACTGGATTTTTTTAATACCTAATATGCACCTTCCTACCGGCCTTCAAAAGCCTCAATAATTCTGTAACCCCTCACTTAATTTCAAGTACGGCGTCAACCCAGATGACAGACTATCCTGGGTGATCGACGGCTTTTCAAGAATCCAAGAAGCACAAACACACACTCGGATAGGCCCGTACCCAATGTCTCAACTCATACCTTTGTTTTATGAAGACTATTTCCTTTACTGGGGCAAACTGGAAACGGTTGACGGCAAAGAATTCGTGGTCAAGTGGGTGGTGCCAAGAGTCATTCTGTTTGCGTCTTTCGATCAGGTGATTGTATTATTAATTGGTACACGATGTTGCTTTTTAGGGTTCGTACGTCCGAATGAAAAAACGGAACCCTTAAAGGATCACTCGATCACTCGTGTGTCTGTCTGTCCGTCTGTCACAGCCAATTTGCTCCGAATCTAATGGGAACAATTTAGTTGAAACACACACACAGTTGGTAAACATATGAATTTCTGTGACCCAAACACGGACGTGTAACGTTAATAATAATAAATTACAAAATTTTGATTATGACGGTTACTTTTGGGTGGCGTATAAGAAAAAATTAAAGGTTTTAAAAACTGTACAGAGTGACATATCAAATGAAAGGGCTTATTGTGAGGATTTCAAATATAATTTTTTTTTATAATTTTTACATTCAACTTTTAAAGATATTTAAGAAAAACAGATGAAAACAATGAAAATTGACCATTGTTAAAATAAAATGCTGAGAATGGTTCTTAAAGATTAACGGAAAACCTTTATGAAGTTCATGGTCTTAAAATAGCATGGTAAATCTTTAAATATTGTGCGTACCTACTAACTTACATTAATTGCAGTTGGCATGTATGGGAGAACATGTTTTTCAACTATAATGTTAATTTGATCTTGGGATAAAAAAAATGGTAGATTATATATAGATAGAGAACATTATTTATCGTACGGAACCCTCACCTCGCGAGTTCAACTCGCACAAGTCCGGTTTTTTTTGTACCTAATAAAATTACAATTTCATATCATTATATTAGGTAATAGGTAATGGTTAACTGTGCGTTTGCACTGACAAAATATTCAAAACAAAACATGTTGAAATCTCTAGTTCCTGTCAAACATTGTAGGTATGGAATATTTACAGCACATAGAGATTTGAATTTGAACATGTTTTGTTGTGAATGTTTCGCTAGTGCAAACGCACTGTAAACATAAGTACAATAGTACCTACAGATAGACCATCCATGAAGACGCGCCTCAGTCTTATTCCTAATCGCTGTTAGTTCAGGTGTGATACAAGTATAATATTTTAGTTTTATCGTATTTTCAAATTACCCATCCTATGTAATTAAGTAGCGTGTATTGGCAATACTTACTAAAATACCTCTGAGTAAAAAATACAAGTGGAATGTTGCCATAAGTTGCACACGTGCACTTGTACTGTAAACGTTTAGAAAGAAATGGAAAGAAAAGGATCCAATAAATCTATACATATAATAAAATTGTAGAAAAGTGGTGTCTGTACAATGGAAATATATGAAAAAAAAGTAGCAGGGGTTGTTATTATATCGATGCTGAACCCGAGATTGTAATTAAAATTTTTTTTGTCTGTTTGTCTGTTTGTCTGTTTGTCTGTTTGTCGGTTTGTCTGTTTGTCTGTGTGTTTGTGCACGCTAATATCAGAAACGGCTTATTCGATTTAGATGCGGTTTTCACTAATATATTGTAGTAAGCTTCACTTAACATTTAGTGTTTATTTCATGTCAATCGGTTCATAAATAAAAAAGTTATGTCAATTTAAAGAATCACGGCGAACATTTGTTATAGGTTAGGCATTTCTTTCCTTGATTTTCGGTATACTTATCTTAATTTTTATTTAGGGTTTGTATATAAATATTATAAGTATTTGGTATAGGTTAGGCATTTCTTTTCTTGATTTTCTTTATTAAGTATAAGTTTATTAGCTCAGGTTAGTAATTAATTTTTCTAACAATTCTTTTGTTTTATAAAGTTAGATAAGACGTGTAAACCAAACGTACTAAACGTTTGGTTTACACGTCTTAACACTTATTACTTAAACTGTGATAATTTTAGACTGTATAATAATCTGTAAGTATTTATAATTTAATTGTTTACGATAGTACGTGTTTACTAAATAACTGTGTGTTAAGTAGTAAGTACTATTTTATTGTAAGAATGCTTCGAAGAAGATCCAACCTCTCCCAATGTAGCAGAAATGCTAAAAGGATGAGATTAGTTCGATCACAGGAATCTGAGGAAGGTCGTGAGGGAAGGCTCTCTGCAACTCGGGAACATCAGGCTAGGTTTCGTGCTGCAGAAACTTCGACTCAGCGGGAATCTCGACTGAGTTCAAATCGTTCTCGAATGGTCGAGGTCGCGAAAAATTTTTTATACTAAGGGGGTCGAGTCATGAAAAAGGTTGAAAAACACTGCCCTACATTAATCCTACTAATCCTACTAATATTATAAATGCGAAAGTTTGTGAGGATGGATGGATGGATGGATGGATGTTTGTTACTCTTTCACACAAAAACTACTGAACGGATTTTGATGAAACTTTACAATAATGTAGCTTATAGGTACATTAGAATAACACATAGGCTACAATTTATAAAGATTTTATGTGATTTGACCATAACATAACGATAAGTATCAAGTAAGTCGGAAAAATTCCTGCCCTCTGAGATCTATCTTTGCGTGCGCTGCCATTTTTTTTTTTTTGGTTGGGAAGTCATCCAATGATTTCTGGGCGTTTCAGTCTCTTACTGACTAAAACCCACCCGTGTTCGTTCCCTTGCCTTGCCAGATGCCACGCTTTCCCCTTGGGACTACCCGCAACCCCGGCAGGTTTCGGCCCTAGCGGACCCCGTCAGTTTTGCTGATATCTCTTTGAGGTGCGCGTGGAACACGATGCGCCGTCGACCCGGGCCTGGTCCTTATCGGACGGTGAGCTGCCCGTTGCTCTCCGTCCGCAGGCCCGCGCCTACGGTGGCCGGAAATCGGCTATCAATTCCCGACGCCCGGGACGTCTCCTACGGGCGGGGCTGGTAGGGCGCGGCCTTTGCCACTCCCTCGCGCGCTCCACCTTCTCCTTCGCGAGCATTACTGCTTTGCAGAAGGAGGTGACGGCTTGCCATGCCCTCTCGCTCTGCACCATGGCCTGAACCAGGGCCGTACGTGAGAGGCCACCGCCGCCGATCGCCTCCACGAGGACACGGCGGTGGTCCACCTAAGCCGGGCAGACCTCCACCGTTTGCTGCGTGCGCTGCCTAAACCGTTAGAGTTACATGAAGAAAATGTATTGTGGGATTGTTTGTCTTAAAGAGTTCTAAATAAAAGTCCGCGACAGCATATCCGCGACACCTTTTATGTGGAAGCCTTTATAACCAAAATAGTGAGCAATAAATACAGTTACATTGAATACTTTTTTTACATTGCATATTTTAGAGTATTTAGTTAATTCTTATCAAAATAAATACCTTCATCGCTTTTGGTATTTAATTTAGATAAAGTTTGTCTTTTACACTAAGTAATTTGGACAAATAGTTTAAAAGTTAGAACGATAAGAATGACCTGCGATATTAAGTCGACGGCGCTCAGAACGAGGGTGGAGGGGCGGGCCAGCCAGGGGATGACGCGCCAGAGCGCCGAGTGGAATAATGATGTTCGAGAAATAACATAAATAACGCAATTAATTGTTTAACTGTCAAAATGAAACCCATTGCTATTGTAAGTCCGACATCCACGCGGGCGAAGCCGCGGGCAGAAGCTAGTCATAAAATAAAGTTCCATTTTGATTATAGCGTGACTGTTTCAGAATATTAATGCAAATAATTATTAACATACAATTTAGAGAGCCTCCTCTTAAATGTCCAAAAAATATTTCTTACTCTTCTCGTTACAGATGGCAGAATTCCGTAAGCTTTGGGACCCTTGGGACGAACCTAACTTGAGGAACTACAGGCCACTTCAAGAACGCGAAGATCGACATGTCTTTTTCATTAATCCACATTGGTGCCAGTACAATTCATTGTTGCCTATACCAAGACTACCTGAGCCATCCATTTCTATGTTGTCTCCTGCTTATCTAATGAATCCTTGGATGTTACCACCGCAGAATCGACCAGAGGAAGATACTGTCGTACAGGAAACTCAAACCAAAACTGATTCTGATGCTCTTGTTGGTTCAATTCAAGAGGCAAGGGTTTCCGGGTAAAGGGATTTTACATTCGTTTGACATTAGGGTGCTGGTCTCAAACACATTTTTTTTAAGTCTGTAGGTATATGTTTTATATTTGTACCTAGATGTGTTTTTATTTGTTCATAGTCACTCTAATTTATTTGTTTGTAAACTTTGTGATCATGTTTCTTGTCTTGGAAATAAACTAAATCTTTTAACATATTCTTTAATATCTTCAACATCAGTAAGAAAATAAAAAGAGCACGAACAAACAAATAGCTGCCCATGCCATGCCGTTGTAAAAGATTAGCTACTCAACATCATCATTCTCCTGCCCTTATCCCAATTTGATTTGGGGTCGGCGCAACATGTCCCTTTTTTCCATAGTTCTCTATTAGTCGTCAGTAGTTACCCCCATTAGCTACTCAACATATTCTCGTAAATTTTATACCTTGTGCTTTAGCCAAAACTTTTTGGATAAAAGTTTCATCGAAATCTGTTCAGCCATCCTTAGAACAAATTACAGACCGTTCACTCTATCTTGTCCCTTGCCTTCATGTTGCCAATCACCATTGCTTGTCAAGCTTAGTTTTATTTTTCTTTTGGCAAGCTTAGTTTCTGAAGCGCGGGCCACACCGCCAGCTAGCGGGCGGGCGGGCGAACATCATTTCACCTCTTTACATACTTCGGTTCACACCGCGAGCTACAATATTTCGCGTAGTTTGTATAGTTTCCTTCGTTCGCTTCGCCTACGCTCGCCCGCTAGCTGGCGGTGTGGCCTGCACTTTATCGAGATTCCTCCGTGCCTCGGAAAGCACGTTGCCACTGGTCCCGGCTGCCATTCGTGGATCTTTTGATTTTCAAATTGAGCAAATTACCGATAAAATGACATCAAAAATGAACAGTAAAATGTATAGAAATAGTCGCATTTAAACTATAGTTTATTGATCTAATGATTTATTAATCAATCTCCTGATTTATTAATCAATCTCCTGATTTATTAATCGATCTCTTGAATTCTCCTGGTTTTCTACAACGCTTGCTACACGGTTTCCAACCGCGACCCGACAGAGGTCACCTTGGTGGTTTACAACCGTGTAGTTGATGGTTAACGACCAAACGATGAACAACTTTGCCGGTCGCCAACCAAGTTCACCTCTGTCGGAGACGCGGTTGGCGACCATGTAGCAGGCGTTTTACTCTATACTTCCGAGTTCTGTGGATTTTGACATTTTGGTCAATTTGGTCTGGCAACCAGTGTTTCCATTTTTAAGGATTTCTCCCTTTCTTAGGAAAAAATGCCCAATAATAAGCATCGTTTAGGGATATTTTATTTTGACAGGGATTTATGGAAAAATTGAACTTGAGTTGGTAGTCCCATTGTTTATAGTCGGCAGCACCTAATGCACACAAGGCTACACATCAAGCTATACATTTCCAGTTTAAGCTGACCTCGCATTGTACGGAAATCGTATACAATCATCACCATAAACTGGAAAATGTATAGCTTGATGTGTAGTGTAGCCATGCGTACTACTTTACTCTATTCTATGGCACTACTGATTGTAGGTACTATTTCCGTGGCTAAAGACGACATCGGAAATAAGTTTTGGTTTGTTTCGTCTCTCTCAATTAATAACGAATGTTTTAAAGGTATTTAATTAATGCTGTAAAAATGAAAATTAAGCAAGGAATTTTTTATAGTTTTTAGGGAATTAAGGATAATTAATTAAAACTGGGGAAAAACTAAAAACATAAGTGGGAACACTGCTGGCAAAGTGGCAACACTGCTGTAGTGCTCTGTGCACTGCTGTCAAGTGTCATTTCATTAACACGGTACATCAACAAAAAGGTAACCTACAAAATTTTGATGACCTCGGACCAGTCAATAACAAAATGTTGAGGAATATTTTGCGTACCAGCCGCTGGCTGGCACGAAGGCAGATCAATAGTGTAACTCCAGTATTACTGCGCCATTGCCCGCGTTTGACATCAAAATCCACTACTTTATCGTTTCACCGCCAATTTTCGTCAAACCCGACTGCTCCTGAAGCTTCCGAAGTCGACCAAGCAGTTTTCGAAGAAATCTGTAACGAAACTCTCGAATCTCTTTGTGATTATTTCGAAGAAATTGTGGATTCCTCTCCCAATTTAAAAGGGGCTGACGTCACGTACAGTGTAAGTATTCCTATTTCAAAACATTCCCGTCTACTTTCTTAGAATAATGAAAATTGAGTTTGTTCCTGCTTTTATTAGTTTATTTATGTAAATATCTTAATTAGAGTAACTAGAAATCTATATCTATATTAGTAGAAGTATAATTTACTGGTTTATTAACAATTTACCAAGTTATATAAGTTTTACTTACAGAATATTGCCAACAATTTTTCTCATAGATTATTTTGGCAAGTGTTTTGATATACAAGTACCTATTATTTTATTGCGTGTTCTTATCAACCGAACAACATATAATGTAAAGATAAACATATCTTATTTTTGTAGTTTACTTAAATAACATTGATAACAATACTAGGTTAGTGAATTGCAAAGGGATGCTAGACAAACAACACCCCATGGTATCCTAATAAAATACAACTATTTCAAATTGTATTAACTAAGGAATACAATATAATTTAAATTAAAAATATTTTTTCTCGTTTCAGGACGGAGTACTAACGGTAGCCCTCGGGTCTAACTATGGAACATACGTGATCAATAGACAAACTCCCAACAAACAAATCTGGCTCAGTTCACCAGCCACCGGTCCCAAACGTTATGACTTAGTTCTCAAAAATGGAGGCCATTGGGTCTACAGACATGACGGAATAAGCTTACATAAATTATTACAAGAAGAAATATCAAAAGTAGCTAAAAGCAAAGTAGAATTTAATAAGTGTTCTCATAGTTTAGTTTAAAAACTGTATACCTAGTTTATTTATTTTATAGTAAATAGGTTTTATTGTTTGAGTTTTGTTTTATTTTTTAAATCCAAAATGGAGGTTATCGAAGATGGGAATATTATGGACCGCATCCCTATTTTGTTGCAAAGGGATTTGGAGTATTATCAGGTACCTACATAATAAATTATTAGTTGTATTGATAATGTAAAAGTAATAAAATAACAGTAGGTAGTAAAGTTGTCAAAATATAATAGGCCCGTTTTGATATTTGAGAAAGACCCTAGCGGGTATTTCTCAAAAAACAAATGGGCCAAATATTTTGATAACTAAGTAGTAGTAATATTAGTAAAATAATTAGTATTGGTTATTTGATTAATTTTATTCTCTGCTGTAACTTTATACTTTTTACTTGCAATTTTTTTTTTTTTTTTTGCTTTGTACTTTTATTTTTTTTTTTTTTTTTTCTTTTGCAGTTTGTAGATTAGTTTACCATATTATAGACACTTTTGGACCATTGTTAGGAGTGTTTATCCTAAAACTTGGGAACGTTGCAAATGGCTGTCAATGTCACTCATCACTGCCCTGTTTTGATTAATTTGGCAATATTACTGTGTGAAATATAAATGTGTGGCTAACTAGAGAAATAGAATATTAATAATGAATTGCAATTAGAACACTGAATTTGATGTTGACCGTTTTAGGTGTAAAAAAGGAATTTGGAAAGTCTCCAAATACTTTTTTTACATCTAAAACTAAATATCCATTGTTACGATATTAATTATTAGTTATTGAGGAGCTCGTGGCTAAGTAATAACAAGCCGCACTGGTCGATTCATCAGGTTAAGCTGCGCTTGCCGGGGTTGGTCAGTGGATGGGTGACCATCTTTACATACCGAGACTCCTCCGTGCCTCGGAAAGCACGTTAAGCCGTTGGTCCCGGCTGTCATTCGTCGATCCTTGACAGTCGTTACGAGTCGTCAGAAGCCCGAAAGCCTGACACCAGTCTTACCAAGGGGTATCGTATTACCCAGATATTGGGTTGTGGAGGTCGGATAGGCAGTCGCTCCATGTAAAGTACTGGTATTCAGCTGCATCCGGTTAGACTGGAAGCTGACCCCAAGATAGTTGGGAAAAGGCTAGGCAGATTGATTTACGATATTAATTATTAATATTCTAGTTCGCTAGTTAGCCTCATTTCATATTTTCATACAGTAATATTGCCAAATTAATCAAAACAGCGAAATATTTGACAGCTACTTGCGACGTTGCCCACCTAGCTCTGAATATCAGTAGTTACTGGTACTTGATTAATGTTAAGAATGATACAAGCCATGCCCTGATGGTATTTTCGAACGGAAAAAATTACGAACTTCCATACAAACTATTAAGTACTCCTGTTTAACCGCTTTAGGGGTGAATATTTTCATGCTCACTTTCGTTCTGCGCAAAAATTCCATGCTTGAGATGGTGGTTTATGCTGTGCATTATCTGTCAGTGTCCTAATTAATTTAAGATTTATATTAAGCAGATTACAATAATTAAATTAATCATTTTCAGAAAAACCAAACGGTACTATCTGAAACTATTTGCAAAGGTGTTGTGGGTGGAAGGCTAGATTTTCCCAGAAATGCTTCATTTGCTTCAGTCAAAATAGTACTTTGGCTTGAAGAAGAGTTTTCCATTGCATTCAAGTATGTATCAAAAGATTAAGATATTAAGTACAATAGTCTATATTGATTAAATATTTTGTTGCTTGAAAATTAGAAATGCAAATTACACTTACCTACCTCAGGTAAGATTGTTAATTTTTGTTTCTGCTAAATGTAAATTACCTAAGTAATGAATAAATCAGTAAAAAAAAAAACTGGGATATTTTGTCTTAAAAAAAACTAGAATACCCAGGCATGATCCCTATGCCTGGGTCAAAAAAAAGTAATTTATGTCTGTCAGTTAGATAATCGGTACTCTTATTTTTTGCTTTATCATATTATAATAAAAAATGACTTAGATAAAACGCAATTGAAGTTGAGGAGTGGGGGTCAATACGTCACAATTAAGTATAAAATCTACATACTCGTGACGTCGCGTCATAGCACATTTTAACTCAATCTTTTACCGTAACCTTTTAAAATGAAAAGTAAAAAAATAAAAAATACGTGCACGTTATTATTTCATAATCTACATTATGGACAATTTTTTTTTTTTTGTTGTCATCTCTATTCACTTGTACAGATAGTACCATCCATAAAGACGCGCCTCACTCCGCCATTACTGTACTGGGGGAACACCTCTAATCGGGGTTTAAGAGGGTTTATTCTGAAAGTTGGCAACGTCGCCAATAGATGTCAAATATTACACTGTTTTGATTAATTTGATAATATTTCTGTATTATATAAAATGTGGCTAACTAGCGAACTAGAATATTGATTATGAAATGCAACAATTAATATTGTAACACCGAATAGTTAGTTTTAGATGTAAAAAAAGTATTTGGAAACTTTCCAAACGCCTTTTTTACACCTAAAACGGGTACAACATCAAATTCAAATTCAATATTATAATTGCAATTAATTATTAATATTCTAGTTAGCCACATTTCTTATTTCCATACAGTATTATTTCCAAATTAATCAAAACAGGTAACTATTTGACAGCTATTTACTACGTTGCCATCTTTTAGGATGCACCCTCTTAAGTAAAAGCTGCAAGGGCCTAGCCTCTTTAGTGTGGGAAAGAGATGAAGCTCTACAAGACGTATAGCTCCATCTCTTTCCCCCACTGAAGTAAGATTAAAATAATACTCCTTTAAGGTGCAACTAGTCGCGGGCTCGAACTCAATGGTGGGCCTGGCCAAAAACCACACTGTCTCACCTGGCATCGTGTCCGACAAAGATAGTATCAGTGATGAGCAGTTAGAAGCTGATCTACATGGACAACGTATAGTTCGCACGCACGGAAACACCGTACCGACCAATTTTAGTAAAACGAGCGCGTCAAAAATTACGAAAAGGCCTTTGGAAAAAAGGTTTTTCTGAAATAACCACTGCATAAATCAATTACAAATAAAATTTATTGAAATCTTCGTTAATTTTTCTGTGTCGGTACGGATTTTGTTTTCGAGATTTCACACTTCTTGTATTACTTATTTACGCCCAAAGTTGCGTTAAAATTAGCAAGAAAAACGAATCTTTGCTGGCTCATAACTTTTTAATGGCTTTTTATTTTACTATTCTGCTTCCGTACAGACAATTTTAATAATGAGACCTAACGATATCATGTTTAACTTTGAATGTACGATGTCAAATAGTGGAGTAAAACCCCTCCGAAGTTTGTATGGAAAAAATATCAAATTGTTTCACCTTAATGGTAGTGATAGGCTCCCTGTAAGCTGTACCTACTTTAATACGGAGCAGAGCAGATGGGCGCGTTTTCATGGATGGCACTGTCTATAGGTAAAGTTAAACCTAATACTACGCATTTGCAGACAAGGATCAGGCATGTTTGTGATAACAAAAGAGGATGAGAAAGGAGATTTTGGTGTAGCCAAGACTTCTGACCCTGACAAGTTTGTGCAGCTTGCTATCAAGTCTGGTGATTCTCTGTTGGGTAGGTACTGTTTAAGTATTTATTTTTGGCCCGATGATTTGAAATGATTTCACCCACAATACGCTCTATGGCTCTATACTCCGGCCTAGCATGGCTTGCCATAAGGGCAATGGAAACCTAGCCAAATAAAAATATGTAGTTTATTTGTCATACATAACACTCGTTATATACTTACATATTTACATAAAAAATAATATTAAATATTCCAGGGATTCGAACAGCTCAGGTTATGATTCCATCATCTCTATCTCAAAGACTTACTAATAGTTATGATTTGTATCTTGTTCCTAGCAACTGCCGATAGTATCTAGATGCCGATAGTATGTAAATACTCTGTAGGTCGTAAGACCTAAGAAGCAAAACTGTTTCTAGATTGGTTGTTGATATTATCTATAAAGTCTTTCTACGATGCGGTTATAATAATAATCGGCCTATTATTTCCACTGTGGGGACACAGGCCTCCTGTCTGTGAGAGGGAGTGGGCCTTAATCCACCGGGGCGGGCCCAGTGCGGGTTGGTGTTTGTCACATGTCTTCGAATTTTTAGTTCTAAGACATGCTGGTTTCCTCACGATGTTTTCCTTCACCGTTTTGAGAGCAGTGGTGATGAAATAATTTACACAAAGTGCCTGACTGGGTTCGAACCTACAAACTACACTGCTCGCCCACTCTCGGTTATCATAATAACATTCTGTATTTACGTATTTCCAGAGCATCTTCACATGTTAGCACAAGAAGCTCTCGACCACGCTGATCTCCCGGTACTGACCGCGACGCTTGGAGCCGCGGCGTTGTTGAAGAATAGTCTGTATTGCTATGTGCAGCATATTGAGGATAGTGGCAATCCGGAGAGGTACTCGCTAATTCAGGTACCTAATTATAAATATGATTTCAATTTGTTAACTGTGGAAACTTGGATACAAATGAAAAAAAAACACACCTACGAACGAAGCAAGCTTTACATTGATAATAAAATATGACGTCATACGCACAATTCTGATAGATACAGTCTGTTCATTTCGGTGTAGCATTCGCCAACGTCCATACTACGTTGACTACACCGGTTCTCGTCCGATCACCGAAGTTAAGCAACATCGGGCGCGGTCAGTACTTGGATGGGTGACCGCCTGGGAACACCGCGTGACGTTGGCTTTTTGCTTTTTTAAACATCTATTAGTTTATGTTTTTCAAACCTTTCCTTTACAATAAATTACAATAAGTCATTTGAATTAATTTTAGAAAAAACCGCGCTGCGCGGCTTTTCATGTTGTATTTTATCTACACACATCAAAAGTGTCTAGGGATCAAGCATTTTTATGCGGATTTCTTGAGATTGAGATGTGGCTTTGTAATAAATTTATGATTTTATAAATTTATATGGATCCTTTTTGGTGCATTTCATAATTTGAATCAGGAACTGTGAATCAAATTCGAGTAAAAGATGAAAATCAGCTGTCAATATTTTCCCTATAAAAACATACAACGCATTGAAGACATTATTAGTGCTACTGTTTCCCTACTACTGATTAAAACCAACGTTATTATGGAGCAGCGACGTCATTTAAGCAGGGAAGAAATGCTCAGAGCCGTGGGAATGATAGAAGCTGGTTCCCGGCAACGTACTGTGGCTTTAGCTCTGAATACAAGTCAGAGTGTTATCAGTCGACTTTGGACACGTTACCGAAGCACTGGTACCGTGGCTGAGCGCCATGGAGGACGGTATCGCTGCACCACACGGAGACAAGACCGATACATTCAAATCTTAGCTCGAAGAGCTCCAACAATAACCGCCATGATGTTAGCCGTGAGGCTTCATCACTCTTCAGGGAACTTAATTAGCGACCAAACAGTCAGAAACCGCTTGCATGAAGTGAACCTTCATTCCCGAAGACCGCTACGGGTACCACCTATAGCAATGCACAATCGTAGGATTCGATATCAATGGGCTCTTGAACACAGAAATTGGGCAGAAGAACAATGGCGTTTCGTGTGCTTTTCTGATGAGTCTCGTTTTGGTATGAGACCGGATACAAGACGTATACGACACTGGAGAACCCCTGGACGCCAACAGCGATTAAAATCCTGCCAGGAAGTCCATCCTTATAGTGGTGGAACCATCATGGTATGGGCGGGTATTTGGATCGGCGGAAGAACTGAGTTGATTTGGATCAGAGGCAACCTCAACGCTCAAATTTATGCTGAGACGATTGTATCAGACGTCATCGTTCCTCTACAAGTGCAAATCGGTCCCTTATTTCAGTTAATGCATGATAATGCACGACCGCACACCGCAAGAGTTGTAAGACAGACTCTCGCCGCAGCTAACATCAATGTCCTGCCCTGGCCTGCTCAGTCGCCAGACTTGAACCCGATTGAGCATGCATGGGATATGCTACAGAGAAGAGCTCTGCCGAATATGGAGGGTATCCAGTCGCAAGAAGACCTTTTTTTGTTGTTGCAACGAACATGGGCGGCCATTCCACAGCGTGATTTGGATGAACTCATTTTGAGTATGCCAAACCGATGTTCTTGTGTTGTTAGTGTTCGCGGTAGAAACACGGATTATTAATTGTTTAAGTTACCCAATAAAATTTTAAAGAAAACTGTTATTTCAGTCTTTTTTTCGAACTTTAATGTTAGTGGTTCAAATGTCAAAAATCCCTTTATTAGGAAAATGGCAAATTTCTTTATTAATGCAAAGGTGACTTGGTTTATCGTTACTGTGACAAACGAAAACACTTTATTTGATGAATCCTTAAAGAAAATTTTAATTAATATCAATCAGGAGAAAAGTTATTGCAAAAATATATGTTGATCCCTAGACACTTTTGATGTGTGTATTATGCATCCGACTTAAAGGAGGACGTTATATTATGTTCGACTCTTTTTTTTTTTACTATGGTTAACGATATTTTCGTCAAATATGAAATAATTTAAAAAATTCGTACTTATATCATTTAAAAAAAGAAAATAGTTTGGAAAATCAAAAGTGCACGCCTCATAACACTCATTCATAAACGAAAAAGAAATTCAAAACATAGATTCTAACAAAAATGAACAATTTATCACTTTTCATGAAGTATGTTTTGACTGCGTTTTTACTTAGTTATAGATATTATATTTTAGTTAGTATTTTATTAATTATAATTAAACTTCTTTGAATAAAAGAGCCATTTTCAATAGGGTTCCTTCTATGGCTGAAACGAATGTATAAAAAAAAATTGACTCAATTAATTGATTTTATCGCAAGCTAGAATGTTTTCAGGGTTCATAAATTGACGGACAGGAATTTTGCACAACTCATAATGCAAAGCATTATGAGTGTGCTCTACGATCGAAAATTTTTTTTTTGCCCCATTTCTGCAACTGTTTTTATTGTTACACTCCTGCTAGTACACAGAACCTACTTAATTTACATATCATTGTATAGATGATTAAAGGAGATAAATACTGTACTTTTCAACAATTGATTTAATGCAGCAGAAATGAAAAAAACATCAAAATAGTTGAATTTTGAGCATTATGAGTCGTGCAATTATATTCGGTCCATAATTATTGACAATAATATCGATACATACTTACAACATAAAAAAAAGCTTAGTAGTACGTCCTTCTTTTTCGAACTCTGTTAAAAATACACAAACGCAGAAGCAATATGAAACTGTGCAAAACATGTGGGGGGGGGGGAATTTCTGATTCCCCCCCCCCCCCCTCCCCCGGGCCAAAACTGTGTACGCCCATGGCTGTCGGCATTTACAACGATATCAAAGGCGTCGTCCTACTGTAGGTTTTTATACTGTGCTAATATTATAAATGCGAAAGTACCTATCTGTATGTCTGTTATCTTTTTACGCTTTAAGGCTCAATGGATTTGGATGAAATAGACCATGAATTGAGTTAGGACATAGGATACTTTTATCTCGATAGTACGTTCCCATGGGATCATTTCCACGTCGGCGAAGACGCGGGCAAAACCTAGTAATTTTATATTAATAATCAATTTTGTTACGGCCATCTGTATCTGTATCTTAACGCCCTACATTAATTTCTAGGGTTGCTACAAACGCTACACCACAATGTCGGAAGCCGTCGGCGAAAGAGTCCTCGATCTTCACAACCGAGTGCTATCGCTGTACATTCTACAAGATTCAGGAGGACGGCCGATAGATGGCAAGACTAGGACGGTTCACGAGACCGGCACGCCATCTGTGCAGGGATGGTGGCTTTATATGAATGGTAAGGGAATTTATTAAATTAGGGGTCACTGGGTATCTGGGGGCGGTGCTGTGTTATGAATGATAATTTTGAGGTAAACAAAGAAATAAAGAAAGAAAAAGTATTTAATGGTGCTCAGGGCGACGACGCTGTCGCCGCGCCGCTACAGCGCCTCTAAGCTGTGTATATTATGCAACGTTGCCAGCCCTCTGTTGCGCCGCGGCCGCCGCGGATTGTAGGGTGATATGGCAAAATCAAGCGGTGACGGCGCGCCGGTGGTGCTTCAGCGTTCAGTCTACATGGTTAAGCATAGTGACGGTACAGTCTACACGAGCCCTTACTGTGACAGAACTGTAGGTATCGACATTCACGCAACCCATGCGTGCCTCTAACCATTTTGTTGCTCTCGCGGGCAAGTGGAAGTTTATTTCGACTTTCTTTCCATGCTCACAATGTTGACTTTTGTTTGGCAGTACTGAACAGCGATGTTGCCGTTGGTAAATACATGACTTGTAGTTAATTTCCTTTTGTTTTTCCAGGTAGTAGACGAGACCTTTGGGACACCGTACCACCACGAATGGCGCAAAGAATATTCGCCGGAATGCTTAATGAAACGCTGACTATACTTACTGTTAGATATTGTCAAGTAAGTGGACAATAATGTTCTAGAAAAATTGCTGACAGGTCTGTTTTAGGGAATATTAAGAAACTCATAAATGTAATAAAATGTTTCTCCTCATTTCAGACGAACACAACAGAAACTACAACCCGCCTTCTTCTCAACGACATCCTAAACATTCTTCTCTGCGTGGCTCAGCTACTGCCTTCAATATGTGCGAATGGGTCAGATCTAGCAGGCTTGGACGCTAAGCATCAGACTCGGGACGTCAGGGATGTGCACGCGAAGTGCAATGAACTGTTCAAGTGCTTTGTGTATCGGGGGGCTGACTTGCATTTTATACATCAGGTAGGTCACGATGTACACTATAACACAGAATACATAATAATACAAGTACAGAAGATTCACTCCGCAAAAATATTTAAACAAATAGTGACTCTTGGTACGACACAATAAAGTGCAATTAAGGTTGCACAGCCCTATTTACCTACAGTTATATTGACCTAGAAGTTATCTCTCTATCAAGTAACTCTTATAATCTTCTGACTACGTTACGCCCTCTGAATTGGCCCGTCAAGTCGAGCCCGTCGCGTACTTAACATACCTAAAATGAGTGCGCCTGGCCTGTTTATACTAAATCTTCTCTCCTATTGATAAAAAAAGATACCTATGAAAATAGCTCATGGACGTTGTAAAAATATATTAGCTAGTTAAAAAAATAGCGGGGCTGATAGCCAAAGGTCTGACGTAAAGTGAGGGAAATTAATTGTTAAACTAACATGACTACCAACTTAAGTTGTCCATATATTCAAATAGTTGTATGAAATGGCTGTATCATGCCAAATTGACAAAGGGAGATTTTTCCAATACACTTTAGACATTGACAGAATAGTCGACATCGGCTTTGCTTGCTATTTAATAAAATAGACATAGGGCGATCTAATTAATTTCCCTGGCTACCGCATAGATAATACACTTAAATATAGGACGGTAACGTTTGTATTGAGAGATTACCACCACAGAGCGACATTTTCTATGTCTACATGCTATTGAACGCAAAGTGAGCGGGAGTTTTAAATAGAAAATAGTTGACCAGGCCGCCAGGCGCAAAAAGAAGCTGCAAAACACACCATGCGTTTGGTTCCTTTATTTTCTTTCTCTCCATCTTCAGTAAATTTTAACGTACCTACATTCACTTTAAATATTCCAGGAATTTAAAGAAAGGGATCCTCCATCAATTCCAAGAGAGTGTCCGTATCCGTGGTTTACGTTTGTCAATCCGAAACTGTTCGACAAGTTAGACGACCCGTCTGTCAGGAGTACGCACGACCTCTGCAATAAGACCGCTATAGGATTGGAGCTGATTGTGTTGTTGGCACAGCCGCAACCGAACTGGGCGTTAATTGCTAAGGTATGTTCGATTAGAGCCCATATGTACTTATTGACAGCTTACAGCCCAGGCATGATTTTATTATTATTCGGATTTTGTTTTTACAGCTTGAAGTATGCATGTGTCCTGGTTGATAACAAAAGGTTTGACCCTTGATGGAACTCAAACATAACTTGAGTGTAGGCAACATGATACCTTATCTGCGTTCGCAAAACATGTAAACAAACACGAGTTTTACTAAAAACATCTATAATACCTACACATAAGGTTCAGTTTGCGCTAAATTTTCTTAATTTTATGACTTTTTTAACAGTACTAGCCGGTCTCAAATCAACTTTATTTACAGTTGAATAAAGTGTAAAACTTGTGTTTCACAAGTCTCAGAATTTGTACATGGGTGTAAACGCGGGGTTACAATTTCCTTCCTACTCCAACAACCATTTACTTTAGCAAGCTACACGTCTCGGTTTAAACTATTACCTTTTCAGGTCCTAATGATGCGCGACTGCCACCTGTCCCGCCTGCTCCTCATCCGCGCCACCCGCCACATGTGCGCGGACAACCTCCGCTGGCCCGCCGACGGGCTGTGGTACAGTGTGCACGACAGGCAGAAGAAGTGCAGCGGGTTCCTGTGCACTGCCGACGGGTTCTGCAGGTTCAAGGGGGATGTTAATCGTGAGTACAAGATAAAAGACGACTGCAAAAAATAAAATGAAATCGTTTGATTTTTAGAACTCTATTTTCAGTAGGTATTTTTCAGGCAGTTAAGTATTTAAAACATTAATTTATATTTATTTCAGAGAGGTATACAGATACAGTCCGATATTTTTCTTACAACGATGGCGTTAGTAGGGTTGTTAGTAGTACAGACGCCAGCACATCAAGTTACTACAATCTGTCAATTTTTTTAAATAAATTTTCAACTTTATCGCTGAGGAATAAGGTTGAATGTTGATTGAGAAAAATTGACAGATTAGAGTAGGTTGATGTGCTGGCGTCTGTACATACAAAAATAAGAATAAAAAAGGTGTTAATAATTTGTTAGTGATCAAAACAAGTTACACAATAGTTACTATAGTAAATTATAAAACAAAACAATCATCGGGTAGTCTTTGGGGACTGCCGATAGAAGTGAAAACTAAGTAACTGTTTGATTCTCGCGTTGATGTCTTTCATTCGATACATATAGCCGTCGGTGATTCTCGCGTTGATGTATTTCGTTCGATACATTATAGCCTTCCGTGACGATGACGCGAGTTCCATGATTTTTGTTCACTCAAAAAGTGCTCAACGCGCCTAAAGAAGTTTTCACTTCAAAAATGTATGGAGCACTGGGTTGGAACAGCTTCACATTTTTTCAGACGTAATCCTAAAAGTAATTGTTAGGTATTTCAATTTAAAGAAATCATTATAGTCGTACTTTGAATACCCCAATTTTTTTTTTGATTGTCCTTATCCAAATCTATTTAGGGTTGGCGCAACGTATTCTTCTTGTGCGGTCGATGGCCCTTTACGGCCCGATCTGGTCGGCTGACCTGACGGCCGGTAGCATTGCAGTATTGCGTAAACCGCAGAGGGCCATGGCCGTCAGAGTCATTAGGGGGTATCGCACGATCTCATACGAGGCGGCTTGTGCACTGGCCGGATCCCCGCCCTGGGACCTGGAGGCGAAGGTGACACCATCGAGGCGGTCCGGCCGGTGCTCGAGGACTGGCTCGGGAGGAGGCACGGCTCCCTGTCGTTTAGGGTGACGCAGGTGCTCTCGGGACATGGCTGCTTCGGGAAGTACTTGTGTCGCATAAAAAGGGAGCCGGACGCTCGGTGTCACCACTGCGTCCATTGTCGGGAGGACACGGCGCGGCATACACTGACAAAGTGTGCTGCGTGGGAGGAGCCGCGCCGTGCCCTCGTTTCAGAAGTTGGAGCCGACTTGTCATTGCCGACCGTCGTTCGTTCAATGGTAACCACCGCGACTAGACATTCCCGGTGCCTAGTTGTGGGACGCGGTGGTTTCCTGGAAGACTGGGAAAGGGAGAGGGAGATCTTGCCTACTCACCCGGCCCGCAGCAGGCGCACCGGGCGTCGGCGGGGGGCGGATAACGCCCTCTTCCAGCCCCCTAAATGGGTCCAGGGGCGACGGATTCGGGGACATCCGTCGCCCCCCATCACACGGGACCCGAGATGGCGGCGCGTAGTGTTCCACGCGCGCCACTCTAAGACGTAACGGGGGGAGTTTGCACACCTCACTCCCCCTGCGGGACGGGGCCCGCAGAGTGCGGGCCGTCACCAGTCCGGGGCAGCGGAAGTCGCAATTTGCTCCCGCAGCCCCCCGACGCAAGTGTGCGAGGGAACACCGGGGTGGTTTTAGTCAGTAAGAGTCTGACAGACCCCTTCGCCCGCCCCAGGGCGGAGGACATCCATGAGGATTTCGACCCCGAGAAAAAAAAAAAGTATGTATTCTTCTTCGGTTATATATTGGTTAATATTATATTGATAGTAATTGCAGTCCAGTTAAATTACATACTTCCAACTACGTACAACCTGTCAAATTTCTTCAATAGATTTTCAACTTTATCGCTAAAGATTAGAGAGATAGATAAGGTTCAATGTTGATTGGGAAGATTTGACCGATTGAAGTAGGTTGATGTGCTGGCGTCTGTACCTAATACTGAACTTTTTATTTATATTTCAGCGGGTGAAGAGTTAGCCCGTGCGGCGGGCGCTCTAACATACATTCTGGCGACTATCGGCAGTAAAGCCGAACTCAAGTCTACGCTGTGTTACGCGTTGGAAATCTCTGGAAGAGACTGGGCAGCGTGTTTGGATAAACGACAGGTAAACATCTTGTAAGATAAGTGGTTAAATATAAAACTAGCTTCCGCCAGCGACAAAAATACAAATCTTTTCTCTTGTAATATTACGCACATTGAGAATTAAACATAAAAAAACATTACCCTCCTCCTGGAGTAGTCGGGTGAAAACAAAACCAACTGGACAGATTAATTAATATGTTCAAGTTATTATTACGGAACCCTTCGTGTGTGAGTCTGACTCGCACTGGGCCGGTTTATTTTGTAGTTATCTAAATATAAATAAGTTTTTTGTTTAATTTGTGGTGGCCCAGTGGTAACGGCCCCGACTTACGAGTTGTAGTAGGTCGTGCGTTCGAACCCATGCAGGCGCTTTACTTTATGTAAATATTTTCATCACCACTGCTCTCAAAACGGTGAAGGAAAACATCGTGAGGAAACCGGCATGTCTTGGAACCAAAAACTCGAAGACATAATATGTGACATCTACCAACCCGCACTGGGCCCGCGTGGTAAATTAAACGGTCCAATCCCTTTCACAGAGAGGAGGCCTATGTCCCAGCAGTGGGAACATTAATAGGCTGATTATGATGATGATGATTTATGATTTAATAATTTTGTTTGTTTTTAGGTGTGGTGTGACAGAAGACCTCCTTGGCTGGCTGGGATACTGGCAATAGTGGGCTCTATTTTGCAGTTCATACCCCCAATCTTAGTGAATGCTGTGCAAGGCGGGGCTTCAATGTATCAGGTAAATTCATGTAGTTAAATGATAGTTTTTATTTCTATCTCATCCGATCTGGATCCGAAAAATTTAGGTCTGAAGTAGCCGTAGTACTATTACGCACTGATCCAAACTCTGCCCGTTCGAATTTCGAACATTCCCAATTCGGGTTAAACTCGAATCATGAAATCGAATTCGGTTCAAATGTAGTGCAGAACTACTCATCAGCTTTAATAGACTCCAAATTCCGACGAATATTATTTTAAATGTAATGTAGCTTTCCTTTAAAAAAAAAAAAAAAGAACTCAACATAATATTATATATATCCGATCAACAAATCCCTATGTAAGACGAAGTTACTTTACCTAATTGGCCTTTCTTATGAGGAAACAGAGAACCTCTTAATTTTTCAGAAATAGGTAATGCTTTTGGCAATTTGTCAATTTTATTTAATGAAATATTTTTCGGTAAGACGTATTTACACTACTTAACACCCTAACACCTTTCACTAGTCTACACTTAGACAAAATCACGCGCACATATACACACACACACCTACACATCGTCACTACACTACGTCACTTTTGTATGGTTTTAGTTTTCTTTTTTTAATATTTTGATGCATCTTTTTGCATGTATTTTGGGCTAACATGTATTATTGTCGATTTTGAGTGGTCTGCCGCTGTACGCCGAGATAAAGTATTCGTCCTAGTTCGGCTATAGATGCTCCCATGTTATATACCCCCAAATACTACCTTATAAGTATGTGTAATTCATTGTATTATTTTTGATGAAATAAATAAATTATATTTATGTTTAGCTTAATAACTCGTTCTTTACTTTCAGACAATGGCCCTCTGCCTATCCTGCATTTCAAGATCCCTAGACTGTGTTCCCCGTAGCTTCGTGAACGCGTGTTCTATCATAGAGGGCACTTTGCCCTCCCATATTAACCCTGTTGGAGGTTCCGTACTTCTACAAATGCTTGTAACTGTCACCTACGAAGAAATACAGAAATGGGCTGATGAAGAAGTTGAGAAGGAAAAGGAAGGTAAGCGCCATCTATTGATATTTGTTAAGAAATGTCGTGATTGGTGAGAGCGCCATCTAGTGACAGATTAAGAAACTAATATGTTCAACTGAGATCCAGTGTATTGAAAACTTTTTTGTTTGGCCGTTTCGGAGCCAATGTCGCTCCAATCGAATGATTTTGTATTTTATTTATTAACATGGAGATATAATTACTTTATTCAGAGCTTGGACACACGCAAATTACTTAATTAATAATTTATTTGACTAAAGCTTGTTTTGTTTGGCCGTAGCATCTGCAGCTAATGGGGAGCCCCACACTATGAGCGCAAAATCTAATAGACCGAGGTCTAAGCATGTCAGGATTGCTGGTCTTGGACAGACAAGTAAGTCCTACACAACTACATTAACAAACTATAAATATAATATTTGACAATTTACTATCTATTTAATTTTGACACTTATTATCACTACATAGTATAAAACAAAGTCGCTTTCTCTGTCCCTATGTCCCTTTGTATGCTTAAATCTTTGAAACTACGCAACGGATTTTGATGCGGTTTTTTTAATAGATAGAGTGATTCAAGAGGAAGGTTTATATGTATAATAACATCCATTAAATAGTGGAGAAGTACTGCTATTTTTGAGGTTTCTAATGTGATTATATACCCGTGCGAAGCCAGAGCGGGCCGCTATGTTTTTATATACAACGTTCACAGTTTTTCTGTAGTGTATTTAGTATCAGCATTGCACCCGTGCGAAGCCGGGGCGGGTCGCTAGTTTGACAATAATTTTAACGTTTGCGTTGTCTTACACTGTGAATTAGAATAGATCTGCTCTTACTTGTTATTTCTTTATTAAAAAACAATTAATTGTTGGGTGAATCGCTGCTCTGCTAGCTAGATCACTGAGTAATCTGTATTTAGGAGAGACAGTTTCGACTCCCAATTTGAGTATCACAAAAATCATGTTTTTATGCTTTAGAGATTACAGTATCAAAACACAAAAGATAAAATCGTACAATTAAAATTAAATAAAACAAATAAAATGATAAATGTAAATGTGCTTTGTAATCATTAAACAAAGAACTTTCTGGCTCATCAACAATATGTACGCTTCGATTGGCAAAACATTGTAGCTACTTTACCCCCCAATAATTTTTTTACAAATAAATTATACTAACAAACAAATAAATTATGCTGCCCGTGGACCGTGAAAAAGTGGCCTTATAACATCAGTTATTTGCCAGTGAAAGTCCCGTCAAAATCGGTCCTGCCGTTTCGGAGATTAGCCGGAACAAACATACACACAGAAAAAAAATCAAAAAGTGTTTTTTATTATAATAAGTACCGTATATACTTTTAGATGCATTTAGTAACAAGCTGTTATTTTAACATTACAAAACAAACAGACACTTCAATTTTATTTATTTGTATAGATTCCTCTTTAAAAAACCAAAATCCCCGCAGCCACCTCAACATCTCTAAGCTTCGACGGCAGTCACAGCAGTGCGTCTTCAATAGCTCTCGCGGTCGCCGAAGCTCTATGTTCCATAGACGAAGACGACAAACATACCAGAGACATACAACTGCTCATAGAACGGGCCAAGAGGAAAGTGGTGTTGTCTGAGCAGTTTGGGCTGGAAGACTTTCCGGAATTCGCCGAGTTGTTTGAGGAGGTAGGTTTTGTTAGAATTTAGCAACTTGGTCACCCTTTCGAAATGATAAAACTTTCCGAGAATATTTCACGCAAAAAGCGGTTCTGCACTGCATTCGATCAGAATCCGAGAAATGTCGGACTGAAGTAGCCGTAGTACTATTTGTGTATGAATCACTCCTCAAAACCATTTAAAATTTAAATTTTAAATAAAAAGCGACTCTTGCTTCGATACAATAAAGTGCAGTTCAGGTCGCACAGTGCTTATTACCTACAGTTATATTCACCCAGAAGTTGCATCTCTTTCTATCGTGTAACTCTTATATCTTCTGACCACGTTATGCTCATTGAATTAGCCCGACAAGACGAGCTCGCAGCATACATGTAGCCTTCTACCTTAAGGGGGATGCGCCAAGGTAGCCCGCAAAATTCAAATTTTCTTACGTTTTTTGCAATTTGCAGGTCAGTGTCAGGTTGTATGTTGATTAAAATATGATTCGCGACCGTAACAAATATGGCTTTACAGAATTATAATCATTAGAATTAGCTATACAACATCTTAAGTTAGCAAAGGTGTCAAATGTCATGGTTTAATGAAATAGTCATTCAATACACTTCATGAACTTAGAGAGTTGTATTGATGACTTTTATGATTATAATTCTATAAATAAACATTTGATACGGCCGCGAAACATATTTAGATCAACATACAACCTGATACTGATCTGCAAATTGCAAAAAACGTAAGAAAATTTGAATTTCGCGGGCTACCTTGGCGCATCCCCCTTAAATGCGGAGTGCGCCTTCTTCTTCATTTTGTGGTCTTCTTAGATAAGTACTCATAAATGTTAATAGTATGGAGCTAATGTCATCAGCTGATCTTCGCAGCCCAGTAAGCAATACCGATGGCAAACTTATGTTACACTGGTTTTCTCACATCATGATTCTGTAGCGGTTACACCGCCACATACGAACTACGCAGCAGACATGACGTCACACAAATCCTGTATCGCGCAGTTAGAGTTTACCGCGTGAAACACATATAAGACTATCCAAAATCAACTTACGGGCAGTTGCCCGCCAGATATAACACCCGTTTGGTCGGAGGATCCTCCCTTTTCAAAAGAGGATGAGTGAACTTTACACCCTGTTCCTCATTCATACCACTAAAATGTAGTTGTACCTACGTGCTTACATTTATCATACAGTAGTGTATATCCAGCGCGTAAACGTTTTGAAATATAACGATGATACCCCACCACCACCACCAATGAACCACCGATTACAGCGACCAAATTTAATCATCACAAAATTTAATCATCTACCACAAGCACTCAGAGATATAACTATAACTAACTTGTTTAAGAAAAAACTAAAAGAGTATTTAGCAGCCAAATGTTTCTATAGTATTGCTGAGTTTCTAATGGAGAAAACATAATAATTCTAATGTAGGGGCGAAGTTTGGTTTTGTTAACTATTGTGATTTTTTTTTTAACAATTTTATTTGATTTTGACATTTGAATTAACGTAAATAATATTTTGTTCTTCATTAAATGTAAATTTAATTTATTGAACTCATTGACAAATTAATTTCAAATTATTGTATAATATTATTATTTTTTATTTTTTTCATGTACCTGTCAATAGTTATAATTAATTAATTTTAGTTATAATAATATTTGTACGCCGTTAAGGTAAAACATGACTGTGATCCTTTCTGTGCACATAACATCTTGCATGCTTTTTGTGTGCATACTCATGTTTCGGACAAATAAATAATCATTTCATTTCATTTCATTTCAAAATTCAGTAATGGCCCAAACAATGAACTCGTAACTGAATTATTGTGAACCTTAAACGTTTTAGGGTGACGTGCCAGGATCAAATGCAGAGAGAGCGAGTGATGCTGCTGCCCTAACCAGTCAAACACTAATGACGGCACCTGGAAGAGACAGCCTCAGAGTAAGTACGAAAAGGCACCATACTTGTTATATTGTGCTATGTAAAGGCATAGATTAATACAGATAGTTCTCTCCGCAAAATCATTTAAATAAAAAGCGACTCTAGCAAAACAATAAAGTGCAATTCAGGTGCACAGTGCTAATTACCTTATGTTATATTCACCAAAGAGTTTTCTCTCTTCTTTAGAGTAACTCTTATATCTTCTGACTACGTTACACTCACTGAATTGGCTCAACAAGTCGAGCACGCCTCGTACTTGTAGCTTCATACCTAAAATGCGGAGTGAACCATTTGTATTAATCTGTGGTAAAGGTACACTTGCTTCGAGATAAGTGGGTTGCACTATTGAGGGCACGGGAGTGCCCCGTCAAGACAAGCCAAGCGAAGCGCAAGAGGGCACTACCTACCTTTTCTCGAAGCACTTCGTCGTTTTTTTGAACCCTTTTAACTTGGGTTTGGATTATACCAGATATTATTATGTCAACTTATAGGATTTTTTAGGGAGGGAGACGGGTTTTCGATTTCCATAGGACTAATATCATGATATTTTTTATTCTTTTTTAATGGTCAACCACATGTATGACTATCAAACAGCAGAGAAGTCTCCGTGCTACAGAGCGTGGAGACCGCCGAAATTGCAGAACATACACAGCTGTGTATGTTCTGCAATGTCGGCGGTCGATCCAGTTCTGGGGCCATAGAGGTTGATGGCGCGCTTTCCCCGGCCCCGGATTGCTCCGACTTTCGGTATCTCGTTCACTCGTGCAAATCGATGGCGAAGTAGATCGGGAGCAAAACTACTGATTCTTAAATTATCTCTTTTACATAATGTTAACGTTACGCCTGTTTCCCCCCCGATGATTAGTCAGAGGTGGTGGTGGCGGTTTTTAAATTTTTAATGTGTGTAAATATGCTTCGCATCGTTTTTAGGTTATCTACGAACATCTCGCACTACATTCGGAATGGATATATAAACAGCTGGGCATTCAAGACTCCTGTGACGTCGACATACCGTTGAACAAAACCCCGCTGTTGTACATCATGTTTCATATAGGGAAGCAACCTTTTGATCAGGTATATTTTATTTTTTCTGCCAAAATATTATTCATGAATACACTTATTCCGAAGCCAGTTTACTGATGATAATGGTATACTGTTCTGACAATGGAACCTTATATCTATTGATAAAGTGTTATATTTTGCGCGGCGAGGCGGGTAGCAGCGTTGACGAATGAGCGGAGGGACGACGTGAACGTTGACAAATGAGCGATATGCACTGACCCCGTCTCGCCGCGAACATACCTAAGGCGCGGTACAGCGGTCTCCGTCAATCTATTGACTCAGTTTATTTATTTATTGAATACTTCAAGCACACTAATGTACAGAGAGCTGGACTTAATGACATTTTATCCAAATAAACCGTTGCGTGATGCAAACAGTGGTAAGTGCAATTACAAAAATTGAGGAATAAATATTTATTTAAATTAAAAGAAATAGTATACCTAATCTAATATTAAAAATCTGTTCGTTGGTATGCGCATCACATAGCGGCTGGATCGACTTGGCTAATTACCCAACTACGGGAAAGCCAAAAGGAAGGGTTATGATTTTTGTTTTGTCATTTGTGTGCACTTTGTTTCCTTAGTATGATTTTCGTGTTGTCTTTTGATTTATTTTAATATTTTTATATAAATAAATTCGGGATAACTGAAATTTTCTATTGGAATTTTGTATGAATTATTGTTTTTTTTTGTAAAATGTTTTTTGACCTAATATTTAACAATTTTTATCTATGTAAAAAATAAAACGTTACAAATTCAACCTCAACGTTAATGCCTGTAATCGTCGACTACAAACAAAGCCAGAAGGGCTTCAAAACTTTTTAAATTACCTCTGACAACATATCGTTTGTATTGTCCTTAGTTCCTGCGCGGCGAATGGCCAATACCTTGGAGCAAGTTGGTCTCCGTAGCCAAAGCCTGGTCTGGTCTGGAAGGAGTCCGGGTCCACATCAACAGACGTACAGACGTCCGGAATATGAAGACCCAGGGAAAGTCCAACAAACAGTTGATGCAACTTTGTGCTATGTTCAAGTCCAATAGTGAAGGAATTTTGTAGTGTGTTCGGGTGAGTTCGGGAATGTTCGGGGCTTGTCGGGTCCACATGAACACGACAACGTACAGATGTCCGTAATATGAAGACCCGGGGAAAGTCCAATAAGCAGTTGATGAAACTTTGTGTCGTGGTGAGTTAGGGAATATTTGGAAATTGTCGGATTCACTTAAATAGACGTAGTCGTAATATGAACGATAATCTAGGGGAAGTCCAACAAACATTTGATGCAACTTTGTGCTATTTGGGGAATTTCCGGTCCAATAACTTCTCCCGTTCCGCCCAGAGCGTGACGTGTTAGACTCTTACTGCCTTAAACCCACCCGTGTTCCTTCAGTTGCCTGTACGTTGCCTGTACGTTGCCAGGGGCCGCGGTATCCCTTTTGGACTTTCCCGCAACCCCGGCAGGCATCGGCCCTAGCGGACCCCGTCAGTTGTGCTGACATCTCTTTGAGGCGCGCGTGGAACACGACGCGCCGTCGACCCGGGCCTGGTAATTATCGGACGGCGAGCTACCCATTGCTATCCGTCCGTAAGCCCGTGCCTACGGTGGCTGGAAAACGACTTGCGATTCCGAATGTCCGGTCCTAACGACGACGTTAGCAGTATGAAGATTCGAAGACACAGAGAGAGTGAGAAGTTCAAAAAGTGGTCAATGGGTCGTCTTAAGAGCCGTAGTTAGTTGCAGAAATTGGAGTACCTATACGCTTAGGGACACTATGAGACTATGAGCAGTAAAGAAAACAAAATATAAAGTGACTAAAATTGTGACTTTTGATCAGAAATTACCAATTTTATTGCAGTATCGGGTTCAACCTTGACGATAGAAACCATTTAGCGTCTGAGAAGCATGGCCCTACGATGTTTCCGAGTTAAGAGATTTCGTTTCTTTTTTATAAAACGCTTTGTAGGTCCAAAATGGTAGTTCGGATGGAAATCTTTTCTGGAAAAAAAATTGTTGCTCTGTGCGCATCGGCCTACGTTTTGGCCTACGCAGTACCTATTCAACATTCGCGAAGTTTCACACACCCGCCCGACATCCAGTCAGCTTCAGCGTGACAGACGGGTACCGAACATATGCTGTAACAGAATGCACTCGTGGCGGCGTCATCCGGGCGGCACACGTCTGTCACATTTTGTTCAGGTCGCTCCCAAGCTCTATATCCCACCTGTCATCGCTCTGGAACATGCGATTCTGGGTGTATTGATCAACCCGTCGCTTATACCGCCAAATAGGTACGGCTCGCCCACGCACAAACTGTCTGCTTCAGGAAGTCGATGCGCTCTGTGACAAGGGACATGTATTTTCCTGATTCCAATCCCTGAGAAGGCCTTACAAAGCTCATCACTCGTGATTGTGTATTACCCCTGTTTCCTGAAGCAGTATAGTTTGCCGATGAGTACTAGGGTACTAGGGGACCGTATATACGATAAGTATCGATAGGGCTAGGGCCCTATCGATACTTATCGTATATACGGTCGAGTAGCTTCGTCACAGTTTGGGAACTTGATGTTAGCTATAGCGAGAGATGATGATGAGTGAGAGATGGAGACTCATCTCACTATTGCAATCTCATGTGGGTTTTGTCTAAGCTAGCCGGAACTTTCAACGCGTGTTGCTGTCGCGAAGTACGGCGCCAGAATAGATTAAGTAAGATAAGGCGCGGCCAGTTCCGCGCGTACTATAAACGACATGGTTCAACAGCAGCGCAATACAGGATCGAGTGTGTATCATTGAGATCCTCGCTCTCGAAAAAATTAAGCTAAGCTAACCTAACATAAGCTGCGAGTCCAGTGTACATAGTATACCATCGCCCTATTTTTTTTGTGCAAGGGTAGTCGTGGTAATCGGAATGCGGCATCGTCCAACCTATGATTGCGTTGGATGACACGCACCTGATATGACAGTCGGTGGGCCGAGATGTTGACGTTTGGCTCTAGTTCCTGAAAAAGAGATTTATTTTTATTTTTCATTAGTTTTATTTTGTAGTTTTTATTTCTTACTAGTTTTAAGTTGTTGTTAGTAGTTTTATTTCTTATCAGTTTCAAGTTGTTGTTTGTAGTTTTTATTTCCTATTAGTTTGAAGTTGTAGTTTGAAGTTTTTATTAGTTTTAGTTTGTAGTTTACTTTGTAAGTTACAAAAAAATATGAATGTTGTCCGTTGTCTTTAATTTTGGATAGACATTTTAGCCTGTGGCGTTATGCTGCGGCTATTTCCTCTTAGGAAAGGGCTATTGAAACGGCGAACCGGTCGCTCCGTTACAGGCACCGCGCTGCCCATCATGTAGGCGTCTGATGCAGAACGCAATATGGATTTATAAGTTGGGGTTTAGATGGCGTTCCAAAAGGGCAGGCTACAACGTCATTAGGTCTCTTTTAAAGGGTACCTTATTTGAATGCAGAAATGGTTCAATTTTAAATACTACTACTTTCGGAGAGAAAGTATTAAGGCTGATAGAGACGTAGGGGTGACACGCAAAACGGTTATACAAGACTATCTACGCGAGGTCTGCGAGGTGGCCGAAGCTCATGGCCGCGATATGATCGGCGGGGACAACGACATAGTGGTGGTCGACGTAACCCACCTTTAGACCAACAAATACCCCAGGAGTCGATAATAGAAAAAAAAAATGTCTCAGTGTCATGTCTGTCTGGTAGATTATTAAAAAATATTAGTCACATATTTTTTCTTTTTTTACGTAATCAAAAGATTACGGCAATACATTGAGTTGAAATGTGGCATGACGTCACTCCCCGGTAGATTTTGTACTGACTTGTGACGTAGCGAGCCCCCACTCCCCAACTTTAATGCGTTTTATCGAAATAATTTTTTATTAATATGATAAAGCAGAAAATACGTGTCTAATATTTTATTATTATCTGACGGGCGGACTAAATAGGTATTTTTTTTTCCCAGTCGATATTCCTATTGCAACGGCAAACGAGTTCCACTGGTTGCCCAAGCTGACTCACAAAAACAACCACGTGGTGCTGATACCTAATAAAAATAAGGTCTCATTAGATCCAATAATCCGACTCCTATAATATTATGTCTGACCAGCACCGGGCATATGCTTTCCCGGTGCTGGTCAGACATAATGCTATGTGGGCGTGCACTTGAGACTGATGCGTGGACGACACTCCAGTGTCAACCACGGCCTACAATTTACGGCAGGGACTGCCCTATGGATCCTAGTCTTGGGATCCCAGTACCAGGCACAAATAAAGTTCGGCGCAAACATACATAATTTCATTCCTTCTTCCCATGAAGGTAGGCAGAAACCCCTAGGGGCGTAATACTCGCAACCGGCGTGCGTGTGTGGACGTATACGAGGCAAAAGGAGTGTGTAAGGATCGTAGCAGGTGGCGTTCTGTTCGGTGCAAAATACATACGAATGCAATAGAGCGGCATTGGGTAGAATTAAAACGCCAATGTCGCACCTGTAAGAATCCGGCGCGGTTAAAGTGGCCACATGGGCGAATACCATGTACCGGCAAAATATTTTGAAAAGCCTACCCACCGACGCTGCTAGGTTCCACCGTTTGTTGCGTGACATACATAGAATATACACAGTAGGACTAAGAAGGAATTGTGTCCAAGTTCGAAGTCAACGCCGATGTGGGCCCACTTGTCCCCGCCGATAATATTCGAAGGTTTGCCGATGTGGCCTGGTATTGCATATTCACATACGCATCTAAATATTGAAGGTGCACGCCCTTTGGCAATAAAAGCGGTAGACTTCAAATAAAAAAAAGGCGGATTTGATTAAGTCCTCTGCCCGGATGCGCAAGCTAAAAGATCGACCGATTTTTCAATATTTCGAGGGTTTTTTACATCATGGTTTTTGACTAGAGCAACAATTTCTTTCCATAAACGATTCTCATCTGAGCTTACTATGTTGAACATACATATAGATCTTTTTATATAAGAAAGAAAGAAAGAAAGAAAGAAATCTTCAATCTTTCTTTCTTTTCTTTTATGTAAAAAGTTTGAAGGCTCATAACTCGGAAGCGGTGCATCGTAGGGCCATCCTTCTCTGACCCTAAATAGTTTCTCTGGAAATAGTCAACCCGATACTGCAATAAAATTGGTAAATTTCCGAAAAAAAAAACATGAACAATATAAAAAAAAAAACATAATTTTATTGCCATTTCTGTGTTTTTTGTGCCTTAATGTAAAAGCAGTGTTTAGATATCTGTAGTTGTGTAGCCGTACAGATTAAACTTCTTGTTACATACGCGATCATAATTTAAATGGCATGTAAGATTTATTATTATGTAGTAGGTATATAAGTATTGATCTAAAATAAACCACTGTCATTAACTGTTACTGAGGCTTTTTACTTTATATTACTCTCTTTGTTTACCTACGATTCGATGGCTTTCGGAAAACAGAATGAAATTAATCTAATTAATCGTTACTTTTTCAAAACTCGTAAAGCAAATCGACTACCTACTTAAAATATCCGTGTGTCTGTGAAAGTTCTATGAAACGGCTATAACACAGCAACTTGACGTAGTGTGAATTTGCTTCAATTTCCCTAACTGTATCTAATTAATCAATCAATCAATCTGCCTTTTCCCAACTGTTTTGGGGTTGGCTTCAGTCTAACCGGATGCAGCTGAATACTAGTATTTTACATGGAGCGACTGATCTGACCTCCACAACTCAGTTACACATGGGTAACACGACTGACTGTACTTAATAATCCCTAAAAAAGGCAAACTTAAAACTCCAGTTATTAAGTGAATTATTTTACTAAAATCTATAAGAAAAACTTCATTACCACACATAAATCTCGACTACAACATCCAAAAACATACGCCATAAAATCGTCACTAGGTACTCACACCGAGCCTCCAATCTGCCACCAATATCTATAAAACGTCAACACTGGCATAAGTCCGCAACTCCGTATAAAATACAATATTCCCCAATAAAATATTCACAAGGACAAGAATTTGTGAAACATTTTTCCTCTTAGTTCAGGAACTGAAGTTGCTTGTAGTAACTTCACTCGAAGTCTCTGTCATAAGTTTTATACGGGACTTCCCGTAACTTTGCTCCATAGACATTGACATTTAGCAAGTTTAAACACAGTAGATTCTATTAGGAGTTGGTTGGTAATAAGTTTCCGGAGTGTCGGCAGCCAGGAGGCTAGAACATCGGAATTTTTATCCGATATCTGATATTTTAAACGCGCAACTGGAGTTTCTTTTTGTAAACTTTTCTCCGTGCGACGTCCGTGTTTTGTTATTGGAGATTGAAAAGTTTAAAGCTTGCTGTATTTTTCCCTTGGGTCACCATGTGGCGGTAAGGAATCGATTTAGATGGGGCAGGCTGTTTCTTCTGCGGATAGGGCCGTGGTTGTTTTCAAAACTCCTAAATGATTTATTTATTGGTTATGCGGTTCCCATCAAAATCTGAAAAAAATCGGACTGTTAATAATTTATCTCTGACAGTAATATTGCGGAAATCCTTTATAAAATACAATAGACGACGTATATTTAGTAACCTAATCCCTGTTCTTAAAAAGTCATAAAGAACCATGTAAGAAATCAACACGTGTTTCACCTCTGAACGACGTACACAACGAAACAATGCGTTCTTCGCTTGTCGTGGCAACACTTCGTGTCCGGATTCGCAACAAGTCAATCGTCATCCTGAGGATGCTCGTTGAGAGGAGAAACATGTGTAGATTTCTCACAGGGTTCTTTATGACACTTTTAAAACATACGCGGATTAGGTTACTAAATATACGTCGTCTATTGTATTCTCTAACCCGTATCTACTAGTTATTATATTTTTCTTTATGCGTAAGACTAAGATTTAGATAACAGCACTAAAGATCGACAGTTTAAAGTGCAATTTAGCTTGCCCAATTTCTGAACCGGAATCTACCGGACACAACCTCAACCCAATACAAGAAAACGTCGCCCACCTTTAAAACCTCTAAACTAATCAAAGAACACACTAAATCCTAAACGCAAATCCAAGTGCTTTATAAGCCACGAAAACGGTGTATCGGAAACCGATGCAAATAAACTTGAACTGGGGTTTGAAGCCCAAATCTTTGGCGGGCAAACACTGTCGCTGTGTTGCTACACGTTACGCTCTATGCTGTTCGACATGTTAGATGTAAATTGAGAACCAGTCAAATGATTACTAGGGGCTGAGAAGTCGAAGGGAGTTTGGATGAGTTGTTAAAAATATTTTGGTAATTCTGTTGAATCGACTCCTAAATGGCTTGTTGCTGGGTACCTATCTCAGATTCCAACGTTGCTTAAAAATCTTTGAGGTCCGGTTTGAGTTCCGCTATGCTGAAGGAACTGGATGTGTCGCTTGACATGTTGGCACTGCAACATCCACACCACAACTGTAATAGTACTTAGGTTTTGAGCAGCTGCGTCTTTTTCCTTATCTTAACGTTTTGTTGCATACAAGTCAGCGTCTTTGTTTAAGCAATCCTAACCATATTCATTTGAAATAATGAAAATAATCAAAGGTCAAAGACAGAAGAAAGAGAAAAAAATTAATACACAAACAATTCGAGTCTCAGGTGACTTCCCAACTCAGCGTAGGGGTCGGATCACCGAAGTTGTCCCGGAATTGTTTATTCAAAGCGCGCCGCGGACGTGATGCGATTGTTACATTCCGGGACGATTCCAATCAAATTTTGATTTATTCCTTTTGTTCCACTTTACATTTTCGGTAATGTCCGACTGATTTTGTTGGGTTTTGACGTGGGATCAAGTTCTTGAAAAGGGAATGAAATAGAAAGGTTTTTAGGCATGCAAAGCCCGAGTATCCCATTGTCTGCTGTGTTATCCGAGTTTTGAATTTGTCATAATTGTCGTGGTTCCTTTCCATTGCCGTTGAGTCCTACATTTTACTGTGCATGCAGTAAAAACTCCTAGGCATAGGAATAACGCCACATTTATCTATTATCCAGCGTATGATTAAGGCCTTCACGGGTTTCAAGTCCTGTCTTCTAATTAGGTACCTAAGCTTGTAGTCAACACGGTGAAGGAAAACATCGTGAGGAAACCGGCATGTCCTAGAACCAAAAATTGGAAGACGTGACAACTACCAACCCGCACTGGGCCTGGGTGGTAGATTATGGCCCACTCCCTCACAGAGAGGAGGTTTGTTTCCCAGCAGTGAGAACATTATATTCTGATTGTGTAGTCAGCTTACTTTTGCAATAAGATACCTAGAAAGTGACGCGGATCACTGCTATAGTAAAGCGTTTTTCGCACAATGCTATTTTTAGTTTCACCCCATTTTTTGCTCTGAAATATTTCACGGAATCCTCTGACGATAAATTGGAAGGCATCAGTTCGAAATTTACCTTTCAATTTATTGATGCAATGTGACTCCGTTCACGAAAAAATGCTTTGACCAAACGAAAAGCCAAATGGCTCTAGGTATAAGCAAGTACCTGTTGAAATGAAATTGTGTTTATTTCTGTTCTGTGCTCTTGATTTTAGATCTTTATTAATAATAATAAGTTCATTTCATAATTAACAAATAAGTATAATTTATAATTGTCACTTGCTTAAAAAACGGTGAAGGAAAACATGGTGAAGAAACCTGTCGCATCGCCCATGGATTGGCATCTGCGGCTGCCCATCGTGGTACCTGGGAGATATTTCTCGACGGCATGTGAAACCAAGTCAGAGGCCCATGGGCGGCTTTAAAACTCTGACACCAGGTTAGTCACCTAACCACCCGAAAAGAAGAAGAGAAAAAATAAGTTGTAGAGCTGGTCTGGTAGAGCTACCTGTACCAGAAGACCTGCGTCTTCCACACGCAGATGTGGAAGACACGACTTAGATGTGTATCTTCTACACAAACATAACAAAGCGGGTACAATAAAAAAAAAAACTAGGGAATTTAAAAATAATTATTAATACGATATGTACCTACTTGAATTCGTAATCTCAAATAATTTATACTTTATCCCCACTTACTCAACTGTCTATTTCAGCATCAGGAATTTTAAGATCTATTTTGTTTTTACTAAGTATAAAATTAGAGTTAATTATGTTTCCTTATGCTCATGTTACTGTGACATTTAAACCTGTTTGTCTTTATTTCTCTTTCATTAAGAGATCTTTTAGGACACTTTACACGTCCATTTTCCGGTCAATATTTCAAAATAAGATGGCGCCGGCATTTCCTAGCTGACTGTTTAGCGCGTTATTCCGCGGTGGTTTAATCGCAGTTAATGACGTAGCTTATTTATGAGGTATCGACTAACGTTACGAGTAGTTTATATTATTAGTCCTCAGTAAGCATGGGTGATTATGGTAATTATAAACATAATTCAGCCTATAAAATCCTGCTGACATTAAATGGGGCTCTCCCCACGTGCTCTCTATCTATGCTTTTAACAAATTATCTAAAGGATATATTATTTCTAATCGCCTTGGGGTTGCATAAATGAATAATGATCGCGTTACAATAATCTGATTTGTCTGAACAAATAGCAAGAGCTTAGTTGTCGTCAATACTCAGTATAGACGACTAACTAAGCGGTACTTGGCGTATGAAAAAATAAAAAAAATATGACTATGACCTTGATAATAATGTTGTGACACTTGTCTATTTCTCATCATCATCATCTTATAATCTTGTTTCAACATTTCATTTAAATCTGTTGTCTTCTTGAAGTACCTATTTGTCTGATCTTTCCTTAATTTTTTTTGGACCATATCGTGATCTGTTTTTTTAAAGTAGGTAAGTAGGTACAGTATGGGTCATTAGTGCATTACCAGTTTTACAAAGTTATCGCATCGTAACTCGTCGCACTTGAGACCTTCTTCTAATAAGGCATTCCACACATACACAGTCATACACACCCGTATTGCACTCTCTCATCATGAACCAAATAGAAAGAGCGCGGTATATAGGTAACAGTTTTCCTTAGTTCGTAGGCTTATCACGCCCCTTTGTCTTTTTCTGATTATAGCAATTAGAAGAAGACAGCGAATGTCGAGGAATGAGTAAGTATCATTAATACAAAGATTTAAACTAGTCAACATAAATAACATAAAAATTGAGGGTAGATTTGAAATAAAATTTAATTACTGGCTGTAATTAATTCGTATGATGTTGTTATATGGTGAACTTAGTTACGGGCGTTTGTGTTATTGCTATTAGTGTTTTTAGTTTAAAGATTTTATTCAAAATGCAATTAAGTATAAATGATGAAGCCAGGCCGAATATTGTAGCCTTGCATATCAATGGGTTTAATTTTTATCTGAAATATCCAATGAAAGCGATTTACTTATGTGTAAGTTATTTTGTTGTGATTGATTCTATTTGTTAATCTCTTATGTGGTGGTTCAAAATGAGTATTAAGGATTTATTTATTTTTAGAGAAACACTGTGAGACGTTGGGTGAAAAGATTTGAGGAAGAGGGAAGTCTGAAGAGCCGTGTAAGTGACTCAGCGACGCTTTATGGGTGGTGAATCTTAAACGAATGGTGTTATACCAACAAGAAGATTTGCTGAAGAATTCGCAACTTTTTAACGCAAAGGCATAAGGATGAACGGTTACGTTTTGCCCGGGAATATTTAGACTTTGATTGGGAGACTATACTATATTTACTGACGAGAAGACTTTCAAATCGTGTCTAAAAGGAAGACTTCATTTGTGGCGCAGAGACAATACACGGTGGTCTGACAATAACATTATAAATGATACGGAATCAGGAAGAATAAGTGTGAATATGTGGGGGTGGATTAGTGCTCAAGGGCCGAGTGAGTTGGAATATATACCGACGCGGCCCAACAGCTCCAACTACGTCGAGGTTTTGAGTGACATAATGCTACCTACAGTGTGCGCAATGTTTATCCAGTGTATGAAATTGGTGAACTTTATTTTGTTCAAGATAATTGTCCGATTCATCGTGCCAGTAGGTATTGTTCGAGACTTCGTGAGTGGGTTTAGTCAGTATTTAGATGTTAAAGTTATTCCGTGACCAGCGCGATCCCCTGATCTAAACTTTATAGAAAATGTATGGGTTTAATGGTGCAAAGATGGGAAGCACGAAATGAAAGATGTCTCGATCAGAAAAAAAAAATAAGTAAGTAATATTAAATGTTATCAGGGGAATTCAAGGGATCCACTGGCCATAATAGAAATAAGTTAGTTAATAATGTAAGATTACAGGAATGAGGTTAAGTTTCAATCTTCTTTTCCTTGAGAAAATGAATAAATTAAGCTATAACCTCAATAAACAATAGGTAACATCCAATATTATTAGCAACCAAAAATTATTTACAAACAAATTATAAATTTATTTATTGTCAACGTTTGTTATATCGTTCTTAATACGTGTATGTTTTAAAAGCTAATAAATAACATAAATATAATGTTTCTATGAAAAACTGTGTTTTTTATTTTATTAAATTACCTATTATATCTATTTACTTTATTTCTACCTTCCGTAACCTATAGTCAATGTAAATTAATGAAATTCAAATAATTGAACTCTGACACGAAAACAAAATAAAACAAAAAGAGTCGAGAGCTCGCACTGAGGTTCGAACCTTCGCCATTCTCATGCACACACAATTATTCCGACCTACTCGTGCGATCCTGCCATCGCTTCATTCAACTATTATGTTGAATTAAGCATTGCTTTTAAATAGGCGCTGTTGTCGATAATTCATTAAGAAAAAAACAAGTATAAGTAGGTATACTTTATTTAGTGTTAACCACATTCATCTGACCAACCAACATCGCCCGTAAGTAGTTATACTGTGTGCGTGTTACTGTCTGCATTGAAACATCACACACTCAGATATAGGCGCCGACCTGGCGTGCAGGCAAATATGAACATTCCGGTGCCCGGAATTTATGACCCTTGACTGTACATCATATTCTTGAAAGCACCAAAATCTGTTAAAGTTTGCATTTTATATCACGTAATGGTTATTCCCAATTTGACCACAAACATTACTCGTAAGTACACACTCCACAAAAGATAAGTAGTTCCCAGTTGTGTCCCAGGTTTTCGTTAAAGTCCCACATTTTATTAGCCCCTATTTCATTCTACCCACCACAAAACGTTCCCATTTTCCCAGATCGCATTGCAACCAGCACTGCACCTTATTACTAATCATACTATATCCGAAACACATAAACAATAGGTTCCAATTTCCTACACAGTGGCGACCTCGTACAATCTTCGAGAACTATTGACGAAGTTGTGGAGTAAGCATAAATTGTCTCTAGCCAATAGTTTGGAAACTAAATGTCCCCTTTTGTGAGCTATCTAGTAGCTCTGGGCGCAGTTGGCTTGGCTTGGCGTAGGTATTTGCTAAGTAAATTGAGACCAGCTTTGGCGTTGGCGCTTGCTCCTTAGTTCTGAACTGTAATAAGGAGAGGAGACGTGAGAAAATTTGTGTAGAGGGTAGTAGTGAAAACTGTGATAAGACTAAGAAAATCGAGGTCTACAAAAAATCTTGGGTCCTTTTGGGTTTGTTTAAACATTACCTACATAACTACGAAAGTTTTTATTAAGCAAAGGTCCACCTATATTTCGGCTCCGAGTGCCAAGCCACGTACCGTAACGATCATTAAGAATTAACTACCAGAAAAACCTACCAATTACATTTTGTATGGCCTGAACTTCAAAGTAATGGCAACGGTTGGCAGTTGTGTGGGAGAAAAGAAACTAATTAAAACACTTAAAGACTATGACGTAGGTATCTAACTAGCGACGTTTTTTTCATTTTATTTATTTTAAAACATCTTCAAGTTTGATTTTTACAATACGAAAACGTAAAACACATTTTGATAATAGAGAAATTAAATAAACACCTATATGTAGGTATAGAGGATTAATTTGAATTTTTCACTCGAATTTCATAGATACTAACCTATAAACCCTCACGACAAATTTTTGTCAGATACCTCATTTAGCTAGTAAGTATAGGTACCCAAAAACTCCATTAAATTAAAAAGAAAATTACACTACCACACAAAAGAATAAAAACTAATTTCAATAAAACTTCGTTTTTCTCGTGTTCTGTTAATTAAAATACTCTCAGATCAAGCCGACGAAGCTTTGACCTGAATCGATAGAAAGGAACATTGTCTTCGAAAGTCTCATTGTTTCATCTCTCAATACCTAGGGCTCCTATTTAGTTACGAGGAGATAGAATATTGTACTAATGTTTGCAGAGAGATTCAACTTTAAATTGATGGAAGCGAAATTACATATTTAAAGGGGCTTAAATTGGGAAGGAAAGTCCTCTCGAAATAGTCGTGTCGTTTCTCACAAACGACCTTCGTAGTTTGCGAGAAATTTCGCGATTTGATAACCGCGTAGGTCTGACAAAGGTTCTAATTTCAATTAAAGTCGGGCGGGGCAATTTCGACTATGGGGTAATTTCAACTAATGCCAATAGCTCTTATTCTACTGTATTTGTACCAAAACGCCATCTATATCCAGGTAGCTAAACAGATAATTTCCACAAAATTTCACAGATGGTGCTGCTACAAATACAGTAGAATAAGAGTTATTGGCATTAGTTGAAATTACCCCATAGTCGAAATTGTCCCGCCCGACCTTACCTTTTTCTTTAAATAAAAGATGACTCTGGTAAAACCTAGATCCTGTATGTATCTGCCTGCAAAAGCAATGGTGTAGGTGTAGGCAAATGGTTATGCTCGCCCACTATAACATGAATTATATTATTACATAATTGACGAAATATGGGTATCTGTATCTCTACTTACCTATATAGGCATGGTGCTAATATAACCGTTATGTTTCTATATTTATGTCATATTATAAATTAAAGTAGCTTTTCATGTCTGTTTGTGTGACCGCGTTATTCTTCTAAACTTCGCAACGATTTTGATGAGGATTTTCACCATCTTTTAGAGAATAATTATATGAAATGAAATGACATTTATTTGCAAGAATTCTAGTACATTACAGATGGTCTTGGATTATTTTACAGTTTCTAGATCAATTCGCTAAAACTAGCTTGGAAAAGGACATTTATTAAATAATTGAAATAAGCTAATAAAATTAAAAACATTACATCATAATTATTTAAGAATAATAATGATGATGTAATAAGAATAAGGTACTCCCACATCCTTAAGGAGTAGTGGTGGCCCAGTGGTAACGGCCTCGACTTACGAGTTGTAACTTGTAGGTCGTGGGTTCGAACCCAAGCAGGCGCTTTACTTTGTGTAAATAATTTCATCACCACTGCTCTCAAAACGGTGAAGGAAAACATAGTGAGGAAACCGGCATGTCTTAGAACCAAAAATTCGAAGACATGTGACATCTACCAACCCGCACTGGGCCCGCGTGGTAGATTACAGCCCACTCTCTCTCACAGAGAGGAGGCCTGTGACCCCCAGCAGTGAGAACATTAATAGGCTGATTGATTGACTCATCCACAGAATAAAATGATTTTTCTATAAGCTATTTGAATAATACTATGGAAATTGTAGGTAATGTATACATTCATATAAACTTACTTATTATGATAAAGAAATCTTGATGTTTGTCACCACATCCCGTTCAAAGCCAGGGCGGGTTTAGTATTGATAAAAATTATCTGTTTCCGGGGTTTCGAAAAATAGGAAGTCCAACAATGTCCTTGCAAGGTTCAAACTATAAAAGCCCCTTAGTAACCAAACACATTAATAGGTGAATATCAGGTTGGCGGGTGTAATTTTCAGAAATGGTTGAAATATATCAAAAGATTTAGTACCTAATTAGTACCTAATTGTACCACTAGTGAAATAATTTGTACCTCGTGGGATCGCAAGTTATTGCAATAGTTTTATACACCCGCCATTCTGATATCAGAATGGCGGGTGTATTTTTGTGCAGCCGAGATTACTGAGAAGTTAGATATAAAACATACATGGATATTTAGTACCTAATTGGTACCTCTCTAAACATACCTCAAGTCAAAGAAATCTCATCGGAATTCGGCAGAAATTGAAAAATTCATATTTTTATACAGAGTGTAATTTTTTTACAGATATATTGCTTGTTTGACACAAAGAGTACGAGAGCCCACGACCAAAACCATGTCGCATCGTTTTACGGCCTATACCGTAAAAAATCGTTAGTTTAGACGGTTCTGAGCCCGACTGGATGGAGGTCCATTTTTGCTATGACAAAAAAAATAGGCATACGGTTTTATCACAATATGTCTGATATTAAAAATGTAATTGGTTTCGTCATTTTATTATGAAAAATTAATTTCAAACATATTGCGGGTCATATATTATGTTGCCTGAGCGCATTTTCAAAACTGTCAAAATAAAAATTTCAACCTGTCTCTTTAGCAACCTGATTCAATTTTTTTTAAATTAATCTTTTGTATGGTTACCAAAAACCTGTTTTCAGACATTTTAAATGTTACATATATAATTCCAAAAAGGAAAAGAACGTTTTGGAGTCACCCGCGGTTAACGCACGGTGCTTGTTACGCTCCTATCTGTTACGACCTTTGATCAACAATTTGTTGATCGAAGCTTACGACAACGATGATGAGTCCGACAATGATTAAAACGATGTTTTTTTATTCAATAAGCTGCATTTTTCAAACATTATTTCAGTTTCCTTTTATCCAATTTATTTAAAAACTCCTTCAATATCAATTCGATGGTTTCGGGTTAGCTCTATGATAATCGTACGTAAATACTCCGCAATACGAACTTTTCATCATTTCTGATTATGGAAAAGTTGTCTGATTAGTAGTATGATACACAAAATTTGTCTGATATAATTTTTTTCTACATTTGAGCAACTTTTTTGTTTATGCCCAAGAGTTTTCAGACAGACAGACATCCTATGTTACCCACTGGAAAAAAAATTCAACACGTTAAAAATGGATGCAACAAATAAGTTGCTCACACTTCTGAAAAATGATTTATTCGCATCAACTGACCAATGTTCACTTGAAAACAAGATTTTCAGACTGTTGGCTATGGTTTTATGCGTAATTTTTTATTTCCTCGAATGGCCTCCTTGGTACGTGTGATGCTACTGGTCTGAAAATTGTGTTTTTGGTACCTAAAACCTATCGTTCAACTACATTCCGAAAATCAGGCAAATTACTATGATACAGTTCGGATTTGTGTTTTTCACATTATTGAAAAAGCGGGTAGGTCAGGCGAGACGTGGAGAAGTTCTCAAAAAGGGGTTTTTGATTCAGAATAAGCAAAAGATTTTATACGGTTTTGGTCGTAAAGCGATGAGGTAAAAATTTTGGTCATGAGCTCTCGTACCAGTTGAGGAAATCGGGGATTCTTGACTATAGGGATACTTAGCATCAGGTGGAATGACAGCTCACTTCACCTACATGAACAAAATAATGATTGTTTTCATTTCTATGCCACTTGCAGTTCTACAATATGGTTCTAAAAGTGAAAGAACAACCAGATTATAGGTTCAGTTTGCATAGGAAATGGTTCTATGTGAAGCTGTAAGCTGCAAATTTTCTAGGTTCTAATATTGATTTAATAATAGCTTTACATAATTATCGTGTACTTGACTGAATATATCAAACAATTCAAGAGTCTTATTATTATTTGCAAACAAAATAACGCACGGACACAAATACAAAAAAATGATTTTTATCTCATCTATTCAGAAAGAGCTAGTTTATTCTTCGTAAACAGGTATAGTTCGATTCAAATTTAATGGCGGCTCGGAAGTTAGTTGCTCTTGCTCATTGCGTAGTACCCCACCCCTCACCCCCGCTGATCTGCGCAGCGACTCGCTCATGTTCCGACCCGCCATTATGTTTGAATCGGGCTGTACTAACCCATTCAAGGCGGGTCAAAAAATCGCCCTTATTATGCACGGGCGGGCGGTCTATAGGAATAATGCAGATAGGCCTCGGACGCATCTCATATTGAAACACTGACGCCGATCGGCGTTTTCCGTAAATGAAAATGATTTCTAGCATATTGTGACAGAATTTTATTGTAGCTGAGCAGTCTACGCCATGTGCAGGTGCTGCGTAGGTACTCAGTGGCCAAGTTGCATTTTGTGTATAATTATATTTATTTAATTTTTTTACATATGTAATACATTTTCAAATATTTCTTTAAAAAAAGGATACAAAAAACTTTAAAAAATATAAGTGTTCCGCCGGTGTTGGGAGCAGGGTCCAAGCTACCGGTGGTTAGGGCTGCATAGACAAGAACCTCCTTACAATGCGAGCCGTGTCGAGGAGTACTGCCTTCTGAATCAGGCCCTTGATCCAACCGCCTAACGAGAGCCTCGAGAGATGTTGATCGAGGCTTTCGGCCATCAGGCCATTGGCCGTTACGACAATCGGCACAATGATAGCCGAGCTCACATTCCACATGTCGACAACCTCGTGTGCTAAGTCGAGATATTTTATTTGTTTCTCTTTCTCAGCTTTCACGAGGTTCCCGTCATGCGGAATGGTAACATCGACTATAATTGCGCGGCGCGCTAATCGGTCTATCACCACTATATTAGGCTTATTGGCAACAATAGTCTTGTCAGTAATGATAGACCGATCCCAGTACAGCGTGACATGGTCATTTTCGAGAACTGGGTCGGGCACATACTTGTAATACGGTACCTCAGCGTCCACAAGTTTATATTTCAAAGCAAGTTGCTGGTGAATAATCCTAGCCACTTGGTTATGCCTGTGCAAATACTCGCCGTTAGCTAGACGCGAACAACCGGAGATAATATGTCTGGTGGACTCACCCGGACGATGGCATGCCCGACACACGTCAACCGTACCGTCCTTCATAATATGTCTCCGGTAGTTATTCGTCAAGATAACTTCGTCCATAATTGCACAGACGAAACCTTCAGTTTCCCCGAAAAGGTCACCGAAACGTAGCCAGGATACGGACGCTAAGAAATCTACGCCAGGCTCATGAAGAGCCCCTATCGGGCTCTTCATGAGCCTGGCGTAGATTTCTAGCCGCCCGTAAAGCTCCTTGCTTTGCCATACCTCCTTGCGGTCATCTGTAGTAAGTACCACAGGTTTGCGCCAGTTCTCTTTAGCCATGGAGAGCGGGGTGAGTCTCTTGTCCACTGCGACCACATCACGGTGCATACCCACTTCGGCTTTTAAGAAATATTCTCTGAGGCTGCACACCTCGCGGTTGTGGAGGGTCTTCGCATTTAAAAACCCTCGACCCCCGCACTTCCGCGGGATGTACAGTCTCATCACCGAAGAACGTGGGTGATGCATCCGGTTTGCGGTCAGGAGTGTACGGACCCTCCTGTCCAGGGCATCGAGTTCGGTCTGAGTCCATTTGAGTATGCCGAAAGAGTACATCATTAATATTTATTTTGTTATTAACAGTGAAATTTTATAAAAAAAATTTGGGGGTTTTCTATTTACCATAAATATGGCTAGAAATAGTACCTAAGTGAATTTGAAGATAAACATTATTTCATATAAGTACTTAAATAAGAATATAGGAAAAGAAGAGACTCAGGTCGGCTATCTGCAAACAGATGTCAAAATTATGGCCAATTCGCTTATAATGAATGTAAACTAATATTTAAGATACCTACTAAGACCTTTGATTGCCATTCATGATTTAGTGTGTAACGTGATCAAGAGGCAGATTTTTTTTAATGAAAATTCATCTGTGAATATACCTACATACCTTTTTCAAATAAATTTTAACGTCATGTGTTTTCAGGCAACTAAATGACATCCCGGCCAGCCGGTGGAACGAGACCTGCTGCGGTCTATTCTGTAAAAAACTCACCGTGAAATGAGCTGTCATTCCCCCTGATGCTAAGTATCCCTATAGTCAAGTATCCCCGGTTTCCTCTGTTGTGTTTCTTGTGTCAAACAAGCAACATATTGTAACACTCTGTATAAAAAAAACTATTTATCAATTTCTGCCGAATTCCGTGGAGATTTCTTTGGTTTAAGGTATGTTTAGAGAGGTACCAATTAGGTACTAAATATCCATGTATGTTTTATATCTAACTTCTCAGTAATCTCGGCTACACAAAAATACACCCGCCAAGCTGACATCAGAATGGCGGGTGTATAAAACTATTGCAATAACTTGCGAACCCACGAGGTACAAATTATTTCACTAGTGGTACAATTAGGTACTAATTAGGTACTAAATCTTTTGATATATTTCGACCATTTCTGAAAGTTACACCCGCCAACCTGATATTCACCATTAATAGCCCAACCTAACTAAACAACACTAACACGAACCTTTCTCTAAATGTTTCAGTCGTGTCCCATATTGAGTGCTACCAACTCGGCCTGCAGCAAAGTGCTCCCTAACTAAGGCTAGACTTGTTATTAAGTGCTTTGTACCTACTACACATAGCAGCTGACTCTGTTACTAAGTACAGATTGTGTGGACTTTATGAGATAGGCTTGAATATTGTAGGTAATTATGTGTGAAATGAGGGACATTACGTGAGAAAAGTTTAGAAAAAAAATGAAAGGAAGACAACTACGAAAACAAAAAAAAATAAGGGAGACTAGGGTATGCTAAGATGGTTTGGTCATGTTGAGAGGATGAATGACAGCCGGCTAAAAAAATGTATTTACAAGGCAGATGCAACTGGAAACGCCGGGGACGCCCTAGGAGGACATATACTGACCTTATTGGTGATGTTCTTCAGAAAGGACAGGTGCGTAGTACTCGCAACTGGCGAGCGTGTATGACCAGATGTATGAACGTAAACGAGACAAAAGGAGTTTGTAAGGATCGTAGCAAGTGGCGTTCTGTAGTTTCTGCCTACCTCCATGGGAAGAAGGCGTGAGTTTATGTATGTATGTAAAGGAAGATTAATGAAACTGGAAGGATTGTGTGAAAGATACAATGGTTAGAAATGGCGGCAGAAGAAGAGTTGTTCTTCTTCTTTTCGTGCGGTTAGTGACTAACCTGGTGTCAGAGTTTTAAAGCCGCCCATGGGCCTCTGAGTTCTGACTTGGCTTTACATACAGTCGAGAAATATCTCTCAGGCATGCCGAGAGAGAAGAGATGTTGCGCCGACCATAAATAAATTGGGATAAGTGAAGGCAGGAAGAGTTCGTGGCTAAGTAATTACAGCCGCACGGGTCGATCCATCAGGTTAAGATACACTTGCCAGGGTTGATCCGTGGATGGGTGACCATCTTTACATACCGAGACCCCTCTGTGCCTCGGAAAGCACGTTAAGCCGTTGGTCCCAGCTGTCATTCGAGGATCTTTGACAGTCGTTACGACCAGTCTTCAAGGGGATCATATTACCCAGTTCTGGGTTGTGAAGGGCAGAAAGGCATCCGGTTAGACTAGAAGCCGACCCTAACATAGCTGGGAAAAGGCTACGTAGATTGAAGCGAGGGCAGGAAGATGGTGATGATGATGCTGGAAGGAGTATGAAAAATCGAAACACGTGGTGTACTGTAGTGTCTGCCTACATAGCCTACACCTGGGAAAAGGGCGCGCAACTGATATACGGGCTGGCAGGGACATCGACGCGAAGCCTGTTACCATGGATTCAGTACATGATTCTGAAACCCCCTTTTTTTTTTTTTTTGGGTGGGAAATCATCCAATGACTTCTCCCGCTCTGGGCGGAGCGGAAGGGCGTGTCAGACTTTTACTGACTAAAACCCACCCGTGTTCCTTCCCTTGCCATGCCAGGGGCCACGGTTTCCCCTTGGGACTACCCGCAACCCCGGCAGGCATCGGCCCTAACGGACCCCGTCAGTTTTGCTGACATCTCTTTGAGGCGCGCGTGGAACACGACGCGCCGTATTCTGAAACCACCTGCGTTGAAATTTTAGTAATTTAGTTTAAATTTTTCGTCGGTTATTTAAAAAAAAACAGCTGTTCCATACATTTTGACCGCGTAGGTATTGCACTTTTCTATGAAAGAGCAGATTTTTTTTTAAATAACCGACGAAAAATTTCAACGCAGGGGGGTTCAGAATCATGTACTGAATCCATGGTAACAGGCTTCGCGTCGATGTCCCTGACACCCTGTATGCAGTGAGATAATTATGATGGTGTTAGATAAGAACAACTATGTGAAAGATGAAGGCTAGAAGGGGGTGACTTGACTACCGAGATGACGACTAATAGAGAAGAATGGTAGAAAGGGACATGTTGCGTCGAACCATCAAATTGGGATAAGGGCAGAATAATGATAATATTGATAAGAATACTCGTAACGTGTAGTACACTGCGCGTCACGTAAAAAGAACGCTGAGCGACAGTGCAGGGGACGTGTCTGCGCATGGATACAGTCATATCCTAAAGTACTAGGCTATTGGTTTTATAATATAAGTGTAACTGTTTTATTGTAGATTCATAATACTTACTTTATTAGCTACTTAGTACTATGGAATAGGCTGGAATCGATAAATCGCTCAGTGCGCAGGTAAACGGCTAGCGTTCTTTTTACGTGACGCGCTCTACAATATAGTGTGTAAGTTTTTTTTCTATCTAAGCTCAGACTTGACATAAAGTGTGTTTTGTACTACACTTAGCAGCTGACTCTGTTATTAAGTACAGATTATCTTGATTTTATGATCTCATAAAATCCTATCTAGGCGTGAAGGTTGTAATCATGTGTGAATATGAGGGAGATATCATGAGAAAAGTTTTGAGTATGAAGGCCAAAGAAACGATGGACGGGTTATAAAAGATGAAATGGTTAGACTTAGAAAGAGAGTGAAAACCGAAAAAAGAAGACATGCTGTTTCGATCGCAAATAAATTGGGATGAGGATGATGATGATACTAGGAGCATATAATAATCGGTAGTCCTCCAGACTGAATTTTCGGTCATGGCGGCCAATCTCAACGGAGACTAGCCATCAACGCGGGAGATATTATAGTGCACAAGTTGTGGCAGACACAAGAGCACTCTCTCTGCCCTCACTCTCATAGTCCGATGGGACAGCATCCGACACGACCGGAGAGAGATCAGGCGCAGGACCAACTGCTTAGCGTGCTTTCAAAGACACGGGTGTATTGTATCACACCGCCAACTTCTAAACTCAAGGCTGTTATTGAGAAATTCTTAATGGAAAAACCCAATAACACTTTGTTCGACATGGGAATCGAATCCAGGACCCCACGCTCAGCAGTCCCGCTTGCGACCACGAGACCAACGGGGAAGAGGAGTATATAGATACTCAAGTTTCAAGAGGTGGTGTTTTATGCCCACATTCGCATGGACGTAAAACTATCGCGGCGGGATTTTATCGCAAAGTGGATTTTCAACTCTCGGTGTTGAGCCGAGCGTTGAGAATCTAACAGAGCGCATCCCAACGCGTCAAAAAAATACACTGTTGGATTTTCAACTCTCGGCGCTAAGCAGAGCGTTGAAAATTCACTGTGCGAAAAAATCCCGCCGTGATAGTTTTAATTATGTCCGTCCGAATGTGGGCATAGAACACCATGTTTCTTGATCCTTGAGTACCTATATGCTCCTGCAACTTCCCCGTTGTCATACGGGCTTTATTATTATTTTGACAATTTGTTTATTTTTAGAATTAGTTGGATTTCGTTTTCGTCCCTTGAGCTACATCTCTAATTAGTTGCGTAATTTTGTAGATACCTACTTAAAAAAACACTCCACGACAACACAGTTTAATAATACTATCATCCAGCAAATCATAACTAAATTAAACCCCCACATATTTCACACCACTCTTAACGGTACACAATTGCAAAGCGCTATTCAAATTAAGGGCAGCTTATAGGATTATTTGCGGCCGTCTGCACCATACGTAAGTGTTCGCTCATATTTGTTGAGCATTAGCAATAAAATATTACCAGAGATATTTGGGTCCCTCTTATGTTCTTAAACGTAATTGGGGACGGTATCTTGCGTAGTAATAAACTTGGTAGGGATGGTAACGTTTTCAGACGGATTTGTTTGTGAAAAGTGAGAAATTTATTTTTAGATTAGAGGGTTTTTATCAGTAGGTATTATTTAAATCTTACTTCAGCGTCACAGCGTGGAAAACAGATGGAGCTGTACGTCTTGTATAGCTCCCTCTAGCGGAGTAGTAGGTAGGGGCCTACTACTCCGTAGTCTCTTGAGATTTAATTATCACCAAATGGCCTATATTTGGTCTACTTATACATATTACATTTAAGACAACAATAAATTTTATTGTTGACTCTTAAAGGGATTTTTTCTAACCAGTGCGCAAACTTAAACACGTGACTTTATTCATCATTATGAAAACTCGTCAAAATGTAGGGAACAGCAGTTCTTTTTTCGCGATTTCAGGTTTGGTCCCATAGTAAAAGTTGTTTATAATGATGAGTAAAGTCACGTGTTTAAGTTCGCGCAATAGTTCATATAATGTACCTACCGCAACTAGACTTGAATGCTACATCTTATCGTCTTATGAAAGACTAGCAGCGCCCCGCGGTTTCACCCGCATAAGTCTCGATCCCGTGGGAATATCGAAAAAAAAAGTATTTTATGTCCTACCGCAGGTAATGTTCTACCCATGTGCCAAATTTCAGCCAAATCCGTTCAGCCGTTTTAGTATGAAAGCGTTACAAACAAACATACAAAAAATCAAATCTTTTCTCTATATAATATTAATTTTATTATTAGTTTTGATTACATTTAGTAACATTTAGATTACATATTAGATGACTGGTTCAAGCCTTTCTAATTTATGAACTGTCATAACGAATCGATCCGGCCATGATATGAGCCAACTCATCATACTCCTCAATCGAATACGTACCCCCTTACTAATAAACGTTGTATATAGCCTGTATAGTTACACAACGATTTGTCTTCTTCTTTCGAATGTCAAATTACTGACGACTGAAAGAGAGAAATCGGTGTGTAACTATACAGGCGATATACAAAGTTTATTAGTAAGGGGGTTAATGTGTAAGGTTCAACACGTCGAAGCTTAGTATGGTTATCTACAGTCAGACCTCAATAATGAATGCAACAACACCAACAATGCCCGACCACACTTCCTCAATACACGTCGTCCACACTCAAAGGGACCTCCACGAAGCTCCGACAATGGCGACAAAAGTTACAAAAGTCATTGCAATCTGCAAGCGGACGGTTCATATTGCACCGCCCACAACAATGGTGGAGCAAGTTTCACAATTTGTGGTCGCAACGTAAGAAAATCGATGAAGAGGAACTTCCCAACTATTGGTCCGGGAGACAATTTATTGGTGAGAAGAACTTGCACAATGGCTTAGTTATACGGTGTCGATCTTGATTTGAGTGTTTCTCAAGGATTTCTGAAGTTTTAAGTTCGTGTCTTCAATTGCTTATTGGCCTCTTGATGTTATCTTTACAAGAGTTTGTTAATGAAAAGTGAGGCTTGATCGCGCTTCGGGCTTTGATTTTTCATTAGTCGGATTCGCTTGTAACTTGATAGTTTTGAGAAAATCTTTGTTCAGTTTTATTGAATGAGGTCTCGTTTTTAATTAATATTCTTTTGGGAATATTGGCACTTAATTGTAAGTATCTGTATGCGCTGCTGAATAGGTCGCACACACCTTGGATGTTAGCTTGAATGATAAGTCACGGATAGCGAAAGATGATAGTTTTTTTAATATATAATTTAACGACCACGTAACTAATGCTTAAAGCAGTGGTGGCCCAGTGGTAACGGCCCCGACTTACGAGTTGTACGTTGTGGGTTCGAACTTTACTTTGTGTAAATTATTTCATCACCACTGCTCTCAAAACGGTGAAAGAAAACATCGTGAGGAAACCGGCACGTCTTAGAACTAAAAAATTCGAAGACATGTGACATCTACCAACCCGCACTGGGCCCGCGTGGTAGATTACCTACAGCCCACTCCCTCTCATAGAGAGGAGGCCTGTGTCCCAGCAGTGGGAACATTAATAGGCTGATGATGATGATGAACTAATGCTTTATGAATATTGTGTGAATGAGTACAGTTCCGTACAAACATTGATTGTGTACTGTCGCATTACACTATTATTTGTGTAAGGCGACGGAAAAGTGCTGATCTATGCAATGCGCGCGTGCCATGTAGGTACGATACATTATAATTATAACTCGAAGGTACAGTATCTGTTAGAAGATTACTGCAACCGCTTCCATGAAAAGCTTGTGAAGGTACTATTTTCGCGTTATTTTCGGAACCTATTTCCGGATGACCGTATTTCTGAGAGTTCCGTCAGTCTTGATTAATGGAGAAAAGGAAATTGATAGAATCGTGCTGTGCTTATGACATTTGATAGCGCAGTGGAACATGACGTGAGCCAGTTGTAAAACGGTTGATTCATTAGAAAACCTAGCTATAGTGTCATCACCAGTAATGGTTCATTACCTAGTACTATAATTTTAACACGTAGCATCACAAGTCCACATATAATTATGGCTAAACAGCTGATTGTAAAAAGGAGAAAAAAAAAAACATTGACAAACACAACATCTCTACTATAATCCCCGAAGTAAATAAACATCCACATTTTACCAGTTATGTTTAAGTCGTGTTTAAGTGTAATACGGGGCAAGCCTATAATTCTAATGCCGGTAAAATCAAACCTGATAACACGAACCACATAATGCATAACATAAACTGTGATATAAGTGTCTAGTCAGTAGGTACCTGTACGCCGAAGCCACCACCTAAAATATTATCGTCTCACGCTTGGCTGCTTTTAAAACCAATACACAACGCAATCTTTTTTTATACTCTACTGAACGTTAGTAAAATTCAGTGCAAAACTAACCTAACATGCCTAACTTATGTACCTGTCTGTTTATCGAAGTTTGTGTAATTTTATGGTCATTATCAATATGGTGGTAAAACTTTAAGCCCACGTTCGCACGGACGTAATAAAATCGCGCGTGATACCTAAATCGCGCGTAGTAAAATGGCGCGTGATAAAATCGCGTGCCGTGCTTGGAATGGAACAAATACAAAGAGGTACATCTGTGGATGAACCGATGACTTTGTGAACGCCGCAGCACGCGTAGCATGACCGCCGTAGAAACGGGTTTTGTCGACGGAAGAATAGACAAACTGACAGATTGTGATTGTTTATCTGTCATTTTGTCTATTCTTCCGTCGACAAAACCCCTTTTCTACGGCGGTCATACTACGCGTGCAGGAAACTGCTGGATACGGAAAGCACATAATCGCTAGAAGTGGCAGTGCTTGGGGGAGGTCGATGTCCAGCAGTGGACGTTTTTCAACTGAAATGATAATGATGATGATTCAAGGGATGCATCCAAAAATTTCTTTGTGGTCTACTGGCCTCACAAGTAGCTACCACTAATCATTTTTCGGAACCCATCGTACGTCCGCATTGCACGAAGATTCAGTTCCAAGTGATGTTTTAACGTTCGTTCGACACTCTGTTGAAGGCGGGAGAAAATCGCGCTAGGCGTTTTTATTCCGCCGCGATTTTATTACATCCGTGCGAACGTTGGGCTAATAAAAAGGTGGGTAGGTATAAAAATAGAATAAAAATACCAGCCGCTTATCCAAAGGCAATGTAACGGCCTTTTTTCAAACAGGGAAGCCATGAGCTTTGTGTCGTCTCCGTTCACGCGTAATGGCAACCTCAGAAAGTACCTTGAGAAGTACCTATAGTTGAACTTGGAAAATGCATATAGTAAAACTAATTGTTAAGAACGTCAATTCACCATCCCACGTCAATTTGTCATGTTATAGCCATGACCTACAACTGTAAAAAAATTACAGTTATGATTTGAATATATTGACAATTTAAGTTAGTAGTCAATCTGTTATAACAATTCTTTTCCATGAGTTTGCCTGTATTTTACGAAGTTATAAAAGACACACGAGTTTGACTTCCGAGTTTATTTCGACCTTTCTTCTCGGAGTAGTCAGATAAACGCCGACCTCATCTAGCTTATTTTAAATATTTTTTTAATAAGACGGGAAAAGTGATTCCGATATCCTATTTTCTGAAGAAAATATTTCATTACAATTCACATTAGTAGGTATTTGATTTGCCAGGTTTTAAAACCGATGATTATTAGGGTGACTGGTAATTAGTGACCGATACTTAAACACGTCACTTTACTCATCATTATGAACCACTTTTACTATGGGACCAAACCTGAAATCGCGAAAAAACAATCAGCTGTTCCTTACATTTACGTTCGCATAGTTCGCCAAAGTGTAGGGAGCAGCAGATTTTTTTTTTGGTTTGGTCCCATAGTAAAAGTTGTTCATAATGATGAGTAAAATTACGTATTTAGGTATCGGTCACTAATTACCAGTCACCCAATATAAACGATGGGATCTTTAAAATGACTGCCTCAGTTTCTGGCAAAGACTCTTTTTACCTACAGTTATCCTTTGGAAGTAGCACATAGGTACTGAAAAATACAACCTTTCCTTCGCAAGATGCTTGCAAGAAACAATTCAGAAAACGAGCGCAAAGTTTTGATTTAAGTATGCACACATTCGGAGTAAGAGCTTAACTGACTTATGATTAACGGTATTACATACGTTGTTCTCCAAGAATTGTTCTTTAAGTAGTTATAACGATATTAAGTTTTGTATCGTGTTGTAATATAATGTACAGGCAGAAATAGAGACTGAGGAGAAAATCTTTGTTTTTGGAACTTGCAATAAGGTGGTCGCTTATTTAACATTGCACATAAACTACGAAATACATAAATACTTTTACCCAAATCAGCGTGAATCGGTGCTGACTACATGCCCCCGCTGACAGGCGCTATGCGACACCGGTAGACAATTTCCGTGAAGATTTCACAAAATTCAAAACAAAATTCAAAAGTCATTTATTCAAACTAGACTGAGAATCAGCACTTTTCGAACGTCAAAATTACATAAGACAGTCCCTCAAAGCGCCCACCCATCACCACTTCCTAGTGCTTTAGTTGGAAAGAAGAAGTGGCGCAACAAACTCCCCATAGAAAGAGTTCCACCAGAGTTGCGTTGCGCCGTCGCGTCCCACCTGTCTGCGGAAGCCTTAATTTTGATACGAACTTGTCGGCGCTTATCGACAACGGTTTGCGCTGATGTGGCAAAAAGTATGAAAACTGCCTCCGCCGACCAGCGTTGATAACCAGCGCTTATCAGCGCCGACAAGCTCTGCTGCGTCACTCAGACCCACGATTGTTTGTGACGGTATGTTTTTGTTAAACCACATGTAACACTACTTAATCTGAATAATAAACAATAAAAATACATAGTCTTGTCATTCGGATTATCGATAAACAATAAACAATAAACAATAAACAAACAAACAATCAAACAACACAAACAATAAACAACAAACACACAAAACAAACAAACAAACACACAAACAAAACTATAAAACAATAAACAATATTTAAATCTTTATTGCTATCTCATGTGTTTTACAAGATCTCTAATAATTTATACATTTCACAATAGGGGTTGTCGCTGTCGGGCACAACAATTTAATTCAATAAGGATAGTAGGTTCCTCCTTTTCATAACAATGAATAAGGCTTTTATCTTCAATCCATCTTCGATATCAATAAAACTACGAAAACTCGGCAATCCATAAGAGTATTTTGAAAAAAATACGTATATTTGTAATCCACGAAGTAAATAAACAGGCTACATAAGTACATATATACGGTTTCAAAGCCAATCGTATGACAAATGAGTTATCGTGTCACGTGAATCCGAAAGCTGATCAGTTTCATCAGTATATTCCGAGGTTATATTGCTCAGTTGATTTGTTTGTGTTCTGGGAATTTTGCTGTCGACCGAACTATTATTTGAGGAATATATTCCGAAGTTCCCGGGAATTGCCTGGAGCATTGAGGTATCTTTCTACTACCTAAGCACGTTTTGAGTCATGAATATTTGTGAAATAAGCACTAAGCTTGTTAGTAACATTGAAACTTAATACCTATGTTATGAAACTGGAGTTTGTGTTTTCTAACGTAAATCTCTTCTCAATAATTTTTAAGTTTAACCAAAACATAAATTCCCGACGTCACCCAAAAAGCAGTCAAGCTTAATTGGGACTGGGCCGGACACGACATCGAGGCAGACCCAGGAGAAGATGGCGAGACGAGCTTGACGCTTACAGACAGGATTGGTTCACACTAGCTCAAGACAGAGAAGAGTGGAAAGGAGAAAGGGAGGCCTTTGCCCTGCAGTGGAACAACACAGGCTAAAAATAAATAAATAACCTTAAATTAAGTAGAATAATGGTCATAATATGAGAGCAGTGGTGGTCCAGTGGTAACGGCCCCGACTTACAAGCTGTAGGTCGTTTTTTGCCATTTGGCTACGGAGCCCTAAAAAGGGACATGTTGCGCCGACCCCAAATAAATTGGGATAAGGGCAGGAGAATGATGAGAACAGAAAAACTGTTCTGTGATTAATCTACATCAATGTTCGTCTCTACTCTGCCATTTACTTATATTAGACTCGCGGAGGTTTTAATAGGTATATTTAGTTAAAGCGTCTACAGTACTGTACATAGGAAATCTAAATAGGTACACACGGCTACACATCAAGCTATACATTTCCAGTTTAAGCTGACCTTGCATTGTACGGAAATCGTTTACAATGCGAGATCACCATAAACGAAATGTATAGCTTGGTGTGATGATGTATATGCTTGATGTGTAGCCGTGCGTACCTACATTATGTTAGGTACCTACTAAATCCAGCGTCGGTGATCAGTAGCACACGTAATTTAGTTTCGTAACATTTTTCTATTATACTGTTCCAGTCGAAAAGTTCGAGAAAGTTGGATGAGCTCTATATTCAAAATTTTAACAACTAGAAGTGACAACCATTGTTGGAGAAACTTCCGATGCTCGCGTGCGATGCATGTTTTTTTAGCTTTTTAACTCAGTTTCGCTGGTCACTTCACGTTAGTGTAAAAATTTTAACTTTAAAAAAAAAGTCTCTTTGTTCTACGGGTATGTAAATTGGAGTGAGGAACATGTTTTCTATCTGTTGAAGGTAGTTTTTGACTTGTTGGGACTTGTCTCGATTTTATTACAGGAATTATTTATTTATTTATTAATTAAAACTTCATGCACAAGTACAAAAAAAAATACTGTACAAAGGCGGACTTCATGCCTGAGGCATTTTGTACCAGTCAACCTTAGGGTGATGCAGAGACAAAACATGGCAGGTGCAACATAAGGGATTGATAACACGAAAATAACTATAAAATACAAGAATAAATATATACATACATACATAATAAACTTTGTCAAGAGAAATAACGATCGGTAAAGGAAAAAAAACGAACAGCAAATTCATCATCATCATATCAGTCGGAAGACGTCCACTGCTGGACATAGGCCTCCCCCAAATTGCGTATCCAGCTAATTTTGAGGCTAGATTTATTTAAAGTTTTAAGGTTCAGTATAAGTTTCTTCTCGATGTTTTTCTCTGCAGGCATCTGTGTGATCTTAGACCAAATAAAGAGCATAAATTATTAAACCTTCAATGAGGTTATAGAGTCATACCATAAAATATGTCACTCTTTTGTTCCGCAATTTGCTGCCTCAAAATTGGCCCTGTCCTAAAAAACCTACTGGCCGGAACCATGACAAAAAAAAACAAACAAAAATAGCTTGAGTATACAAACATCTCAAATAACGAAGTAACCTGATATCCTTTTACCCAATATATCCATTTCGTAAAAGGTCTTATATTGCTTAACGCCAATTGGCTTATAAGGATGGACATCTACCAAGTACATCTCATATCGTTTGGCAATCGGCCCAGCGACTTCCAGACGTGTACCTACTTTATTTTCCTATCGGTACTCGAGGAATCTTGCGAGTCTTTTCAGAGGTAATTACAATATGGTCATAAAATGGAAAAGTATTGGGCCTGTGAAAGTGGTTTGCGAAGTGGTGACTTTGCGGCTATAGCAAAAGTGGTACGGTTGACAGTTTAGACGTTTTATATTCGTTCTGTCCGCTGTTTCAAGAGTTGATCTTGAAACAGCGGCCTAGCCTTTTCCCAACTATGTTGGGGTCGGCTTCCAGTAGGTATAACCGAATGCAGATGACTACCAGTATTTTACATAGAGCGACTGCCTATCTGACCTCCATAATCCTGTTACCGGGTAAGACAATATCCCTTGGTAAGACTGGTTGTCAGACTTTTGGGTTTCCGACTACGAATGTCATTCATCTACGAATCACAGCCGGGACTAACGGTTTATGTGCTTTCCAAGGCACGGATGGTCACCCATCCACGAACCTACCGCGGAAAGCGTAGCTTAACATTGTGGCAAGCGTAGCTTAACCTGTGTGCGGCTTTTATTACAAGCCCCTAAAGTAAATGTAATTTTATTCTAATGTGTATTTAAACATGTAGTACAGTACGACACAACTTAGATGTAGCATCGGCAAAATTCGTAAAACCGATGACCATCCGAACTGAGTGCGCCTTCAAAATCATCAATCGCTATTACTGCTTTAGGTGAAAATGATCTTTCGAAAACGCAATAACTTGTAAAGTCTTAAAGCCAAATACATTCGTAAAATTGAAATGAATGAATGAATGAAAATTTTCAAATCTATGCTATATCTAAGTTGTGTCGTACTGTACATGATTTAAAAGGATTTATCAGTAGAAAAAAAGTAAACTGTTGATACAGCATCTCCAATAATTATGGTTAAGTACTCCTTACTTCTACAAAATCTCGGCGAACGGAATCCGAATACTGGAGTTCCCGTTTCTAATCTTATTCTAGTAAACTAGTAAGGTAGTTGTAGATAGGTACACACGGCTACACATTAATCTATACATTTCCAGTTTATACTGATCCCGCATTGTATAGGATTTCCGTACAGTGCGAGGTCACCCTATACTAGAAATGTATAGCTTGATGTGTAGCCGTGTGTACATACAGTAACCTTATTGGTGATGTTCTTTAGAAAGGTCAGGGGGCCTACCACCACCTCTAAAAGTAGTACATACATACATAATCAGCCTATTAACGTTCCCACTGCTGGGACACATGCCTCTCTGTGAGAGGGAGTGGGCGTTAATCCATTACGCGGGCCCGGTGCGGGTTGGTAGATGTCTCATGCCTTCGAATTTTTGGTTCTAGGACATGCCGGTTTCCTCACGATGTTTTCCTTCACCGTTTTTGAGAACAGTGGTGATGAAATTATTTACACAAAGTAAAGCACCTGCTTGGGTTCGAACCCACGACCTACATCTCTTAAGTCGGGGCCGCTACCACTGGGCCACCACTGCTCTCATCAGATTAAAATAATACTGCTTTTAGTGGTTGTGGTAGGCCCCCAGGTTTGTAGTACTCGCAACCAGCGTACGTTTATGAACAGAAAAATGTATGGACGTAAACGAAGCAAAATCAGTATGTAAGGATTGTAGCTGGTGGCGTTGTGTAGTTGCTGCCTACCCCATGGGAAGAAGGCGTGAGTTTATGTACGTGCAGTAGGTAGGTACCTACGCAAGTTATCGAATTTCCCTCGCAAGTCTTCCCACAAGTTTCAATGCAATGGTATTTAATAACATCTGGGATATTGACTTTCGATTTCTGAACCTGGCTCACATCCAAATTGATAATGAAAAGCGTCGCCTGCAAATAATAATGCACCTATTCGTTCTGAACTTCATGGTGGCGGTGTATGTTACAACTTATTGGGTTCAGCTGCAACAAACAACTCTCTTTGAAGAGTATGTTATCATTGGCAACATAACTGGTAGAACCAGCGCCATCACTTTAGTCCGGTGGAAAAGTTGTGGAATTACATTTTTTTAAGTGAAAACTGCTTTAGCGGCGTTGTGCACTTTTTTTGGGATGATAAAAATTTTAAACTAGCGTCAGGACACGGGACCTGATCGAAAATTCGTAAGACGGAGTGAGAGTAGAAATTTTGTTGACAGCGCACTCTGTTTTATATTTTTGGAATATTTTGATGGAGCTACAGCTTTCGTTCTTGTACTGACAGCAAGCCACATGAATTCCTGACATTTTCGTTAGATGGCGATAAGTTGTATCAAAAAGTTACTTAGTTTTCACTTCTATCGGCAGTCTCCAAAGACTGCCCGATGTTTTTAGGGTTCCGTACCTCAAAATGTAAAAACGGAACCCTTATAGGATCACTCGTGTGTCTGTCTGTCCGTCTGTCACAGCCAATTTGCTCCGAATCTAATGGACCGATTAACTTAAAATTTGGTACACATATGTATTTCTGTGACCCAAACACGAACGTGTAACGAAAATAAAATAATTTTGAATATGGGGTTCACTTTTGTGGGGCAGAGAAGAAAATTTTTAAAAAAAGTTTTGCAAATTGTACCGTGTGACATATCAAATGAAAGGAATTGTTACAAGGATCTCAAATATTTTTTTTTATAATTATTTAATATACGTTTTTAGAGATATTTACGAAAATAGATGAAAATTTACCATTCCCCCCCCCCTTATCTCCGAAACTACTGAGCCTAAAATTATGAAAAAAATACAGAGAATAGTTCTTTACTCATAGATTACAGGAAAACCTATAAGAAGTCTATGGTCTTAAAATAACATGGTAAATCTCTCAATATTGTATTTGCGGTTGGAATGTATGGGAAAATATGTTTTGCAACTACAATGTTAAGTTAGTTCTTGGGATAATTTATTGCTACTGCTAGTTCGACTAAGGCCCCAGTACACGTTTAACGAGCTCGCCCAACGTGTACTTAGGCGAGGCATCCTTCACTTCTCGTACCTTCCGCGATGCATTCTGTTTGCCGATTTCACGGTGCGCTAGTACTATGCCGGCGTTGTCGGTAGGGACTGCTAACACATTAGCCAGTCAGCTATATAAAGTTCAATTAATCATTTTAGACGAAATATCTATGTTGGGAAGTAGGACATTCAATCATATTTATCGCAGATTACAGCAAATTTTCCATACAGACATCCCATTTGCTGGTAAATCTATTATTTCTGTAGGAGATTTTAACCAATTGCCGCCAGTTGGAGACAACTGGATTTTTCAGCCTAAAACAAGACGTAATCCGATGGCAGTTTTAGCTCGTGCACCATTGTGGGAACCATGTAGCCTGTTTCCAATGAGCAAAATAGATGATATATTTCCTTTATTTCAAAGATACAAAGATCTAAAAATTTTGTTAAGAACATTTTTCAAAAATAGTGTTACAGCCAAATTAGACCGATTTTCATAGAAACAGAGATTTCCAGTTATCAGTTCCTCTTCCTCTTCCGGTACGCGGTTGCCACTCCAAAACGTTTCGGCCCCAGGCCTATCGGCCATCTGTTCTGCGAGCAATGTGCCCTGCCCACTGCCATATAAGTTTGGCAATTCTTCGGGTTATGTCGGCTACCTTGGTTCTCCTGCCGATCTCTTAATTTCTGATTAGATCACGACGTCATGGAAACTCTAAGCACAGCACCATTGCCCTTTGGGCGACTTTCAGCCTTCTAATGAGGAATATTGCGAGCTATTACGTCGTGTTTCTACTCCATAGGTCATCACTGGCAACACGCACTGGTCCCGACTGCGGTATGTGAGACGAGAAGATATTGCGTAGCTTCGCGAACACTGCCCAGTGGAGCCGGATTCCGCGATTGACCCCATTCTCGAAATTGAACCTACCTCACTGGACAGTTTGTCCTAGGTAAACGTTTCATTCAAACTTTATAGATTTATCAAGGTTCGATGACAATACAATAATTTAGTATCTCTTGGAGCTGATCTGATTATGAAGCCAGAAGGTGGATAGTGGAACTCTTTAGCGGCTTCTAGTAAACCCCTCGAGTTTGGGTTCATATGATTTGGTTTGACGAGTCAAATATATTGCAATTTGGTTTCGAGGGTCTGATGATGGAGCCAGCAGGTGGATAGTGGAACTCTTCAGTGGCTACTAGTTAACCTTTCAAGTTTGACCTCATATGATTTGGTTTATCCAGTCCAATATATTGCACTTGGTCTCGAGGGCCTGATGATTGAGCCAGGAAGTGGATAGTGGAACTCTTCAATGGTTACTAGTAAACCCCTCGAGTTTGAGCTCATATGATTCGGTTTGACGAGTCCAATATATTGCACTTGGTATCGAGGGTCTGGTGATGGAGCCAGAAGGTGTATAGTGGAACTCTTTAGTGGTAGAATTTGGGCTCGTATGATTCGGTTTGAAGAGTCCAATATAGTACACTTGATGTCGAGTGCCCGATGATGGAGCCAAGAGGCGGATAGTTAGAACTCTTAAGTGGATATTAGTGAACTCTTCGAGTTTTATGTCATATAATTCGGTTTGATGAGTCCAATATATTGCACTTGGTGTCGAGGGTCTGATGATGGAGCTAGGAGGTGGATAGTTAGAACTCTTAAGTGGCTATTAGTAAACTCTTCGAGTTTTAAGTCATATAATTCGGTTTGATGAGTCCAATATATTGCACTTGGTGTCGTGGGTCTGATTATTGAGGTAGGCGTAAAAGTTAGTAGTAGGTCATAGTAAAAGTTGTTCATAATGATGAGTACAATGACCCCTTAAGAGGTTGCTGGTGTTTTACAAATAACCCTGTATATATAACATATTCATCGTACGGAACCCTGTCCACGCGAGTTCAACTCGCACTTGACCGGTTTTTTTTTTTTTTATGCAATTTGATGTGTGTAATGAAATGACACACTATTAGCGCAGCGTCTACCGGACTTGAGTGGTGGCATCCTGTACTTTCATAATTTTCTAGGAGTGACTATTGTAACCAGGCTGGTAATATGAAGAGATGAAGTCTAAAGGAGGGGCAAAAAAATTGTAACATAATCAGCCTATTAATGTTCCTACTGCTGGGACACAGGCCTCCTCTCTGTGAGAGGGAGTGGGCTGTAATCTACCACGCGGGCCCAGTGCGGATTGGTAGGTGTCACATGTCTTAGAATTATTGGTTTTAAGACATGCCGGTTTCCTCACGATGTTTTCCTTCACGGTTTTGTCACGCGACTCTAGTAGAAAAATGTCTATGAAAACTTGTCTATGGAAATTATTGTTCTATCTGAGTCACGTCACACTGTCGAGTCGCGCCTGTCTGCGAGAAACTTAATTTGAAAATTCTCCAGATTTTGTATCACAGACGAAACCTCTACACAACTTTCTCATTAGCAGCGAAACATTCCTTTTTAGTTTATTTCCAGAGATAATTAAAAAAGCATATTGCTACACTTCGAGGTGCTGGATGCTTTCAAAATCTCTAAACTGAACTGGCAAAAGGAAACGTACCTACGTAGGTACAGTCGCAAGCATTTTAGTTACGCAAGATACAAAAGCGATATTCTCCTAAAGTTTTGATAGAGATATTTAATGGTGTTACGAATATAGTATTATCGAAACCATACTATTATGAAACATGCCTTTTAACGATAGCAAAGTTGCAATTTTTATTTCAAGAGAAAAACGCTTTTGTATTTTGCGAAAGTAAGGGCCGATAGAGCGATGGGCGAAAGTAGGAGCAGTGGTGGCCCAGTGGTAACGGCCCCGACTTACGAGTAGTGGTGGTAGGTCGTGGGTTCGAACCCAATCAGGCGCTTTACTTTGTGTAAATAATTTCATCACCACTGCTCTCAAAACGGTGAAGGAAAACATCGTGAGAAAACCGGCATGTCTTAGAACCAAAAAATTCGAAGACATGTGACATCTACCAACCCGCACTGGGCCCGCGTGGTGGATTAAAGGCCCACTCCCTCTCATAGAGAGGATGCCTGTCTCCCAGCAGTGGGAACATTAATAGGCTGATTATCGACGCGGCGGGCGTCTGAACGGTGTCCTACATACAAATATCCATGGTATGCGGCATACCATGGATATTTGTATGTATGGCATACCGTATGCCACACGCACGGTGCGTTCCGGCGTCGCAACGCACGTACACCGGACTTGCAACACGCGAGATGAGTCGGGGAAGGGTCTACGCGTTGGGACCCTGGAGCAGCACTTCAGTCTCACCGTGTGACCGCCAATTCAGCGAAATATTTGCAGTACGGCGCCGCAACGCATCGGCTGAACATGCTCAAGGTAATAAAGCTCGTGACTGTACGTACCAACTTTGGAACGGTATCAATAATGTAGCTTTGGGCACGTATCAGCGCAGTAAAGAATAAAACGTGACTGTTACACAAACGCTATGAATTAATAGGCTCACGTTACAGTTCTTGATCAAAGTATCTCGTAGCGGTCTTGTCTTAGTTTCTGTGAATATATGATTATAATATTATAAAAAAAATTGAGTTAGGCGCAGTTCGAGCCCACGCCGCTGAGTTTCGTGAAAACGTGCGGTGAAATAATAACTGCTATTTACAATGAATTATAAAAATTTGAAGAACAGCAGTGGTGGCCCAGTGGCAAGAGCAGTGGTGGCTTAGTGGTAATGGCCCCGACTTTCCGGCTTTCCGGTTCGAACCCAGGCAGACGCTTTACTTTGTGTAAATAATTTCATCACCACTGCTCTCAAAACGGTGAAGGAAAACATCGTGAGGAAACCGGCATGTCTTAGAACCAAAAAATTCGAAGACATGTGACATCTACCAACCCGCACTGGACCCGCGTGGTAGATTACGGCCCACTCCCTCTCACAGAGAGGAGGCCTGTGTCCCAGCAGTGGGAACATTAATGGGCTGATTATATTATGTTATGTATAAAAATTAATGTTCATTGCATTCGTATTATTCGTAATGATGCAAGCTTTCATCGATTGTGATATTTTTCAGTTTTGAGCAGATTTACGACCGATATGTGACGATATCTTGCAACAAATTTTCACTATATTTTTTTAGGTTGTCATTGCATTCCGGATGCAAGCTTTCTTTGATTGAAATTTTTGAAGTGAAAACTTCTTTAGCGGCGTTGTGCACTTTTTTTGGGATGAGTAAAAAATTTTAAACTCGCGTCAGGACGTGATCGTAAGATCCGTTGCCTAGCAACCGCCAAAGTATATATGAAAATAAATAGTCTTTTGTACCGTTGTCACTTTGAACAACTTCCAAAAATGTCATTTATGCACCGAAAACCTTACAGAACTCTGTGTGAATGTCAAGAAATAAAAGAAAAACGTTTTATTTTGTAAGAAATAAAACCTAATACGAAATAAAACGTATACTTTCATGGAACATGTTCATAAAGTTAAAAAAATAAATAAAACGTATACTTTCATGGAACATGTTCAGTAAAAAAAAAAAAACATCTTTGAAATATCCTATTATTTGTCCTTAGATCACTTAGAAATAATCAACATCGTTATGAAAATTTAATAAAAATGTTATTTTACCTCTATCAAAATCTACGCGGTGTGTCCGGGCCGAGGAAGTTTTATAAAAATGTGGCTGTTGTTTTAGTATATTGTGTATCTTACGACTTCCACGCTGACGAAGTCGCGGGCAGAAGCTAGTTCTATTATAAATCCAGACTTCAAACTACCAGTCACAGTTTTCGTAGACCACTATCCGTTGCTAAGATTAATAAATTCTTATTGATTTTTTAAGGTATTCACGTAATATCTACGCTAGAACGCAATGCCGCACTGCCACATCTAAGACCAACATTTTTTATTCAAATATTTACGCTCCAGATACCCAAAGGAATCTTCATAAAGTCCACGTGGACAAATCAAGCGAAAAAAGTATTCAATAAAACACGATTCCCATAAAATAAGTCTTTACCTGTCTCATTTGTGCCAGCCAAATTTAATACAGCAAGAAATATAGTTGCAATATGAGTCAATACATGCAATCAGTGTCTTGTGTTGGAACCTTGCCAAAGTAAATGGGGCGGTGCGTCTATGAAGTTAGTGAATTCATTGGCAGGGATACAAATCTCTATGCAGTCTCCTTGGAGAACAAAACGTTTTTAGTGTGAGGAATTTAGGTTTGTGAGGTTTATTTTGAAAACTAGGATTTGTGTTACGAACTTGGACTGAAGATTTTTCTCGGGAAGCTCTTGGCCTGCATTGGTAAGTGATGATCAGGCCGAAGGTGAAAGCGTGCTTCACCCGGAATCCTCAACCAAAGAGGCTATCTTATCTCTAACTGCCGAAACACAACAATGCTGTTAACATTGTTGTTATGGCGACAGACTTAGATAAGATGGTGGTAGCTGCCAGGCGGACTTAGAACTAGCCCTACCACCAACCAAACTGAGCAGAAAATTTTGCTCCCACTGGAAATCGTACCTGGGACCTCTGGGTCTGAGACAGGTGGCTTAAAGAGACCACAGAGGCGGTTAAAATTCTCTAGCAGCCCGGAGTCTGGTTCATGCCTGGTTGATGGTAATAGGTCCCCTATTACATAGTCTCTGCCTCGGGGAATACATACGTGATGTTGTGTTGTTCCTTTGAACAATATCCAGTGAATGATGGTCTATCATAGTAGGTACTTACCTACGTAATTTTAGCAAAATTATGGTCTCTTCCACCAAAGTCACCAATGAAGAGTTGAAGATAAAAATTTTGATATCACCAATCTGTGGACCAAGAGTGGTGGAATCTGACAACGTTACCCCGTGTTGGTCATGACAATATCATAAGTATATTGCTTAAAAGGTACTAAAGAAAGTAGAATCAACAAGTTAATGAAAGTCAAATTTAGTTAACGCAATCTATATTTAAAAATATTTAGGTATTTACCAGAGGCGCAGCGCGCTAACAACCCCATTTCTATCGACTACCCTTCGGACGATCGGAAGAGCAACTTCACCTACCACAATTTTTCATTTTCATTGAAAAATAGAACATTCAGTGGTGTCTTCGATTGCCAAATAATATGTATATAGTCAAGTATTTAACAACATTTTTTATTATAAATAGAATGCGGAGTGCAGCGTGCTGCACGCATGCGTGGACGCCATTTTGTCGTACCAAAATGTCCAATTTTAACTTTTTTTTAGAGTTGTTCCTGCATATTTTGACGTTTTAGTCGATTTATTTGACAAGTATATTACCAATTCCATAGAATAAAATTAACCATAGACCATATTAGCCCCTATGCATAGTACAAATAGAGTTTGAATCAGCGTGAACGAACTGTGTCCTCAAAGTCGCAGTGAGGCTGACTTTTTCGTACCTTATAAAACACAGTGAAGCCGGACCGGTTAATACACCATAATATTTGAACAAACAGAAACGCCTATTCTTAGCTTTGAATTCCAACTACAACAGAAATTGTTCTAAATAAGCCAGCGCCACGACGTGATAATCACGAGCTTGACATTCATATAATTCATTCTATTCACCGTTCAAAAGAAAATTATCCGTATCCTGGTAAATATACAACAGACAGATAGCTGCAGACCCCATTTTATAGAACAAAATATCTTAACTCTGCCTTGTATGTACATACTTGAAATATGCAACACCAAGACTTTTACACTAAACGAGAAGACATACAAACAAGGTACACACTCAGACACAAAACACGACTCAACCTACCATCATCCCGCTTAAAAATACATTCTACAAGTCCTCTGGTAATGTCAGTAAAAACATATAATGTGCTACCAGAAACAATAAGAAAAGAAAAAAAACTCCATTTATTTGTTGTTACTTAAAAAATCTTACTATAGTGTCGATGAATATTTAAGTGATAAGTCTCTAAAACTTGAAAAATAAAGTCTTTTGCAATTTTAATTCTAATGTTAATGTTATGTCTATGTTTTTAGAATAAGTTGTATTGTAATAATGATAAGTCCTCTCCACATTTATTTATTATATCTTTTGCTCCAAATAAATGTTTACCACCTAAGCCTACATTGTGGAATGCAATAAAGAATTGAGTATTGAGTATTGAGTATAATTGCGATCCGTCACTTACGGTCACGTGAGACGGTTTGATATGGACGACCGTAACTCGCTATCTATCGGGTTAAAGCTGAGACAGACATAGAAACATGCGTCGTCGGTGAGAACGAGATAGAAGAATATTACGCATTTTATTTTATTTTCACCTGTTCAATTAATTTTATCCGATTCGAAATTCCAATAATAATTTAAAATATTTATTTCAGTGAAAAATTAAAAGTACTTTTTTGTGTATTGATAGCGTCTCTTTGGTTCTGCTACTTGACGACAAATGGTGTTAAATTCAGTAAATTAAAAGAATGAGTTAAAATTTTTGCGTAAACTAAATTAATTTCGTCATAATTGTATGACTATTTATAGATCTGAAAAATATTCCTCGGCTTCCCCCTTCTACGAAATGTCAAGCCTCGCCTCTGGTATTTACTGAACTATGATCATCTATTTTTAGTACGGTCTACTAAATCTAAAATATCGAAATATTTGATTTACGGTTCAAACATTTTATCGAAAATCTTTGTCGATTTTCACTCAGCCACAGTAGTTAATCGTAGAGCTAGTTTTCATCTAGATGGTTCCATAAAACCTTTCTATAAAATAATAATGAAAATGCTGTCCGTTTGTAAGCGAGTGTTGTCCGTAAAAAAAAACCTAAAATTGAACTACTGGACTGATTTAGTAATTTTTTGTTTTAAAATTTTCGTAAAAGTCTGAATTAGGTTTTTGTCGAAAGAAAATTATATGAAACTTCCTGGAGAGTTACCTTTGAGAAAAACTTAACGCCTTTTTTTAATGGGATCTTTGTTATGAACTATTGAAATTTAGACAGGGCAACGTGTGTTGGGCCAGCTTGATAAAAATAACTTCAACAAAGACAGGTTGAAAGACTAGTCAGCACCCAATATTGCAATTCTTGAAGGAACGAAAAATAATAAAACCAACATGATAATACTTTTATATGTTTGTTTGTTTGTAATGAATAAATTCTAAAACTACTGGACTGACATAAAAAAATCTTTCACTAGTAGAATGCTATATTATCACTGAGTAACAGGCTATAATTTATAAAGATATCACGCGGGCGAACCCGCTGGCGGAAGCTAGTGAATAATAACCGCACTGTTTCTCAAAACAGCTTTTTTTCTGTTTTTAAAAACAGAAAAAACTGTTTACTCGTACACATTTTACCAAACGTACAATGTTGTCATGTCCGTGAGATGGCCGGGCTACCCGACGAGCTTCGACAGTTGTCGGTACATACGTAATCCATTAGATTACAAGCTCGTGCAGCGAACTCTCCATTTGTAGGGGAAGTTAAACATACCTACATGCCTACCTGCTACCTATACTTCCATAATATGTGATCAGGTTGTGTGTTAATATTTTTTCTCCACTGCTGAGCATAAACCGAAGGAACATACCGCGAAAAAGAGCAGGGGGCCTACCACAACCTCTAAAGCAGTATTATTTTAATAATACTTTAAGTGTAAGAAACAGATGAAGCTCTACAGGACGTATAGCTCCATCTCTTTTCCCCATTGAAGTAAGATTAAAATAATCCTGCTTTAAAGGTGGCGGTAGGCCCCCAGTTCTCATAATGAAGATGTTTGGAAAACATAATGGTTATCGCAAAACAATCTTAGCAGTCTAATGCACTCTTAAATTAATAACTAACGTTTGTACACCTACTCACAGGAGGAGCTCGTGGCTAAGTAACAACACCCACACGGGTCGATCCATCAGGTTAAATCCTGATCAGGCAGGCATATTATAAGTTGGCTGATTACATCGCTGATAAAAATGCTTGGCTCAATGCTGGTCCTGCTCCACAACCACAACTTAACATTTGAAAATACTGTTGGCGCTGCTGAAGATTGTAAAACCATCTTTGCATTGTATAAACTCAATCTCCTTTGTATTGTATAATTGCATAGCACATATGTGAGTACTATGTACAACAGAGCTACCATTTACCGGGTAATATGTCTTTCATTGACTTGAATGTGCCCTGGCGGCTGAGTGTATGTCATGCTCACTCAGATGTCTCGCTGATGGTGGCGTGTGTGTTGGATCATTTAGCTCCCTTCAAAATGGTTGAGCTGAATGGTGCTAATACATGAGTCATGTTCGTGAACGGGCGCCGTCAGTTGGGACTGGTCACCTCTTGGCTGCCGTGGCTTATTCTAATTTATTTTAATCCTTGAATTGTTTTATTTTTAATTTTTTATCTTTTTATTACGGACGCTTTTAACGTGCGCATCTTTTTTACATTGTTCTCACATGTATAATTTTTAAAACATGAATTATGTAACCACTATTTTGTAACAATTATTTCTTTAAAAGAGTGTCCGTGGAGTTTCTTGCCCGTTCTTCTCCATAGGTACCTACTACGCTTTGGAATGGGCAACTAGCTTCATATTTCTGACTGACTGACTCCTTGACAATTCAAAAGTGCCTGTATATGGTTTAATTGAAATAAATGATTTGAGTTTGAGTTTGAGTTTGAGTAAACTCCGCTTGCCGGGCTTGGTCCGTAGATGGGTGACCATCTTTACATACCGAGACTCCTCTGTGCCTCGGAAAGCACGTTAAGCCGATGGACCCGGCTGTCATTCGTGGATCTTTGACAGTCGTTACGAGTCGTCAGAAGCCCGAAAGTCTGACACGAGTCTCTTGGTAAGACTGGGTCTTATCGTATTACCCAGTTAGGTACCTACTGGGTTGTAAAGGGCAGTCGCTCCATGTAAAATACTGGTATTCAGCTGCATCCGATTAGACTGAAAGCCGACCCCAAAATAGTTGGGAAAAGGCTAAGCAGATTGATTGAGGCGAAGCTTAGTGTAGTAGGTACCTACTACACTACAACAACAACAACAACACAACAACAACTTTATTTTTTTTCAATTTTTTTTTCTTTTTTTTCTTTTTAGCCTCTAGGTAAATGTGTAGGTACCTACTTCACTCTATACATAGTGAAAATGAAACAAAGTCGGTATTTGTGCCTCAGTGTGACCGCTTAGGTCAGCTTTGTTGTACCATCTCACATGGGCTGCCACAACGTTGATCTACTACTACCTATTTGTTTGTTTTTGTGAAGTGTTAGTTATTTCCTACTAATATAATTATAAGTTTTACTAATCATTTTTGAGTCATGAATCAAGATAATTATATTCTATTTTATTTAAACTTCGCGATGTTTATTGATGCAGTTTTCACCATTTTTTATAGCATTTATTCCGTAATTCGATATAGCGCAGAAATCTTGATGTTTTGACATATCGTCATTGCACCCGTGATGTGTCGCTAGTTTTATATTGAAATATTTCAATAGGTACTTACCTAAATGCGTCACCAACACATTACAACAAACTTTTACTAAATTCAAACAAATAAAACCCCTGAAGGTTATCCTAAAAAGCCAAAGGCTGGGGTAATAAGTATGACGGAGCACTGGCCATCTTATTTCATATTCCGTGCTGCCCATGCACGTTACGAGTCCTACTCACGAAACTGTAGGCCTAGCACTAACGTGCGCAGTATACATGACGTTAATCTGAACGAATTATAAATTTGAAAATACTGATAAGACATGTAGCATCTTTCATCACGCTTTCCTGCAATCAAAATCAAAAACTAAAAAATCATAATCTAATTCCTGTGGGAGTGATAATTATCGTCGCAAATAGCTGTCACATATTTCGTTTTTTGGATTAATTTGGCAATATTACTGTACGGAAATAAGAAATGTGGTTACCTAGCGAACTAGAATATTAATAATGAATTGCAATAGTAACATTGAATTTGATGTTGTACCCGTTTTAGGCGTAAAAAAGGCATTTGGAAAAAGTTTCCAAATACTTTTTTTACATCTAAAACTAAATATTCGGTGTTACGATATTAATTATTGCATTTCATAATCAATATTCTAGTTCACTAGTTAGCCACACTTCATAATTCCATATAGTATTATTTCCAAAATAGGTAAATATTTGACAGCTATTTACGACGTTGCCAACTTTTACGATGCACGCTCTTAAGTGCTCGTTCACTTGCAGCTTTGAAGACCTAAAGAATGCCACTGATGCCGCTATCAACGAGGTCATCTTGTGGGCTCAAACAATATAATAATAATCAACCAAAGTACCTTCGGCACGAGAAGAAGAAGAAAACGATTCAAAAATCGTTCGACGATACGTTTACTTCGCGAGTCCGTGCGAGGGCCACTGTTCGACAACATTCGAACGTGCAAAGCTCATGTATGCATGTCAAAAGTTCGTCCTGTGTATATTTTTGGATACTATGATGTCAATTTCGGACGTTTGGAGCGAAAATAGGGTTGCTTTCGTGTTTTTATTTATTATGCAAGTGCATGTACGTTGGGATGTATTTTTTTTAAAGAATTTTGGTATGTTTGGCGTTGTGTTGTAAGTTGATATTGCAGATTTCTGGGAAAATAGAAAAAGGTTGAGTGAACTAAGAAAAAGTACCGTCAACTGCCCTAACTTACTAACTTAACCTGGCGTCCTATGTTTGCCTATAATGAAAAAGCTTACTTGTTAGCTTTTTTTTTTTTTTTTTTATGCTAGCCTGTGCTATCCCACTCCTGGGCAAAGGCCTCCCTCCACTCCTTCCATCGTTCGCGAGCCCGCGCGTCCTCCTCCCAATTTTGACGGAACTTATCCAGCTCATTAGCTTACGATAGTGAATTTTCATAGAGAGCTTTAAGTTTTGATTGCCATACAAGTAAAATGAAAAATATATTATATCTTTTCTTAATAGGCAAACATAGGACCCCAGGTGAAGTTAGGGCCGTTGATGCTAAAGCATAATGTTAGGTACTTACCTAATAAACAGTCAGAGTCAGAGAGGCTCATGGGCGGCTTTAAAACTCCGACAGCTATATTAAGCAACACATTTTCGTAAAGGATTCCGACTAATCTGCATTTTGACAGTTCAACAACATTAATTGCGTTATTTACGTTGTTGAGCAGATTTTTTTTCGAACTTTTGAAGCAAAGGATTAGCAATTTGTTTCAAAACGATTCAAATTCTTATTGATCGTGTATTATGTAATTAATGTACTGGTTACTAACCGCACGAAAAAGAATAGGACCTACTAAACTCTGGCCGCCGAGAGAATGCGTTCCTGACACCTCTCCGTTGGACACGATTCGTGAAACAAGTATTCTTTTGTACTCATCTGACAGGTGTCGGGAAAGCATTCTCTCGGCGCGGCGTGGCGGCCGGAATATATTCAGAAACATTGTTGACTGTACTTATTCCTATTTTAAATATTTATTTTTCTTTTAATTTTTATTATTTTAGATTAATATTGTTATATTGTTTGTCGCATTGCTATCACATAGTAATAATAAATTAAAAAAAAACAAATTCCGCAATAGTCCTACACCAACCGGTACCCTAATTACGTAAAACACAATCAATTCGTTTTGAAATAGATTACTAATCCATTGCTTCATAAGTTCGAAATTTAATTCTGCTCTGCAACGTAATTATCGCATTGAATGTTGTTGAACTGTCAAAATGAAACAAAAGATCGCTATCGCATTGCTTCTGCAAGATAGGTAATAACCCTACGGTACCCTAATTACGTAATACCCTTTCATTAGCCAAGCGGTTTTGCGACAAGTGCGGGTCGTGTCGCGCGTTTTTTACGCGGTTTTTAGCCGTCGCGCAACCACATTGTAGTCGCGACACACGGCGATATCTTTAAAGTTTTTTAAGGGACCTGTTTATAAAACTTATGTCGTTGGAATCGTTATGCAATAAGCTAACACATTAAAAATGAATGTGTACAGTGGTGTTTCGTAATATATTGTTAATTTTAATGTAAAGTCAGGGGAGGGGGATTTTTCAATGGAACGTCATTTAGAAAAAAAAATAAAAAAATTAAGAAAAATTTTAAAATAAATGTGATGGTCTTTTTAACATAAAGATACACTATTTAACAATAATCTATTAAAAAAAACATAACACCCCATACATTTTTTGTAAACCAACAGGCCTTAAATAAAAACAAAGTTATGACGGGTAGCCGCTGAACCCGACAACGTAAACAAAGAAGCGTTTATAAATACCTTTTGTTATCCGCGGAGACTCAAACAAAGGAGCATTATTGTAGTTGGTCTATTGTTTAGACCACGTGTTATCGCAGACAGAGTTTTAACTGTTAAAATTGTTTATTTTTTATCACTTTCCACTTTACGGCACTTCTAACAAAACCACAAAATCCGCAAAACAAACTTTGGATAACACGACATTTCTCGTCACACTTTATTCAAATCTATACGTGCATTCTAATGTTGGATAATTTTAATAGTGGAAAAACACTACACAAAGGCTTGTTGCCTAACAAAAACATTTACAAAATCAACAAAATCTAAATAAAAACATCGTATCCGCCATCTTGGGTAGCGAAGTCGGCACTGACTGCAAAGAAATGAACATTTCGGCTCGAACTATGGTCAGATCTTTGATATAGAGTTTGTTTATCATTCTTAGTTCATTCAGGACCATTCTATCTATTTAAAACCATAAACCACACAGATTATTAATACAAATATCAGTCAAAATAAAAGATTTGTCTTGTCATCTGGTTCAGATGGGGCGACATTTTACCGTTTTTGACAGCCGTCTGGAACAGACGGCTCGACAAATGAAAGGATAAACAATCAATTCGTTTTGAAACAGATTACTAATCCATTGCTTGATAAGTTCGAAATTTAATTCTGCTCTGCAACGTAATTATCGCATTGAATGTTGTTGAACTGTCAAAATGAAACAAAAGATCGCTATCGCATTGCTTCTGCAAGATAGGTAATAACCCTACGGTACCCTAATTACGTAAAACACAATCAATTCGTTTTGAAACAGATTACTAATCCATTGCTTCATAAGTTCGAAATTTAATTCTGCTCTGCAACGTAATTATCGCATTGAATGTTGTTGAACTGTCAAAATGAAACAAATGATCGCTATCGTATTGCTTCTGCAAGATAGGTAATAGCCCTGCCGGGGTTGTCCTTCCTTAGGTACACTAACATACTATGAACAGGGATGATCGTCGGCGGGTGCCTAATTCATTAAACACGTCCAACGGGCCTCTGCAAATTGGCCTCTGGCAAAGGTTCGGGACCCTAGGGTCCCGAGAATAGTCAAAACAGTAACGTTAAAGTGGTTAAAATAATTGTGAAGAGAGAATAAATGATATTTAATTTATTGAAATAATAACGTTTTATTGCATCTCCTATTTTATTACTAGCTCCTGCCCGCTACTTCATCCGCGAATTGGGCTATCCAATGCAAAACAATTTTTCAAATCTGACTGGCAGTTCCAGAGATTACCCCCAACATATAAACTTAAAAACAAATTTTACCTCTTTATAATAATATTATTATTGAAGTATAGATAGCTGTTGCCCGCGACTTCATCTGAGAATGAAATCAAATCCAGGATGAAAAGAAGCTCAAGTCCTTGTTGAGGTCATGGTCTACCATCATCCAAATGTGTTCAGCCGTTTTAGCGTGAAAACGTAACAAACAAAACAAACTAATCACTTTCGCATTTATATAAGTTAGGATTATTTTCTACTTCTTCAGGTACCTATTTGAACAACAAATTAGATAAAGAGAAATGTGGAGCCTGCTTCTAGATTTTAATTAGCTTTACGCCTAAGCTTACGTAGGCATACTTAAGTATTTAAACCTTTCCAAGATGTAAGGTAAAATCCTCATATTATTCGTCTCTACGTAACAAAACGACTCTGCTCAATTATAATATCAAAATAAACTCTGTAATTATTTCATAACATAGAACATCACGCCTGATTTACCCGAAAGGCATAGGTTGAGATCGGGGTTGCGAGAAAGTCCTAAGGGGTGACCGTGGCCCCTGGCAACGTACAGGCAAGTGAAGGAACACGGGTGGGTTTTAGTCAGTAAGAGTCTGACACGCCCTTTCGCTCCGCTTAAAGCGGGAGAAGTTATTTGAAGATTTCCAAATGAAATAAAAAATGGATAGGTTGAGATGTAAGTTCCTATTTTACACCCACATTTTTCCAGTTATGTTTAAGACTTTGCGGGATACTAAACGTAACAAACTAATAACAGTACAACTTCTATTGTGTCTCGTTCAGTGTCCTTCAACTTATTAAATTCTATGGCAAGCTTTTTTTTTTACTTTAATCTCGCCTGATGGAAAGCGATGGATGAGGTCAAGGATGGAACGAGCGTGCCCAGAATATGCCTGTTCACTCTTGCTTTGAAGGCAGACGGGTTATATGTGGAAGGGAATACAGACGCTGTCAGAGAGTTCCACACTTTGGCTGTGCGCATTATAAATGTGGAGGAGAAGCACTGAGTGCGACTGGCCGAGATATCAAGCAAGTGCGGATGATACCCTGCAGTATGCCTGGTAGTCCGGTAATAAAAGGGCGATGGTGGGACCAGGTCGTGGAGTCCCTACGCACAATCTCCGAAGTACAGTCTGTAGAAGACCGACAGGCAAGCCGATGGGCCAGGCTGTGAAACCTAGCCACCAACTTTTCAGCAAAAGGCTTATAGGTGCCTTTTGCTCTGCGTTCCACCGAGCCTATTACCATCAAACCAGACCAAATCCAAACAGGCTGCTACTGAAAAATCCCTGATGATTTCCGTTGTAAAAGTATACCAAACGAATGAATACAGTAGTGTAGCGTTTGTCAAACATACCCATCTACTTTCTGGGATAGTCGGGAAAAGGTTAATAGTGATTTACACAAATACATATTTATACAGTATACCAAAGCACGAAGTAAATATACAGTAGGTACTAAATTAATATGACTTTAAAATAGTAATACCAGCCTGCAGGCCAAAGGCCTCTTCGCATACAGAGAAGGTACGAGCATTGATCTCTTTTGGCTTTATAAATAACGTAGAACGGTGACGTCTTTTTGTTAGATTTTATTTTTATCTTTATTGTTTGATTTATTTTTATCTGCTGTATAAATTGTGTGCTTTTTGGTCTGTTTTAAATAAATGTATTTTCTTTCTTTCTTTCTTTAGAATATAGGATTAGAATCACTAAATAAATAATTGTCTGGTTTGCCTATTCATTAGTAAACGGTCTCAGTTTTGACTGGTTCTATAATTATTATTCAAGTAGAAAACCGACTGGAGACCTTAATTATACGCGATCATACACAGATGATAAACCTAACTAGGCATCAAATTAAAGTATAGGTACCTATTGGTTTTGTTACCTATTTATTATTTACGAATGACTGAACTTGACTTGATTTCCGTACGTCCTTTTCGGGTGACCACTAAAAATCAGCGCTGTGCTGTGGGTCCCCATAGCACAGCATTATGCTGAGTGGAAGCCTTCTTCTCACAGTCATGACGTGCAGCTGCCGACTATTTCTGTTCTTTATTTTGTTTTACTCTTGTCTCTTTGTATGCACGTGTTTCTGTGAAAAATAAACCTATTTTTCTTTCTTCCTTTCTTGTAGGCATGTATCAGAAATATGTAGTAAAAAATTATCAGCCATCCCATATATTTAGGTCGAGTAACTATTCAAGTTTTGTATGGGACGATGTTGGTCCCATTGAGAAAGTTGTTCATTTTGATGGTCTGTACTACATCGTTAAATATGACCATACCTTTCATCATCTTTCACACAGTCCATCCATCGTTTCTTTGGTCTTCCCCTACTCTTACTCAAAACCATACCACCACATTCATACTCAGAACTTTCCTCACGACATTTTCCTTATTCCTTTGCATTACATGCGTATAACATGACAATCGATTTCCGCACAACTTTTCAGTCACCGGTGCCACTTTCAGACCTTCACTTATGTACTCATTTCTTATTCTATCCATTCATGTAACGCCACACATTGCATCATTCATTGATAGAAAACGCACAGCCGAAACCACCTATTCTAGAAGCATGAAATTTTGGACAAAAGTATATCTCTAAAGGGTGTAAATAAAGGGATCATCAACATGATCCTTCTTCCCCTTATCCCAATTTTTTTTGGGGTCGGCGTCGGCAGAACGTATCTTTTTATCCGACTACATAACCACACACATACCGGTCAAAATCGTTATATCCATCTGATCATAAGTTTTAAACTAATGATCATAATTATGACAAATGAGGTATTGTTGGAAAAAGGTATAAACAAGAAGTTATAGGCAGACAAATAAAAAATCTGGACTCACACGTATTATGCTCTAATACGACATGTGACTCCGGATTTTTATTCCTCTAACTTCTTTATTGTTAGAGCGGCAATAGAAATACACAATCTGTGAAAACAACTGTCTACCTATTACGGTTCATGAGATACAGCCCGCTGACAGATAGACGGACGTACGCACAGACAGCGAAGGCTTAGTAATCGGGTTCCGTTTGGCAACCTTCGGATACGGAACCCTAAAAACGCTATATTTTTCAAAAAAATTCAAAATTCAAAAGTCATTTATTCAAATTAGGCTGAGAATCAGCACTTTTCGAACGTCAAAATTACATAAGACAGTCCCCCAAAAACGCCCGCCCTTCACCACTTCCTAGTGCTTTTGCTGGAGAGAAGAAGTGGCGCAACAAACTCCCCAGCAGCACAGCTGTCTGTTCAGTTAGAAAAATTAACTTGATTCTATACAATAGTATGCAAATAATTTACATTACTCAACACAAAACATTCAATAAAATATATGCCATAATGACAGCTAGCACGCGCCAATGTACCAACAAAAAAAAAAAAAAATATCGAAATCTAAACTCAAGCAAAAATAAAACCTAAAAACTAAAAAAACGTAAACAGAACTTAATACCCGAATTATAAAGCCTCCAGGCATAAAGGGCGTGCCCGCTTACATATAGCTAATAAAGCTGTAACTCGAAGTCACATAATAAGATATGATAAACTAGGACCATTGAAGTAAAAATAAATCAAAAATAGATCAACAGTTAGGCAAGAATAATATATAATCTACTGTCGAGGTCGCTAGCTAATCACATATTGCAATACAACTCATACGAAAACATTGTAATGAGTAGATCATGTCAACAATAAATAAAAATAAAATAAATTGTATAATAAAGTCAAATAAATTAAACATTCTATAAACTCATATAACCTGTCAGTAGGTAAGCTAATTCTGGAGAAAGAACATAAACATTGTCTTGAGTTAATCACAGCGACCAACTATTTTTATCGCTTAAGTAGTCATTGATAGAATAGTATGCCTTTGAACAAAGGTTGGATTTTACTTTAGCTTTAAACGCATTAAAAGGCAAATCTAGCAGAGAAGTGGGTAGCTTGTTATAAAAGGTTATACCAAGCCCAACAAATGAGTTATGAACCTTATGAAGCCGGTGAAAAGGAGCTCGTAATTTGTCTTTATTTCTGGTGTTGATATTGTGGATATCACTGTTTTTAGTGTATACGTGTATATTTTGCCTAATATATAAGATATTGGCGAAGATGAATTGTGATGCCACTGTAAGAATACCAATATCTTTAAAAAAATCTCTCAGAGAGACTCTGGTACCTAGTTGGTAAATTGCTCGGACAGCTCGTTTTTGAAGAACAAATATATTTTGAATGTCAGCGGCTTTGCCCCACAGCAGAATACCATAGGACATAACGCTATGGAAATAACTAAAATAGACTAATCGAGCTGTATCAACGTCAGTGTATTGTCTTACTTTCCTGACAGCGTAGGCGGCCGAGCTGAGCCTTCCCGCTAGACTTGAAATATGTGGGCCCCACTGAAGTTTGGCATCTACTGTTATGCCCAGAAAAACTGCCGAGCCCACAGTTTCAAGCACTTCTTTATCTAAGACGATGTTGGGTCCTAGATTTCTAACATTCGGTAAAGCGAACTTTATACATTTCGTTTTCTTGGAGTTGAGAACTAAGTTATTTGTTGTAAACCAATCCGTAACCATTGAGAGTGCACTGTTTACATCGTCAAAATCTTGTCTGTTCCTGTCTACTTTAAAAATAAGAGAGGTATCATCTGCAAACAGTACAACTTCACAGATACCCTTTAAAAAGAATGGTAAGTCATTGATATACACTAAGAACAAGAATGGACCCAGTATTGAGCCTTGAGGTACACCTAACTGAACTGGTAACCCGGAAGATTTCACACCATTAATATCTACACATTGGGACCTATTACTTAAATAAGAATTTATAACATCGAGAGCTTCGTTTTGCACACCGTAATGACGCAGTTTACGCAATAGCGTGTCATGGTGCACGCAATCAAAGGCTTTGGAGAGATCACAGAAAACCCCAATAGCATTTTGCGAGTTCTCCCATGCGCTAAATATGTGTTTCAGCAGAGCAACACCCGCATCTGTAGTCGAACGACCTTTTGTAAAGCCATATTGTTCATTATGAAGGAGGCTATTTAAATTAAAATGTCTTAGTAACTGCTTGAGTATTAACTTTTCAAATATTTTACTAAATGCAGGTAAGATAGAAATAGGCCTGAAATTGCCAACGTCATTTTTATTACCTGATTTAAATAATGGAATGACTTTACTACTCTTCATGAGGTCAGGAAAAGTTCCTGAGTCAACACATTTATTAAAAGTAACAGCTAGATAGGGGGCTACGATGTCTATTATATTACTTAAAAGTTTAATGGAGATGCCCCAGTAATCACCAGTGTTTTTGGATTTGAGTGTGTTAAAAACATTAACTACATCACGAGGTGTTACATGTTCGAAGCTAAATATACGACTACTTTTAGACACACTACTAAGCAAAAGGTTTTCAGCTTTAGACGGGGACGAAGTTAAGGAGCGAGTCGTAGTTAAAGGTATGTTGGCAAAAAACTCATTAAACGCCTCAGCTACGTCAGCTGCTTTAGTAACTAATTTTTAAACCATTCCGTTAATGAAGCCACAAATTTGAAAATAACGAACCAAAATTACCCGAAAAACCTTTTATTAACGCCTTAGTAAACAAACAAGAGAACCAACAAAGAAAGTCACAACAGAATTAATTGTAAAACACTTTAAAGGAAATTAACGAGGGACGGAAAAAAGTCTTTCAGCTTTGATTTCTGTACATTTTGATCGTGTCCTTGGACGCACAGTATAAATAAAGAGAATTCCTATCTGGTATATTAGATTCTGCTGCTGTATCCACCTGTCGGGCTTATTTAATTAAGGAATGTTTTCGTTGGCAGAAGGGAGGACAATGTTGATCTCTAATATTGCATTTGTGTATAATATTGCCAGTCTAATCTTCCTTTTTGTTTACTGCGAATGTTTTTCTCTCTCTATAGTTTGGTGTTTTTTTTGGTGGGGAATGAAAGAATAATATGACTGGATTTGCTGCCCGAATGGATAGACTAGATTGAATAAATTGGGATTAAAATGGATAGGTGCTTTACTGTGTACCTATTCATCAGTTAGCTTTCGACAATCTGCTCGGTCAATAATTTGAAGGTAGATTATTACGGTATTTTCTTAAGTAATGTACCGTGTACAGCAAAATGATGAATTTCCATAGACATCCCTGAAAATCGATGGCTATAAGAATTTGAGAAGACCAAAGAAACGATGGATGGACTGTGTGAAAGATGATAATGGTTAGAAAGAGGTGACTACCGAGATGACGATTAATAAATAATAAAAAAGACGTGTGGCACTCGGAGACTGCCGCGGTAAAGCTATTGCATACTTATGCAATTATAATACAACCAATGCCACCTAGAGGCGAGTTGCTGAACTAAAGAGACAGGGTGTTATGTTAGGTTATTTTCGTTACGGAATTTCTGGATTCGGTCTCCACGCTCAAGGCCCACGATAGAAGCTATGCAATAGCTTAAAAATTAAATAAAGTGAATAACTAATGCAAGTTGTTTTTCGAAACATTTCATACAAGAAACGTGTTTTTCGGCGTTTTTTGCTCGAAGGTGTGCGAGTCCGACTCTCACTTGGCCGGTTTTTTAGTTCCTGTTGTCGTGGACTTCCGACAATGCCTGAAGTCACTGTTCGTGAAAAGGACTGATAGGTACAAGACAGAAAAAAAAATATAATTAAAAGGGGAAAAATACACGAGTATAGAAACTTTCAAGGTAAGACTAACTTTATAACACATGTTTTCTTCATTTTCACATCAACCACGCAGAACAAGCTCTTCATAAATTTCACAACAGCTACCAGGATCACAAAGGAACAGGGCTCCTCGTTTGAGCTCAATTTAATTACACTACATACAAATCTTTGTGCACATACATTTCTAGTATATTTTACACAAAGTTTCATCTGTACAATTGTAGTACTTGCTGAATAATATATTTTTACTTTGCGTCCAGTTGTCGAGCGGACTGGGATACTTCTAATTCACTCGCTTCGTACGAATTGAAGGAGTCACGGATTTTTTTTCTTGTTATAATTTGTCTGAGTTTAAATCGATGTTTTTTAAATTGAGTAGTGCTCGAAATGGAATGGCTAGCTAGTAAGGTACTACAGGGTGTTAATTATATATATCTTAGGTACCTACTACTTGGGATTTATTATTTAGAACAGCCATTATGTTTATTATATTATGGTATTTCAAGGTTATCCATTCTTTACCGGGCACACTGTATATAAAAAAAAAAAATAGATTTTATTTAGCTCAGTGCTAGTGATCGTACCAAACACGTACCGAATTCTGCGCCGAGTTCATTTAGATTGCCAATGCCATCGACAAGCTACGAAGAAGTTGCGTGCTTTTAGAGAAGCATAATTTTATTATGTCCAGCAGTGGTGCCAAATATTGATAAAATAAGGTCTATATTTGCAACTGCAACTCTTTTTTTCTTTCTTTCAACTGGGTTTATAGACAACTAGCTTCCGCCTGCAGCGGCTTCTTTCTCTAAATTATAGCTTACTATAGTATGCATGTATTATTCTTATAAACCTTCCTCTTGAATCACTCTATCTATTAAAAAAAACCGCATCAAAATCCGTTGCGTAGTTTTAAATATCTAAGCATACATTGGGACAGACAGCGGGAAGCGACTTTGTTTTATAATATGTAGTGATGACTAGCTGTTGCCCGCGACTTCGTCTGCGTCTATAAGCGTGTCAAGAATTTCATATTTTTTTTATAAAATTAACCAGGACTAGCTTTGCCTGCGGCTTCGCCCGCGTGGATGTCGGAAAATATCCCACAGGCACGTACTACCGGGATTAATATTATTACTTGTTATCCAGGTAAACAATGAATTAATTCCGTAGTACATTGTGTTCATGTAGGTAACTCTATTGGTTTACGCGGCACGGCAGTAAACCTCCCAGTCGGCATGATTTTTTCCGACATCTTCAACATTCATCGTCATATTTCTGCCAATTTACACAAAACCGCAATGAATTATACACCTAAACCTTCCTCATGAATCATTCCATCCATTGGTGAAAACCAGATGAAAATCTGTTCCGTAGTTTTTGAGTTTATCGCGTTCAGACAGACAGATGCGGCGGCGGACATTGTTTTATAAAATGTAAGGATGGATAACCTAACCCAGATTATGGTGGACTCATGTGCCAAATCCGTTTAGCCGTAAAACTAGCATATGTTCTTCTCCAGGTCCCAGGATACATATTTTGTACCTTTCATAACGATTGGTTCAGTTGTTTCGTCTTGAAAAGGTAACATACAGATGGACAAAGCTGCTTTCGCATTAATAATATTATGAGCAGAGTGAACAAGAGTCGGAATTTATAAAAGAAAGATAACGACCACAAACTAAAGGTTATAATTCTATAAGCACATTTACAAAATAGATCTTAATTTAAACACAAGTAACTAAATACGCCTAGCTAAAACTCGTCCTAACACTCTAAGCGCCCGAAACGAAATGACCGAGGAAATGAGCTCGCCGCTTCAGCTGCCCGTTTGCCCCTCTCTTGCGCTCGTGTAGTCATTCAGCCGCTACGCCTTCAATCGCAGGATTGTCCGCTAACAATATTTAATAGTTTTTCCATACTGGATAATGTAGCATTGTTTAGCAAAAAATATAACCGTTTTTCTTAGTAAATAAGCGAGTGCAAATACACACAGTCTCTAGTATATTTATAGAAGCTGTTTTGCTATTATGTGTGTTTTATAAACTAATGAGACATGGTTTACACAAGAGAATTGATGTCAAAGCTTTTGCTCAACACAAAACTGTAGGTAGTAGAAACTAGAAATAATTGGTCGATATTCTCTCACTAAAGTAACGACTATTATTTTTAACCGACTTCCAAAAAGGAGGAGGTTCTATGTTCGACTTTATGTATGTTTTTTTTTTATGTATGTTCACCGATATCTCCGCCGATTGTGGACCGATTTTGAAAATTATTTTTTTGTTTGAAAGGGTAAGCTCCCGAGGTGGTCCCAATAAATTTTATTAACTTTGCTTAGATAGTATTTGAGGTAGCTTCATACATACATATTTTTCCCACTTAGTTTATATGGACGATATGATGATAACTTCCTGTCACTGTTATTTATTGTAGTTAGTGGTATTGGATATTGTGTGGGGTAGGTACCACAACTAAAAAGTGAAAAATTAAAACTTTTTACAAAAAAAATGAAAACCTACTTCCAAAAAAAAACCACTACAAAGTGAAAAATAACTTTAATTTAGGAAGTCGGTGGCAAAAAACGAAAATTAAAAAACAAAGACGCCGACTTCCGAAAATAAAGTTATTTTTCACTTTGTAGTGGTTTTTTTTGGAAGTAGGTTTTAATTTTTTTTGTAAAAAGTTTTAATATAGAGAAAGAATAAGTTTTCTTCTTTTTCGTGTGGCTAGTGACTACCCTCGTGTCAGAGTCTTATGCCGCCCATGGGCAGTCAGAGGACTTGGCTTCACATCCTGTCGAGAAATACCTCTCAGGCATGCCGGATTCCTCACGATGTCTTCCTTCACCGTTTTTGAAGCAAGTGATGATTATACGATACGCATAATTATGAATCCGAAAAGTGCGTGCATTGGGTTTGAATTCGAGACCTATGAGTTGGTAGTCCGACGGTCACACCACTAAGCTATAACGCACCATACTTGTACACTATGTGTTGCTTACACCTGTCCACGTCCAGTACCCTAATTACGTAATGCACAATCAATCAGAATCTGAATCGCTTTGAAACAGATTCCTAATCCATTGCTTCAAAAGTTCGAAAATAAATTCTGTTCAGCAACGTAAATAACGTTGTTTAACTGTCAAAATGAAACAAATTAATCGGAATCGTTTACGAAAATGTGTTGCGTAATTAGACAGCAGGTTTCATAGTCATGCTAGCCACTTCTAGACCAACCGCCTCTGTGCTGTCCACATCCAGGAATAGTCACGCTGTTTCCTTTAACTGTTAAACAATAGTGCCTTTCATTTATTAAAAGTACTTAATTATGTAACTGAGAGCAGAGTCGTGGCCGCGACTTACGAGTTGTAAGTCGTAGGTTCGAGCCCAAGCAAGCACTTTATTTTGTGTAAATTATTTCATCACCACTGCTCTCAAAACGGTGAAGGAAAACATCGCGTGGAATCATCGACCAACCCGCACCGGGCCTGCGTGGTAGATTACGGCCCACACTGCTTTGAACTGAACATTATATGCTGATTTTGCTACATAGGTAACTGGCTGGCGTTTTAATTTAGCGGATTAATTAGGTACGTAACATATTCACAATCCCAAAGGTATTAATTTTGTCAATTCAGCAATATTCATTGCGTTACGTAGTCGAGTAGACAATTTTTTTTATGAAGCAATGGAATGTGAATTTCTTTCAAAGCCCTTCGAATTGTGACCGAATTGGTTACGCAATTAGGTATTGACTCATATCTATGATAGTGCTTAAACTAGGCTACCGAGAATCGATTTAGAATTTAGTAGGTACATTTATTTATACATAAATTCAATGCGTACGCCTCACAAAAGATAGCAATCAGTCCTTGTGAACTATTGAAACACGTACGTACGTCTGAATACTTACACAAGTCGCGTTTGGTTCTCAAAGATATTGAAATTCATAGGATTCATAAGCTATGTATTATCTGACTTCTAGTTACGGGTTCTCTAACTTTAAAGGGCGGTTCAGTTGAATAGTATAATTGTTTACTCGTAGTTATGTTTTGCGGTTTCTTGTAGGCTACAATATAGAATGATAAATGAATGAACGAGCTCGTGGCTAAGTAATAACAGCCGTACAGGTCAATCCATCAGGTTAAGCTACGTTTGCTGAGGTTGGTCCGTGGATGGGTGACCATCTTAACATACCGAGACTCCTCCGTGCCTCGGAACGCACGTTAAGCCGTTGGTCCCGGCTGTCATTCGTGGACAGATGTTACGGGTCGTCAGAATTCTGAAAGTCTAACAACCAGTCTTACCAAGGGGTATCGTATTACCCAGTTACTGAGTTGTGGAAGGCAGTCGCTCCATGTAAAATACTGGTATTCAGCTGCACCCGGTTAGACTGAAAGCCGATCGGAACATAGTTGGGAAAAGGCTAGGCAGATTTGATTGAATATTGGCTTCCATTTAAATTCTTATATAACCCAAGTAAGTCTGGAATCTTGAGTAAGCGTGGTGGATAATGCTCGTGTATCAGAAGAAGCCTTGCCCTGCATTGAGACGGTAATAGGCTGGTATTATTATTACCAGGACGGTGAAGTAAGAAATGAAATGAAAGTGTTTTTTCTGTACATAGGATAATGGAATCACTTTTACTCGTCATATAAAAATATAAAAAAATGGCTAGATGAGTTCGGCGTTTTCCTATCTGACTACTCTGAGAAAGGCCGAAACAAACTCAGAGGTCACAGTTTCTTTAAAGTCCAGACATAATCTTGGTCAGGCCATATGAGGACCATGTAGGTTAGTGTCTGAAACGGCCTTTTGAGGAAAGAACCACACAGATTTGAGTGAAACTGTCCAGTCAAGAAGTCAGTGCAAGAAGAACTGTCCAGTTATTACCTATTACTCTGAAACCCAGTGACCGTAGTAATGGCCTCGACTTACGAGTTGTAGATCATAGATTCGTACTCCGATAGGCACTTTACTTTGTCTAAATTATTTCATCACCACTGCTCTTAAATCGGTGAAGGAAAACATCGCGAGGAAGCCGGCCTGTTTTAGAACCAAAAATTTGAAGACATGTGACATCTACCAACCCGCACTGGGCCCGCGTGGTAGATTACGGCCCATTACCTCTCACCGAGAGGAGGCCTGTGTCCCAGCAGTTGGAACATTATGGGCATAAAAATATGCTATTCCGAAGGTGCTTTAAAATCAATTTTAGTAGGATAGAGTTCAACGTTCGTTGGAAAATACTATCAACGTGGTATTTATTTCTGGTAGGAAGCCTATATGTATACTAAATTTTCTTAATATGGGTGGTGCGGTGGTAAGATTGCAAGCGCAAAAGAGTATTTTCTGGGTTATCTACTGGAGGCCAATTCTCGCGTTTACGCTCGTTCTAGTCGAATTCGAACTGCCGCTCGTCTTCCTAAGTCGCTTATAAAATGGTGACTTTCCGTATTCTAGTCATTCGTACAATAAACGAGTCGAAGGAAAAAATGTTGTCATTATACGTCGCGCGAAGCGATCCATTTCACAAAACGATGCTACTTTTCAAACGCAACCATAGATGTACTTCTTGAAGTATATTAAAAATGATAAGCGTATAAAAGGTGATAAGCGTATATAAAGGTTTTGGGCAACTTTTTATTACTTACATAAACGTTTATGAATCCTACCATCATAATTATTGATTTCGTAACTCCATTAATATTTTATTATTAACATTAAAATAAGTTCTCATGCAACGGAATGCATGGCTGATGTTTATTTGTCAATGTCAAAGATATTTGTCACGTCAAATTAAAGTTATAATTTCTGTTTGTTTACATTGGTAAACAAGTAATTAAATAAAAACAGGATAACTGCCAATGATATTATAAGTGATCTGAGGACTACCACAATAACATCAAGACTTATCAAGATGGAGAAAAAGAAGAGGAAGTATGGTTGTCGTAAAGAGTGCGGTACTGCAACAACTGGAGCGTCCTGCTGCTCTAACGACGCTTGTATAACTACGTGTCCCGGTTATATTACTTTAAAAAAGCCCAAAAAATAGTTGGGAAATTTTGTGAAAACAAATTTCGCGTCGTCACAACACAAATTCAAATTTCTTTGTGGTCAAAGTACCGCACAAACATCTTTCGAAATTCATGAAGACTGGGCGAGAGAGGAAATGGTCCGGCGATTCCTAAGCTCCTGGACAGCTGACGATACAGGACGCTGACTATTCGTGTAAACTTGTGATTATTATAATGTATTGTTTACGTATAGTATTTTTGTTAGATATATAACTTTTGAATTGAAAAAAATTAAATAAAAACATTAGAAATCTTATTGTTTGAAATGCTTTTGAAATACTGCATCATGTTAGTGGTACAATAATAATAGGGGCGTAGGTCATATCATTTCATTCTAGTGACAAAATAATCGACTCTGTAAATTCAGTATTGTATGCGCTGCTGAATGGGTCGCACCCACCTTGGATGATAGCTTGAAATGATAAGTCACGGATAGCCAAAGATGATGGTTTATTGAATATATTTATCTACCAAGTAACTAATGCTATATGAATGAGTACAGCTGACTATGAATGCTGATCGTGTACTGTCACGTTACACTATAATTTGGGCAAAGTGACGGAAAAGTGCTGATGTATGTAGTACGTGCGTGCCTAGTACGATACATGACTCGTACAAGTATACACTCAAGTAAAACCACAAAAAAATCGGCACTGATTTGACCTTAGCTCTTTTTCTCTCGATGTCTGTGGATCCAACCGGGAAATGTACAGGAGCAAGGTGGGGGCACCGCGTTTGTTGCGGCTGCATCGGGTTCGACCTTTCTTGCCCTCAACCAAAGTAAAACCCTCCTGGTCCACATGACTGGTTAAGGAGTCGACAATCTTGAAAAATGATTTTTAAGTAAAAAAAAATTCGAGCACCACTTATACGTATTTCATAAACATTTATCGAAAAATAATTCTTTATAGATTTCGTAACAAGTTGTGTTATACTTAAAGTAAATAATGATATAATCATTTATATCTTGAACGTGTTTAGATGTGCTGAACGCGTTCAATTTCATTGGTGAAATACGCCCTATTACTGAATGTTTTCTTTGTTCTTGGCTCTTAAGGCGCGGGACATACACAAAGGGCGAGTGGCGCGAGCGTTGTGTTGGACCAGCGGGCGCCGCCGCGCGGGCATTGCACCGCCCGTTTCATCATCATCATCATATCAGTCGAAAGACGTCCACTGCTGGACATAGACCAAGCACCGCCACTTCGACCATTCTGTGCTTCCCGCATCCAGCGGATTCCTGCGGCCTTTACAAGGTCATCGGTTCATCTTGTGGGAGGCCTTCCAACGCTACGTCTTCTGGTACGCGGTCGCCACTCCAGAACCTTTCACCCCATCAGCCATCTGTTCTGCGAGCAATGTGTCCTACCCATTGCAAGTTAAGTTTGGCAATTCTTCTTGTTTGGTTTGGCGGATACGATCCTGCCATCATCGGTATTTAGTTTTGCAAACTGACTCTGCCCAATAAACAGATCTCTAGCAAAGACCTTGGAGTCTTTATTCCGCTCTATCGCGTCCTTAGTGTGGTCTGCACTAAAACGGCGAATGTCACTTTTCAAGGACTTAGAGATCCGTCTACTGAGCTGCCGGGTACTTTAGCGCATCATCTGAAGACTGGAGGATCATCTCGCGCCTCTCCTTCATGAGCTGTATAGTAGGATCAGAGAGCTTCTTGTTTCTATTTGTACGACGGGTCTTAAAGATCTTGAACCCGACCGTATGGATAATTTCTAAAATCGTCCACGGTGCTCCCTAGGCACTTGAAACGATTCTGAAGTTTGAGCTGAAAGCTCTCGGGGTTTAGGACTTGGGTAGTTGCCGGGCGGAGCGTAGACTTCATCAGTCGAGATCTTTCCAACTTGACTTTTAAAATCTATATGCCTCTTACTATGCGGTGATCACTTCCGGTTTTCACCGCATTGATCACAGAGACATAATTGAATACTTGCTTTTTGTGGACATTATGGAGTCAATCTCATTTTTGTTGCACCATCAGGGTTCTGCCAGGTCCACTTTCTGTGCTGACGTTTTCTGAAGAAGGAGTTCATCATAAAGAGGCTTTCCTTCTCCATAAAACTGGCAAGTACAGCTTGGCCAGAAAGAGTAGAAATTAAACAAATATGAACTAATTTTTTCTACACATGGCAACTCGAAAGAAATGTCAAACATCAGTCAAACTATCACAACAAAAAAGTGTATTGTGAAATAATTTAATTTTTCGTAGCTATTAAACGTATTAGTCGGTGAATTATTATTGAAAATGGGCAAGACGATAAAAAGTGGTGCCAGAGAAGTTATTTACAATGTTTTTAAGAGGTGTTTGGCGGAATATCATGCCGGAAAACTTCTAACAGAATTGGATGACCTTTACAAACGAGTTGCTGATATGACAGGTATTTATTCACTCTCATTTTATATTATATATATAGTTCATGATCTAAGTTACAGTTAAAGTCGGTTAGGTCTTCAAAAAATACCACATCATCGAAGTTTTTTACGGATTTAATATAATTTTAGAGGTTATGTTTACATCGGGTTCACAATGACTTTGTATAGAGCGACTGCATTTTTTGATCGTCACGCACGTCATTCTACATTAATGTTTTATTTTGATTACAGGAAAATCAGAAAGCACTGTTCGACGCATAATAAACGAAGGCAATAAAAACGAAGGCAAATTCATAACACCAGCCAAGCATAGAAAAGGACGTTCAAAAATAGAGATGGACGATTTTAGTGTCTGTGCGATTCGTCAGAAAATTCAGTTTTCTTACACCGTACAGAAAATAGCACCAACTTTGCGAAAGTTGTTGGCTGTGGCAAAAGAAGAATTAGATTACAAAGGAGGCCGTGAGAAATTAAGGCAAATATTACATGCCATAGGCTTTTCATACAAAAAATGTTCGACAAATAGAGAATCGCTAATAGAAAAACCTAATATAGCAGCAAAAAGAGAAAAATATTTAGAAATTATAAAAAGAAATCGGGATTTGCCTGTTGAGCTACAAAAACAAATTGTTTACTTGGATGAAAGTTACATCCATAGTTCTTATAAATTGAGAAAGTGCTGGCAATCCATTAAAATCAAAGGCATAAAACATGATATATCAAAAGGAAAAAGATGGATAATTGTCCATGCTGGAACTGCCAATGGATTTGTACCCAACGCTTTACTAATATTTAGTGGTACTAACAAAATGGAAGACTACCATTCAGAGATGAATTCTCACAATTTTACCAAGTGGGTGACAGAAAAACTGATCCCAAACCTACATGAGGCCTCTATAATTATCATGGACAATGCGCCTTATCACAGTGTGGTGCAGAACAAGGCTCCAACATCAGCTTCCCGAGTAGATGAAATAAAACTGTGGCTGTTAGAAAATAACATCCCGTTCGAGCCATCAACAAGAAAGCCAGCATTATTAATGCTTGTTAAAAAGCACAAGCCAGAACCAGTATACCAAATAGATGAGTTGTTGGGGGAACATGGTCATGAAGTGGTACGGCTTCCTCCGTACCACTGTGACCTAAATCCTATCGAGCTCATCTGGGGCATAGCAAAGCAAAAAGTTGCTGCAAGTAATGTGGGAGGAGCAATTGACATAAAAAAAGCAACTGAGGAAGCTTTTAATAGCATTGGTCCTGAAACTTGGAATAATTGTGTCGAACACATAAAGAAAATAGAACATGATTACTATAAAAGGGGAAGAACACTCTATGAAGATATAGATAGACTGGTAATTCGTGTTGGTGAGGACAGCAGTGACAGTAGCTCAGATTCTGAAGATGATCAAGAACTTGGATCGGACATGTCAGGTGTAGAGTATTTAGATAGTGACTAGAAAAAATATTGTTACTATATTCTATTCTAATAATATATCTTCATAGAGTGTTCTTCCCCTTTCATAGTAATCATGTTCTATTTTCTTTATGTGTTCGACACAATTATTCCAAGTTTCGGGACCAATGCTATTAAAAGCTTCCTCAGTTGCTTTTTTTATGTCAATTGCTCCTCCCACATTACTTGCAGCAACTTTTTGCTTTGCTATGCCCCAGATGAGCTCGATAGGATTTAGGTCACAGTGGTACGGAGGAAGCCGTACCACTTCATGACCATGTTCCCCCAACAACTCATCTATTTGGTATACTGGTTCTGGCTTGTGCTTTTTAACAAGCATTAATAATGCTGGCTTTCTTGTTGATGGCTCGAACGGGATGTTATTTTCTAACAGCCACAGTTTTATTTCATCTACTCGGGAAGCTGATGTTGGAGCCTTGTTCTGCACCACACTGTGATAAGGCGCATTGTCCATGACAATTATAGAGGCCTCATGTAGGTTTGGGATCAGTTTTTCTGTCACCCACTTGGTAAAATTGTGAGAATTCATCTCTGAATGGTAGTCTTCCATTTTGTTAGTACCACTAAATATTAGTAAAGCGTTGAGTACAAATCCATTGGCAGTTCCAGCATGGACAATTATCCATCTTTTTCCTTTTGATATATCATGTTTTATGCCTTTGATTTTAATGGATTGCCAGCACTTTCTCAATTTATAAGAACTATGGATGTAACTTTCATCCAAGTAAACAATTTGTTTTTGTAGCTCAACAGGCAAATCCCGATTTCTTTTTATAATTTCTAAATATTTTTCTCTTTTTGCTGCTATATTAGGTTTTTCTATTAGCGATTCTCTATTTGTCGAACATTTTTTGTATGAAAAGCCTATGGCATGTAATATTTGCCTTAATTTCTCACGGCCTCCTTTGTAATCTAATTCTTCTTTTGCCACAGCCAACAACTTTCGCAAAGTTGGTGCTATTTTCTGTACGGTGTAAGAAAACTGAATTTTCTGACGAATCGCACAGACACTAAAATCGTCCATCTCTATTTTTGAACGTCCTTTTCTATGCTTGGCTGGTGTTATGAATTTGCCTTCGTTTTTATTGCCTTCGTTTATTATGCGTCGAACAGTGCTTTCTGATTTTCCTGTAATCAAAATAAAACATTAATGTAGAATGACGTGCGTGACGATCAAAAAATGCAGTCGCTCTATACAAAGTCATTGTGAACCCGATGTAAACATAACCTCTAAAATTATATTAAATCCGTAAAAAACTTCGATGATGTGGTATTTTTTGAAGACCTAACCGACTTTAACTGTAACTTAGATCATGAACTATATATATAATATAAAATGAGTTAACGATGATTTAACGATTTTCCACATTCAAATTTGGCCATTGCGTAAAAGTGGTGCCTTTTGTTTTTTTGGCGGCTGTCGATAGGATATGAAAAATATGATGTAGAATAACATAACAAATAAATTATTGTATGGGGTCTTATATCATAAACTCAGTCTGAACTGAGATATGGGTGATAAAAGGAAAAACAATACTATTGTAAATATGCCTTTGTTTTTTGGCGGCTGTCGATAGGATATGAAAAAAGTGATGCAGAATAACATAACAAATAAATTATTATATGGGGTCTTATATCATAAACTCAGTCCGAACTGAGATATGGGTGTTAAAAGGAAAAACAATACCTACTATTGTAAATATGCCTTTTGTTTTTTGGCGGCTGTCGATAGGATATGAAAAAAGTAATGCAGAATAACATAACAAATAAATTATTATATGGGGTGTTATATCATAAACTCAGTCCGAACTGAGATATGGGTGTTAAAAGGAAAAACAATACCTACTATTGTAAATATGCCTTTTGTTTTTTGGCGGCTGTCGATACGATATGAAAAAAGTGATGCAGAATAACGTAACAAATAAATTATTGTATGGGGTCTTATATCATAAACTCAGGCCGAACTGAGATATGGGTGTTAAAGGGAAAAACAATACTATTGTAAATATGCCTTTTGTTTTTTGGCGGCTGTCGATAGGATATGAAAAAAGTGATGCAGAATAACGTAACAAATAAATTATTGTATGGGGTCTTATATCATAAACTCAGTCCAAACTGAGATATGGGTGTTTATAGGAAAAAAATACTATTGTAAATAATTCAATAATTAGCACTTGAAGTTAGTTTTAACGTTGAAGGAACTCGTGGCTAAGTAATAACAGCATGGGTCGTTCCATCAGGTTAAGCTACGCTTGCCGGGGTTGGTCCGTGGATGGGTCACCATCTTTATATAGCGAGACCCCTCCGTGCCTGGGAAAGCCAGTTAAATCGTTGGTCTCGGCTGTCATTCGTGTATCTTTGACAGTCATTACAGGTCGTCAGAAGCCCGAAAATCTGACCAGTCTTACCAAGGGGTATCGTTACTAGGTTGTGGACTTGTGGAGGTCAGATAGGCAGTCGCTCCATGTAAAATGCTGGTATTCAGCTGCATCCGGTTAGACCGGAAGCTGATACCAACATCATCTAGCTAACGAAGAGTATTTGCATAGACACAACCTTGTAGCCAGGATTATCCACCAGCAACTTGCTCTGAAATACAGCCTTGTGGAATCGTAATTACCGTACAGGTATGTGCCCGACCCAGTTCTCGAAAATGGAAAAATCACATTGTACTGGGATCGTTCCGTCATCACTGACAGGACTATTGTTGACAATAAGCCTGATATAGTGGTGGTGTAGTGTAGTATCAAGTATCTTGACTTGGCTCGGCGAGGTTGCCAATTCAAGATACTTGATACTATCGCGAGGTTGTCGCGAGGGACCGTTATGTCAATGATCATTGTGCGCCGCTCTACTCGATCCACCACCACCATGCTCACCATAATAGCTTCGAGCTTGTTTAATCTGATAAGTACCAAGAGCATATGAAATAAGGTCATATAAGAGTTGGAAAACTATTTAGTTCCGTGTGTCCTGCGGTTATTGCTTGAAATATAGGTAGCTCTGTGAGCAATCATTGTGCCGATAGTCGTATCAGCCAACGGCTAATTACCAAAAGCCTCGACCATCACCTAAGGAAGCTCTCGTTGGGCAGCTGGATCCAATTTTTTACATTTTTAAATGTTTTTATATTCAAATATTCAAAAATGAATAACATTTTCAACAATATGTATAAAGTGAAATAAAGGAAATAATAATAAAAACATAAAACAAATATAATGTATATTAAACGCGTTATACTTATCCTTTATTTCATATACATACTTATCTATTACATTTTTAAATATTTTTATAAAAACAAATAGGAAACAAAAACATTTAAAAATATAAAAAATAGTAGCCCACCGGTATAGGGAACAGGGTCCAAGCTACCAGCCGGCGGTAAACGCGTTTTTTATTATTATTATTATTTTGTTTTTTATATTTGTTATATCTTGTAATATGTTATAATTCAAATAAAACATTCACCATATGACCGGTTTTGTTTCTAACCAATACATAAATAAAATATATATGTATAAATACATGTATTTGAAGATTTAAGTTATAACTAAATAGTGAATTTCGCTTGGGAAGGTCAAAAATATGCTTTGTAATAAGAATGATTCCATAATAATATGAAAATAATAGTTCATCTTTAAACTGATATAACTCAGTCCGGACTGAGTTTTCGATATGAGACCCCATAAAATAATTCATTCATAATATTCTTCTGCACCGTTTTTTTCATATTGGGTCGACGGCCGCCAAAAAAACAAAACGCACCAGTCTTCATACTAATTTGGTCATTGTCTTTTATCTTTAAAAATACTTGAAGTATCAAATTCATTTTGGTTGTAGTATAAATGATGCCATATAAACGATAGTGGCGACCTCAATTTTTTTCTACTCTTTCTGGCCAAGCTGTAGGTGACCCCGGTGGTTCCGACGTCCAACTCCAAATTGCACTCGCAGCTCATCAACGTTTCGTTTGGCCAGTTTCGCGTTGACGTCCCCCATGACAACGGTGAAGTGAGTTTTAGACCCATGCATGACATGACTCTAGAAATATCCTCATACATGGTCTCCACCTCATCGTCGGGTGTGACGAGGTCGGGGCGTTTTTGGTGCTTGTTAATTTTTAGGCGGTTTGCCATTATCGCCACGCTTGGCAGGCGGGTTGGCGATCGCAGTATTGTGTTAAAAATGCATAGAGAAGACTGCTGCCCATTCTCTAGTAAGCCAGTTTCATATGTCATACAAAATGTATAGGAACGACACACAACTGACATAACGCCTGCGCCGCACCGTGAATAAAATAAATAAAATAAAAACTTTTTCATTCAGACTTATTAGAATATTTATATTTAATAAGCTCTCCTTTTTATTTGCAACAGAATGCAATGCTGATTTGTCAATGTCATAGATAATAGCTATTAAATGTCAACGATTTTAGTCACGTCATAATTAAGTGTAATCAAATAATAAAAACAGATTTCCTACCAATGATTAAATTGAGTAAACTGATGAATACCGAAATAATATCAAAGCTTAAGAAGATAGAGAAGAGGAAGCGTGATTACCGTAAAGACCGGACCGAATCACCGGCTCTCAGAATACTCTCAGGATGGCTGCTGCGACCTACCATTCCAAGTCCAACGACGCAGCTAAGGGTCAAGCAGTAGAAGGCTCATTACAACACGATTTTTTTTTGTGGTGAAATTTCTGGACAACGTTTGTTGAAATTCATGAAGACTGGGCAAGAGGTGGTGTAATGATCCGGCGATTCCTAAGCTGGCTACTAAACAGCGCGATACACATGACGCCGACTAATCGCGTAAACTCAAAGAGATTTAAGATACTAAATAATTTAATGTCTTTGTGTAAACTAGTGATTCTTATAATGCAAAGTTATAATGTAAAAGCATAGTATTTTTGTTAATTATAAGTTTGATATTGAAAAACAATTATACATGTTTGAAATCTTTATTGTTTTTTGAATGTTTTTGAAATTCTGCATCATGTTTTTGGACCTGTTGTAAAGTTGTAATACAATAATAATAGCAATATACACCACAAACACAATTATTATCACACCACACTTGGGTTTGGTAATGCTTCCCTGTAACATCTACATGCAACTCTCGCCTGGTGAAATTCGGGTGTTTGTATACCAGCCTTTTGCAACCCGGGAACCTCGATGATGAAGGACTTAAAATTTATAGTACAGCTTCATTCTCGTCAGCTTCAGCAAAGCCCTTAATTCGGCACTGATTAGACCATGGCTCCTCTCTCAATGTCTGTAAGTACAACCGGGAAATATGCATGACGATGGTGAGCACTAGCGATGCAGCTCAAAAATTGCTCCGTGATCGACTTTTCTTGCCGTCAACTATAGTAAAGCCATCGTCGTCCACTTGACTGGTTTTAGAAGCCTTCCGTTTCAAAATATATCTCAGATGTTCTTATCAATCGACGCCACACAAGCAGTGGATAGTTGACAACTTTGGCGGACGCGTGAAGTATTTTTTCGTGTATTTTTCCTTGTTGTGGCGATCGCAACGTTTTCTAAGATGTTTATGAACTCGTAACGCATTTTGTAAAAAAACATTTATTATTTTCTTCCGCATTGACTAATTGTGAATGACACAACAACTGTTTGACGTTGGTACGCCGTTCGAAATGACGTCATGAACGTTTCGACTGGTACCGACCACTCTTTGCAAGTCGCATGTAAACTATGCATTTTGCGTGGTTTTCCTGCGACAAATGCTCGAATCGATATGGCGAGAATAGCTGTACGAGTGAAAACATGATTTTTACGAGTGAAAACATGATTTTTACGAAGGAAAAGTACGAATCGAGTGACAATAACGAATGTAAGATGCGCGAGAATTGCCTTCCAGAACGTTACCGGACGGCGAAGTATTGCTATGTTAAAATGGATAGCTTTCCGAGGCATGATTTCTGCCAGTCTTATCAAGTCCTGAAAGTATCAAAGCTGCGATTGGAAAACGAATTGGTGATGCTGAGGATATAATAAAATAATATCTAAGTAGGAATCCCATTACTTAGGTAGATAAGCAGTTGTCTTTTCCGAGACTTAGACAGTGATTTAAAGACTTGAAGAGCTGAAAACTCAATGAAGTACTCTGAAGACTTCTATTATTATACAGGGTGGTGGTGATACCATGGATTCAGTACATGATTCTGAACCACCCTGAAAATCTATTGTTCCATAGAAGTGCAATACCTACGCAGTCCAAATGTATGGAACAGCTGATTTTTTTAAATATAACAGACGAAATATTTCAACGACGCGAAAACTGATACCACGGATTCAGTACCTACATGATTCTGAACCCCCCTGTGTTCAGAATCATGTACTGAATCCGTGGTATCGGTTTTCGCGTCAATGTGCCACCCTGTATAAGTTTATATGCCTACTTATATCATCTCAAAATCTAAGCCTTTCCTTCATAGATTTCAAATAAGATCCCTACTGCGCCAGTGACATAGCTAGTCTGTCTGTGAATCTGCAATCGCGACGCTGAATTAAACTTTCGCGAACTTTGAGACCTACCAAGAATACGCGACCTATTTAATGGAGTTACCTACTAGTTTGTACACACTTGGAGCTTTATCTCATGTGTATATGCCTATAGGTACGTGTATCGTTTTGTATTTAATTCGCATGGAAAATCACGAGATTATATTTTTAATTTGAAGTTGTAGTTAGTTTGAAATATTACAACTCGCCGAAGCAATTTCAAATTAACATTCTTGATATAAGAAATTCACGCATAGCTTAGAGATAATCCATGGCACAAGATAGTTAGATCATAACAGAATCAGGAGCAACATACATATCATTGTGCCTGTTTTACCTATTCAACGTTGTAGGCGTGTAACTGTCCTAAAAATTACGACGGCAGCAAACAATTCCCTAAAAGAAACCAAGTTCGCGGCTTTCCCGCATTCCTCGCTTCACTCTACCTTCATAATTAGTTCCGTCAGAGAACCACGCGCTTTCATTGTGTCGATTGAGTAAATGCAAGCAATATGTGCCTTGTGCTCGTCTAAGTCAAGAAAAATTACAACAAACTTGTAGAAAATGCAAGAGATTTGTAGGGCGCACAACATGAACTACATGACCAACACAACACAACATATTCTCGCTACTGAATGTTAATTATAGATTATTAGATTATCATCTTAAATCAAATACATAGGTATTTGATTTAAGATGATGAGATTTTTATTATTTCTTTCTTTATTACACATAAATATAATTTACATTTTAAAATATTTTTATTAAAAACAATTGATTATTATTTTGATTATTAATGTTATCAATCTGTTCTTCTTTATTATTTTAATATTTAGAATGAAATATTTGTTTTTATTATTGTTAGGCCGCTTGCCCATTGGTCGGTATTTTACCGCGCAGTACTGTACAGTACTGCGCGGTACTGCTTATGTTTCCTCACTGGTCGGTAAGCACTCTGTACCGAATCGGTACTGCACACAGATATAGATATACCTAGATAGCGCAAGAGCATCTACTTCGCGTGCCCGAACGTGGCTCAGTGTGTCTCATTTTATATAATATAGTCTATGGTCTGCGCCTGTCCGCCGCGCTAGTCGGACATAAATAATAAAATAGAAAATGCCTATATTCGTAATACTTTACAGCTTTTTACTAGGAACGGTTGATGTGACGTTGAGTGTTAACAGGTTATGACTATCGAAACAAGTGATACTATCGTATTTCGCTTCAGTTTCATGGTATAGGCGCTTTGATCATTTTTTTTAAATGCCACGCATGGTTTTCATACAGATTGTGATACTTGCCTTATCTAGGTATTATTATATATCTATATCTGTGTACTGCACTGCTTTCATCTAGAATTCCAAATTCAAATTAATTCAATTAGTACGAGAGCGCATGACCAACATTTTTGCCTTATCGTTTTACGAACAAAATCGTATAAAAACGATAGATTTGGTTATTCTTAAATTCAAAAATCCTATTTTCAGAAATTTTCCGCGTCACATCTTCTGACCTGACCGCATTTTTAAATAAGTCGATAATTCTTTTTTATCATGTTTAAAAATGATAGATTTTACATAAGTACCGAAAACACCATTCCAGTAGCTTCGAGTACGTACCCAAGAGACCATTTGAGAAAATTAAATATGACAAAAAATAAACAAACAATAAAATCCGTATTCAACCCATCTGAAAATGTTTCCTGGTGAACATTGGTCAGTTGATTCGAATACGTCATTTTTGGAAATGTGCTCAGGCCACATTTGACACGCAAAGTGACGCAAATGAAATATCTGAAAACAAACTTTTTAGTAATCAAATTACGAAATCTTTGTATATTTTTATTATCAGCACGCGTAGCATGCGCTTTCTATGTCTACGAAGAGTAGACACAGCTGTTTCTATACAAAGTGACATTTCCTTTCTTCATTTTTGACATTGCACCGTAGAAATCTTTCTTCAATCTGTCACTTTGTCTTTCGTTTCTAACTATCTTTGTCTAGGTCATTTTATATGTAGACTATTTCAGAAGAAAGTTTTCTATACCAAATTGTCAAAATCACTCTGACGACTGACAGTTGTCTATGGTAGTGAAATATTCTACTCGACGGTCACGAAGTATACAGGGTTATCTGCAAAATCATAATTTACAGAACAGCGTTTTAAATGCAAAACTGTGATAACTAATAGAAGAAGAAAGCTATCTTCTCCTATTTTACATCATTTAGTTAATATTACCAAGGAAATGGTTAAGGCCAATATTACTGTAATGTTATTTGTTCCAAAACACGGTACTTCGACACACTGAAAAAAATAAGCTGTACGTAGTTGTGTTTAACGTGACTTAATATCAGTAAAAATTGACAATCAAACAGTAAAAACATCCTATGACAAAACAAAGAATTCTGAGTCGAATTATATTAAAGAGTGAATTTCGTAAAAAGTGCAGTTGCCTCTTTCTACTTTGCTGCCGTCGTACTGTCTACACGGAACGTCATTTTTGTCTTCCCTTCCGTCGACAAAGCGGCGCTCATGCTACGCCTACAGACATATTGTGATGAAACCGTCTGCCAATTTTTTTTGACATAGCAGAAATAGGCTCCCATAAAACTGTAACGTTTCTGACCGGTACTGTACTGCCCACCGAGTCGGGTTCAGAATCATCAAAACGTAAAGATTTTTTTACAATTATTCCAGTAAAACGATGTGACATGGTTTTGGTCATGGGCTCTCGTACTATATAATTCACTTGTTTTTTGTTTTTCCCCAGTTTGAATGAATTATCTCTAAATTTCCCTAAAAATCTTCAAATTTCCTCGGTTTAGGGAGCATGATTATAAATAATAAGGTAATGGCACAATTAACATGGTAAATTTGATGAATTGCATTCATTATGAGTTTGAGTTGAGGGAATAAATCGGTGGTGGAATAAATCGAATCCTTTAATAAATCGGTGGTGCCATAGAGTCAAGTCATATATTGGGTGCTGCCAACTATAAACAATAAGGTTACCAACTTAAATTCATATTAACCCCAAAATTCCCCAAATCCCTGTCAAAATAAAATATCCCTAAACCAAACTTAGTATTGGTATTTTTTCCCTAAAACAGGGAGAAATCCCTAAAAGTGGAAACACTGCGCGGTAAGCTTCCAGTACCGATGCAGTAAAATGCGTGACGTCACGCAGTACCGAAACGATATCGCCCCGCACACTTACCGACCAGTGGGCAAGCGGCCTTACGCATTAATTACCTACCAAAAATTATCGAATAACTTTAATTGTAAATATCCTTTTTGGCTTTTTTAATGTTAAACCAATAATGTTGCATGTAGCCTGTAAGTAACTGTTACACTTATAAATGAACCAACTATTAAGATAAATTATTAAAATTAAAATAATTAATAAGTGTTTGAACTGTGTAGAGTAAAAAACTAATTATACTGAAGCGGTTACGCCGCCACATACGATCTACGCAACAAAGACATGACGTCACACAGTTCCTGCATCGCGCAGTTAGAATTTACCGAGTGAAAAACATAGATAAGACTATCCGAAATCAACTTACGGGCAGTTGCCCACCAGACATAACACCCGTCTGGTCGGAGGATCCTCCCTTTTCTATGGTGGATGAGTGAACTTTACACCCTGTTCCTCATACCTCTAAATTGGTGACCCCGAGAATGAACTTCTACGCTGCCTTCGTGCAACTACTTCAGCGTGACGTCATCATCATCACTATCGACCTCCGGTCTCCGGAGGGGACTGATGTAGCGGTTACGCCGCCACATACGAACTACGCAACAAAGACATGACGTCACACAGTTCCTGCATCGCGCAGTTAGAGTTTACCGAGTGAAAAACATAGATCCGAAATCAACTTACGGGCAGTTGCCCGCCAGACATAACACCCTCTGGTCTGGTCGGAAGATCCTCCCTTTTCTATGGTGGATGAGTGAACTTTACACCCTGTTCCTCATACCCCTAAAATACAATTTTCATTATTACGTGATCACTTAAATCCAAAGAATGTAACTGTAACTTCTAAAATAATTAAAGTTTATGATTCTTCAATTTATTCGGTTTTATTTCCATGTCGTATTTTTACCATTGTTTAGTAACAACGTCACTTGCAGGATAATTTAGTAATGTAGAAAGAAAACCAGACTCCAGCCAACGAATGAAAAGTTCTTGAATAAAAAACCCATTACAAAATCGAATAATCGAAATACGACCATAAGGCGCTTGTGACTCTGAAACCAACGACTCAACAACAATCCAACAGAAAGTATCAAATAAACTCAACTATCCGTAGCAAAAAGTAAACACAGTCCGAGTGCTACCAGCCCACTTCCCGTAGAAAGTACTATTAGAAGAAGTACAACTAAGTTTAGCAACTAAGTAGATACTACCTGGATTTAGAAGTTTCGTTTTTGTTTTCCACCTAGATCCATTAAAGAAAAATAGTGAGGCGATGTTCATCAATCCGTGAAAGTTGCAAAACTTAGTTGAAGGCATGATGAAAACAAGAGGCATTCCGAGACACAGTGGTCATGTGGGTGACACTTACCTACGTCATCACATCTGTGTTACCAGTATTGAGTAATAATAACTACCCAACCACCTTTATTATCTGTGCGAATCCGATAAAACAATGAGGTTATAATTAACAAATACGTTGGTATAGATGTTTAAATTGATTTGGTTCGTTTGATTTAACAAACGAAACGACAGTTTAAATACTTTGTATATATTTTTAAACAGATTGGCGACTTAAAATCGTTCCTTAATTCGTGTTTTGTTTCAATAAAGTGGCAACTGGATAGTGACGTAAGCAAGTGTCACTCCCGGAATGCCATACCATGTTTTCTTATACCATGGTTGAAGGCAGGAAATGCTGGTGATTGCGTGTTCTTTGGAGCAGTGGTAGTAGCCTTTTGAGAAGAGCTCGACTTCCGAGTCGTAAGACATGTCATTGTGTCCAAATTCTTTGTATTTTGCTGTTTGTTTTATTGCTGTGAAGCTAATATCAAACGTTTGAGTCGACAGAATTTTCTATATTAATGTATTAAAAAAAAAATGTGGTGATATTGTGTGTGTGTGTTATGTAGTATGTGTGTGTGTGTGTATTGTACGGTGATGCGACTCGCACTTGGCCACTTTTTTGTTTCATTCCACGTTTACATGTCACCGACAAAATTACATATTGAACGTTTATCAGTCTGCTCTTTTCTTGCTCCTTTCATTTAATTTTTATATCATTCAATAATCGAGTGCCGAAATCAAACATCGTTGGATCGGTTCACTAATGAATTTATTTTTCTTTTGTTATTCATTTTGTTTTCAGACGTTTCACTCCGAGTGAAGGTTGCCATATGAAAGACAACAACCGACTTCCAAAAAAGACACTACAAAGTCAAAATAACTTTAATTTCGGAAGTCGTAATCCTTTGTATCTTGCATAATTATGTGTATGAAGTTTCATTAAAATCGGTTCAGTCACTTCGAAAAACAAGGGCTTGAAAGTTTGTATGAAATGCCGTACGACGTAAACTAACTCAAAAACTATCCAAGCAAAGTTAATAAAATTTTAAATGGGGCACCTCTGACGTATAAACTATCAAACAAAAAAGAATCATCAAAATCAATCTATAATTGGCGGAGTAATCATGTAACAAAAATACAAAAAAAAAAAATTGAGAATCTCCTCCTTTTTGAAATCGGTTAAAAATGAAGAAAAAGGTAAGACTCTGATAATTATCTGCTTTCAAAACGACGACGACGACGGTATACAATCAGACGACACCAGCATGTACTTGAACTTGATATCTTCTATTACTATTATTATAGAAGATAGAACACTTCTTTCACCATGGACAGGAAAAATAAGTTCATTGCTAGCACTGCAATAAAATGTTACATTAAGTTACTTTTTCCATACAATGACAGCAATGAAATGCGACAAAATTGCCATATTATCAAGATGACATTGCAAGTTATGGGGTCAAGAATATAAGAACATACCTAATGTATAATACATCACAAACATTTTCCTATTAGTTTTTCTACTTATTATCGCAGTTTTCCTTATATTCGTAACACGAGTAGTCCTCGATAATTTGTCAAATGTGGCCAACGTGATCCATTACTTCTTGCTCTGATGCTGTCTCGGATTGATTTATTATGGTTGATAGGTAACAGTTTATTTGTATGGAGAATATGCCTTTTGGTAATAATAGTTGAGTTTTTATTGGGGAGGCTGATTTGTGTGTAAATGAAAATAGAATTGAAGGATACTTACTGATGTAGGAAACGCAACTAGATTTTGGAAAATTAATCTGTCTAGCTTTTTTCCAACTACGTTGGAGTCAGCTTCTAGTCTAACCGGATGCAACTGAATATATTTTACATGGAGTGACTGCCTATGTGACCTCCATAATCCAGTTACTGGTTGTCTGACTTTTCGGTCTTTGACTACCCGTAACTGAAGACATAGGAAATTATAGGCCTAAAACATAGCTTAAACCCTGATTAAGCCGTGCGGCGGTTATTATTTAGCCACGAACTCTAGTCCTAATTAGATTTTGGAAAATAGTGTTATACCTAATCCCTCGACAGGTGAAAGGCTTTTTCTACTGCCCAAAAACCCAGTTTTAGCATTCCACCAGAAAATTGTTGTAGCATTTTGCTACGTAAAATGCTACAAACGTGCAAAACTAACATTTTATTATTTTAAACTGGAACTCAGCAAATTAAATTAAATTAAAAATTAAAAAGTCTTTATTACTGAAAGAATGGGTACAGTAAATCTCCTTAAAACAAATTTGGTCTTATACAATGTGCACTTAGATATCAAAGGAGTGCTTTGGCACTCGTACTAGGATTACCCTGTATCACGAATGCCATCACCTTCCTCCGGACCAACTAGGATAGTTCTTTATACTTACACAATAAAATTTTGAATAAATTCTAAAGAAAAGTACAATCAACCTATATACTTATAACAAGGAAATACACAATAGGAGCACGTGTGTGTGTATGTATGTGTGTGTCTGTGTGTGTGTGTGGTGTGTTTGGTAGTGTGTGACCAGAAGTTCAGAAGGTATGAGTGAAAATGAGTTGGTGAAAAAGACAGTTAACCCACTAATTGTATAAGTCTCTCAGATTCATCGTAGGTGAGAGCTATTGTATTTAGCCTTTCAGCTAAATACTCTAATTAACATAGTCTTAACTGACGGAAATGTACCTAATCAATAGGTCGTTGATTAAAATTATTTTTAGAATCGTCGCTGCGTCGTCGGGCAGTTGTTCGATCAACCCCTACAGAAAAGTGAGGATTCTGTTTCTTCTGGGCAACTGCCCCACGATTGGTTTCGGTACGTTGTACTGCTTGCGCGATGCTGGATTTTTGCGTGACATCAATGTGATGCGTAGTTCACATCTGACGATATAGATGCCGCGCCGCCACAGAACTTTAATTGTTCACAACACGAAGCTAACTAAAATAGGCCTTACCTTTTAAACTAGGACATAAAACTGAAAATAGAATTGCAGGTTTACTAGGACCTTCGAACAATTTTCTTATCTGTGTCATTACAAAGGACCTCGACCTTTCTGAGCCCTAAAAATATCTCGACGAACTTAGGACTGGCTATTCATTAGGGTAAGGGGGAATTTCTTGCCCCATTCATTGGGAAATAGTGATGCTAAAGTCTCACACAAATTAAGATAAGGCAACTTGGGACTGGAATTGCCTCAAGACTTTGACACAGTTTGAGCATACATAAAGTTGTTTATGTTCTGTTTCTGCTAAGTAATAACAGCCGCACGGGTCGATCGCTACGCTAGCCGGGGTTGGTCCGTGGATGGGTGACCAGTTTTACATACTCCTCCGTGCCTCGGAAAGCTCGTTAAGCCGATGGTCCCGGCTGTCATTCGTCGACCGTTGACAGTCGTTACGGGTCGTCAGAAGCCCAAAAATCTGACAACCAGTCTTACCAACTGGTATCGTTTTACCCAGTTACTGGGTTGTGGATGTCCGATAGACAGTCGCTTCATGTAAAATACTGGTATTCAGCTGCATTCAGTTAGAGTGGAAGCCGAACCTAACATAGTTAGGAAAAGGCTAGGCAGATTAATTGATGTTGTTTTCAATAAAAAAACTAAAGATAAGACAGCTGAAGACCGAAACAGAGAAAGGAGTGAAAATGGATTGAACAAGTACATTAATCCAGGACATTGCACTGATCACTGGATGGCTTAACTTATCTAATGTTACGGCTCAACCTTTGCCAAGTCATAGATCTCGAGTTCGAACCCAAAGACACCTCTGACTTTACGGATTCATGTGCATATTGTATAATTATCACTTGCTTCAAAAACGGTGAAGGAAAACATTGTAGGAAAAACGGCATGCTTGAGAGACATTTCTCGACGGCATTTAAAGCCAATGGGCGGCATAAAAACAGGTTAGTCGCTAACCACACAAAAAGAAAATAAAGATTATTACTGAAAGACTACTAGTAGATCATAGTTATTTTGCCTTCACACAAAGACAAAAAAATGTTTCATCAATTGCATGTAGTTTCGAAACCACGAAGTAAAAGTTGGTATACCAGATCGAAACGGAACGGAGTAAAAGGTGACGGCAGGTTCTTTATAAAGATTACTATTAGATTACCCGATCCGGTAAATCCTGTTTTCGGCGTGTTCAGGCTATCCTGAAAAACCAAAGCCTGGATTTTGGCACGTTACAGTATACTCGTACTGTGTTGAAAAATGTGTTCAAACCAATTTTCTGAAGTGCTTGTTATGATATTTGATCACCCGACTTCGCAAATTGGAGATCGTACTTAGTCACTGTATCCTTTAAGTATAAAACTATTTATCGTGGGTAGGTTTATTTATCTAATACATAACAGAATTACATGTAAAAACGAAAACAAGTATTATGTCCACATCTTAATACGAAAATAACGTATTCGATTACCCGTAAAAGCCATTAGTTTGTTTGTCTCTACTTTAAGGCAATTTATTTTCTTTTATATTTGTTTGTATCGGATTTCATTCAAGGCTAATTTCTTTGGAACGAATAATGTAAGTGGTATAAATATTCGTTGCTTTGAAAACGATGTTTATGTTTCCGTAGAAAAACAAGTTTTTTTATAGTTATCAGAAGGCTAAGGTAATTTACCTTATTCTTTCGCGTGGGCCATACGAAAACAACTTGCTTTTAGACACATTTTTCTTGCTGTAAAAAACGATCGTTTTTTCGCCGTGTGTAGCACGGTCGTCAGTGTTGTATGGATCACTATGGAAGCTTATTGACAGACACGTTTTTTATCGCCGTATCGTAAAGAAACCGTGCCGTGTACAAAGGGCCTAACACTGTTTGTCCACCACACCGTGAACGGGACGTCAACGAGAAACGAGTTTACACGGCGGCAGGGGTGACCTTGGTTGGTGACCGGCAAAGTTGTTTCAACCTTTGGTCGTAAACCATCATCTACACGGTTCTAAACCACGAAGGTCATCTCTGTCTGGACGCGGTTGGTCATGTAGCAGGCGTTTAAATGTATTATCGCTACTTCGACGTCATCGTCGTCTCGTTGTCGTTGACGTCTTGTTCACGGTACGGTGGACAAACGGTGTAATAGTGTGGTTAAAGTAAGCCAGTCACCAAGATTTTACGTTCTATGTTGACAATGTCACAAATAGGTGTTTAATATTTCGCTGTTTTGATTAATTAACAATTTATGAAATTATGAAATATCGCTGTAGTGTACTAAATATTGAAAAAAACCTTAAATGTCTAAATGCTTCTTTACACCTAAAACTAAATATTTGTTGTTACTATATATAGGGTGGACCAAAAATACACGTCTTAAAAAAATATAGATGCCTCATGTCTAGGGGTATTCGAAAATTCCCCATGTATGTTCCGCGATTTTTGTAGTTTTCGTGTTATTATTTTTTTTGTAATTTATTCGAGGTTTCTTACCGGTGGAGCTTCAAAAATCCAAATATTTGTTTGTAGTGAGTATTATCCAGTTTTTTTTTTTCATATTCACAATGAATATTTTAGTGCACTATCGAGCTTTGGTAATGTTGATTATTTAATCAAAACAGCGAAATCTTTGACAGCTATTTGCGACGTTGCTAGGTACTCGTGGAGACCCAATGAACAACATTTTTTTTCATGTAGGTACCTACAAAAGCGACCCATGTAATCAAGTATTCCAAAAACCCACAAACATCACAACCCGTCCAAACGACAGGCCGTCAACAGAACTAGACGATCCCGAACTTCGTCACGAAACAAGCGAGTTCCCGAAATATTTTCGAGAGAATCCTCGAGAGTTCCACAAACGGTAAACGTCGAGTAACTGGGCCGATAAATTAGGCAATTTGCGGTTACCGTCCGGTCCGTACTGCGTGTTTCGTCCCAGTGTCCGGGGCTCGTAATTAATTATCCACATGTACGAACCGTTGCGTATTACTTAATCAACCATCAGAATGCTAACTATACATATTGATTGGAGTCTTTTGCTTGTTCATTTCGTTGAGTGTGTGTTTATTGGCTTGTGTTTGGCTTGTTCGAGGTTCGCGTTGTTGTGATTGGGTTCCGGTGCGTGGCTGTGTTCGATTGGATTGTGTCGGGTAGCTATCGTTTTCGGATGACGAGTTCTCGATTAGGTTGAGTTTGGTGTTCTGTCTGATTTTCAAATGCCGGGGGTATGTATAAAATGCAGAGAGCGGAAAAATGTATGCATTTATAACCAAGTTGACCGAGTACTAAATAAAACCCGTAGGTAAATAAAAAGCAACATCAATTTATTTTGTTTTATGTAGAAAGAAAGAAAGAAAATATATTTATTTGCGGTAAACATGACGCAAAAAAGAAATAAAACACGAATAAAACAATTTGAGGGCATGTAGCAGTTATGCTTTCTTTTTGTAGGACCTAACAATAATCTGCACTAGACAGTCCAGCGCCTTTTGAAAAAAATAAAATCTATAAACCTATATACAAAGAATTGGCGTGCGTTAGTCTTATCTCGCAAAAACTCAAAAATTACTCAATCGATTAGATTTGTTTTTTGTTTTATACACCTCAATACTAGAGTGGTTTAGGTTTAAAACAAAAAAAAAACAGCCTACAGATAAAAAGACTCACGTGGTACGTAATTCACCGGGTCATCTAATATCTTATAAATTATTGTTTTCAGAATTAGTAAAACAACTGATTTCTAGAATTTAAAACCACGAAAGCTCACTACGAAGTCTAGTCTCTTTACAAAATTTCAAATGTCCAGATTATTTTGAACCTTGAACCCTGTTGACCTCTAATTCGTGTTTCCGATTTTCCATTCGAACAACTCACCCTTAAAAGTTTAGAAACCACAGCTTTGTTGTTTCTTTGATGATTTAAACAAACTTCTATTTTGATAATAATCCAATTAGAATTGTTTTCGACTACATTGAGGCTTAAAAAAACGACCACACGATATTTAGCTATGGTGACAGTACCCACTTTATTTCACAGATATTTTGTGAAAGGGAAGATGTTGCAAATTTTATTAATTTTATACCATTCCCCCTCTAAAAAGCTTATTTTATTCACTGAAAACAGTGAATAAAAAGCTCTTTTAATCACTATTTTGGTGTTTGAATTTAGAACACACCAATGTATTCGACCGCCATCTCAATGCTATACAACCTCCTTAACACTTTCGACTCCACCCATTTTCATAGAACTCATAGAGTCTATGACTTTTAATATTCGTAGTTGGAAGTGAAACCTCCGGGAGGGTTGCCGGCATAACGTTTGCGCTAAAGTTAACCATCGCGGACGGTCCCGACATACCATATCCAAGTAGGTGAACCCTCCAGGACGGCTCCCGACACTGAACGTCTACATTTAAAATGAGCCCTCCGCGAGGGCTCCCGGCATCCCATATTAAAGTAGGTGAACCCTCCAGGAGGGCTCCCGACACTGAATATCTACACTTAAAATGAGCCCTCCGCGAGGGCTCCCGACATCCCATATCCAAGTAGGTGAACCCTCCAGGAGGGCTCCCGGCCCTGAATTTCTACATTTAAAATGAGCCCTCCGCGAGGGTTCCCGACATCCCATATCCAAGTAGGTGAACCCTCCAGGAGGGCTCATTTTAAATGTAGACATTCAGGGTCGGGAGACCTCCTAGAGGGTTCTACATTTAAAATGAGCCCTCCGCGAGGGTTCCCGACATCCCATATCCAAGTAGGTGAACCCTCCAGGAGGGCTCCCGACCCCGAATGTCTACATTTAAAATGAGCCCTCCGCGAGGGCTCCCGGCATCCCATATCCAAGTAGGTGAACCCTCCAGGAGGGCTCCCGAAACTGAATGTCTACATTTAAAATGAGCCCTCCGCGAGGGCTCCCGACATCCCATATCCAAGTAGGTGAACCCTCCAGGAGGGCTCCCGACACTGAACGTGTTAACCTTTTATTAAATGTCCTTTTTGCGCAAAAATAATCTTTCTTTTTCTCGTAGTCATGGTATAAAGTATAGTATGCAACTCTTGAATAAAACGGATTTATATCGTGGGCCATGAATCACTCGCGTCGCTCAGGATTCTAACACTTGAATCACTCGCTGCGCTCGTGATTCAATCATCATGAATCACTCCCTACGGTCGTGATTCAGTCGTTAGAATCCTTCTCTTGATCGTGATTCATCTATGGCCCTCGCTTTAAATCCGTCCTTTATTCATTAGTTGCATAATATACTATTATTATAGAGGTAGCCTCCTTAGCGACCGGTCGACAGAGTCGTAGCGCCTCTTGCCGAGCATTGGCGACACTGTAAAAAAAAAAGTGCGGTTCGTACGCCCGTTTTTTGCGAATCTAGGTATGTATTCTTAATCATTTTTTCTAGCTCACTTTAATACATACATACATACATAACATCACGCCTTGTTTCGCCGAAGGGTTAGGCAGAGGTGTATCCATAGTAGCTCCACCCACATTTCACCAGTTATGTTTAAGTCCCATGTAATAGGGGCGAGCCTATTGCCATCAACCGGGCACAAATCCAGACTCCGGGCTGCTACTGAGAAATTCCAGATGGAAAAAACCAATAACACTTTGCCCGACCCGGGAATCGAACCCGTGACCTCATCTTTATATTTATAATTCTTCGGTTCGTGTGTTTGTCACCTAACTCCTCCTAAACGGCTGAATCGATTTCGATGAAGTTTTGTGTGTATATTTGAGTGGGTTCTTGGGTGGTTTGAAAAGACAATTGGACCCGGTAGGTGACGCTGTTGGGGCAGGACAACGTCTGCCAGGTCCGCTAGTGTTATATAAATTGCTTTGAAAGTATTAATAAATTAACCTTGTGCTCTGAAATCAAGACCGGAAAAATGTGTGCATTTATAACCAAGTTGACCGAGTACTAAATAAAACCCGTAGGAAAATAAAAAAGCACCATCAAATTTTTTTTTGTTTTGTGTAGTAGATAGGCTTCCTTTTTGTAGGACCTAACAATAATCTGCCATACACAGTCCAACTACTTTTGAAAAAATTAAAAAATAATTGTCGTGCGTTAAGGTCATCGCCCATTATAATTTATAAAGCACCGCTCCAGCACGGTAGCGCCCCGGCACCGCCTCGAAAAATCTAGTAGTCAACGCGCCGTAAGCCAGGCGACTGCTAGTCGCCAACGCGCCGTAAGCAAGGCGACGGCTAGTCGCCAACGCGCCGTCAGCAAGGAGACCGCTCGCTGCCGGCACGCCCCCGGCGAGGTAACAGTTTATTGTTTATTCACAAGCAAGGCGTCACCATGCGGCCGGCGAGGCGTCACCGCGCGGACGGCGAGGCGCCGGCGAGCCGGCTCCTCGCTTGAAGTGCGCTGTCGGCCCGACGTGTGACGGCTCGTGGGCCGCTCACTGTCTGCAAGCCGTCCACTATTCTGTATAGCCATCGTAAAATAGACTTTAATAGATTTGACTTAAAATCCTAACTTGAATGGCAAGGTATTTGCCGTGTAGGAGCCGTGCTGCTATAATGAGCGATGACCATTAGTCTTATCTCGCTAATTGAAAGTATTAATAAATTAAACTTGTGCTCTGAAATCAAGACCGAAGCTTGTAATATTACCCGAACACTAGGTACATTCTCCAAACTAATAACTACAACCCAAGATTTAAATACAATCCATTTCTCTCTGTCGTGAGCAGACTTAATAAGCTAGCTGTCCAGCTAATGGCCGGGAATAGGAGCCGATAAATAAGAACATTGTCGACCCCACACACGTGGCGGTCGAGTTCGACGGAAATACTATTAATTACTCTTATAAGCTGTAGGTACGTTCTTGTTTCCTTGACCGAGTGTAGGGGAATTTCGAGTAGAAAAGGGTTATTTTTGAATACATGTTGTAGGTATATTACACATAGGAATACTTTAAACATCTTTACTAGCAAAGCATTAGAAATGATCGACTGAAAATTATTACAAGTTTTTATCCGTTTCAAAAAAATTATAACCTATATTGTCCCTTACAGTGGATATTTACATAAATATACAACCCTTAGCTGAAGTTAAATTTTATAATTAACATGTGGAAAAACATTAATGATGGATACACTTTAAATTGTTTATAAGCGCCAGTCATTGACCGGATACCCAGCTACGCCATTGCTACGCTCATGCTACGCACTGAACATGTGCTACGAGAATGCTACACAACAGGGGCCAGGCATGTGCTACGCACTTAGCATGTGCTACGGCCTACGACCACGACCATGCCACGCTCGTGCTACGAGCATACCTAAGCGCAGTGAAAGCGCTATAGTAGCAACTACTCACTTTAGTATTTTTTCCTACATAAAAGCATTTTAACACACAAAATACTTGTTGGGTAAAAGCCGTATAGGCTGACCCAATTATTCGTGTTACAAAGTGGCATTTTAAATATTTATAAATAATGTGATGTCATTTTGAGAGTGACACTTAACACGGGTCACTTAATAGAGGGACGGAATTGAGGTAGGGAGCCTCCGAACGTGTGTGAGAGGAATCACAATGTGCTTGGTTTTTCGATAAACGTCCGGGGTTTAGGCTAAAGTAGGAAAAATAGCCTTTTTGTGATGATAGTGTGTTTCTCTGAGACATGTCCAAATAAGTTAATATTTATTTAATCAATATAATAATTTGAGACATTACATTTGCTATTCAAGTTTTTAGAAACTGGGAGACAACGTTATTTTTTTTACATTTAAAATAGTATGCTTTAGTCAGTCACGATATCTGGTAGGTAGATACGTATCTATACGTGGCAACGCGCTCTTAGATAGCTCGCTTCGCTCGCACGGCTCGTGCGTGTGTAGGCAAAGTGATCTCCTAAGTTCTGAGTTGAGCTGCACGATTACTGACAAATGCTTCATTGACTGGACAGGTCCACTCAATTTGAGTGGTCATTTCCTCAAACGATCATTTTAGGCACCAATCTACATTGTCTTCATATGATCTGACCAAGATTAGTCTGGACTTTAAAAGAGACTGTGACCTCTGAGTTTGTTTCTACTCAGATAGGAACCACCGAACTCATCTAGTTTTTAAAATATGATAAATAATAAATACCTACATTAATTTCATAAGCCTAATTTATTAGTAGAGAAACATTAACAATGTATTACTATATGTAACTAGGATCCTTAAAGTATTAGACTAGTACAGCATGCTCAGTTTCGTGAAACTGCTGACACCGGAACTAGGACGAGTCCTGTATCTCAGTGTCAGCGTTCCTTCCTGCCGGCCAGACACATTGTGAAGCCAAACTTATTTATTGGTATGCTTAAAAAAAATTTAAAACAAAAAAAAATGTAATAAAAAATAGGTAATTCAAACCAAAAATAACTCAACTAACTTAATTTCAATAAGAGAAATAAAAACAGTAAAGAGTGAATACTTAACTATTATAAATATTACCCATTTATCTCTGCTGGAATATGTGTGAGTGGAGAAGTTCATGTAGTGTAAGGGAGAGTGTAGTATGAGCGAGTGTATGTGTGATTGAAGTGTAAAAGTGTTTGCACAATCCTACTTACGAAAATAAAATCATTTATCATTTATAACTCTCATCTACATTTTAAATTCAACCGACACCGAACATAACTGGCCTACCGAAAATCCCGACACAAAAATGTCCGAATAAAATCCAAGCATAAAAATACAGCAAATAAAATGACGCCCACAAAAGTATGCGACTACGTCAAAATATTTGTAGCATAAATACATTTGCAAGGCGTGAAACGTCCCATTTTCAACTGAATTTCGATATCGACGTAAAGTTCCGGGCGTAGAGATGTATGTAGCTGGTGCATTAGAATGAATGTTAATATTAATCATTGTTGTTCTATAATCTATAAACTTTTTTTTCAATAATAATCTAGGATACTCTATAATGTTGTCATCAAAACCACACACGGGAAAGGAAAGATTTTCACATACCTACACCAGAAGACAAGTGATAATCAACCACGAGATTTTATTATATTTATATATTTTAGGGGATGTATTAATTGGCAGTTTAAATTTGATGGAAAATTAAATAATAATAATAAAATTGAAGAAGAATAAAAGAAATTGTATATTATTATATAGCAGTTTAAAATAATAAATACATCATAATCTGCCTAGCCTTTTCCCAACTATGTTGAGGTTGGCGTCCAGTCTAACTGGATGCAGCTGAACCAGTATTTTACATGGAGCGACTACCTATCTGACCTCCACAACCCAGTAACTGCGTAATACGTTACCCTTTGGTAAGACTTTGGGCTTCTAACTACCCGTTACGATTGTCAAAGATCTACAATTGACAACCGGGTTCCGAGGCAGAGAAGGGTCTTGGTATGTAAAGATGGTCACCCATCCACGGATCAACCACGGCATGCGTAGCTTAACCTGCTCGATCGACCCGTGCAGCTGTTATTACTTAGCTTAAAATAATAATACATATTTAATATTATCACTTTAACAAACATGAACCAAATTTCTGCGAGCAACTTGGAAGAATCGCTCGCTCGGCTCGCGCGCGGTTGGTCACAGATTTAACCCAACCTAACCAATATCACCCAGTTCAAACTTTTTAAAGTGTAAAAAATTATTATTAAACTGCGTTTATATATTCTCCATTTTTTTGTAGATGCAGAAAGTTATTTTTAATCTACCTTCTCTAAATGATTTTGTTCGTTTTTCGGTTGTATCTGATTAACGTGATGAAGAGGAAGCCAGCCGAATTAGTTTTAATGAAGCTTCCTTTAATAGTCAAAAGATGTGTGATAAAAACCCAATTTTCTAACTTAAGTGACATAAAAAAAAATACTTAAACTTTTTCTTCGGTTGTCTTATGTGCTTACTTACTTGCTTAGATGTAACTGTTAGTGGAAATATTTGCAACTGTTTGTGGCTCGACCAGAAACATCTCTTAGCACTTCTTCTTTATTTATTTTCCGTGTGGTTAGTGACTAACATGGTGTCAGAGTTTTTTTTGCCGTTCATGGGCCTTGGCTTCACAAGTCGTCGAGAAATATCTCTGGGGCATACCGGTTTCCTCACAATGTTTGTCTTCATTGAAGCAAATGACAATTATAGATAGTCTTAGCACTGATCACCGCATCATCATCATCTTCCTGCCCTGGCCCATGTTACGTGTGGTCCGTGCAACACGTTTTCCTCTTCCACTCTTCCCTGTCAACCGTCATGCTATCATCCACTCCCTTCTCTTTCATATCATTCCTCACACAATCCATCCGTCTTTTCTTTGGCCTTCCTCTCCTGCTCCATCCATCAACATTTATATTCATCACTGTTTTAGTCACATGCGTTTCCTCATATAATTATAAAAAAGAAAAGCCTCTTCAAACCAAATAAGGTAGCTTTCTGACATGGTGCCGGAATAATTGATAATATAGAAATTTTCTTTAACGAATACGAGCTCGTTTACTTGACACCAACAAAACTTCTTTTTGATGTTCTTCTCCTATGTCCATGAAAATTGAAGCTCAACTATTTACCGCGTACAAACAAATTTTTATTTTCCATAAATCTTTTTTAACACCAGTTTTAGCGAACAAAACTTGAAGTGGCAGGCATCATGTTACTCTTAGCCACTCGACACGGTCATAACTAGGGCGAGACACGATGTAAAACGAACTTGTGACTGGCTTGTTACAGTAACATAGTATGTTGCTGTAACACGCTGCTTTTACTGTGATAACTAATGGAAAATTGTAATTGGAGAACGATTTTCTGTTTTTGATATAGACTTCTCTGGTGATTTCTTTTTGCATGTTTGGTGTTTTAATTTTAAGTTAATAACTTTGGGAATATAAAATACTGAGTAATTTAAGAACGGAAAATATCTTCGTCAGTCAATCTGCCTAGCCTTTTCCCAATTATGTTGGGGTAGGCTTCCAGTCTAACGTCAGTATTTTACATGAAGCGACTGCCTATCTGACCTCCACAACCCAGTAACTGGGTAATACGATACCCCTTGGTAAGACTGGTGTCAGACTTTCGGGCTTCTGACGACTCGTAACGACTGTCAAAGATCCACAAATGACAGCCGGGACCAACGGCTTAACGTGCTTTCCGAGGCACGGAGGAGTCTCGGTATGTAAAGATGGTCACCCATCCACTGACCAACCCCGGCAAGCGTAGCTTAACCTGATGGATCGACCCGTGCGGCTTGTTATTACTTAGCCACGAGCTCCTCAGAAAATATCTTCGTCAGTATTAGCGGGTTTTGTGATTGAATGTTATGTACGCCTATAATTTAAATTATACAATAGAATACCCGCGAAATTTCGCGTTGTTGCATAACTTTTTAATTAGTCAAGATTTTTAATTCTAATTACTTATGGCACTTCTTTAGGTCATGAGTTAATTATCTAAATATCAAAAAATATCTGGCCTCTTGAAAATTTAAAAGAAATCGGCACTTAAGTACTGTTTAAAGCTTATGTTATGATTATGTCTATATGCTGTTGGTGTACTTATTAAATAAATAATAAGTTAAGAGAAAAATAAAAAAGGTCTATGTTCAAAATTCTATCTTACAACTGGTAGCTTATTACCGGTTTAACAAAACAATATAAAGACAGTTTATGATGATTGCCTTTAGATGTAGTCGGCGATCAGAGCTCACACAATCACTATGCATTAAAGTGTTTCACGAGCTCTCATAGTTTGTTTTACATTCGATAAACAAAATGAAAGTAAGGTTTATAAATACAGTAGTGAAATATCTGAGAACACTAAGCTCAAATTCCTGCACCAACACCCAAAATCAATACCAAACCTAGCTTTGATTAGTTGCATCAGCTTCAATACCCGATCATTACAGCAACGAGGCCGACCGCCTCGGCCAATTTCCGCCGAGACGACGCCGAAAGCCGAATCAGCTAAGAAGCCATTTTTGAAATAGCCACTCGATCGTCCACCTACAATGAGACAGCGGTAGTAATCGTAGTGGATTTATCTCAAGACATCTCACCCATTGAGTCAGGGAGCCATTGTGCTTTAACTGATTACAACAGGTAATAGATGTGAGAATATCACAATGGGATGTTCATCGCGCTTGAATGGGTGGGATTCAGTGGTGCGAAGGATGGTAAGCGATTTGGGGTTGGGACGCTTGACTGTTATTGTTCTATCATAGAAGTTTGCTGTTCTAGGCATGTAAGTTTGCCGTTATAGGCATAGAAGTTTGCCGTTATAGGCATTTAAGTTTGACGTTTTAGGCATAGAAGTTTGCCGTTTTAGGCATAGAAGTTTGCCGTTCTAGGCATAGAAGTTTGCCGTTCTAGGCATATAAGTTTGCCGTTATAGGCATAGAAGTTTGCCGTTCTAGGCATAGACGTTTGCCGTTCTAGGCATAGAAGTTTGCCGTTCTAGGCATAGAAATTTGCCGTTTTCACAAACATAACACATAACATCACGCCTGTTTTTCCCAAAGGGTTATGCAGAGGTGTACCTATATAGCACACCCATGTTTCGCTTGTTATGTTTTGGGCAAACTCGGTTGTTTTTTTAAATATCAACAGTGATTTTATTTTAAGATATACTCGTATATTTATAGCGGAGGAGGGATGTGTCTCTTTTGTTATTATCAGGAATATTTTAATTATTGTGGGCGTACTGTGAGTAGTGTTGGTTATTGCGCAATAAAAAAACCGTTTGCAGTTCAGATCAAATTATAATTCACGATCACATTAATCACACTAGCATTTCACACACTAGTAGTACACGACACAACTATTCGAAACGCACGACAGTTTCTGAACGTCTTCACTGCTTGACCGCCACCCATGAAGTCTGCTCAGCTCCAGCTGGTCCTAGCGTTAAGTTATAGACTCTGTCGAGCACCGCTAGGTGGCGCTGGCGTCCCGATTAGTCAACTCAGTAACCCTGACACCCTGTATAATTATAAGAAATCATTCAAAAATTAAAACATTTTATTGCGCAGGAATGACAATTATGAGTGAGATTTATTGACCGTTTATGGATAAAAAGTTTTTGTTGACATTTTCAAAGTTCTTTGGCGATAGTTAATGCTATATTGTCTTAATAATTCTCGAAAAATCTCTAAGGTGGAATCTCATCCAATCCAATAATCATCTGGTTTCGCTAACCAGATGACCCAAAGTGGTCAGATTATCTCGTTCAGCCAGTAGAGCGGGCGATGGCGGCAGGTGGAGGAAAGTAATATCGCTCTTCGCGATACTAAACGGCTACATGTCAAAAACTATTTTACAAATGCCGCCGATCTTCCCATCCGTATATCACCACTCTCACATGGGTTCGAGTGAGAGCGATTTCTGAATATCCTTACCTCCAATTCGTGGGCGGGTTCTCAATTCAATTTTCCCTGAGAGATGGTGCATGTACCTATACCGTCTAATCTAACCAACATTAAAACCGTATAAAGTGGGGTCGTCCGAGCCCAGTAAAGGGCTGATATGCGCAGATTCTTTTATTATAGTTCCTTTGTATGATGTTACAATGTTGAAGGTATTTGGGAAACAATCGAGGTACTAGAGACGCACGACAAAACTGAGGGTTGCGGGGTTTTTGTGTATTTACGGTTTGTTGAAGCTGTTTACAATTATTATTTTGTTATGTAACGATTTTTTGTCGGTGGCTATGTATGTAATTCATCAAAAAACAGTGTTCTAGACTACCCATACCTACTAAATCAATTAGTTTTAGCCTTATTTTCCAACTACTGGGTGTGTATCCAGCTATTTGCGTTCAATTTCTAGCTGGATAGCTGTAGGACAGAGTAGGTAAGTATCATGATATTGAGTTATGTCTTAATTCTTTTTACTTTATACAGTAATTTTATTCTAGGTGCATCGTCTTCACATATAATTATATAAATAATGTACCTATACAAAATATTGTAGGTAAAACATTTTAAAAGAGTAATGGTGGAGTTTCTTGCCCATTCTTCTCCATACGAAAACTACCTTTTGGAAGCGGCGGTAGAATCAATGCTATATTTTGTAAATTTTGACGTTCAAAAGTGCCTTCAAGGGCCTATTTGAAATAAATGATTTGACTTTGACTTTGAAACAAAGAGATACCCTAAATTCTATCACGCTGAAACAAACAACGAAAGATCACAGCCCTATCCATAGCTACCTACCAACTACATATACTACGTTTCAGTCAGACAACACCTCACCAGTCACACGTAAGGGCGGTCCAGGTAATTGGTGCCCAATCACAGACCTCAATCACCGAAGCCTTAATCACTCGACGACTCGACTCCATCAACGACTCGACTACTCGACTCGGAGTCATTAACCTCACGCTATTACGAAGCATAAAGGGACTGATAATTTATTACCGTTACAATCGGTATCGTTAATTCTGTATACAGTACGATAAAGTAATGATTGAAGGAAGTATAATATTTGAGGATATTAAGGGCAGAGAAATGATGCTTCCAGAAATTAAGTTAGGGATGTTTAAGGGTACACTAGTCGGTCATACAGACGTGGTATGGTGATTATTCGTCTGTTTGACGGTGTACGCTCAAAACTAAAAATTATATCAATTTGTCTTGTCATTACTCCCTGTATGGAAGCAGAATTGAAAAAAAAAATTATGTGGAAGTTATGAGCGTCGAAACTTCCATATTTCAACACTAATTTTAACTCGTCTTTGACCGTAAATAAATTACTTATGTAGTAAGAAAATTGCAAAATAGACACTGTACAAGGATAGATTTATTCAATAGTTTAAACAATTTTATTTTGAGTAAATACATTTACTATTTTTTTCATAATATCTATACGCCCAAAAGTCTGTTCATGAAATTTTACGCAATCGTTTCTGTTATAAACCATTGTCTATTTCACTAAATAAACAGACGAGTAATCACCATACTACGTTTGTATGGAAGAATGACCGATTAGCGTACCCTTAAGACACGGCCTTAGAAGTAGCAAACGCGTTGGCTAAGCGTGGGATCCTGTGTCGCTCAACGTATCGGGGAAAGCGAATTTTCCATTAGAAAATTTTATGATTCCATTAGAAAATTTTCTGGAGCAGCCCGGAGTCTAGATGTTGGTCCAGCCATGCTCGCCACACTATTAAATACACACATCCTAATAACATAATATTGGCAAAATGTCGGCTTACTAATAATTATGCACTTCTGTTTAACCCTTTTTCAATGTCGGCAATATTGGCTTGATCCTCTGTAGATAAAAAATAAAACAAACGATATCGGAAAAATGCTAGGCTAGGTCAATAATTTTTTAATTTACTTGTTAGAGTCCACGCCACCGCGCGGAAAATTGAGAAACAATTTTTTTTTTACTGAATGTGGTGAAATTACCTAGAGACTAGCGCTGCGTCATCTCAAGTCTATCGGACTTGAGTGGTGGCGCGGACTCTATTTAGAACTTTCTGTAAAGATTCAATTTTCACCAAGATCCGTCAATGTTTCTTCAGAAACAACCACCATCCTGTACCAATACATAAGGTATTATATTCCAAAAACACGTAACGCACTTCCGAAGACTGATTACGTTAACATGTTTAAACTTTGAACAGTTACGAAGATAAATTAAGCCTATTAGGTATTGAGAACGATGTATAGACTTGTACTTTAAGTGTTGTTGACCTCGAAACTCAGGGTACATACATACCATTAATTTTGTAGAAGCTTATCAATCAATTACTTTGGGGCGGTTACGTATGGGCGGACTTTAATTGAATTTAATTTATGGGTAAGGTACCTACTGCAGATGTTACGTTGGGAAAGCAATAACTTAACAAGGTATTGAATGTATTGGGGAGTAGAGCGAGACCTTTTTGAAGCAAGACATAAGGGTTAAAATTTCTTGAATGATGATTTGTGACGATTTTTGCTTGGCACGAAATGTATGCTATTCAATGAAGCTTTTCGTTAATAATTTCATCATCAAACATGCCATTGACCTGACCCAATGCCATCATCATGAAGTAGTTGCTTGGTATCCAGTTGTTTTTGTATTGTTGATTTAGTTTAAGATTGCCATGGGGCCATGATAGAAAAACAAAATGGCGAAAGTGGACTAAGCGATGATTTCAGACCAGTAAACTTTAACTGCAGTTATAGGTCCAGATTTTTTCATATTCAGACACTAGTCTCTTAGATAAACAACTGCAACCTGGTTACTAATACCAACACGAATTGTAAGTACTCTTGATAATTCCATACCAATTAAACCTAATACCGAATGCACATAATATAACAAACTTATAGAACCTAAAGCAGCATACACACTATCGATATCGGACACGCGGTCCGATACATTTCCCGCACCATTCGGCATAGTGCATACAACCGGCTTCCCCCAGCTATGGGGACTTTACGCATAGCTTCACAAGCCATATTCATTGGGGGTTACCGCCGGCTGTGGGTACGGACATGGGGGAATGTGGCACTCGGATGAGTTAACAAACATGATGATTCGGGATTGATGTTGGCATTTGACGAACGATGATATTATTATGTAGGTGTAGGTGCCATGATGGTATGGTACAGTGGTGGTTTAATCGAACTTGATGATACTATTAACATGTGCATATTATGTGACTGTTGCTGCGTCCAGATATTATGTTCTTTTGTCCGTACCGTACCTCCGTTTTGTATCAGCGAGCGTTACGATCCAAGAACGCTAGTTTCTTTTGACGCACGTTCGGTACGGTACGGTGGTACGACGTCTCGATACGGATACAGGTAGAATCCGATCAAACGCAAGTCGGTTTTTTGCCAAGTTCAAAGGCGAAACGATACTACGTCCAGAGTTTTTAGATCGCGACGCTATCGCTGATACGAAACGTAGGTACGGGACGGACAAAAAATCATTTGAACAGACACTGGGAAATTTAAGTGATATAATTTATCGTAAAAAGTATGCTGCTGTGGATCCTTAAACCCGAAATTGCAGGCTCTTATTAATAGTAGGCGGAAAGATTCTGATGAAGGCTGCAGCAGAGAATACGTCCTTTAGTCACAATTCTTTAGTCATCATGTTGGTGAAGAAGAACCAACATTTAGGAAGGGGCACCACACTGAACAATTTCGGCTCTTCAGCACTGGTGGGCCAAGAGTAGAGCATACAATATTGATTGCAGGTAGATTCTTTTAGGAGTTTGACTAATCGAATTGTATACTGCACTTTTAGTCCGTGATGTACGCGATGCGACGCAACAAGTTCCAACTAATTTATTTTCACAGAAAAAACTCAAACTCAAAGCATTAATTTCAAATAAACCAATTACAGGCACTTTTGAATTGTCAAGGGGTCGGTCATACACAAAGATGAACGTAGTTGCCAAAAAAAAATACGCCGACAACTGTCCCCCATCTGCATCTCGCTTTAAAACTATCAATACGCGCTTGACATCAACTTAAACGAAGTTAGATTACGATAGCCGCTGTGAGGCAACCTGTCCGGCGTCCGAAACAAAGCCAATCTGGTTAATTGTGCCCAGGCCGTGCGCCATGCGTGCATGCTCCTTTATCAGATTACCTTAGCTTAGACCATAACCACAGAGCACTAGGATAGTAATTACAGCAATTGTGGGGAATGTCCGTTGTCCAATCACACGCGAAATAATTATACTAGTCTTGGTGCTTAAGTAATTGACTTGGCGACAACTATTAAGTAATTTTGGAGCTTATGTGAATTCACCTTCAGCACCATGTGTATATTTTTGTCACACAGTGTTTGGAACATTGTGTATCTTTCTGTTTGGTAAAAGCACCGTGTATATTTTTGCTGAGAGCAGTGGTGGCCCAGTGTTAACGGTCTTACGAAATGTAGGTTGTAGGTTCGAACCCAGGCAGGCGCTTTACTTTGTGTAAATTATTTCATCAGCACTGCTCTCAAAACTGAAGGAAAACATCGTGAGGAAACCGGCATGTCTTAGAATCAAAAATTCGAAGACATGTGACATCTACCAACCCGCACTGGGCTCGCGTAGTGGATTAAGGCCTACTCTCACCGAGAAGAGGCCTGTGTCCCAGCAGGTGGCTACAGGCTGATTATGATATTTTATGCTGGGGCTACATTTTCGCGTTATCGCGAACTAAACTTCGCGCGCTTTCTCTCGCACACCGCTCCACGTCTCGCTGAGCAACAGGCACGCGTTCTCTATACATTGAATGCAGAAATTAACCCGATACGATGAGTGTGAATGCTCGGGCCAATCACAAATTGAAAGAACGTCCACTTAAGGGGTGGCGCTTAAGGTGTTAAGCAGCTGCAATTATGAGATTACAGAGACCTTTAAAATAATACGACGTTCACAAGAGATAATACACAAGTTTAGGATTTCTTTGCCTACGTACCAATTTTCAGTTTTAGATTGCTTTTACCTTATTCGACTGAAATATAAGTCCCGTGACCTTTTACCTGTTATCCTAATAATGAAGGTTTGAAATTAAAAAAGGTAGCCTACATCTATCACATCTATCATCTACCTTGTATAATGGTTGAATACGAGGCTTTTGGCTACTTACGGATGTCTGTATTTTATGTTTTATAATTTATATGTGCGTTTTGTTTGTGCAGAATAAACAATTTTTCTTTAATTTTTTTTCTTTTTTGTAAGAACTAAAGTAAAGCTTAAGTAATCGTAAGTCGTAAATATTCGTTTATATCCCAAATCAAAATAAACTAAGAACACTTAATCAGCTCACGCTATGCTTCCGTTCATACGGCTCTGCTCTTCGACACTGTTAGGCTGCGTCTCCACTAGAGATGAGCGATGCGTAGCGAAGGACGTATGTGAAACTAAGCAATAACAACGCCAGCTTAGCTCAAGCTATGACAGCGAAGCGATGCAATTGCATAGTTTCACACACATCCCTCGCTACACATCCTCGCTTATCTCTTGTGGAAACGCAGCCTTAGAGTGGAATGATTTATAGGATACCTACGGATCACTAAACTTGTTGAGTATAACAAACATTTCGTTAGGAACGAGCTTATTGTCTTCCAATTTTAATTAAAGTAATTTGCAAGCGAAAGCCGGCTTTATTTACAGCTAATCTATATTTCCATAAAATCCTGATATTTTCCCACTGCAGGACAAAGGTCTCTTCTCAAACAGAGAAGGCACGAGCATTGATCACTACGCTTACACAAAGCATTTTGGCGACTCCCGTTTTTCTTGTTTTTTTTTATGTTGTAGTTCTGGACATAGCGAAAATTCGTACATAATATCATACATAAAGTCATAATAGTCCGTACTTGATGGGTTTTGAATCGCATCTTAATTCTAGAGAAGCAGGTTCTTTAATCCTTGCTATCACGTTGTATGGCATCTTTTTTTTACGAAACACATTGGGTACATCAATTTAAGCAACACCCTAAAAATACACCAAAATTCAAAAGTCATTTATCCAAACTAGGCTGAGAGTCAGCACTTTTCGAACGTCAAAATTACATAAGACAGTCCTCCAAAAACGCCCGCCCTTCACCACTTCCTAGTGCTTTTGCTGGCAAGAAGAAGTGGCGCAACGAACTCCCCAGCTCCAGTCACTAACTCACAGAACATTGGTGAGGCATTGTATTTTAACACTGGAGAGTCTTTAAAACAGTGCCTCACCAAACTTACTACATATTTCATTGTGTTTCACAACTCCGCACGTAATAAAGATTCTCTAAGATTTCTTGTACCTAGCCTTCCAGCATAATAAATTAGGCTGTGCTGTAGTCTGTAACAGCTGATGTCTAACTTCAGGTTCAAACTACCTCCTAGATGTTTTGATGCTGAGTTAGTTAAAACAATGTTTGTTAACTATGAAGTCTTGCACCAGAGGGCCTAGGCAAATGACATTCGCTTCGGAGCGATTCTATTTCGACAATCGCTATCGCTTCAACGACATACCTACACTACGTTTCGCTATCGTCTGATCCATTGGTTTCTTCGATAAAAATTACATATTGTCTCTGGTCTTTCGTTAGCAAGTTATCGTTCGAGGCTGTATGAATGGAATGATGTTAAATATTGTCTAGCTAATTTATATTCGTTGAGCTATGATCACGTGACGTTTCGATAGCTTTTGTCAATCCCATACATTTTTGACTTTTCTACTAGCGTTGTCGCTAATCGAATGTTACTTTGTCTAGGCCCTCTGGTCTGTTATAGTGCGCGTGGAACTAGTTAGCCACGCCTTAGGTGGCGACTCATCTCGCTATTGCAATCTCATGTGCGTTTTGTCTAAACTAGCCGGAACTTTCAACGCGTGTTGCCGTCGCGAAGTACGGCGCCGGAATAGATTAAGTAAGATAAGGCGCTTAATCTATTTCTATAATAATCTATTACCTAAGGCGCGGCCAACTAGTTTCACGCGCACTACAGCCCAGGTTTGCACGGGCGTATTGTTATCGCGGCCATTTTTTTTCGCGTATTGGATTTTTGACGGTCTGCTTAGCGCCGAGAGTTGAATATCCAACAATGTGTTTTTCTGATGCGCTGGGATACGCGTTGGATGCGCTCTGTTGGATTCCGTGATAAAAATACGCCCGTGCGTGCCTGGGCTTTATGAAAATATAATTATTTCTGAGTTTTGATTAATTGTTTCTGGTTGTGCTGTGTAATAAATAATGTGACATATTAAGAGTCCATAATACCTCAGCTCAAATTCACTCTTTATCTCGCTCGCACGATACTGCGCTAGGACTGACTGAGAGCGAGACTAAGCGGCGGGCCCCCACCCGCCGGTTAGTCTCGCTAACCTAAACTATTCGCGCCTTGGAGCCTTCTCCCCAGAAGGCTCCAAGGCGCGAATAGTTTAGGTTATTTCTTTTTACGGCGAAAATAATTGTAAAAAAACAAACATCGAATCTGTTTTTTAGTTAATTTTATGCAATCGCGTTTTCGTCAAACATTCTAATATAACATAACATCACGCATGTAATCCCCGACGGGATAGGCAGAGGTGTACCTATAGTCCCATGTAATAGGGGGTGAGCCTATTGCCATCAACCGGGCTCGAATTCAGACTCCGGGCTGCTACTGAGAAATTCAAGATGGAAAAACCCAATAACACTTTGCTCGATCTGGGAATCGAACCCAGAACCTCATACTCAGCAGTAGCGCTTGCGACCACTAGACCAACGAGGCAGTCATAAATAGTAGGTACTTAACGTTAATCCTCAACTTTGCCATACATTTTATTTTTTTAATCTACAGTATTTTCGATATAACGCAGGATCATGCTAAGCCATTTGAGGTATAATAGACTCTTAAACATTTGTAAGTACACCTCTGCGTTACCTTTTAGAGAGGACACGCTTGATGTTATGTTATTATTAAACATTTAATTATTAAAATAAATGTGACTTAGAAATGAGGCAATTTCAAGCTGGAACGCATTTAAAAAGATGTATCATGCAGTAAGTATTTTGTAGTGTAAATAAAATGTTTATGAAATGAAATGAAATGAAATGAAATCTTTTATTTCCAGATATGAAATCCACATATAAGTTTCAATAAATACACATATAAATAACATACTAAGTATAGAATAGCATAAATATTACATTCACAATTCAAAAACATACGTACGTTATACGTTAATCAATCTTCCTAGCCTTTTTCCCAACTATCTTGGGGTCGGCTTCCAGTCTTACCGGTTGCAACTGAATACCAGTATTTTACATGGAGCGACTGCCTATCTGACCTCCACAACCCAGTAACTGGGTAATACGATACCCCTTGGTAAGACTGGTGTCAGACTTTCGGGCTTCTGACGACTCGTAACGACTGTCAAAGATCCACAAATGACAGCCAGGACCAACGGCTTAACGTGCTTTTCCGAGGCACGGAGGAGTCTCGGTATGTGAAGATGGTCACCCATCCACTGACCAACCCTGGCCAGCGTAGCTTAACCTGATCGACCCGTGCGGCTTGTTATTACTTAGCCACGAGCTCCTCAAAATAAATAATGTAAAAAAATGTGTATCGATGGAAATTATAAAGTACTAGCTGTGCCTCGCAGTTTACCCGCATAACGCTCGATCCCATAAGAATATGGAGATAAAAAGTATCCTAAGTCCTAATCTAGGTCCTGGTCTACTCATGTGCCAAATTTCATCAAAATCTATTCAGCCGCTTTAGCGTGAAAGCGTAACAAAACAAACTCTTTTTCGCATTTATAATATTATATATAATTTAGGATTTTAGAAACTCTGGTTTTGGTCGCGTTTTAAGGCTCCATCGAAATCAACAATTTCTATGGAAAACGTCACGGAAATTGTTCTACTGGTGTCGCGTCACGCCGTCACGTCTGTGCCATTATTCTGCTACCGTAATAAAAAACCAACCAGTAGATATAGAACCTAAACAGATTTATTCAGGACTTCAACGCACATCTCGCTTCCCCTTGCTGATCTTCCTCTTTATCCTCTCAGTGTACGCAGCCACAATGTTAGACAATAGTGGCAAGGCTGAAGACTTCTCATCATCTCTCACTCCTACTTCAGTACACAGATCTGCCCTGAGAAGAGAAAAGCAGCTTTATGTTCCAGATTATAAGAGTAAAAATGAGGGCGTTGTTGTATTTAACAATACAAATAAAAATCATCGATGCGATTGAAATCATCACGGTGTTTGATCAGTTAAATGTTTATTTCAATCACACTGTATGTGTGTCTGAAAATATCTTGTTCTTCACAGTTAATGCTAACTACTGAAAACTAAAATGCGGTTGATAGGTATTTAAAAAACCGGCCAAGCCGGCCGGCTTCGGACTCGCGCACACCGTACCATCGTATAATAATAATATGTAACACTAAAAAAAATACTAGCACTAGCTAGAAAACAAAAAAAAAAAAGCGTTTCTTATATGGCAACCTTTTTTTTTTTGGGAAGGGAAATCTTCAAATAACTTCTCCCGCTCTGGGCAGAGCAGAAGGGTGTGTCAGACTCTTACTGACTAAAACCCACCCGTGTTTCTTCACTTACCTGTACGTTGCCAGGGGCCACGGTCTCCCCTTAGGACTCTCCCGCAACCCCGGCAGGCCCTAGCGGACCCCGTCAATTGTGCTGACATCTGTTTGAGGCACGCGAGGAACACAATGCAGCATTGACCCGGGCCTGGTCCTTATCCGATGGCCATATGGGCCCCTTTAATATTTATTTTTATAGCGGCAATAGAAATACACAGTCTGTGAAAATTTCTACCTATTACTAGTCCGCTGACAGACAGACGGCCGGAATGAAAGCGGGTACGGAACCCTAAAAAGACGTACCTATTTCTTCGACCCCAAATAAAATAGGGTAAGAGGTACTAAGTAGCTAATTACGGCAGGGCGCAAACGTGGACACTTTTGTGTCTTGTGTCAGATACAAGCTACCGACGAATATTTGATTTCTATAGAACCCGTATGAAATCATCAACGGGCGACTGTCCGATCACCGCTACATGACACAGCAACTACGGTCCCCTGTGTTGGTGTGCCGTGTCCGCCACAAAAAGTGTCTACGTTTGCGCACCGCCTAAGAGCCTTACCTGGTTCTCTTATCGTTCGGCATAGCAGCTTCCGACATCATGACAGAAGCTGTATACAGGTATCCATTCCACTCCAGGAATTCTCTCACCAGCTCATTGACTAGAAGCACTTCATCCGTAGGAGCTGGTGGTGCTGAAGCAACCCCTGTGGTTTGTCGGTCTTGGAGAAGCCCTGTCACCTTGGCTCGCACCTGAATGTAGAATGGAGTTTAAATGTAGGTGACATTATGAAACTCTTCGACGTGTGAAGTAAATCAGTGTCCAATGGATAATGAAAACTTCTTTAGGCGCGTGAGCACTTATTGGGTGAACAAAAATCATTGAACTCGCGTCATCATCACCGAAGGCGCGTTGAGCACTTTTTTGTTGTTTGTTAGAGCTCTGTTTAATTTTTTTAGATTTTTTTTAATAGCAGAGCTTTCGTTCTTGTACTGACAGCAAGCCACATAAATTCCTGACACTTTCGTTAGATGGCGTTACTACTTTTCACTTATATCGGCAGTCTCAGACTGCCCCGTTTCGTTTAACTCTTGAGACTAAAGAGCGTTCATTCTAAAATTTGGCAACGGCGCAAATAGCTGTCAAATATTTACCGGTTTTGATTAAGGGGGATGCGCCAAGGTAGCCCACGAAATTGCAAAACTGCAATTTGTAGCTCAGTGTCAGGTTGTATGTTGATTAAAATATGATTCGCGGTCGTATCAAATTGCAAAAAACGTAAGAAAATTTGAATTTTGCGGGCTACCTTGGCACATCCCCCTTAAATATAAGCTCTTAAACATAACTGTGAAAATATATGGTTTTAACTATACACTTCTACATAGCCTTTTTGGAATACAGGCGGGATGTTGTTGCAAGTATATCTAACTAACGGCCGAACCCAATAACCTATTTTCAGTAAAAGACAGATCGCTATTGATGGTACACAGTATAATTCTATCTGTCATTGAATGTCATTCCGTAAAATTCCTTATTCTGACAGATTATTGGGACGTTAAAACCATGGAAAGATAGCTTTTTCTATCTCCAGTATGCCAAAACTGGTGATAGATAGATTGGGTTCGGCCGTAAGACAATCATATTTTATGCAGGTACGTAAAAAAAACAAGCATTTTTGTAGAACTCGTACTAGTTTTGTTTGCCACTTTTTCCTAGAAGACTATTAAATTAATTGATGAATAAATCCGACGTTACAACCAATGACCCAATCAAATAATGTGAATTCACACACTGCTCCATGTAAATTAAATTTATCGTTATTTAATTAAGCAATAAAACAACACAATAACGAGAACAAATCCCGAAAAATTTCCCGAAACACACGTAATGCGTTCCGGATCAGCGCACAAATTAAATACATTTTTATTTAATTTGTGCGCTGATCATCTCTTAATTTGTATTTAAATATTGGGTTTTAATTCAGCCAAGCACTTAAATGGCGCGTATTATTATGCAAACCACATTATGTAGCGACCACGATTGCTGGTAACAAATAGTTGTGCGATCGGAAAACGGACCGGAATATTTTTTGTTACGGATTTTTTGCTTTTGTTTTATTTGTTGGTGATACGCGGAAATGAAAGGTTTTTATGATAAACAATTTAGGCAATACTTTTAGGTATTTTTGTACGCTATTTTAAACCAAATTTATTAAATGTTAGTCAAAGATTGAAATGTTTCTATATTTATAACCGCCAACTAGATGGACTGACGAATTAATCAAAACTTTATAGTAGGTAAGAATAGTCAAAAAGTTGAAGAAAGCCGCTAAAGCTGTGGTTCGTAAGTAGTAATATTTCCTCATTGAGATTCAATATAAACTAGAGAAGCTGTGCACATGGTCTCATGCATGGTATAAGAAAACAAGGTATGGCATTCCGGGAGAGAACACTTTCCTACGTCACTATCCAGTTGCCACTTCATTGAAACAAAACACGAAACTATGGAAACATTTTCAATCAGAATTCTGCTAAAAAATAAAGCCAAAGCATTTAAATTGTCGTTTTGTTCGTCTAATAAAACGAAACAATTCAATTTAAAGATATAAATACGTAATCGTTACTTAATATCGTATTCGTTTATGTAGTTGGGGAGATATTATTACACACTACTGGCAGCACAGAAACGGGCTGTCTAATTGACATTCCGTCATATTGTCGTGTATCGCTATTCTTGTTGAACCCATAGGTCGGTCTCGCTCAGTCCCAGTGAACACAGTGATTCCCAAACATTTTCTACATATGGCTGAAAGAGTTAGAAATATTGTGTGCAATCAACTGGAAAAGAAGCGTAAAAGAAAATAATATAAAGTATCAAACACTAAATAGCGGATACTACTATTTAATATTTCAATTTTGATTTTGAATAAAACTTCGTAAGGCGACGAGATTTACAACGTGTTTGACTATTATTTTAGTAATCCCTAGAATCCACTACTAATATTATGAATGCTACAGTAGATTTGTCTGTATGTTACCGTTGTTCTCACAATGTTTTATTAGATTGATTGAATTTCCCCAAAATAAAAAGTTTGAGAACCATCGATAACCGTGATGACGTAGGTAAGTGTTGCACACGTGACCACTGCGTCTCGGAGTGCCATACCTTGTTTTATTATACCATGGTCTCATGTACATATCTCGTGTGGTCCAGCCATCCTGACGGTCACAAATAGGGTGTCCCCGCGGTTATCAAATGTGACAACCGCAGTGTATGCGTATTCAGGTAGTATTTAAGTGTATTATCTATGACTGAGACGTTGTTGTCCCGGACAACAAAATGTTGCGCAAAAATTTTGTTCCCGGTGTCTGCTCTAGTTTACATTGAACCGCAATAATTTACCCTATGTAAAATGTCATAAATAAAGAGTAGAGTATTATGTTCTATTCTTTTAATGTCTTTGGATTTAGGCTTAAGATCGAACAGGCTATCTGCCCTAAAAATGGACAGATTACAAGATTTACGGTCATTGTAAATACTCCATAATATAAGCACTATCAAAAAGCACGAAATCGCCGCACGAGCAGCGATCGCCAACGCGTCTCCGTGCTCTGTGGGCACGATAGTCAACACGGGACAACGACATCGAGTAATTACATACCTACCTCTGCATTGATTTTCTTTAAATATCCATTTTTCTTTAGAAGGTCTTTAATTGCAACCAATAGTTCTTTCTCCGAAATGGGTTTTTCGCTCATTTTACCAGAAATGGGTACGTTTTCGAAAATTGACTATAAGAAAATTTTAATATGTCATAAATGCGACAGTTGTCCTTTACGTCAGATATTGTTTTATATTTTATTGATACGATACCCTGCCAGCAGCAAATCAGTTAAGGAGATCCGTAACTAAATATTATTCAACTTTTTCGTTATTTAAACGTCTACGTCTCGTTTAGTACCGTAAAAGGGTCACTTTAAAAAGCTATCTTCTCCTTAACGGCTTAGTTAAATGATTTGAAAAAAATATATGTTTGCTATAGATTCATCTACAACATATCTGAAACCGGGTTTTTTCGTATGACTAATACTTTTGCCTTAAAAAAATATTTACCATAACACTATTTTTGGCTAATATTCCTAACTACTTCTAAACGGCTTTGACGATTGGAAAAAAAATTACACTGAAAAATTGTTGATTAAAGGTACTACAAATTTGAAACTGCATTTGTAAATCAATCAATATTTGTTAAACAAAATGTCCCCATTTAGAGATAGAGGTTCAGAGAGGCTCTGCGCGGGACGCGGGCGGCAGTCGCCCGTGAGCATTGAGACGGGATGGCTGTGTCGCTCGCTGGTCCGCTCCGGCTATCGACCGAGTATGCGCATACGTATGTGTTAGTGCGAATATTTATGAACTTATTGTATTAGTGTGCGTTTATAGACGAGCTTGCTGCAGAGAGTCCAAATCGATTGTGCGCGTAGGCGCTTTATTGTTGAGTTGTTCTTTGATGTACAATTATTAATACTTTTTTACATTGACAATTACATACAAATTAACAATTTACAATATAAACTAAAAAAATGAAAATGTAAAATATAACATAACATCACGACTGTATTCCCCGAAGGGTTAGGCAGAGGTGTACCTATACAGGGTGACAGGGAAATTCGACCTATTCCTTGAAGGGGGTTATACTAGAGGTCATTAGCACCAAATTAAGTCCAATGAAGTAGGGATCAAAACTGGATGGTTCTCGAGCAGTGACGGTTCTTCGATTTTGTAGAAAATTTCTGACTTGTTACCAAAAACAATTAATTATGAAAAAAATACTCCAATCTAAACATTTAATTGATACTTTTCTGAAAGCTGAAAAAGGAGTGATCATTGTAAAAAAAAAATGTTTGCCCAAAACTTACATAATTTCAGAAATAGAAGGTCTTTAGTAGCAATTATTTTTAATGATTGTATTATTCCTGAACATTGAAGTAAGCTATTGGAAAAAAATTGTATGACAGTTGGCGTACAAATGTGTAAAATGACTAACTGGTTTCATAAGCTTTTCAAAAAGGTACAATTGTCATTAACTTTCCCAGCGGTTTTTCAAATATCAGCAAAAGAGCACTAAAGGTCAAATTTTTAATTTTGATTTGTTAATTGAATTCAGCTCGAAAAATCAACAGTGTAGAGAAGTGAATAAAAAATAAATGTAATTTGATAAGGCTTAATACAAAAAAAGCAGTTAACAAAAATTACACATCCTTTTCGAATTGCCTGCCATTGTTACGACGTACTTCACTCAATGGCGCTCGCGTTGAAAGTGAGGTTTTCATGTGTTCGGCAGCTGCCAAAATCCTCTCCCTTAACTCTTCAATGTATATCACTGATAGTAGGTGCACTAAGTCCTTCAAAATCAGAGTCAAAGTCAAAGGCACATCTTCCAAAACCGTGTTCATTTCTTCTCTTTAAAAGTTTTCGTAGGTACGTTATGCCACTCAAATTTCGGGGCAAGAAGAATGGCCCGATCAACTTATCATGGCCAATCTCCATCCAAATATTTAAAATCTTCTCTGGTGGGCCCACCATTTTGAAGTCATTGAAAGTCCAGATTGAACGCCATACGAGTTTTATCTTTGGGGTCACATGAAGGACTTAGTGTACCCTACACCAGTGACATACATTAAAGAGTTAAGGGAGAGGGTTTTGGCAGCTGCCGAAGACAAAATCTCAGTTTCAACGCGAGTGCCAGTGAGTGAAGTACGTCGTAGGCTGCGTGTTTGCATACGCAACAATGGCAGGCAATTCGAAAAGGATGTGTAATTTTTGTTAACTGCTTTTTTTTGTATTAAGCCTTATCAAATTACATTTATTTTTTATTCACTACTCTACACTGTTGACTTTTCGAGCTGAATTCAATTAACAAATCAAAATTAAAAATTTGACCTTTAGTGCCCTTTTGCTGATTTTTGAAAAACCGCTGGGAAAGTTAATGACAATTGTACCTTTTTGGAAAGCTTATGAACCCAGTTAGTCATTTTACACATTTGTACGCCAACTGTCATACAATTTTTTTCCAACAGCTTACTTCAATGTTTGGGAATAATACAATCATTAAAAAATATTGCTACTAAAGACCTTCTATTTCTGAGATTATGTTAGTTTTGGGCAAGCATTTTTTTTTACAATGATCACTCCTATTTCAGCTTTCAGAAACGTATCAATTAAATGTTTAGAGTGGAGTATTTTTTCATAATTAATTGTTTTTGGTAACAAGTCAGAAATTTTCTACAAAATCGAAGAACCGTCACAGCTCGAGAACCATCCAGTTTTGACCCCTACTTCATTGGACTTAATTTGTAGCTAATGACCTCTAGTATAAGCCTTTTCAAGGAATAGGTCGAATTTCCCTGTCACCCTGTATAAGGTGTTAAAAAATTTACTTTAGAAACTTTAAGAGGTGTTTTGAGAAACTTTAACTTGATGAATGATGATGAACTGAATAACTTTTACTTTGGGACATACATTGATATCGCGAAAAAAAAAATCTGTTGTTCCATAGTAAAGTTTAATACCTACTGTTCTAAACTGTATGGGACAGCTGTTTTTTTTTTCGCGATTTCAAAGTTAAAGTAAAAGTTATTCAGTTTGATGGTCTAAAGCACCTCTTAAAGTTTCTAAAGTTAATTTTTTTTAAGTCACTAAAATTTGTTTAGTCCTGTCAAAAGAGCATTTCCCATTCTGAAATAGACTAAGGTGACACAACTTAACTATATTTTAGTTTGACAGCACTAAGATTGCACTGAGTTATTAGTTTAGTGAAAATGGCAATTTTGCTATTCTGAATTTGACGTTTTTCACCTAAAAATTTAGATTATCCAACTAAATCAGTCTATTTTTAAACGCGATTAAAAAGGAGTGGATTAGAATTAGTTGGCATGAACACACACTTCACACACTTCAGCTGCAAAAACTTTTTTTTATTTTGCTTATTTATCTCGAAAACGGTGCGTCCTAGCGCAAAAATAATGGAAATTTCGACCCCCTCTGCGACCCTTAAACCCATATGCCCCTACTCATAGGTAATATTTAATCATATTTTCTATACAAAAAGTTTAAAATTCCATACAAAACACGTCAAGGCTGCCCCCCCCGCGCGCCTCTGTCTCTAAAAAAATTCACGGGGTAGAGCAAACAAGTACCACGTCGGTCGCGACGTGACTGTCAAATTCAATTTTAGATGTGTCAAAATTATTTTTTAATTTAGAGATATTTTTCCGCAGAATAGCTTTTAGATTCTCATAGCCAAAAGTAAGGAATTTTAGTCGTAGTTTAGTTAGTTTAGTTCGGTATACAAGAGAATCGGCACCAAATATTTTCTTAAGTTACGTAGGTAAGGTTAAGAAATAAATCTTGATTGGTGCCGATTCTCTTGTGCACCGAACTAAACTATCACTAAAATTACTTGCTTTTGGCTATGAGAATCTGAGATTCTGCAAAAAAATATCTCTAAATTAAAAAATAACTTTGACACATCTAAAATCGAATTTGCGTCGCGAACTCGCGACTCCACGTGGTACTTGTTTGCTCTACTCTGTGAATTTTTTTAGGTCCAGAGGCGCGCAGGGGGGCAGCGTCGACGTGTTTTGTATGGAATTTTTAACTTTTTGTATGGAAAATACGATTTGTTACCTTTGTGTTGGGGTAAAGGGGTTTAAGGGTTTTTTAAAGGGGATCGAAATTTTCATTATTTTTGCGATAGGACGCACCGTTTTCGAGTTATAAGCAAAATAAAAAAAAAGATACAGTACTGTTTTTGCACCTGAAGTGTTGGTGAGAAGTTTAGTTCATGACAACTAATTTTTATATTCCATTCCTTTTTAATCGCGTAAAAAAAAAAATAGTCAAATTTAGTTTGAATAATCAAAATTTTTAGGTGAAAATCGTCAAATTCAGAATAACAAAATTCCCTGTTTCACTAAACTACTAAGTTAATAACTCATTGCAATCTTAGTGCTGTCAAACTTCGGTGGCAGTGACCTCTCGCGTCCGGCCCTGGTCCAGGCCATGGTGCGGAGCGAGAGGGCATGGCAAGCCGTCACCTCCTTCTGCGAAGCAGTAATGCTCGCGAAAGAGGAGGCGGAGTGCGCGAGGGAGTGGCAAAGGCCGCGCCCTACCAGCCCTAGCCGCCGCCGCCGTAGGAGACGTCCCGGGCGTCGGGAATTGATAGCCGATTCTATGTTATGTTAGAGGGTTTGGTTTCCGCACTTAGTCCTTTAAGTGGACCATTGTGCGTGGGCCATGGTGGCCGCTTGGGGGGGTTATTCCAACCAGCCCACCTCCCTCCAGAAGCTAATTAAAGCTCCTGGCCTGTTCAGAACATCCGTGAAAGATCTGGGTGACCCGAGGGTTTGTGTTCTAATCTGGGTGACGCCTGTGCATTCAAAGAGCACGTGCGCGACGGTCTCCTCAGCCTCCATGCACGCCCTGCACAGAGGACTGTCCGTTATACCTATTGTGTGGAAGTGTTTGTTCAGCGAGCAGTGTCCCGTGATGGTCCCCGTCACCAGGCGCAGGCCGTTCCTGTCCAGGCGTAGTAAACGTCTGGTTAGTCCGCTATCCACTGATGGCATAGCTTCCTTGGACTGCCTGCAGCCCGGTGCCGAGGTCCACCAGTACTCCGCTTGTGTGTTGGTGAACTCTTGTAGCCACCTGCGTATTTGGTTGAAGGGGATGGGTATAATAGGCTCGGGTCCACAGACTGCCGTGCTAGATCCCCGTCTAGCAAGCTCGTCCGCTGCGTCGTTGCCTAGCGATCCGCTGTGTCCTTTTATCCATTGTAGTGTCACCGTGTTGCGGCCAGACAACGTTATTTGCTCTAGAGCATTGTGACATTCTAGTGTTAGCTTTGAGGTAATACATTTTTTCTGTAAGGATTGGAGAACTGAGGCGCTGTCGGAGAGTATACGAATATGTGTGTCCGTAACTCTCCTGGCTTTTAGGGCATGGGCCGCTTGTATGATGCCTACACACTCCGCCTGATAGACGGTGTTGAACATTCTCAGCGGGCTGGATATATTTATGTTGAAGTCGTGTGAGAAGACTCCGGCTCCAGTGCCGGAGTCGGTTTTCGATCCATCGGTGTATACTCTCATCTCTTTCGGGCCTGAGTAGTCACACCGTTCCTCTGTGAGTACAATGTTGTAGTGCCTTTGAAAGTGGTGTGTTTTTGGAGCTTTATCACAAGGTGATGCCATCATTGGTCGTCGCTTGATCGCGTCTTCCTTTATGCGTGTGTGCTTGACTCTGGAGTCATTGCTAAGGGTTCCTGATAAATGGAGCCTAAAGGCGGCCAAGGCCGCCTCCTCTCGCACGATGAGGTGCAGAGGCGGCAGTCCCAGCATTGCTTGTAGGGTGGCGGTGGGTGTAGTTCTCATACTGCTCGTGATTGCGACACAAGCGAATCGCTGCAGTTTTTCGAGATCTCTTTGGGCTGTGCTTAGGTCTGTCCTGGGCCACCAGACCAGTGAGCCGTATGTGATAATAGGTCGGATAACTGTAGTGTATAACCAGTGGGTGACCTTGGGGCTGATCCCCCAATTCCTGCCCAGCAGCCGCTTGCACTGCCACAGGGATATGCTGGCTTTTGTAGTGATGTAGTTTGTGTGTTTTGCCCAGTTTAGTTGCTTGTCCAAATAAATGCCCAGGTATTTGGTTTCTGTTGAAAGGCTTAGGGTTGATTTGAGTTGATTTTTGCGATAGGACACACCATTTTCGAGATATAAGCAAAAGAAAAAAAAATACAATACTGTTTTTGGACTGAGGTCGAAGTGTTGGGGTTTTAGTTCATGCCAACTAACTTTATTCTACACGTTTTTAATCGTGTTTAAAAATAGTCAGATTTAGTTGGATACACCAAATTTTTAGGTGAAAAACGTATAACTCAGAATAGCAAAATTGCCATTTTCACTAAACTAATAACTCAGTGCAATCTATTTTTAGTCTAGTTTAGAGGCATTTGTGACAAGAGAATCGGCACCAAAATATAACTAGCAGACCCGGTAGGCAGACGTTGTCATGCGACAACAGCGCCTCCCAACAGCGCGTCCAACTATAGCTAAGAACCATCCAAGTGACACAAAAAGAATTGAAAAAAAAAACATCTAAATCAGTCAAGCCATTTAGCATAAGAAGAATTACAAACACACGCACACCGATATTTTATTTATTGCCAGGAATGTTCTTAAAAAACAAACAAAGTATTTAAAATAATATGCGGGTCAAAATATGGTAGTCGGCGTACAATTTCAGATTTGCCTACGATTCCTTCTCTTAGGACTAGGAATCTTAGGCAAAAAATGCGTCATACGTGCGCATGTCTGCGCCTTTGTCTAGTCTTTGATCGTCGTTTTAGTGTAGTGCGCCACCGTTGCACGTTTTACGTATTGGAGAGTAGGGCGTTTAGCTCCGCCCACATGCACAAGGTCAGTGAGCCTACTATACACCTTAAACTTTTTTGCCGCAGTTAAGCCAGCATTATTTTAAATAACCTATAAATAGCACATACTAATTCCATGGTTTTAGCATATTAAATGGAGCTGGTATAAGAGCCTGGCCATGACTTTGAGCGGCGCGGCGAGTGGCGCGGTATGGGAACTAAAAAGTTGCCGCTGCGAGCGGCGCGCTGTGGCATGCTTCATAAATTTCTGTGCATTTGTTTTTACCACTCGCTGCGCCGCTCACCGCTACCGCTGATAGCGGCAGGGTCGTGGTCAGGCCGTAACCCCTATCTCTCTATCCTCTAAAATGGTCGCAAGTCCAAAATAAATAAAGAAAATAAAATATAGGTAGGCGTAAATCTTTTTTCAAAACAAGCTTTTAATGAACTAAAAGGAATAAAACTGACGTAAACATAGAAGTTTAGTATTTTCTTAAAAGCTTGAGGCAACGAGTTCAAACTCAATGACGCTATCTTATTTAGTTAAGAAGTTCCTATGGCTACCTTCAGGCACCATGGTATCATATTTTTGCGTTGTCACCGAAGTTAGTATATAAATATGCCAAGTTTCAGCTCAATCGGATGCCAGGAAGTGCTTGACAATGGGAGTAACTAGAAAAAGATACGAACGAAGCAAGCTAATATAAAGCTTGTAAAAATAATAATGATGGACAGTGAAGAAAGTTTTCCAGAAGTGATAAATACAATAAGAAATTCCTATGTCAATGTAACCTTTCTTCACTCACATCTCCAGTCCAATTCCCCGATCCTAGTTCCAAGAAAAAGCAATCCACAATTGACGAAGAAAAATCCTTCTAAAATTAAACTTGCCTTTACAAAATTAGGTAACCTTGGTATAAAATTCAAATAAGCGCGCTCGGGGGAGGCTTTAAGTGATTCAATTCCAGTAATAGGAGGTTACTTGAGATACAGACTTATATCTGAGACATAGCATCGCGTATGAGACTCGGTATCAGTGACGCAACTGGCTATATTTCAAAATTGTTCTCAGAATTAGAGCTTCGAGAAAAATGTTGGTTTAATTCTGAACACATTTTGTTAGAGAGGGGTTCAATCAGTAATTTGATGAAATAGTTTTGGAACGAAATACCTAATAAATTGGTACCGTAGTGATTTCAATATTGAATAACACTATAATCAGTGCCGCCACAGCATCAGAACGGTAGATTTTATATTTATGATTATATATTTCAACAAAATAGTAACACAGAAGCTTTTTACTTTTTCGAGACAGCATCAATATACTCCACATGACAGTATGTATTCATTCAAGATAATTAAGGTATTATTCCGAAGGTAACCGCAGCGACACAACTCGTTTCTGTGTATCCTACGCACACGCGGTGACATTGCCGACCGCTACATAGTCGCCATTGCAGTGTCGCTGTCTTGCGATTGCCCCAGTTTTGCTCCACCAGTTTGCGGTGTGCAGTCGCCATTAGAAATGTAATTTTAATCAATATGTATCTTTCAGACTCCACAAAAATAAAAAGTCAAGTTGTTATTATCAGCATATTTATCAGTGGACACTCTTGCACTTGATATCACTGACATCATACTATCGTTCACAACAACCTCATAAAAACGTTCTGCGATATAAAAACATAATTTAAGTGATTCACTTCAACACTGTGCTCGAAAATGGTCGAAATATCACATTACTCAACATGAATGTAATGTCAGCAAAAGTAATAAGTGTGCAGGCATTTCACTGTATCATACTTTTAAATTAAATAGTTCTTATCTTTCGCTCGATCCAGTCTTTGTCAAGCAACCTTTGTCTTTTTATTAACGCTCATCAAATATTACATATCGATGACATAATGAAGGGTTAGGCAGAGGTGTACCTACAGTATGTAGGTACACCTACATAAAAAAAAATAAATGTAGGTGTACCTACAGTATGTAGGTACACCTACATTTCACCAGTTAAGTGTAAGAAAAAATAAATAACACGCTCGACCCAGAAATCGAACCCAGGACCTCATACTCAGCAGTGGTGGTTGCGATGACTAAACGAACGAGGCAGTATTAATAATATAATTTTGTTTTTTAATGAAGAAGCTTGTTACTCTTTTATTAAAGGTTCTTCTGATACACAGGTAAGGTAGCGCTGGCAGTTTGGGCGTAGCTTCATTGGGCAACCCGTTTTGATTGATCAAGACGCGGCCGCTTATGCTTCCCCCGAGTTGTCAATGTGTCGTTGAGTGCTCGCTTGGCCGCGACATGAACCCTCCCATTGGGTAGCTGTATCTTACTGGTTCCTACAGCCGGGCTCTCTGGAACACTGGTTGGCGGTTTACTGCATTGGTCGGCCTCTGCCTGCGGTTGCTTTCCAACGGAGAAGTTGGGCTGGCCATGTCAGTTTGACCGAACTAGCGGCAGTGGCCTGTTTATTGCCGGAACCTTCATCTGCCTGCTTGGCGGCGCTCCTTTCCCGTCACTCTGTCCAAGGCAAGAAGAGTTCTTGCCAGATAACATCGTAGATACACAATCAATAAAAACGACAATATAGCCCGCATAGTGCATACCAGAAGGGCAATTCCCGTAATTTTTAAGAACGTTCGCATTCGCATCTCATTCGCAATCTGTCAAAAATACAATCAAATTACCAACATTTTTGACAACTGTGATAGATTGCGACTACAATGTGAACGTTTTTTAAGTACGAGAATTGGCCATCAGGTTCACTGTTACCCTACACACTATATCATTTCGCCGTGTGTACACAAAAATAGCTCTACCCGTATTTTTACACAGAGACTTTGACGTATGATATAACGACCTGCGGCCAACTGCAAGCGCATTCTTCTGCAGTCGGAATAACCGTGGCCGTAAGGCGCTTGTCCCACCGCCGACGAGGAAATGACTAGCTATCGACTATTTTCTCGCTCAAGAAAAAAACCGATGTAGGATCTACATCGGTTTGTTTACAGATGCATAAAAGATGCAATGTTTGCAATTATGCAATGTAAACAGATGCATAATCCTAATACTAACTAATATTATAAATGCGAAAGTGAGTTTGTTTGTTTGTAACGCTTTTACGCTAAAACGGCTAAGCGGATTTGGATGAAATTTGGCAAATGGGTAGACCATGACCTGGATTAGGACAAAGGATACTTTTTTCTCCCGAAATTCTAACAGGATTACGACTAATGCGAGTAAAACAGCCGAGCGCAGCTAGTATATTAATAGTTGATCGCTGACTGTTCACACTCCCCGCAAGAACTCTCTGTCCACTAGTTTGTAGTAGCGACAAGAGCTATCAAAGAGAATACTCGTTCAGCGACGATCGTTTGGCGGACAAATGCTCGTTCAGTGACGATCGTTTGGCGGACAGATCACTCGCCGAGAGACTCGCTAGCTACATTCGCATACCAGCAAGTAACGGGGCAGTCATTCTACTTGTCGCACGCGCTCACTCGCTCCTAGCCCAGCGACATAACTACCCGTACCCTAATTACGTAATACACAATCAATTCGTTTTGAAACAGATTACCAATCCATTGCTTCATAAGTTCGAAATTTAATTCTGCTCTGCAACGTAATTATCGCATTGAATGTGGTTGAACTGTCAAAATGAAACAAATGATCGCTATCGCATTGCTTCTGCAAGATAGGTAATAGCCCTGCCGAACTACACTCGCTACTCAATGCTCGCCAACTCGTTTCTAGTTGCTCGCTTTTCGCTTATCGTCGGCGACGGGACAGGGGTCGTAACTAACGCTTGGCGCATTAACTTGAAGCTGTTTCGTTGGTACGTCGGTGGATAAATAACTGTTTGCGGACAGCCCTATATCTCACGCTGCATCGAGGGTTAGCTTATAGAATAGAGAGGTGCTATTTAGCTTGCAGACTTATCCGCTGCTTCGTTTCGTTGTTTTAATGGTTGGGGTTGGGGAGCATTAGTTGATTGGGAATTTAATTACTTCTTGAGGTTTAGTTTTGTATCGTACAAGAACTGTTTATACGTTCTACAAGCTCGCGGCTTCACCCGCGCGGACCCTAATTCTTTTCTAAAATTAAAGTGGCCTTAGTTATTCCTTATAACATCAGCGACCAGCACGGCTGGACTGATTTTTTTTTAATATCTGTACCGTATATCTATATACTAGCTTCTGCCCGCGACTTCGTCCGCGTGGGCAATAATTACTTTGGGCTCACGCTAAAAGAATTTTTCAAATCGGACCAGTAGTTCCTGAGATTAGCGTGTTCAAGCAAGAAACAAACAAACACTATATATATTAAAATAAATATATAAGTAATATAGAAGTATAGATATATAAAAATCTATTGCCGTGCATTGATCACTCAAAAATAGCTCGACAGACTATTTTTTTTTTTTTTGGATTGTGCTCCTCAATACTGAGGTGGTAAGGAAAAAAAAAAATTAAGAAAAATCCAAAGTAACAGTCTGGAATCGAATAAATCGAAGTTTGTATCACGTGGTACGAAGTTTACAGGGTCAACTAGTACTTTGATAATTATGCATTTAGTAAGAAGCTGTTATTTTGAAATTAAAAACAGACACGTCTTCAACTTTATTTATTTTTAATGTACTTATATAATAAGTAGTCGTTATACAGGTAATTTTAGGCTTAAACACGAATCGTTTGTAAGCTTAAGGAGAGAAGAATAAACCTACACACAACCATCCATCAAAACTGACAGTAATAATATTGCGATTGCATGTTCCTCGCGGTAGATTGTGACCATAGCGATGATAGATTGTGTTTATAATTACATTGTTACATACCGAAAACTGAGAAAAAAAAATTGAAACATCTCGTAAGGCTGCTGATCACAGGCTAAGCAATGTCTTTAGGATTAGGCTGTGTTTCCATTAGAGATGAGCGAGGATGCGTATTGAGGGAAGTGTGTGAAACTAACCAATAAAAACGCTAGCTTAGCTCAAGCTAAGCAGTAAAGCGATGTTATTGGTTAGTTTTACTCACATCCCTCGCTACGCATCCTCGCTCATCTCTGGTGGAAACGCAGCTTTATCCGTGATAATCTATACTACATTCATTATAACATTAGACAAATAACGTTATAACGTCATCGTTATTTCCATATAAACGTGTAATAAGCTTATCCGTGATAATCTATACTACATTATTTATAACATTAGTCAAATAACGTTATAACGTCATCGTTATTTCCATATAAACGTTTAATAAGCTCCGTTATTTCATGATAAATACAAAGCTATGTATTGTATATACCATTTACATATAAAATGCAATCATTTCAACAATACAACACTATAACTGTCGTATTTGGCTGTTATTTGTCTAATGATAATGCTAAATAAATGGAGTATAGGTGAATAGAAAGCTATATAATATAAATATAGGTATATTCTAATATATTGATGACTACATTTTTTACCATAAAATATTTTTATCTTTTGTTTCACAACATTGATATCGTGCGTGATCCAAAACCCGTTATTTGGACCCTCCTGCTCCTAAGACCTACGAAGAATTACCTACCCTTAAAAAAAGAACTTACCCTTAATTTTCAGATTGACTATAATATTGCACGACTCATAATGCGAAACAATTGCAGAAACGGGGCAAGAAAAATTTTTTTTGCCCCGTTTCTGCAATTGTTTTTATTGTTACACTCTTGCTAATACACAGAACCTACCATTGTATAGAATAGATGATTAAATGGAGATTAAGGCTGCCTGTCCACTGGAGCGGAGAGGAGAAAAGAGGAGCGGAGATGTGCCAATATTAACCAATAGAATCTTGTCTCAGGATCACTGATCTAAACTCGGGGGCGGAGTCAAGATTCTATTGGTTAATATTGGCACATCTCCGCTCCTCTTTTCTCCTCTCCGCTCCAGTGGACTGGCAGCCTTATACTGTACTTTTCAAGAATTGATTTAATATAGCAGAAATGAAAAAAGCATCAAAATAGTTGAAAAAAAATCCTGTCCGTCAATGTATGATACCTGAAAACATTGTAGCTTGCGATAAAATCAATTAATTGAGTAATTTTTTTTTTAAATACATTCGTTTCAGCCATAGAAGGAAACCCTATTGAAAATGGCTCTTTTATTCAAAGTAGTTTAATCATATAATTAATAAAATACTAACTAAAATATAATATCTTTTGCTAAATATTTCCAATTTCGACCCTCGCCTCGACCGTTGCCTAACAACCGATAAAGTAAATATCTAAATAAATAGTTACAACATTACGAAAGGATTGCGAGGATAGAAATTTTACCCATATTGATGGATAAAAAAGTAGTCAAAACATACTTCATGAAAAGTGATAAATTGTTAATTTTTTTTAGAAACTATGTTTTGAATTTCTCTTTCTTTTTCAATGAGTGTTATGAGGCGTGCACTTTTGGATTTTTCAAACTATTTCAGAATCTTCTGAGTAACTTGAGATAAAGCATTGAACCTTCATAAATTAGCTAATCTCCGCTACATCATAACATGTGATTTGCCACGGATACCTAATTAATTGTTGCCTTATCATTGACCCTAATTACCTCTTGTGGTTTTGAGGTTGATGGGATAATTATAACGTAACATGATAGCAGGGAAAGCAAGACCTTTTAAAATTAAGAGCTGAGTCCCTACATCAATTACGTAATAAGTCAAAAGGGACAGATTTCGGGTCAATGGTTGTGCAGCTTTTGCCTTAAGGCTTGTACACAAAACTGCGAATCGGCGCTATGCGAATTCGCAACGCAGAAGCTTCGGAAAAAATCTTAGTGTGCCGTCGCTGATTTTTGCGATGCGACGTCGCAATGCTGTTTTTTGTACTTACCTACAAGCCCTTAAACAGATCCCACGTACTAACCAAAAAGAGTTTTTCCGCGAGAACGCGTTCATATGTCATTAGTAAGTTCGGAAAATTGGATCAACTCCGCGTCCTATTTGTAAAAATGAACCTGAAGTGCATTTTCACACGTCCCGGTTGCCGAATAGCTTTTGCCGGATACCTGGCGGCATGAGTATGTAGGTTATCTTTTAAGATAACATACACGCCCATACACTGGGCTACCCGGCAACCGGGACGTGTTAAAAGGCACGAACGCGTTGTCGCGCCGACAAAGTAGGGTGCCTTCCGGCTTTCCGAACAAAAAGTGACCTAATATGGACGCGATTCGTGCAACGACGTAGCCGAAGGCGCGCTTTTTCGACACGACCATGCGTTTGGGCTTCGCCGTACAAAATGACATTTGTACAAGATGTAGACCGCAACTATAAAAGCGTTTGCTGCAAAAATCAAAACAACAAAAAGTTGCAATCTATCATCGTTCAAGTTTGATTTTTAAGCAATGTTAGCAATTTTTTGCATGCACTTCAGTGTATCCAAGTATACAGAAAAGACCCGCCTAGTGCATGTCGGACCACGCATAATGACGGGTTCCGTAGTTAAGATGAATTTATCCCAAAAACAAACTTACCATTGTACTTAGTTGAAACACAATCATGTACTCCATCATACATCATACATTTCAACTGAAAATGTAAGTTTGTACGCATAACATGAAGAGATTTACCATGTTACTTTAAGAAAAGTTAAAGTTTAAGTTATATCAAAGGATTACAACAACAAAAAGTTGCAATCTATCATCGTTCAAGTTTGATTATCAAGCAATGTTAGCAATTTTTTGCAGGCATTTCAGTGTACTGATTCTCGCAGAAAAACACAAAAAAACACTCAATTATTCAAGTAAATAGCTTACAAAAAATCATAATAATGCATAATATAATCTTTTTTTTTTTCGTGTTTATGTTTAGTGTTTATCAGTGGAAACTTGTAAATGGCCTTCAATTTTATATTGTTTAAGAACACTGTGTAAGTTAGCTGTAAGTTTCCCGAATATAATAAAATAAATAAAAATGGCGTTGGCCCTCCAACAATGATTTTCATCTCGTTTCCGAAACTGACAACAAACAAAAGAACTTTCAACTTAATCATTAGTGAAATATAGTGACAAAATGGAACGTACAGGGGGCACCCAAAACGCGAGTACACTTGGCACAAAAACGGTAACTGAGCTTCGAAACGCGAAAGCGGAGCAAATAATTCAAAAGGACTGTCTTTTTCATAAAAGCATCATTCACCTGGGAACCTTTGATCGAACTCACTCGAACATGAAAGATTGAACTCAGGCCGTAACATTTATCAAAAACTAGCTTTTGTCCGCGACGTCGGCCGCTAGGCTAGGCTAACTGGCTAACTCCTTTTGTTTCTTTTACCGAACGATATGAAAAATAGCTTTGTTTTCGTGCTGAAAGCTTGTGTGAATTTTTGTGTTTTGTGACCTTTGTGGCCACCAATTATTGAGTGCATCACTTTTGTGTTGTTGAAAGAGACTATAGACACCAGCCGTTAGCCTCTAGAACCAAAAGAGGTAAGGTAGGTGCAATAAAAAAAACATCACGTAAAATTAAAGGTGTGTGTCACATTTCCGTGAATGCTTTGATATTTATATCCATGTTTCTCATTTCGTGATAAATAATCATTCTGTATCCATGAATAACATACTGATATCCAGTCACAAAAAAAAAAAAATCAAGATAACATTTTGTTTTTGTTTAGAAATTGTTTTGTGAATCATAAATATGAAATAACATAATTATTTAATGAATTTTATCGTATTACCCAGTTACTGGGTTGTGGAGGTCAGTCGCTCCATGTAAAATACTGGTATTCAGCTGCATCCGGTTAGACTGGAAGCCAACCCCAACATAGTTGGGAAAAGGCTAGGTAGATTGATATATAGATTGATTTAGTGACTGTTAAGGCAAACTTGAATATATTATTATAATTAAAAACCTTCCTCCAGCAATTCTCTATGAAAACTACATCAAAATCCATGACGCAGTTTTAGAACTACTAAGCTTAAAATACACAGACAAACTACTTTGTTTTGTACTATTTCGAGATTAGAGAAGACGAGAAACTAAACGATACCCTACTTGGTAGTTGTTTTGGCAATAAGTTCTTAATATGCATGGATGCTCAAAGTAGAAGCAAAGCTCTCTGTGTAGGAGCTCGTTCGAAGAAGTACTACTTACCATACCTAACTATTTGTACCGTTAATCGCGTGACTGTGTTTTGGTTTGAAAGGTTTGGATGTCTTATGTGCCTATTTGACCTTTGTCTTTAGGATGGCCACACATTCACAATGTCACTTACCATCAGGGGAACCGCTATAATCAGCCTATAATATTCCCACTGCTGGGACAGAGACCTCCTCTCGGTAAGAGGAAGTGGGCCGTAATCCACCACGGGCGGGTCCAGTGCGGGTTGATAGATGTCACATGTCTTTTTATATCGTCAGGCAACCAGCATGTTCTAGATTTTTTGTTCTAGAACATGCTGGTTTCCTCACGATGTGTTTCTTCACTCTTTTGAGATCAGTGATGGTGAAATTATTTATACTAAGTAAAGCGCCAGTCTGGGTTTGAACCTACGACTTAAAACTCGTAAGTCGCGGCCGTTACCACTGGGAAACCACTGCTCTCCTATGTAATTACAGACACATGAGACATTTCAGCTGTCTCTGGGTTGGCCACCCATCCTCAATATCACTTACCATTCGCTAGCTTTCTGTCAATTACTATCCCAATTTAAAAAAATCCGGACAAGTGCGAATTGAACTCGCGTGATGAGGGTTTCGTACGATAAAATTGTTGTCTACCGTGTTTTTATCCCAAGAACAAACTTAACATTGTACTTAGTTGAAAAAATAGTTCTCCCATAGGTACATTCCAACCGCAAATGTAAGTTTTTACACACAATATTGAGATATTTACCATGTTAAGACCATAGAGTTCTTATAGGTTTTTTGTAATTTATATGTGAAGTTTAGGCTTAGTAGCTTCGGAGATAAGGGTGGTCAATTTTGATAAATATCATTAAATTTTTTAATTTTTAAATTATAATAATACTATATTTGAGATCCACACAACAAGCCCTTTCATTTGATATGTCATACGGTACAGTTTACAAAACTTTTTTTTGTCTATTTACTCCCGACAAATGTTCAAAATTCATTTATTTACGTTTCACGTCCGTATTTGGGTCACAGTAATTCATATGTATACCAAATTTCAACTAAATTGGTCCATTAGATTCGGAGCAAATTGGCTGTGGCAGACGAACAGACAGACAGACAGCCAGCCAGACAGACAGACACACGAGTGATCCTATAAGGGTTCCATTTTTTAGTTCCTTTTAGTGTTAAGTTCACCTTTTGTTAACGGTTTGTATTTCCTGTGCGTGTCCCAAATAAAATATTTTTCTTTCTTTCTTTTCATTCCGACGTACGGAATTAAAAAAAAACTGTATTTTCCTCTTGAAGCTCCTTTTGACTGTCACATTAAAGTCCATTCCTGTTGGGACCGGAACAACCCCAATTTATGAACGTCTTTTCAATATTTCATCTGTTATCTAATCTTTTGTCCGGTGATTTGATTTGCTCTTATTCAGTCGACCAATCAACGCAACAGACTAAACATTGATATAATTGACTGTAGGTTAAGTTCGGCTTTCACCAATGAAATAGAACGTGTTCAGCTCATCTAAGCGCGTTCAAGAGCTGTCAGTGTACAATACTTATTTTCATAACAATTTTGACACTGACAGCTCTTGAACGCGTTTGAGAAATGCTGATCGCGTTCAGTTTCATTGGTGAAATCAGCCCTTACTGTGTTCGGGGACTTGCTCGCTCTTTCACACACATGGTTTTAGAAATTTTGGGTTCGGGGCCTGTCACGTCTAACCTCATTTTACATTCTCTTTTTACCCGACTACGGCGGAGCAAAAAGGAGGGTTATGATTTTGACAGGTAGGTAGGACAAGTATGTATGTATGTTCATCTGTTCCTTATTGACTTATTAATAAAAAAAAGTCATCTAAAAAGGTACAAATAAGACATCACATTTTTATATGTATAGACTGAACACGACAGGAGCTCGTAGCAAAGTAATGCCAGCCGCACGGGTCAATCTAACAGGTTAAGCTACGCTGGCCGGGGTTGGTCCGTGAATGGGTGACCATCTTTACATACCGAGACTCCTCCGAGCCTCGGAAAGCACATTAAACCGTTGGTCCCGGCTGTCATTCGCGGATCTTTGACAGTCCTTACGGGTCGTCAGAAGCCCGAAAGTCTGACAACCAGTCTTACCCTTACTTAGGGGTATCGTGTTACCCAGTAACTGGGTTGTGGAGGTCAGAGGGCAGTCGCTCCATATAAAATTCTGGTATTCAGCTGCATCCGGTTAGACTGGAAGCCGACCCCAACATAGTTGGGAAAAGGCTAGGTATATTCTGAACACGCCTTAACAAGAAACACAGATTTTACTTTGAACAAAAATTACGTCACATAAAAATTGGAATAGAGGTGGCGTAAACACAATCTCAATAACCTACAAGAAAACTTTCAGAAACAGACGTTTTATGGTATTGGACTCATCCGTCTCCTGCATAACTCTAGTGCATAGATAACAAATATCCGATGCTGGGGGATGCTACAGAAAATACTGAATAATCATGTTGCACCCCGAGCCGAGCTTACCCGAAGCGTTCCGAGCGGCGGTTTTCAAACTTGGAATGCTAACCGAAGTAGAAGCGCAGTTTGCCGCCGACCGTTGTATTGTGCGGACGTGTTTGGTTGGCTGAAAATATCTACGGTCGTACGTTTGGTGTAGTGGTGAACGAGTGGTTGATGTTGTTGTGTTTGACGGTATGAGGACATAAATGGTGTTTGCTTTGGAAGATTTTAGGACGTAATAAGGTGAGATTTTTTTGTGTTTTTCTTACTTTTTTGTATTTATGTTCTCGTGATTTTTATTTTAGCTGTTTTATTACAAGGAAATGTTAACATACACCTTCAATATATCACTCCAAAAAATTCTTCAACGTATTCAAAAGTCCAACAGATCAAATTATGAATTGCAAATTGCTCTCTACATCAGAACATTTTCACATTATTTAACCGACACTAACATAACGTTAAAATTTCATCACACCACCGCGAGAAATCTCATACATAAATGTTAATTCTGAAATAATATCTCGAAATTCATTTTGCAAATTGAATTAAGTCCGCCGTATCCGCAAACGTAAATGTGTGTTTGAAGAATATCTCGTAGCGCTTCGCTACGCGGTGCTACGAGGAGCTACGCCGTCGCTACGAGTTAATAGTAGTTTAATTTTATTTTCTACGGGGAATTGAGACTGTCGGGAAGGAAGTTAATATATATTAAGATTTAGTTGAGATTGAACTAGTATTAAGTCTGGCGTTTATTTTATTCATGGTATAAATTCAGGAAATTGGTTTTGATTGAAACTATTGGTTTCTTGTACTAGTGAATAATTGAAAGACGATTTCTTGGTATCACCGCGGTCGGGTTCCAGAATGATTTAGCAATACTACAATAATTATGATTTGTAGAAATTGTAAATTATCTTTGTAATAGATTATGTTTTGTACGAATACTATTATGTAACTTTTACAAACGCTGTAAAAGAGGTTTTTGAGAACCGGATACATGTCTGAAAAGGTTTTTCACACTTTTAGTACTTATACTGAATACGTTATATTGTCCGTGAACAATAATGATTTGGAGCTCGATTAATATTTAGAAGGTGAATTCATAAAGCTATATCAGGTGAAAAAATATATCTTGGTAATAAGCTTTTGTTACTACGTGTAAATCAAATATTTAAGAGTATGAAACGATTTGTTTTTGTAAGATTTTATACGTTTCCATTTTCAGCTTTACCAATCAGTCTTATCACAGGGTATCGTGTTACCCAGTAACTGGGTTGTGGAGGGGTCAGATAGGCAGTCGCTACATGGAAAATACAGTTATTCAGCTGCATCTGGTAAAGCTGAAAGCTGACCCGCACATAGTAGTGAAAAGGTTATTTCAGTCAGGATTATTTCAGTTTTTCAAAATTCTGGTGTCGCAAGATACATATCTGACAATTAACGGACGAATGTTAACTTAACTCTAGTATCAGTTTAAAAAATGCGTTTGGGCGGGTCATGTTTGTAGAACTGACTAGGGTTTATTAGCTTGAGTCTTCATGTAGTGAGTACCTGAGGATGAGCGACGTCGTCGCCTCGGCGACGTATGCCTAGAAAACTTTAGCGTGATGGTTCAGAGGGCCTAGACAAATGACATTCGCTTCGGAGCGATTCTATTTCGACAATCGCTATCGCTTCAACGACATACCTACACTACGTTTTGCTATCGTCTGATCCATTGGTTTCTTCGATAAAAATTACATATTGTCTCTGGTCTTTCGTTAGCAAGTTATCGTTCGAAGTATGAATGGTCGTTAGGCTGTATGAATGGAATGATGTTAAATATTGTCTAGCTAATTTCTATTCGTTGAGCTATGATCATGTGACGTTTCGATAGCTTTTGTCAATCCCATACATTTTTGACTTTTCTACTAGCGTTGTCGCTAATCGAATGTTACTTTGTCTAGGCCCTCAGATACCATTAAAATGAATTTAGGTAAGTTTAGATGTGTTTTTTAGGTATTTACAAGGCAGATTGGAAACGCTGGGATGAGACGTTAGGAGGACATAATAGTGACCTCATTGGTGATGTTCTTCAGAAAGGTCAGGTGCGTAGTATTCTCAACCGGCGTGCGTGTATGACTAAATGTATGAACGTATACGAAGCAAAAAAGTAAGAGGCGTTCTCTTGTTTCTGCTTTCCCTATGGGAAGAAGGTGTGACTTTATGTATGTGTGTATTAGTAAGCAAACCCTTAAAAACGTTGCGAATAGTGAAGTAATGATTAGTGAATGTTTAGCCATACATTTTTGACATTTAAATGTCTCTTAATTTTAAGCAACATCTATACTAATATTATAGAGAGGTAATACTTCTTTGTTTCTAAGTTTGTATGTACCTAATCTCTTGAACTACCAGCCAGATTTGAATTCTTTTTGCAATGGATGGCCCAATTTTTGAGAAAGGTTATAGTCTCGCGGACGAAGTCGCAGGCAGAAGCTTGATTTAAAATAGGGAGGCTCGTGTCGTAGATCTTCTACTTTTCGTGTGGTTAGTGACTAGCCTTTTTTTTTTTTTTTTTTTTTTTGGGTGGGAAATCATCAAATGACTTCTCCCGCTCTGGGCGGAGCGGAAGGGCGTGTCAGACTTTTACTGACTAAAACCCACCCGTGTTCCTTCCCTCGCCTAGTGACTAGCCTGGTGTCAGAGTTTTAAAGCCGCCCATTGGCCTATGACTTGGCTTCACAATCCATCGAGAAATATCTGTCCGGCGTTAGGTTTGTGTCGTAGGTAGATAATTATGAGTTCTTACCAAACACTTTTGATCGGCAGACTAGCTCGAACGAGTGTTAAGCTAGCATTTCTAAGGCTGCGGTGGCAGCCACATAGGGCCCGGAATTTACCGTTACCGTGAGTGACGTCACTGAAACGTTATTTATAAAAAAAAAAAAGTGTGGCACTCGGGGACTGCCGCGGTAAAGCTATTGCATAGCATTTTTTATCAACTTATGCAATTGTAAAATATTAACCCGAATACAAGAAATAGCAATGGTGCCATTGACAGGAACTGTTATTCACATTTATAGTTTTTAAAACTTGACACAACGTAATGGGAACATCAAACTAATAAAAAGGTTTTAATTTAACTATTAATAGTCAAGGATCATTCGTCTAAGTAAATTTGAACTTGGTTGTCAAACAGTTAAACATAATTTTCAATACAACACTCTCGATAGATCATTCGTCTACGTAAATTTGAACTTTGTTGTCAAGCAGTTAAACATAATTTTCAATACAAAACACTCTCCTTAGGTTTAGGTATTTACGTTACGGAATTTCTGGATTAGGTCTCCACGCTCAAGGCCCGCGATAGAAGCTATGCAATAGCTTAATAAGTTGGTGTCTTTCGCTAGCGAGCATTTTTTAACACCGTAAATTCAAACCCTGTTGCCATAATTTTCATGTCACTGCAGCCGTTATGTGGTAGCCATCGCTGTCGTAAGAAATACTAGCTTTACAGTAATTTAACTTACTGTTACATTCTTCAAACAGATAGTCAATGCACGGTCGTTGAAGAACATTGCGATAATCATCACTCTTTGTCGATTCATTGATGATTTCACATCTTAACTTCACGCCTTGTCTCCACGAAGGGTTGGGCAGTGTAGCATGTACACCCACATTTCGCCAGTTATGTTTAAGTACCATGTAATAGGGGGCGAGCCTATTGCCATCAACCGGGCACAAATAAATGCAGACTCCGGGATTTCAATCTGGTTTTATCATTTAAAAATTGAATAGCAAGATAATCGTAAGCCATTTGTCACTTTCACGCAGCCTTAAAACCTGCAAACTAACAGATTAGTTGCAAGAGCTTATATTTAAACGATCTTTTTGTAACCCATTCCGAAAACTGATTTTAACCTTCTTATAAATACAACGTTGTTTCATACTCATACAAAAACTAAAATGTTGCTTCACAAAAACTTGACCAAAATAAATCACACGACCGTATTCGTAGAGCATAACAAAACATTCTACTGAACTATTTACAGCTGCACGTGTGTAAGATAAGTACAATACGAGAATGTCCACTGGAATACAAAGTTAGAAACATTGAACAAAAGCTGTATTCAGAAAACCTAGTGATTTATTGTCATTATAAACATGTTCGTGAGGTATAATGTCATAATCATAACTAACATAACTAAGTGATTATGACAAGTTATGTGTCCGAAGTGCTAAGCTTGTGAGGCAAACAAAAAGTTCGTGAGATATCGTCATATTTACTTAAAACGTAAGATCTATCATGCTTTACCAAGATTGTGAGATATTGTCATAATCACAAAGTTATGTTTCGGAGCTGCTAAGCTTCTGAGGGAAGTATACAGTTTATGAGATAGCTTTCACAATCACAAAAACAGTGATATGTCATAGTCTATAATCTCATGATAAGTAGAATCGTAATGGCTAAGTTTGGAAATTAAGTAGTTAGTAGTGTGTCTATGAAATTGAATTAATTATGACTTAAGTGACTAAGTAATGCGCGATTGCCAAAGTCACCATGCAACGTTTTGTCATATTAACTAAGTTAGAAACATAAGTATCGTCACAATCACTAAGTTTTAATGACACATTCATTAAGTTTGGCAGATATTGTCGTAACTAGGCTCATAAGTTCTTGCTATCATCACTAGGTAAAATAAAAAAGTTGCAATAAGAACAAGAATTTCTTTGACAGAAATACAAAGTAAGGAACAAAGGAAAAAACGTTATTCAGACTACCCGACAAAAGACGTTTATACTAACACAGAACATTCCATATCGTTTTATTGGGAACCCGCTTCGCTTTTTTTCTAGCAAAACTTTTATTTTATAAGAAATAGTGTTACAATTTCAGCTTTTTCTGTATCGTATAAACTGTTTCGGCTGAAGTGGTGTCAAAGTTTTTTAAGTTTCGTGAGAGCTGTCTAAAGTTAGACTATGAGTTTATAAGTGACGGGTTTAAATTAGTTTGGTTTATTTTTAGTTATTTGAATTTTTTTACTGTTGTTGTTTATAAGCTAGTAGCAGCGGCCCGCGGTTTTACCCGCTTATGTAAGTCTTGATGCCGTGGGAATGTCGGGATAAAAATGATCTTATGTGTTAATCCAAGCTATAAATTATTTGTGTGTCAAATTTCATACAAATACAGTTAGTAATTTTTGCGTGAAAGAGTAACAAATATTCATCCATCCATCCATCGTCATAAACTTTCGCGTTTATAATACACCAGCTTTCGCCCGCGACTTCACCCGCGTGGAGGTCGGAAATTATCCCGCGGGAACGTACTAACGAGATAAAAAGTATCCTATGTGTTAAACCAGATTATAAACTATCTGTGTGCCAAATTTCATTCCAATCCATTCAGCCGTTTTTGTGTAAATGAGTAACAAACATCCAGACATACAAACTTTCACATTTATAATATTATTAGTAGTAGTAGTAGTAGTTAGTAGTAGTAGGATACAAAAAAATAATAAATAATAAAAATATTTTTTACATTTTTAAAGGTTTTTGTATTTTTATTATAATATACTTATTGTAATATTTAAAAATGTCATAAACAAGTATTTAAATTAAATAAAGGATTGATAATAATATTTAAATTAGTATGTTGATAGGATATTGTGGTAGGTAAATTATTGATTATTAATGTATTACTTGCGATACATGAATCACGTTTTTGTAAATTATAACCTATGTAGCTCATAATAAAAGGTAGGTAAAGCGTTCTAGTGGAGTATGAATTTTTTAAATCGGTTCACAATTTTTTGTGTTTACTCATTACAAACAAAAATGTTTTCGCTTTTTAATATTATTGTAGATTATGATATTACCATCAGTGGCGTACCTTTGTCTAGACCTTATCCATTGACAGGCACTCGTAATTTTGAAGTTATTTAAAAGCTCAACCCCAAATAAACTATACAAGCAATCTGCCTAGCCTTTTCCCAACTATGTTGGGGTCGGCTTCCAGTCTAACCGAATGCAGCTGAATACCAGTATATTACATGAAGCGACTGCCTGTCTGATCTTCACAATCCAGTAACTGGGTAATACGATACCCCTTGGTAAGTCTGGTTGTCAGACTTTCTGGACGATCTAACGACTGTCAAAGATTCACGAATGATAGCCGCGACCAACGGCTTTACGTGCTTTCCGAGGCACGAAGGAGTCTCGTTATGTAAAGATGGTCACCCATCCACTGACCAAAACCGGCAAGGAAAGCTTAACCAATGCAACGGAACGGTGATCTACTCCTATAATTTGTTTGTTTTTGTGAAGTGTTAGTTAGTTCTTACTAATATTGTTGTAAGTCTTACTAATCATTTTTGAGTCATGATATTTGAGTAAAAAATAAATAAATTCTATTCTATTCTTAACCTGTTGGATCAACCCGTGCGGCTGTTATAACTTAGAAATAAACTATACAAATAGTAGACAAAACTTAGTCGTCAACAATTCGTTTTATTCGTTGTCTCTATTAATTTCAGGCTACCCTACAATTGTCTGTAAATATTAGACGACAAATGTCTACTGCTAAACAAAAGCCTTTTAATCGTTCAGTAAATAATGAATTAGTGCTTGTCGTTTTCAAAGAAAATAATTGAAAGAATAGGGCTGGCATATTCTTTGTAAGGAACCGACGGCTTCTTTATTTATTTCATGATTATCGAGCTATGCTCGCGCGCGCGTATGTGACCAGGTGTATGAACGTAGAGCAGTGGTGGCCCAGTAGTAACGGCCCCGACTTACGAGGTCGTAGGTCCGAACCAAGATAGGGGCTTTATTTTGTGTAAATTATATCATCACCACTGCTCTCAAAACGGGGAAGGAAAACATTGTGAGGAAACCGGCATGTCTTAGAACCAAAAATTCGAAGACATGTGACATCTACCAACCCGGCATCTCGGCACGCGTGGTAGATTACGATACAAATAACGTATAGAAACTGATGGTTTTGAAGGTGGTCTTTGACAGTAGTAGGGCGCTCAACGCATTTTAGGTACCACACATTTTTATCAGTATTGCGTTCTCTAAACGCTGCCGGCTCGGCGATTCCATTCTCTGTGGCTGTAGCCCTTATCCTGAATACGCGACGTTCACAATAGTTAATGCAAAAGCCTAATTTGACCCCGAATCAAACCCAGCCAAATCCCTTACGGCCTTTACCCAGAAGGAAATAAAACTTTAGGGAAACGAACAAACAAAATAATCAAAAGTAACTTAGCGAACGCTTAGTATAACAATTTGGCGCCTATTATACGAAATAGTAGCTCGTTGTAAATCATAAAGACCAAGAAAGGGGAATATTTCTTCAGTCACACACACGCACGAAAATATAACTATCAATTATCAAGTTGCGTCGTTATGAAAGTTGAGGCAATTAATTCTTCTATGTATGTTGATTAGATATAATTTCGTTGGGAATAAGATTTTCCTGCTTTTAGTAATTAAAATGGTCTACAGGGAAAATTGTATATTTGTCTTATTATGTAGTATTATTTTCATCTATTATCGGCCCATTAAAAATTCAATTAATTTTTTTGTGAATGTTGATTAGACATAATTTCGTTGGGAATAAGATTTTCCTGCTTTTAGTAATTAAATGGTCTACAGGGAAAATCGTATATTTGTCTTATTATGTAGTATTATTTTCAACTATTATCGGCCCATTAAAAATTCATTTTTTTTTTTTGTGTATGTTGTTGTCCCTCTCACAGAGAGGAGGCCTGTGTCCCAGCAGTGGGAACATTAATAGGCTGATGATGATGATGATGATATGTTGATTAGATATAATTTCGTTGGGAATTTGATTTTCCTGCTTTTAGTAATTTAATGGTCTACAGGGAAAATTGTATAATTGTCCTATTATGTAGTATAATTTTCATCAACTATCGGCCTATTAATTTGACAGCTAATGTATCTATAGCTACCGGTTGTTATGATCATGAAAAGCTAGGTCTTTCTACAAAAGAGTTCTTCTGGCGTCAAAAATATCCACTTATGTAACATTAATACGTTGCTAACACTAAAAAACAGATTTGATTTCAAAGAGTCTCAAACAGCTGTTTTGGATGACAGAAACTTTAACGTTATTCAGCGCCGTACATATAATTTTGCTACTGCTTTTTTCTAAGTTCGTTAAAAGATGGATAAGAACTACCTATATTCAATCATAACCTTTACTTAATAACAAGTCCTCATTCTATTAACGATTGTCTAACAAAAAAAGATAAAACTACATCTTTGAAATCTTCTAAAAAAATACTACTTCGAAGACAAGTTACGTACAAGGAAACAAAAAAAAAATATTTTCGTTTCATACAAAAATAAAAGTTTCAGATATAACTTCAGTCATTATGGGAAACTTAAGACAATTATTGTTCCAGCGTTACTTAGGAAAGAATTATCGATATTGCATTGTTAGTTACAGGAGCTCATGGCTAAATGATAACAGCCGCACGGGTAGATCGAAGGTTAAGGTTCCGCGGTCGATTCGTGGATGGGTGGTCACCCATCTTTTCATATCGAGACCCCTTCGTGAATCGGATAGCCCGTTAAGCCGTTGGTCACAACTGTCATTCGTAGGTCTTTGTAGTTATTTATTTATTTATTTATATCAATCGCTTGCTGCACTTACAGTAAACACCAAAGCGCGCAGCAAGCCAACAACAACATTTAGCTAAAAAACTTCATGTTAATATAATTATGTTATGGTAGCAAAGGGTGATAACCAGTCTTATCAAGCGGTATCCTGTTACCGAACAACTGGATTGTGGGGGTCAGATGTATAGTCGCTCTATGTAAAATACTGGTATTCAGCTGCATCCGGTTAGACTGGAAGCCGACTCCAACAAAGTTGGAAAAGGGCGCTACTTATTTTATACTATATTATACTGCTAATTTCTTAAAAATAAATTTTTAGGAGACCTGCAAAAGGGGAAATAAAAAAAAATTTACAATGATGTGTGAGAACAAGAAGAGAAGAATATGATTTTGTGACATCATAAATTAAAATAATATATTGCTACACATATAAATTAAAAAGAAAAGGAAAAAAGAAAGAAAACGTTTATTTGGACACAGTTCGTGAAACACAAATTACAAACAAAATAAAAAAAAAACAAAAAGACAATACTAAAATAAAAAGACTAAGTTGAAGGGCTAAGGCAGACCAAAAATCACTTCGCTAAATATTTTTCTAGGACTAGAAAGAAACAATAAAACTTCAAACTTCCATTTGTTATGTAACCTTTCGTAGAATGAAACGGCTTACCAAAACATCAATTTAGGGGAACCGATATAATTAACTATTACAAATAATTGTATATTTAGCTTTGAAATATAAAAAAAAAAATGAAACGGAAAGTTGAGGATCGGAAAAACTGAGAATAAATCTTAAACCGAGAGTTCTCGTAAAATAAGAATTTTCGTATATCGCCGTGTTTTTGTGTTGTAAACACTTTTCTTTGCGAAGTTAACTTGCGTCGGTACATAAATTACAATGAAATGGGGAATACTGGAAGGGTATAGCGATGCAAAGAATGGAAGAAAGCTTTTTAATTAATGCTTTTTGTGTGTGCTTATTTTTTTTGAAGGAGCTGTAAAAATGTTATGGTACTGGTTATTACGGTGTAAGTGTAGGTTTCGCGTTACGTTTGCGAATATATCCTCCGCTCCAAAGTCATGATACTAACAACTTAAAATAACATCTAGCCTGTAATATCCAAAGGGTTAGGCAGAGGTGTACCTAATAGAACATTTCGCCAGTTATGTTCAAGTCCCATGTAATAGGGGTCGAGCCTATTTCCATCAACCGGGCACAATTCCAGACTCCGGGCTGCTACTGAGCTTTCTAGATACAAAAATCCAAAAACCATGCCAACCATTCAAATTCACCACAGTTTCGTATAATAGACGGTTGATAATTCCTATCTCATGTTGTTTACGTAGTTATTAGTAAAATCACACTGACTCCTAATTAAGTGAAAGATATGTATTAAAGTAATTTGACACGCGTTCGTGTCAACAAAATATGTTGGTATAACCCGATTTTTATAACTGTGCGCCTGTCAGCGTCAAAATATTACAGTGTATGTGGTTGAAATAATAACAATAACAACATAACGGATAATAAGACAGGACTGTGGAGACGACACGAGTTGTCGCCGTCGGAACACTGAGGAGGTGACAAGGCGGGTGAATTTAATACTAAGGCCGCTTGCCCATTGGTCGGTATTTTACCGCGCAGTACTGTACACTCAGTACTGCGCGGTACTGCTTATGTTTCCTCACTGGTCGGTAAGCACTCTGTACCGAATCGGTACTGCACACAGATATAGATATACCTAGATAGCGCCAGAGCATCTACTTCGCGTGCCCGAACGTGGCTCAGTGTGTCTCATTTTATATAATATAGTCTATGGTCTGCGCCTGTCCGCCGCGTTAGTCGGACATAAATAATAAAATAAAAAATGCCTATATTCGTAATACTTTACAGCTTTTTACTAGGACGCGGTTGATGTGATGTTGAGTGTTAACAGGTTATGACTATCGAAACAAGTGATAGTATCGTATTTCGCTTCAGTTTCATGGTATAGGCGCTTTGATCATTTTTCAAAAATGCCACGCATGGTTTTCATACAGATCGTGATACTTGCCTTATCTAGGTATTATTATATATCTATATCTGTGTACTGCACTGCTTTCATCTAGAATTCCAAATTCAAATTAATTCAATTAGTACGAGAGCGCATGACCAACATTTTTGCCTTATCGTTTTACGAACAAAATCGTATAAAAACGATAGATTTGGTTATTCTTAAATTCAAAAATCCTATTTTCAGAAATTTTCCGCGTCACATCTTCTGACCTGACTGCATTTTTAAATATTATGTCGATAATTCTTTTTTATCATGTTTAAAAATGATAGATTTTACATACCGAAAACACCATTTTCAGAAACCAGTAGCTTCGAGTACGTACCCAAGAGACCATTTGAGAAAATCATATATGAGGCAAACAATAAAACCCATAGCAATCCATCTGAAAATCTTGTTTTCTGGTGAACATTGGTCAGTTGATTGGAATACGTCATTTTTAGAAATGTGCTCATGCCACATTTGACACGCAAAGTGACGCAAATGAAATATCTGAAACCAAACTTTTTAGTAATAAAATTACGAAATCTTTGTATATTTTTATTATAAAGATATTGTGATGAAACCGTCTGCCAATTTTTTTTTGACATAGCAGAAATAGGCTCCCATCAAACTGTAACGTTTCTGACCGGTACTGTACTGCCCACCGAGTCGGGTTCAGAATCATCAAAACGTAAAGATTTTTTTACAATTATTCCCGTAAAACGATGTGACATAGTTTTGGTCATGGGCTCTCGTACTATATAATTCACTTGTTTTTGATTTTCCCCAGTTTCTGAATGAATTATCCCTAAATTTCCCTAAAAAATCTTCAAATTTCCTTGGTTTAGGGAGCATGATTATATATATGGCACAATTAACATGGTAAATTAAAATTTGATGTATTGCATTCATTATGAGTTTGAGTTGAGGGAATAAATCGGTGGTGGAATAAATCGAATCCTTTAATAAATCGGTGGTGCCATAGAGTCAAGTAATATATTGGGTACTGCCTACTATAAACAATAAGGTTACCAACTTAAATTCATATTAACCCCAAAATTCCCCAAATCCCTGTCAAAATAAATATCCCTAAACCAAACTTAATATTGGTATTTTTGCCCTAAAACAGGGAGAAATCCCTAACAGTGGAAATACTGCGCGGTAAGCTTCCAGTACCGTTGCAGTAAAATGCGTGACGTCACGCAGTACCGAAACGATATCGCCCCGCACACTTACCGACCAGTGGGCAAAGGGCCTAACAATCTACGATTTTGACATCTCCAAGCGCACAGTTATAAAAATAGAATAATAAGGTTGAAGACTGTGCAACTCAAAACAGCACAAGAGTCTGCCAAGCGCAGTGATTCCGTACTAAACATAATTTTATCAACCAGGCACAACAGTGTTTTTCCAGACTATTTGGCTCTTATTTAACGTTGCTGACCATTTTGAAACTTGATAGTTTTAAGCTTATGCTTATAACTGCCCTTTTGGCATGAATACTGCGGGTTAAAAATTGATAAAGTCGCACTTTAGTGTGGCAGGCTGCCAGCTAACGTCAGATATCTTCTAGTACAACTGTGTTGCTAGCTTCTCATTTTTAACCGACTTCCAAAAGGAGGAGGTTCTCAATTCATCTGTATGTTTTTTTTTTTTTTTAACCGACTTCCAAAAGGAGGAGGTTCTCAATTCGTCTGTATGTTTTTTTTTTTTTTTTTTTGTATGTTTGTTACGCGATTTCTCCGTCAATTGTGGACCGATATTAAAAATTGTTTTTTTGTTTGAAAGGGTGCTCCCGAGGTGGTCCCATATAAATTTTATTAACTTTACTTGGATAGTTTTTGAGTTAGCTTCAATAATACGTATTTTTCCCACTTAGTTTATATGGATGATATAATGATAACTTCCAATCACTGTTATTTACATAACAGGTTAGTGGTATTCGAATTTGTGTGGGGTAGGTACCACAACTAAAAAGTGCAAAATAAAAACTTTTTACAAAAAAAAAGAACAACCGACTTCCAAAAAAGACACTACAAAGTCAAAAATAACTTTAATTTCGGAAGTCGGTGTACTTGGTTTTGAACTTAGGTTTTTCGCCACCGACTTCCGAAATTAAAGTTATTTAAGCACATAATGATAAATGAAACTTAATTATTATTTGTCAGTAATAGCCAATATGTATTTTATTTATTGTCTCTTGTTAATCTTACATAAATTATTGCTGTTCATCTATAGAACAAAGTCGGGTTGGTTACATCATTTATAACTCAAGAACATCTGGACTGATTTTCTTGATCTTTAACTTGTAGGATTTTTCTCTGCCCCGAATAGCAGAATAACTATTAAAACATCGGAAATTTTACGAAAATAATTATTAATTTTCTCATACATTTTATATGGAACGACTATTTTGATGAAATCTCAGTAGATAGATAGGTATGTAGGTAGGTGGGTCGTAGATAAATGCTTTGTAATACACGTGCGAAGCCGGGTCGGGTAAAGCTAGTTTACAATATTTAACACATTTACACTAGGTCCTCTCCTATGGTATAATTGAACATGCAGCCATATCCATCTATCTTCAATACATCACTTCACCCATCAAACAATTTGTTTGCAATAAAAATTATAATACAAGAACAGGTACCCTATACAACCCTTTACACCTTCAAAGGGCAGAGCTCGTTACTCCAATGTCGCGTCAAAAATAATCCTCAATGACACGAAACAATCTATTCATGTTTATTGGACTTTTCAGGCTTTTATCTCAAATAATGGGTAAAACATTAAGTACCTGTAAAATGGGCAAACCGTCTCTAAAAGATATCTCGATCAGATAAGTTAGAAGTTGCTATAATTTTCGAGAAAATATTATTATTTCGTGGCCCTTAGGTATTATTATATCCAACCCTATCTCAGATATATACTTATCTCTTGGTCTATTCTATTCTATAATTTTAATTCTCATTGTCGCCTACGCTCAAACGATAATGGGGCAACATCTCCTGGTAAACATGGAATCCTATAGATCAACAAAAAAAAGTCACAACAAGAACAACAGAATACGCTTTATTTAATTAATTAATTAATTAAAGTATTAAAGTACACACATTATGATGAAGCTTCTGTTCGTCCTCTTGACGTAAAATCTTTGTCCATTTTCTGCACCCGTGGGAGTAATAGTTATTTTTGCTTTCTGAGAATTAAAGGACATCTTGGCATTACAAAATAAAACAATAATACCCTTTCGAAATTATTGATCACTTTTGGTCTTTGTCTCATTAAACTTGTCAGAGCATTAAGTAGATAAATCGTTTATTTAGTGCACACAAAAGAAATAGCAAAACACACAAAAGCGCAATTAAATTATGCAATTACCTACACACAACACAATAACTCATTACTATTCTGTTGATGCGTAGGACCTATACATTTGCATTGTTACACTTACATTATGACATGGCTCTCATTCTAAAATGTGTATACACAAAAATTTTAATAGAATACGTACTGTACGCCAAACACAACGTACCCAAAGTTACTCTTACCGGAACCGACAACAATCCACTTTTTGATTGATGTAAATCGATCGAAACTTTGTTATTGAACCGCGTAGGACGTATAAAAACTTCGCAGAGATATACCGACTTTTTTTCCTTAAAACTTTTAAGAACGGAAATGTTGGAAGTTGAAGAAATGACGGGAAGTGCCGTGACAGATGAAATTATGGAACGGTTTTAATGGATCTAAAGTCGTTTCTATTAAAATGTTATTTTTCAAGAATAGCTTTTAGGGAAACAATTTTTCTTGTAAGGATAATTTTATAAGGTAGCTGTTGTTTTCTTAGTCTTTTTGCCCGTCTGTGTCTCAATAAGGGATAATGTTTATTATTTATGACATTTATGTTTAACTTAACCAAGAACAGTTGTGGTCCAGTGGTAACTTACGAGTTGTAAGTCGTGGGTTCGAACCCAAGCAGGCGCTTTACTTTGTGTTAATAATTTTATCACCATTGCTCTCAAAACCGTGAAGGAAAACATCGTGAGGAAACCGGCATGTCTTAGAACCAAAAATTCAAAGAGATGTGACATCTACCAACCCGCACTGGGTCCGCGTGGTACATTACGGCCCACTCCCTCTCACAGAGAGGAGGTCTAGTCCCAACTGTGGGATCATTATAGGCTGATTATGCTATGTTTAACCTACGAGTATATTGTAAACTTGTTTTTAGATGGAATCATTATTGTTTGGCACTTTCCACGATTTTGAGTAGAAAGAAAGAAAAGAAAGAAATAAAATTTATTTAGCACAGACACAGACAAAGGCACACAACAAAACATTATTGTCCTAAAAAAATATTGTAGTAAAAAATATAAAAAAAAAAAAACAAATAAAAAGTGTAAAGTGCGTTGTAAGATTTGGCAGGAATGTGTGCCTCCCGGCTGCGCCAAAAAGGCCCAGTTCAGCAAAAATGCCAGACAACTAGTGCCTGACGCTGGTTTTCAACTGGACCTGAAGGGTGGTGAGGTAGTAGCAAATAAAGTACCATGTAAAAACAAACTACACTGACGAGCAATACAAAAAAGCCACTTGCAAAGTGGCGAACAAATCTAAATATCTACTAAACCACACAAGATGAAGCAACATGACCTAAAAAAAAATCTTAAAAACATTTTTATGCTGTATTAAGTACACTTGAATGTTGTTTTTACTTCAAGAAGCTATCTTGCGTGGTTTCGGAAATAATTCATGATAAGATCCGCCATATTGTTATTTTTAAATAAAAAAAAGACGTGTGGCACTCGGGTACTGCCCCGGCGAAGCTATTGCATAGCATTTTTTATCAACTTACGCAATTGTAAAATATTAACCCGAATACAAGAAATAGCAATGATGACATTGACAGGAACTGTTATTCACATTTATAGTTTTTAAAACTTGACACAACGTAATGGGATCATCAAACTAATAAAAAGGTTTTAATTTAACTATTAATGGTCAAGGATCATTCGTCTAAGTAAATTTGAACTTTATTGTCAAACAGTTAAACATAATTTTCAATACAACATTCTCGTATCATTCGTCTAAGTAACTTTGAACTTTGTTGTCAAACAGTTAAACATAATTTTCAATACAAAACACTCTTTTCTTAGGTAGTATTTTCGGTAAATTTCTGGATTAGGTCTCCACGCTCAAGGCCCGCGATAGAATAGCTTAAAAATCTGACTATTGAAAATACTCAAAACTAAACTATATCTACGAACCCGTTCCTACCCGTTTAACACAAAACTAAACCGAGATATTTATAAACTACCTACTTAGTTTTACCCACTACAAGGCTGAAACTGTTGGTATAGGAACAATTTTAATTAAAAAAGCATCTGACCGTAAAGTTTAGATATTTCAATGAATAGTCTTTGTATACATAATAGCGGGCATTATTCTGGCTTATTTTGCACTTATTATTATTACTGACAAGCTGCGCCTCGCGGTTTCACCCGCATAAGTGTCAATTTCGTGAGAATATCGGGATAAAAAGTATTTTATGTGCTAACCCAAGTCATGGTCTACTCATGTGCCAAGTTTTATCTAAATCCATTGAGCCGTTTTAGCTTGAAAGCGTCACAAATATACAAAAAAAAAAAAAATATCCTCTTTATAATAATAATATTAGTTTAGACTAGCGACCCGCCCCTGCTTTGAACGGTTTTTTAGAGATGACAAAGTATCGACATTTCATTATTTTATGTAAGTTAATGTATTGTACACATAAAACTTCCGGAATAAATTCTCTAAATACCTAACGGTGAAAATCGTATTAAAATCTGTCGTAGTTTAAAAGAACTATGACATACACAAAAAGCGACTTCAATTTATAACATTTATACATATAGATATAAATATTATAAATTCGCTCGTATCAAGCTCGTACCATTGAAACCAACTGAAATGATATATTTTCAGAAATAGTTATTAAATACTTATTTCTGAACATACGTAATTTAAGGTTGGTTTCAACGTTTTCGAGGAATCAAAATGTGATTTATCTATTTTATAGTTTTTTTATAGACGTACTTATCCGACAAATACTTGACTAATTTATAAAGCTCCCTTGTATTTCTTATGTACAATGTTGTCTTTTTTTCCGTATTCGGTTAGTGACTAACCTGTTGTCAGAGTTTTTATGCCGCTCATGACTTTGCTTCACATGCCGCGTCGAGACATATCTCTCAGGTAGTTTGCTGCCAGTTTTTGAAGCAAGTGATAATTATACAATACGCACATGAATCCGCAAAGCCAAAGGTGCGTGCTTTGGGTTTGAAATCGAGGTTATCACTGGGCTGTCACTGCTGTATGCTGCTCTGCTTAATGTTGTCGAATGTTGTTTTTAATCATGCGCAGGTTGCGTATATACTCGTAATCTGATGTGTATCTGAAAGAGTCTTCATACCAAAAGGTATTCCACACATGAAAATAAAATTTAGACTTGCTGGTTCGATTTTAAAATAGAAAATGGGGCTAATTATTTTTATAAGATTCAAGAAAAATACGTTATTATCTGCCTAGTGTGTTCCCAACTATATTAAGGTCGGCTTCCGAATACTTATTTTAAGCGAGCGACTGCCTATCTGACCTCCACAACCCAGTTACTGGGAAACTCGATAACCCCTTGGCATGACTGGTTATCAGAGCTACGGACTTCTGACGACCTACGCTAGAAAATATCCGTTATGATAATAAAATCCAATATTCCATTTAATAACAGGTCGTGACTATAAATAGGGCCTTTCCACATGGATCATAAAAGTTTGATGTGCCCGTAATGCACTGGCGTTTATCAGGGCACCACACCATCACAGTGTGTAGTAGAAAGTTCTATAATGAAATTCGTCGGTTGCTTGAATTTCAATCATGAAGTTTTTGATAGATTGGTGTTTATGATGCATTACTTTCTATTCCTCCTTGTGGGTTATTACGCCTTACTTTGAATGTTTACGCCAGTTCCACGCCTCCGCCGCGAAACCATAGCAGCGAAACCGCAGTAGTTCCGCCATGACTTGTCCGTTGTACGAAAGGTAAAACAGAAGCGAAACTGCCTGTTCTATGTTACAGATTTGATTATATATGATTTTAATTCAACTGGCTCGCGTCATGTTCCTCTACTAAGGCGCGAATAACGCGAGCAAGTTGAATTGAACTACTGCGGTTTTGCTGCTATTATTTCGCGGCGGAGGTGTACTACCGGCATCACTAAAGGTTTTTTTATTTTATTTTTTATTACTAGTTTGTTGTCATACAGAAAAGGAACGGGTATAGTAACTACGTTAATTGCTCTTTGCGTGTTTGCAGGTTGTGACTTTAATGTACAGGATTTCCTCACTATATTTTCCTTTTAAACAATTTCCTTTTTCCTTCCGGCTTTTTAATTAAGAATGCTCTGATGTTAAACACCGAGATGAAAAACTGCACATGTTTTGGAATTAAATCACCGACACACACATACCTGCCATGTTTTGTCTCTGCATCACCCTAAGGTTGACTGGTAGAAAATGCTTCAGGCATTAAGTCCGTCTTTGTACAGTATTTTCTTTCTTGTACATAAAGTTTTAATAAATTAATACAGGCTACTCATTCCTTTGTCAGAAGAGGGTTTTATACAGCAAGAGATTGCGGTATTAGAAAATAAAGTCATTTTTAATTTCTTTTATCTTAATCTAAACTATCTCATTCATTTTCAACTCCAGACTTACAAATGGTTGTCTTGTGTTTTAAAGCCTTTGGAGCTAATTAATCAGTTAGCGTGTAATCTGATTATTCCACAAGTTTCAAGATATATGGCATCGCTTTGCTGGCAAACAACTAATAACGATAAAAGCTGATTACAAACTAAATTATAATTGAGTTCCAAGTTTATAGTTTCGGTACCTAACGAATAGATTTGATTTTTTCCAGTGGTCATAGCCGCGACTTACGAGTTGCAGGTCGTAGGTTAGAACCCTGACAGGCATTTTACTTTGTGTAAATTATTTCATTACCACTGGTCTCAAAACGGTGGAAGAAAACATCGTGAGGAAACCGACATGTGACTCAAAAATTAGAAGACATTCCACATCTACCAACTTGCACTGGGCTCGGGTGGTGGATTACGGCCACGGCTCACCGAGAGGAAGCCTGTGTCCCAGCAGAGTGTTTTCAAAAATTATAGATTTAGGCTGATTCCAAACCACTCACGACCACTCGGTAAGAGGGAGTGGGCCGCAATCCACCACCTGGGCCAGTGCGGGTTAGTATATGTCAGATATCTTCGAATGTTTGGTTAAAAAACTCCAGTTCATCAAAAATGCCACACAATTTTGACGCTGGGTTTCACCTGCACAGGACCTGCAGTTGTAAGGTCTCGATCCAGAACATGTGTTATTTTCGAACCACTGCTGTCACCAGAAAAGGAGGTAGTATATCTAACGAATCGTCGAGATTACATTGTCGTATGTAAAACCAGTGTGTTCACGCCTCATTGGCAACGCATAATCGTCTCGACGTCTTCGCACGCATTCACGCGAGTTACATTATCAGGACAGATTAACTCTGTGATCAGTGTGTCTACTGCCTTAATTCGAACTGACGCTAATGCGTGCAGGTACTGCGTCGGGCTCGTTGCTTCTTTAAAAGCGGTATCTATTCATTGGGTTAATGTTACTTTGAAAAGCTTCAAAGAGATACGGCTTAAAATTATACTGTATGTTAAAATATATCACAGGGCGTTCCCTTCAGCTCGTTAATGTATATAATTAATAGATAAAAAAACTAATATCAGCATAGATAAATTAAGTATAAAGAATTCAGAATTAAAACAAATAATTAAATGACAATAAATTCGAAACGTCCTGTTTAAAATTAAAATTGCCTAGCTTTACCTAGCGTATTGGCGTTGCCCAAACTGGCCGTACTTTTTACTATACGGCTACAAATAACCAAGACTTATTTATAACGTCGAAAAAGTATCCTATGTCCTAAACCAAGCCACGGTCTACCTGATTGCAAAATTTCATCGAAATCCATTTCCGTCAGCCAATATTATTTTCGAATTTGTAGTTTGGATTAAAACTGGGCAGCCCTTTTTTTTGTGTGGGAAATCATCAAATGACTTCTCCCGCTCCGGGTGGACTGGAAGGGCGTGTCAGACTCTTACTGACTAAAACCCACCGGTTTTCCTTCCCTTGCCTTGCCAGGGGCCACGGTTTCCCCTTGGGACTACCTGCAACCCCGGTAGGCATCGACCCTAGCGGACCCCGTCAGTTTTGCTGACATCTCTTTGAGGTGCGCGTGGAACATGACGCGCCGTCGACCAGGGCCTGGTCCTTATCGGACGGCGAGCTGGAAAGTGGGTAACCCTGAGCTGCTTGTGGGATGATTGTACTTCCTCGGAGCAGCTTTACAAGGAGCTTTTCTCCTAGCAACTAAATAATATGTTAGAAAATTTAATAAAGAACATTCTGCATGAAAATTACTAATGTAATTAAATTAAAACCCGACTGCAGCAAAGGTATCTCTGAGTTACGTTTCAATTAAAATTCCTTGCCAGCTTTAAATAATTTGATATAGAGAACGTGGGGTTCTTGTTAAAACACTCATTCATTTTGTGATTTATAAAACACAGACGCTTCGAGACTATGATGTTTAATTTGCAATTTAGGATACTATGAACTCACTGCGCCCGCGGCTTCACCCGCATAGGTCTTGATCCCGTAAGAATATCGAGATAAAAAGTATATATGTCTCAATCCAGATCATGGTCTACCCATGTACCAAATTTCATCCAAATCTGTTCAGCCGTTTTAGCGTGAAAGCGTTACAAACAAACAAACCCACTTTCGCATTTATCAATATTACTAGTTAGGATTATTATTTAATTTATTTTTGTTATTAAAGGAAAACATTGGCAACCGTACCTACCTCCTCAGCGGGGTAATTGCGAACCACATTTTGACAGTTCACCAACATTCATTGCGTTATTTATGTTGTTTAGCAGACAAATTCGAGCATAGGTATTTATATATATATATATATATAAATCTTTATTTTCAGACCAGAGATCCATAACATTCTTATCTACTAACTAAAACTAAAACACGCTACCTACACTTATATCTCGTATCTGAATGACGGTCTGTGTGCCGCCATCCATCGACATATTATAGGGCCATCTACCCTGCCGGCCACAGTGGCCACGAGGCTGTTGGGGCTGTCGCGCACCCGACGCATCAGTGATGCGATTCGCAGACGCAGCAGCGAGCCGAAATCCGGAACACGTGCCTCCGCGAACATCCCCGACGCACTACAGAAGCGCGGCAACCCCAGCATTACCCGGAACGCGTTATTATATTGGACTCGTAGAGCATTGTACGAGCCCTGTGTATAACTGACCCACAGGGCGCACGTGTACAGCGACTGGCAGTAGGCCCTGAACAGTGTTACTTTAACCTCTCGCGTACACCGTGCGAACCTGCGGGCCAGCATGTTACACCTGACCGCCAACGCCCTACGTTCCCTCTCTAAATCGGCGTCATCCGACAGCCTATCGGTGACCCAGTGCCCCAGGTACTTAAAACGAGTGACTCTTTTCAGCGGAACTCTGCCTAAGGTCACCGGCGGAACAACGTCATACAACTTGTTTTGCGCCCTAAACACTAGGAGCTCGCTTTTAGTTGAGTTGTACCTGAGACCATGAGTCCCCGCATAGTCTTCACAGATTCGGAGGAGCCTTCTTAACGCACTGATAGATGGGCTCAACAACAACATATCGTCCGCATAACTAATATTATTTACACACTGTCCATCAATGGAGCAACCGACTTGGGTGTTGCTGAGCTCACATATCAGCCTATTGATATACAGGTTGAAGAGCCTGGGTGAGCTAAGCCCCCCCTGCCTCACGCCGCACTCCAACCTGTACTCATCAGACATGGCACCTGCCCATCTAACGTAGTTGGACTGGTTGCTGTACCAGAACTTCAGTACAGCAATCAGTCCCCTCGAAAGGTTAGTGTCATGGGAGAGTTTCCTCCAGAGGCAGTCATACGACACTAGGTCGAATGCCTTGGAGAGGTCCAAAAAACACGCATAGACAGGTGTTTCCCTTGCTGCATAGTATTGGACAGTATGCTTGAGACAGAGGATTGCTGTTTCAGTTGACAATTGTGGCCTAAACCCGAATTGGGCGTCATGTAGGGTGATATATTTATCCAACTGCCTATCAATCAGACCGTCCAACACTTTTGCAATTATGGTCGCCAAGGAAATAGGCCTGTAATTGTTCTTGTCACTCGTATCTCCAGTCTTGTTCTTTATTATAGGAACGACAATCGTCTTCATCAGGTCCTCTGGAAGATACGAGTGACTCATACACAAGTTAAATAAGAGAGCTAAGACACGTGGTAAGTGCTTACCTGCATATCGTAGGTGTTCTACGCTTAAGCTGTCATGTCCAGGAGACTTACCCCGCTTCAGGTCCTTTAAGACAGACCTAACTTCCCCAACAGTGAACATGACCGGCGTGCCCTCGGACCCCTCCCTAGCATCCGACTCGCCAGTCGATGGACCCAGCGGTGACTCCGTTCTAAACGAAGCCATAAACAAATTGGCAATAGATTTAGGTATTTATGAAGCAATGGATCTTACAAAATCCTTCGGAGTGTGATACGGTGAGCGTCTTTTAGTAACAATAATCGGTGTTTAGTCTGCCAAGCATTTGATTGTGATTATGTCAAAATTTCCATTCATTGTATGTAATTGATTATTGACGAGTTTACCTACTTAAAAAAAAACAAAAAAAAAAACAAATAAAAAAAAACACCTCAATCTCTCAATAAATATTATTTCTCTCTTTCAAAAGGGTCACAATATAGGTTCAGAGAAAGAAAAAAAATTTGGAACCGATATTAAATACGCTAGTTGTGCTGACAACTATTTCATCGTGTGAATTCGAAATGAGACGTCCGCTTAGCTTGATTTTCCAAAGTAGTATCCTTCAGTCAGGCTTTATTTGTTTACTAGCGACTTGTTTGTACGGTTTTTAGGGTTCCGCACACAATTGTACCAAACGAAGGGTTCGTTTGGCACCCTTTGTGTACGGAATTTGTGTATCATTAAGCCTCCGGTGTCCGTCCGTCCGTCCGTCCTATTGTCTGTCAGCGGGCTGTATCTCATGAACCGTAATAGGCAGATAGTTGAAATTTTCACAGATTGTGTACTTCTATTGCCGCTATAACAAAAAATAATAAAAATTAAATAAAGTTAATAATTAAAGAAAAGTACTCTTTTACGACGTTTTTTGTCTGACACCAGTCTTACCAAGGGGTATCGTACTACTCAGTTACTGGATTGTGGAGGTCAGATAGGCAGTCCATGTAAAATACTGGTATTCAGCTGCATCCGGTTAGACTGGTAGCCTACCCCAAGACAGTTGGGAAAAGGCTATGCAGATTGATTGGATTCTTTTTAGTAATTAGATATACTGATTGTGGGAGAAAATTGTGTTCACATGCCAAACTACGCACGTATACAATCGCAACCATATAAAGTTACCATTCCGTTACGAACCGCAGGAGGCAACTGCAGGCGACATGTCGCCGCGACCCGACTGGTTTCTATGAAATACCTTCCGTAGCTACAGCAACACATCGACGGCAGTTACGGGCGAGCGACAGCCGACACTTGTAGCCCAACCGCAGGCCAGTAGTGCCACCAACGCTCGACCGATAACACGTTTTTCTATCTTCTATCTACCGACTGGAATACGGGCTGCTGCCGCCTGCGGTCGGGTTCGGAATCATGACTGCAGTGACATGACGCTGTGACACGTCGCCTGCAGATGCTGCCTGCGGTCGTATACAGAATGGTACCTTAAGGGTCTAGCGTAGTATGTCCTACATCCATTTTGGTGTGTTTTGACTGTACCTACAGAGAAAGTGTGACTGTAAAAATCATATTTTTTATTACTTTAATTATTAAATTATTTATAAAATATAATTTTATAAATATCATATAAATAAAAAAAAATAAAAAAATCTTTTATTAAAAACTAGCTGACCCTTGCCCACTTCGTTGGGCGGTAAACATGAATATATTGCCTATGACACTCACAAATAACGTGGCTTTCTATTGGTAAAAGAATTTTCAAAATCGATTCAGTAGATCCAGAGATTACCCCCTACAACCTCACAAACTTTACCTCTTTATAGTATTAGTTTAGAGTATTAGATGATAGAAATCGATTCAGTAAACGATTCTGAAAACTAATTTAATAATGTGAATTAATTCAGTTACAACTAGATACAGTTTCTACAACTAGTTCATACTTGTTTTACCAACAGTAATCATTCTACCTCAAGCTTTACAAAGTCTGTTATAGTTCTGCTTTCCAAACACTAATCTTATGTAAAACGCTCGGTCAATACATGGTTTACTCGATTTATTTTCCGTCCATTCTGGATTTTTTTCACAGGAAATTGAATTCTCCGTCGTCCGCGGTACGTTTGAGAGGAAATCTGTTTCATTTTTTTTCTTTTTTTCTACTTTCTTTTATGAAATGTGTTCCAGTCTTTCTTTTACGAGGTAAAAGTGTTAAGATTTTTTCTTTCTTTTTTAAGTAGAATATGGTTAAGTAACGGGATGGTATGCCTCTTTTGTGGGTACTAAGAACATTTTGGAGCTATCATAAACTGGGGTTGGTAAAAGCGTTTTGTAATATAAAATGTTTAAGAGCATATTGACAGCTTTAAGCTTTGAATAACATAATTTTTAGGAGCTTGTTAAGTAATGATTTTGTGTTATATTCTGCATAAAGTAGTCGTTGCATTGTCTTCGATAATAAAGAAAGAAAGAAATAAATAATTAATAACGTTTATTTGGACAAAGTTCGTGAAGCACAATACAAATAACAAAATGAAAAAGTGAAAAAAATGTTTTAACAAATTAATAATATTTAAGACGTCTTATGCGATGATGAGAGATCCGAGAAGAATTTAAAAAAGTCTAACTAAAACAAGCACTATGGTGATCAAAGTAGACGGGGCAAAAGTGGTGGTGGGTGATGGTGGAGATGAACTAAACAAAATATACTTTAAGAATTTACAGGATTTTTTTCTCAAACATTGCCGGTTCAGAATTTGATGCACAAGTGTATAGATTAGGTACAGTACGACACAACTTAGATGTAGCATCGGCAAAATTCGTAAAACCGATCACCATTCGTACTGATTGCGTCTTCGAAATCACCAATCTTAATTACTGCTTCAGGTGAAAATGATCTTTCGAAAACACAATAACTTGTAAAGTCATATAGCCAAATACAATGAATGAAATGAATGAAAATTTTCAAATCTATGCTACATCTAAGTTGTGTCGTACTGTATCCTTACTCAAATATGGCTATTGGTTAGACCACTCCCATACGCTGTCTCCTTTAATACAACTCAGTGCAGTTTTATAGACGACAGTGGTACTTACTCACTGCTATGGTAACATTTATAATAATACGTGCAAACTGTTCACGAATTTTCTTTATCTTGGTTGTTAATACAGATTCCACCAAGATTTTTTATTCTAAAGAATTCATAGCTGATAATCCCTAGGATGAACGCGCAACGTAACTTGGAACCATTTTTTTATCTAATACAACATAGAGCATTTTGTTTTAAATGAATGCGACAAGCACAATTATTACACAAGTCTTGAAACAAAGAAAATCCCTATCCCATTCAGTCGTACTCAGCGCTTTTCCTCTACATTTTTATACGCACAGCCAAACTGTAGAACTCTCTGCCAGTGTCTGTGTTCCCTTCCACATATAACCCGTCTGCCTTCAAAGCAAGAGTGAACAGATATCTTCTGGGCATGCTCGATCCATCATAGATCTCATCCATCGCTTTCTATCAAGCAAAATCAAGGGCAAGAGCATCCCAATATAAAATAAACAATTTGTGCGAAAAGGTTTTTTCAATTTAAAAATCGTTTGAATTTTCGTTACTTTTGGGGGGGCCCAGGCCCACTGATACTCGTAACCTTAAAATTGGGTTTCATTTTGCCATTCTTCGATACCATTTCAATACTAAGAACAATGCTCATTAACACAGTATCTAAATTGTTTAGCACCGTATTAACGTATTTCGCATTTCAAAGAAGGTATGTGGCGATGCCGAAGTGATTAAAAAACGTCCGCTTATTATGAAATACGGTGTTCTCACATGCAACGCGATATTGCGTCCAATTAGAGGGTTTTATAATAACACATCTAGGCTTTAAAATAAGCGATTCCTTAAACGATAAACGTTTATGCCAAACATAAAGAAATGGGGAAAGAAAACAGGACAAAATAAGAAGTTAAAGTATAGCAGAAACTGCTACTTTACCTCCTTTACCTACTGCTATACTTTAACTCCCTAATATCTATTTTATTAAGAATAATATCTATTTAGAAGAATATCTATTCTGTTAAGAAGAATATATATTCTATTAAGAAGAATATCTATTCTATTAAGAATAATATCTATTTTATTAAGAATACATTTATACTGCTTGGACTGTTTATGATCATGTACGTAAAAGTGTTCAATGATATTATATTGTTTGATCAACCTTTTAGTTCGTCTTTGGGTGACCATCTATTACATATCGAGACCCCTCCGTGCCTCAGAAAGCACGTTAAGCCGTTGGTCCCAGTTGTCATTCGTAGATCTTTGACAGTCGTTAAGGGTAGGCAGATGCCCAAAAGTCTGACAACCAGTCTTACCAATGCGTATCATATTACCGAGCCAATGGGCTGTGCAGGTCAGTTAAGCAGTCGCTCCATGTAAAATAATGGTATTCAGCTGCATACTTTAAGCTAGTTAGACTGGAAGCCGAACCTAACATAGTTGGGAAAAGGCTAGGCAGATTAGGTCTTTTAGTTTATCTATCCAGGCAAAGCTGTGCAAGGTAACACTGTGAAGAGGCTAGAAAAAAATCCCAACCATCATTTTATTGCACGACTCGTAATGCTTCGCATTAGAGTGTGCTCTACGATCGAAAAATATTTTTTGCCCCATTTCTGCAACTGTTTTTATTGTTTCACTCCTGCTAGTACACAGAACCTACTTAATTTATATACCATTGTATAGATGATTAAATGGAGATTAATATTGTATTTATTAACAATTGATTTAATGCAGCAGAAATGGAAAAAGCATCAAAATAGTTGAAAAAAAATTCCTGTCCGTCAATTTATGATCCCTGAAAACATTGTAGCTTGCGATAAAATCAATTAATTGAGTCAATTTTTTTTTTATACATTCGTTTCAGCCGTAGAAGGAACCCTATTGAAAATGGCTCTTTTATTCATAGTAGTTTAATTATAATTAATAAAATACTAACTAAAATATAATATCAATATCTAAATATTTTCAACCTTGATCCGGTGCCGTTGCCTAGCAACTGCCAACGTAAATATCTTTGTCAGTCGTTGACATTACGACTTCATGAAAAGTGATAAATTGTTCATTTTTAAACTATGTTTTGAATTTCTTTTTCGTTTATGAATGAGTGATAAGTATGAGGCGTGCACTTTTGGATTTTCCAAACTATTTTCTAATCCGCGCAAACATTCAACTCAGGTTTAATTGGAATACATTATAGCTATTCCATAATCAGCCTTTTTTATTCCAGTGCTGGAATACAGGCCTCCTCTCGTGGAGAGGGAGTGGGCAGCAATCCACCACGCCGGGCCAGTGCGGGTTGGCAGATGTCACATGTCTTCGAATTTTCTTCCATTGTTTTCCTTCACCGTTTTGAGAGCAGTGATGATAAAATAATTTACACAAAGTAAAGTGCCTGTCTGGGTTCAAACCTACGAACTACAACTCTTAGCAACCGTTACCCCACAGCTCTCTCTTTCATACAGATGTTGGACTTACTTCAACTATAGAAATTAAATATACTAGCAATTGAAACTTATTTACTATTCTATGTACAATAGGTAAGGATATCTCTTCATTTAACTCGGTTAATTCAATATTATAGTTACAAACTCGACACAATTCTTAGAACAATGGAAATAAATTCACGCCACGCCCCTTGCTTAGATAGTATCGAACCATTATCAAGATCGATGCCTTGGTTAGTTCATACCACGCACTGTTCAGGCCCTACAAGTTACTTCATATTGTCTTGTGCAACTTTAAAGGAATAAAGGACTGTTTTGTAGGTCTAGTAGTTGCAAGTGCTCCTGCTGAACATGAGGATTTAGGTTCAATTCACAGTTTGGGCAAAGCGAAATTGGGTTTTTCCATCAGAATTTTTTCAGTAGCAGTTCCGAGTCTGGATCTGTGCCCGATTGATGACTATATTACATGGGACTTAAACGTAACTGGCGAAATGTGGGTGTACTGTCCATAGGTCACCTCTGCCTAACCCTTCAGGGAAAACAGGCATTGCGATGTTAATGTGTAGCTTACAAATTTTTTACCATTATGTGATAATAACGGAGCTATTGTGTAGTTTATGAACTACAAGCTGTTGCCCGTGAGTCACGACTTCATCTGCGATCCATGATAAAAAGTAACCCATGTCCTTCTCCAGGTTATGGTCTATCCATGTGCCAAATTTTCAAAATCAGATCAGAAGTTTACCCCCTACATACAGCACCGGCCTTGAGGTAGAGCGGTTGCTCTAGGCGCCAGATGGCAAGGCGCGCCAAAAAGCCAAATTTTGATGGCGCGATTTTGAGAGGCCCGGGAGCAGTGCTGCCCACGTGCTGCCAGATCAGATTTAAAAAAATCCGTAAGGTGACGCTGAAAAATCCGTAGATTACTCCAGATAAATCCGCACATTTACTGACTTTTTAAAAGTTAAATCAGACTTTTTTTAAAGACAAATCTGACTGTTTGTAGCGGCCAAGTGCGTAAACAGCGTTTAAGTTCTTTACGTGTTTGCAATAAAAGGAGACTTTTGAAAATTTGGAAATTATTATTAATTTAACATGAAACCGAAGTAGAATTTACGTGAAGTGAACGCGTCGATCAAAAGGCGCCGAAAAACAATCTCGCTGTACCCTGATCACGGGCTAGGGCCGGCTCTGCCGACTCAAAACTCATGTCTTTATAATATTAGTAAGTACTTATATAAGACAGGACCAACAGTGAAACTATCTCTTCATTGCTATTTAGAATTCTAGCTGTATTACTATTCTGTTACTACTACTATTCTGTTTCATTGTTTTTTTTTTTTTGACTATCATCTCACAGGTTACCACTGAGGTATTCGCTGCCTAACCGGACTTTCCTGTGGCTGCCTTAAGTTCCTAAAAGAAACTCAAAGCCTCCAGCCAGGGGCATATAAACTAAGCTAAATTAAAACTAGGCGAAGGCTCGCTAAGGGCACCCCCTGTGGGGTACGAACCTCGGCTTAGGGCGTTCGCTGATGGGAGGACAGCAAGAGGGACAGGCTGGATCAAGGATGATTCATTATTATTAACAGGGGAGTTTAAAGCTACAGGCTCAGCAAAAACGCGGGCTGGCGCATCGTTATCGAGCAAGGGTCGGGGGAGAGTATCATTTACTCGGGTGGGTCGCGGTCGCGGACCTCTACGGCGAGGTCTGAAGTTGTGTCGGTGTGTCTTTTTGTATTCTGTTTCAAAACACTAACGTCTTTAAATAAATAAACTCCACAACACGCCATTCTAGCAGCCACACACAAACGCTTGTAAAATTTAAACCGGTGCATTGTACACTTATGGCGCTGAATCTGGGAAATTTAATTTAGGGCAGGAAACACGTTCCGTAGAGGAAGCCTTTTAATGAATAGAAATGTAATAGTGCTCTACAGTGCATGGGAGCCGAATGAACCGATTCTTACACGTCATTAGTGAACTATTAGCTGGAAGGTGCATTTCGTACTTCATTTGTTACGAATTTTGCCAGTTTCTGCTGTAATTGGGGAATATATACTAATATTATTTTAGAGGTATGAGGAACAGGGTGTAAAGTTCACTCATCCTCATTAGAAAAGGGAGGATCCTCCGACCAGACGGGTGCTATGTCTGGCGGGCAACTGTCCGAAAGTTGATGTCGGGAGTTTGTATGTCGTTCGCGCGGTAAACTCTAACTACGTGATTCAGGATTTGAGTGACGTCAGGATTTTGTGTGACGTCAGGTTTTTGAGGCGTAGTTCGCATGTGGCGATGTAGATGCCGCCACATTATTAAGAGGGTGAGCGAATTTTGTGAGTTTGTATATAAGGTGTTAAAAATTAACTTTAGAAACTTTAAGAGGTGCTTTAGAGCATGAAACTGAATAACTTTTACCATGGGACCAATATTGAAATCACGAAAAAAAAACAGATGTCCCATACATTTAGAGCAGTAGGTAGGTATTAAACTTTACTATGGAACAGCTGATTTATTTTTCGCAATTTCAATGTAAAAGTTAAGGTAGTAAAAGTTATTCATATTGATGGTCTAAAGCACCTCTGAAAGTTTTTAAAGTTAATTTTTTAACACATTATAATAATAATAATAACAATTTTTATATTTTTAAATGTTATTGTTTTATTTTGTTTTTATAAAAATATTTAAAAATGTAAATAATATGTCTAAAATAATATGAAATAAAGGAAATTATAATAATAATAATATTTTTTATATTTTTAAATGTTTTTTATATCCTTTTTTTAAAAGAAATATTTAAAAATGTATTACATAAATGTAAAAAAATGAATAAACGGAATAATAATAAAGAAAGAGACATGACGAGAACCTCGTAAAAGCAGAAAAAGATAAACAGATTAAGTATCTTGATCTGGCTCACGAGGTTGTCGACATGTGGGATGTGAATACAGCAGTCATTGTGCCGATAGTCGTGACGGCCAATGGCATAATAGCCAAGAGACTCGACCAACACCTTAGGAGGCTCTCGTTAGGCAGCTGGATCAAGGTCGAAAGCGGTACTTCTGGACACGGCGCGTATGGTTAGGAGATTCCTCTCTCAGGAGCCCTGACCACCGGTAGCTTGGACCCTGTTCCCGATACCGGTGGGCTACTATTTTTTATATTTTTAAATGTTTTTGTTTTATTTTGTTTTTATAAAAATATTTAAAAATGTAAATAATATGTATATATATGAAATAATAATAATAATATTTGGAGGGTAATCCCCGGAACCACAGCTCCTGTTTGAAAAATTATTTCACCATTTGAAAGGTGCAGGCTGTTTTTAGCATAATATATCCCATCTGGAATAATGTAAATATTTTCAAATGGAGAAATAATATATTATTATGTAAGTACGTATATTACAAAAAGGAGTACTTAATAAAACGAATGAAATACTATTTTGAGTTCATGCAAGCCTGGTACTTTTTGTTAGGTACTGCTCAGAACGTGTCGTGAACAGAATACTATGTCTTCATAAGTAAATTGTACCCGTGCGAAGCCATAATATTTTACGAAGTTGGTTGGTTCTAACGTCAACCATTTATGATTTATGTCATTTTGTTGTATAGTGCATTTTGTTTGTGCAGAATAAACAATTTTTCTTTCTTTCTTTCTTTTCTTTTTTTTTGATTTTGTCAAAGAAAAGTATGGTGTGTTTACAGAAGCATTTAGCTAAGCTTTTAGCTAAGCCTTTAGCCAAAAGCCTTCTGCTAAGGCTACCGTAAACACACTTTTCGCACATAGGACCTAGTAGAAGGTCTTGTGGCGATATTTGATACACCGAAGTGAAAGAGCTGAACAATCAATCAATCTGCCTAGCCTTTTCCCAATTATGTTGGGGTAGGCTTCCAGTCTAACCGAATGCAGCTGAATATCACTATTTTACATGACACGACTGCCTATCTGACCTCCACAATCCAGTAACTGGGTAATACGATACCCCTTGGTAAGACTGGTGTCAGACTTTCGGGCTTCTGACAACTCGTAACGACTATCAAAGATCCACGAATGACAGCCGGGATCAACGGCTTAACGTGCTTTCCGGGGCACGGAGGAGTCTCGGTATGTAAAGATGGTCACCCATCCACGGACCAACCCCGGCCAGCATAGCTTAACCTGATGGATCGATCTGTGAAAGACCTGAACAATGACGATGATAATTTGTGAACGATGGAAACAGATGAAATTGCTAGGAATATAAACGGGCAAAGGACATGTCCAAAAATGGTTTTTTATTATTGAATCATTCTAACCAGGATAAGTGAAATATCTTTGGAAAGACATCCCAAAAACTAGTGGTTCTAACTATATCATAAATTTTCAAAGACCTCCAATTTTGAGGAACATCGTTTTGTATTTTAGTGTGAATTTACTCCTAAAACGAACAAACCTTTCAAATCATCTAGGATAATTAAGTGAACACACCCCAAAAAATTGTAAACTTATCAAAAATTCATACATGGTACTGTCATTACTGTCAATTGATTGTAATGAAAGTAACATGTGTCAATTTATGTTGACAGACGAATAGAAACATCTATCAACTAAGACATTGTCAAAGTCTGTGGGAGGTTTTATATGAGTTGCCTTCAATAGGTGAAATATAATTATTAATAGTAAATAATTTTCCTCTTAAATGGAGGGTTCTAAAAATATTATAGTTTCATATTTTTGTCGCTTCTATTTAGGTGTAGTTTGATGCTAGTTAGATTTTTCTCGGAATAAAAAACGAACGTCCCTACAAAAAGCGGACATCTCCTTTATAATATTTGTTAGAGTTATAGCCAGTTGATTTTCCTCCACTTACAATAGATCCCCACTGACTAGGTCTGGTGCAATAGAACTCCAATAATGGCAAAAGCTTATAAAAATAATAGAAATAACATCTGAAAACGATCGCAAAAAGAATATGACTGCGATCAAAATCACATTACACGCACGTCACGCGGTCCCAAGACAGCACGTGTCACGTTACATAAAATAAAATAAAATTCCTTACCTTAACATAACCCTTAAATGCTGGTGCGGTGGCAATAAAAGTATAATAACACTTGGAGCATCAAGTATCTGCGAATGAGTCTCCGAGCGATAGTTAATGTATGAAGGAAGAATATTGCGTGGACTGAAGTGGAAAGTTTTTTGTCGCTTTTATGTTCTGACTCTTGTTAATCTTCGGCCAAGTCTAGCGTTTTACTAAACTACGTCAAAATGGCTTAGTACAAATAGCCCTAATGGCTCTTCTACAGTATGACTTGCCAAAAAACAAAGAAAATGTGAGAATTAGTCTCGAAATAATCAAAGAAAAAAAATTGCGTGCAAGTGCACAGACAAACAGCTCGCCATCTTTACAGTCCGCTAGAAGCGAAATATATATTTCCCACAAATTCTTCAACGTAACTCCGATTCAAATCCCAACATATATGAGAATGCAGCTACACGCTACGAGTCACGCTCGCACTCGAAAGACTCGAAAAATAATATAAAAATATTCTTCGTATAACCCTTAAATGCCAGCGTGAAAAGTAATAATACTACAATAACACTAGGACCGTACGGTAAACCTGCGGCCGACTGTTATGGCGAGATTCCAACCGTAATGCAGAGATAGTTCGCAGTTTTCTAGCTGCTTTAAGCGCCAACCGTTTGGTTTGCAATGCTGTTTTTCTTTTTCACCTACGCTTTAAAATAGGCAGTGTAAAATATATTTTTTTGGCATGGTTTGCCTTGTTTTTTGGTGAACGCGCTGTTTTACAGAATGTTGTAGTAAATGTGAATTTTGACCTATTTGGAATTGTAATTATTTTCTACCAATCGGACGTTTTTACAATTTCTAACGCGACAATAATATCCATCCATAGCAGTACGATAACACAGGAAATTAAAATGTATGGAGTTATGAAGATTCTTTTAAATTTCCGTCCACGATAACGTTATAAATAATCACACATTTAAGCTTTTTATCGTTCCTTCTAACTAATAGATGTTGAAAAAACAAAAAAAAAAAACAATATGAAATACAAAATAAACCAAAAAAGTATCTCAATCCAGATAACAATACACACGAGCCTGTTCACAATAAAAAACGCTTGTGACAAGCTGAAAAACGGACAAAAGTTCCATTGAGTCCCACTGTCTCCGTTTTCATCTAACGAAAATTCCTTACGTAACCAAAACTCAAACACAATAAAAGAAATCTAACAATTCACAATCACGGCGCACCATTCTTCACCCACACACGGTCGCCGTCAACGGTTTAACCCTACACATGTTTTTGTAGTTTTATTCCAAGCCTAAACGAAATGTCAAGGTGGCAACGTCGCGGTCCGAAGTACCGTCGTACCGAGAAAGGGGCACCGTATCGCCACCGACAATTCCAAATATATTTCCCCGTTGAAATTTTGACGTAATCTCAACGGTTGCGAGCCCGTAAATTCAAGTTAAAATTCTGATTTTAAATGTTGCTGGTTTATTTATAAGTGGAATAACTATCTGATTGTAAACTGTTTTTATTTGAGGGTTGATATTTGACTTAATATGTATTTTAACGTATTGCCGGAATTCACAACCAAATACCAGATATAGATTTGTTAAAATGAGGAGCATTCTGATGGCATCATCATCAGCATACAGCAGTCCACTGCAGGCCTCTCCAATTGCACAGGAATCAGATCGATTCTCGGCAACGATCACCCAGCTGCTACCAGCCACCCTGCGAAGATCATCGCTCCATCTAGACTGAGGGTGTCGATTCGTGGTCTACTCTCTCATTGTAAAAGCTGAACTGTCTCTTTGTGCTAATAAATATATCTGCGTGCAAAACCAGGATTTTTTTATTTTACGTTACATAACATAATATTTCCATTCACAACTCTGCAATGAACACACACACACACACACATTGAAACGTTGTGCTACATTCCATAAAAAGAAAAGCATTTTTCCACCAATAAAATGAAACCCATAGTATCTTATTAAAACTACGTCATTACCATCTGCCCGGACTGTCAAATTCATTGCCATGTTTATGTCAGTTCGTTGCCGCGTTTCTGTCAATTCATTGCCGCGTATCTGTCATCATTACCGGTTTCATTTCCGTTGCGTTACGTTATTCTCTGGTTGTCGCATTATGCACCTTTATTAATAATGACGCACCGTGAAATGGAATATTTTTGGGGCACGTCATTACCATTTCGGGTTGGTAATGAAGGAATATTATGCTTTCCTGACTGTTTTGTGAAAGTTTCAGGAATGATAATGTTGATAATAAATAATGATGTTATTTTGTAGTGACAGAATTTATTTACCTTTTTAATTTGATGATGATTGATCAACCTACGCAAAGAAAAATAATAAATTACTTAGCTTTTTTTCAACTATGTTGGGATCGGCCTCCTGTCTAACTGGATGGCGATGAATATCAGTATTTTACATGGGTTTTGGCTTCAGGGAAAAACACTCTACAATAGACCAGGTACACAGAATAACAAATATTATCGAAAAAACACTCGAAAACAAGGAAGTCTGCGCCACCGTATTCCTTGATGTCGCGCAAGCTTTTGATAAAGTTTGGCATGAGGGTCTAATATTTAAACTCAGACGCATGCTACCTCCAGAATTTGCAGACATTTTAGAGTCATATAATTAGTAACAGAATGTTTAGAATAAGGCAAGAGGATGCTTATTCCGAGCTAAAAAGTATAAAAGCTGGGGTACCATAAGGAAGTGTGTTAGGCCCAATCTTGTACTTGCTATACACATGTGATATCCCAGAGCTGGAAAACAACACCATTGCGACCTTTGCAGATGACACTGCTATTATGGATACTGGATCAAGCCACAAAGAAGCAGTAGAAAGAGTTCAAGTAGCTGTGAACAAAGTTTATGACTGGACACAAAAGTGGAAGATCAAGCTGAATGAGTCAAAATCAATTCACATTGACTTTACGAACAAACACTGCGATTACCACCCAATCTATATAAACGGCATGCAAGTGCCTTATGCTAATACAGCCAAATACCTTGGCATAACTCTTGACGCCAAGCTGCGATGGAAAGCTCACGTCAAAAAGAAAAGACAGGAACTCGACATACGTTACAAAAGTATGTATTGGTTACTCGGAAGGAAATCCTGTTTAACAATACATAATAAAATGATATTATACAAGCATATTCTTATGCCAATTTGGACGTACGGAATCCAACTTTGGGGCTGTACTAAACGAAGCAACGTTAAAATAATACAACAATTCCAAAATAAAGTACTCAGGGATGCTGTAAATGCACCATGGTATATTAGAAATGACAATCTCCACCGAGTTCTTAAAATGGATCTTGTCACTACCATCATCCAAAAATTAGCTGAAGCCCACGAACACAGACTTCACCGACATGTGAATGTCGAGGCAATTCAGCTGTTAGACAATACGGACATAGTGCGTCGGCTAAAGAGAACCAAACCATTTGAGTTAGTGTAGTGAATAGTAAATAGTGAATAAATAATAGTAACAATGCTGTGCTATACATCTAACACATGAACAAAGTGTTATCATGAATTATCAGACCCTAAGAAAGTGCTACGAAATTGTGTAAAAGTGCAAATTGACACTATTCTTAGTTATAACGTAATCTATCTCGTTAAATATTAAGTTATAGTTAAATTGCTTATTAGCCTATTAGGCTAGATTGTAATTCGTTACTAAGAACTTTAGTTCTTATTAATACAGAAAAAAAAAAAAAACATGGGGTAACACGATACCCCTTGGTAAGACTGGTTGTCAGACATTTGGGCTTCTGACTACCCGTAACAATTGTCAAAGATCTACGAATGACAGCTGGTGGGCTTAGCGTACTTTTCGAGGCACGGCGGCGTCGTGTTATGTAATAGATGATAACCTATCCAAAAATCGACGGCGGCGGCAAGGGTAGCTCAACCTTCGATCGACTCTTGCAGCTGTTATTATTTAGCAACGCAAAGAAAAAATTATTTGAATTTTACACAAGAAATTAAGTTTAGTTAAGGCATTTTGACACAGAGGTACACCATTATGTAGTCGTTATTTTGAGACTTAACAAAGAAATAGTTACATGAAAGATGAAAAACTGGGAAATGCGTAGCACGACCGAGATTTTTTTTACTATTAACCGCTTGGTTTTATATCAATTGCCGTGCCCCAACGCCCTCATAAATCGATAAATAAATAATCTATGACGAACAGGGGCGTGCAATGAAATTAAAAAAAAAACAACGGGTTGCACTCCGGGAGTGCCGGCAGAAGTGAAAACTCTGCTTTTTTAGCCATCGCAATCTTTACGTAATGTCAAAGACAATTTATTTTGATATTTACATACTTTGTCGGTTGCTAGGCAACGGACCTTACGGTCACATCCTGACGGGAGTTTAACATTTTTTACCCATCCCAAAAAAGTGCACAACGGCGCTAAAGAAGTTCTCACTTCACAACAAAAACTAACGTAGGTTATCAGTTGTATAAATTCGACTAAGATCTCACAGGCACGAAAACATTCTGGAGCGGTCAATAGGTTAAAATTCCAGAAAACAACCGTGTAGATCCGTAATCCAATCCTTGATTAAATATTACGAGTTTCCATACAAACTTACATCTCCAATTTGGGATGAATTTTCACACATCCTTCCTTAGAGTTCACCTTCTTCATACATAAAGAACTCTTGTGTAGAATTTCATGCTTCTAGAACCAGCGGTATAGGCTGTGCATTGCCTGTCATTAGTGAATAAATGAGAGCAGTAGACATACAGATACCTACTGTTAAATTTTGGTGGTTAGTTAAAGAATAAAGTCTTCAGAAATACTCCATCCAAAAAAAAAGACTGCCTAGTCTTTTCCCAATTCAGAGTCCATTACTGAGAATTACTTATTTATACCATAACGTTATAATTAATGTAGAAATAAAACAACAATAATGAACGTAAACGAGAGACATGCAAGGGCTTTTAGTTGAATATTAGTTCAGTCACATATTCACTACACACTCGTAATATTTACATTGTTGCAAGTTTTGCAATAGCAAAATATTAAAGTACGTATTTATTTTATGAGTAAGGTAAAAATAGTAACATTTTATTATAGGTACAAAACTTGGGTTCGTTTCCCAAAGTTTTCTCAAAAGAATTTCTCAGTAGCAGCCCGGAGTCTAAATTTGTGGCCGGTTGATGGCAATAGGGTCGCCCCTATTACATGGGATTCAAACATAACTGGCAAATTGTGGGTGTACAGTACAACTATTTTCTTAATGTCCCTCGGCAAACTTCGTGTTTCGTGTTTCGTCGATTGAGATCGGACGCTCTCCGTCGACTAAGAAGTATATTCCAAGTCGATTGAGAGCGTCTGGTTTGCACCAAGTGCAAAGGCCAAAGGGCAACTGATAGAAATCCGACGACTGCCGATACACGAACTTTGCCGAGGGACATTAAGAAAATAGTTATACTGTACATCTCTGCACTACCCTTCGGGGAATATAGGCGTTATGTTATGAAATCTACTGTTATTAGAAAATAAAGGAAAGTGGTTCTCATATTCTCAGTTATAATTTATTCTCTCAACTTATATTAATAGGTTTCAACTTATCTATGTACAAAGAAAATAAATTAACTAAATGTTCTCTCTATAGAAATTATAATGGCAAGGCTATATTTTTAAAAGTTCGTTGTTAAATTCAATTGTGTGACAAGACCTTACAGTAATGGCTGCCCTTTGTAATATTTTTTGACTAATGTTCACAAGTTTCAAAGTAAACCGTCCAGTTAGATTAATTAACAGACGAACTGAAGTTTAAAATAAGGACTATTTCGTTTGATGAAGTCAGAAGCGGGAAAATTCTATTACAAAAGATTTTTTTGAAAATTTTCCATAATTTATTGTCATTGAGGTAGTTTTAATCCCTTAGAAGTAGAAACAGCCCCTAAGACGACCCACTGACCGAAATATCACAATTTCGAAAAGAAAATTCCAAAGAACTATGATTGAATTTCCGATGAGTCACCAAAGTATTTCAAAGAAGGTAAGGGATATTTCCCCCTTACCCAGCAGTTTATCAGCCGAACAACCCAATTGAAAATCACGAAACCAATTTTGCACTCACAAATTATTCCAATATACGCTAACAAAAAATAAATTAAACCCTTTTTTCACATTTACAAAATTCAATCTGTACAAAACGCCTCCGTCGTAATAATATGACATTAGTAAAAAATAAAAGTAAGGTAGGGTAGAAGCACTAATAATACGACTATTTGGCACCGGAAAATTGCTAAATCGCTGCCGTGGCTCGCCATGACAAACAAAGGCCGTTCGATACAGAAAGGGGAAGATAAAAAAGAGGTCGTGTCTGACAAAGCTTCGCTGTGGTCGCGAATGCGTGAGCAATACGTAATAACTGGTCGTTCGTACTTGTTTCTCCTTGTTTATATACGTGTGTGACAAAGGCTTTATTTTCGTGTGTGGATTTTTGTGACGATAAAGCAAGACTGGAGTTAGAATTTTGTGGCTTTATTGTGAAGAAAATGGCTTGTCAGTACATAGTGGACAATAAAATGGGGCACTCTTTTCCGTCGTAAACTACATTACGTATGCTAGTATCATATCGCCCTCGCGTTTCATCATCATTACCCTTTTTCCAACCATATTGGGGTCAGATTCGTATACATGAATTTTTACTCGAAGTCATCTGACTTTTAAAGACCTAATATTACAATATTCCGATATCCGGGCTTGTTCTTAATCAACACTTTAATAGTTTAAGTCCTAATAAAAATATTAGTCAGACAACTAGTTTGGTAATGGGCGGACTGCCCAGCACGCACCTACTCTCGTGGAGGCTCTTTCAAGTGCATTACACGAGTTTCTCATGACCTATAAGATTTCTTTTAACCCATAAGTCCTGAAACAATTGAACTATCAAAACGAAAATTATGCCAAAATATCAGTAAGTACACAAAACTGGGACCGAAAATAATCAAAACCTAAAGTCTTTTGTCTCAAAGCAAGAATCGGAGTCACGAATACAAGGCGAACGCTACGTCTGTGTCATTTAGGTCATCGTTCTGACTTATATTGACGAGATGGAATGCTGTTCTACATTCTGCGGTAAGCCTTATCGAGTGAAAGTATTAAATAAATTCCGACATGAAGTGACATGGAGACACTTAATGTCTTTCGGTCTGATATCAAGTGTGTCACGTCTGGGTTGATGTCAATAGAATTTTTCTTATTGCCGTTTAGTGTTGAGGTATTGTGTAATGGTTTAATGTAGTTATTTATTGCATTCTAGATAGTTTGATGACAGATACTACTCTACACAATATTTTGGTTTGTTTTTACTGCTACTTCTCTTGTTTTGACCAAAAGTTGTTTTCGTGCAAACTTGATTGATTTTATTCGGCGCTGCTCAGCAGAGTAAATCTAATAAAAAGCCCATTCCCGTTATAATTTGAAAACAAAGGTACAGCCAGGGAAATTAATTATTTATAAAGTTGACACACTCCGTCAATTTGCTGTGTTATAACATTTCATCATCAACAACTGTGAAATTATGAAAGGTGATTTAAACTTACGAGCCGGTAGTCAATTAATTTCTTTGACTTTATATGTATTAAAAATAATGTTCCTAATACTATCTATTATTTCTTACTTATTCTAAGAAAGTAAAATTGCAAAAATAACTAACTTACAACGTTTTCTTCTTTTCAGATAAACATAGTGGTGTAAAGTGAAAATGCGAGTGACTTAAGTGTTAAGTGTTCAATATGAAGACCTCTAATTTAGTGTTGACACTCATTTGTCTCATTTCCCTCACCTGCACGCACGCCAAAACAGGTGAGTTTTAGTGGTTACGTGTTTTTGGGACATTTACCCCTCATAATACAAAAATACCTTACTCATTTATTTTAAAATGGATAAACTTTTATTGGTGAACATTTACCTATAAAAGAACATCCATTATAATGGACAGTTTTTTATTAATTAAATTAAATTATTTTCACGTAATAACAGGTACTCTTTTTTCTTTGTATATCCAAAAACAGGTTGAATTATTTACTGATGGTAAGTTTTAGAAGACGTAATATGAAACTCAAAGTTGAGCACTGCGTGAAACTAACTTTGGATTATGGAGGCCTATTGTATTACGAGTTTTGTAGGCTTTGCGTAAATCTTTATAGTCTTCAAGCATCGTATTCTATAGCTTAATTAAAATTGACTTTAATTATTTTATATTAAAGGCAGTAAAAACCGTGCCTTATGATAAAATTTTCAATTTATAGTACCTACTTAAATTTTAAATATGCCTTGTTATTGGTCGTATCTCTGGGCGATACTTTTAAATTTTATCGGATAATCATGAATATTTCTAGAGAAAAATTGAATAGAATTAAACAAAACACTCTATTATACAGGATGACTCGTAGTTTGACGTATTTCTTCCAGGACGTGATAGTGTGACCCATTAGCAACAATAAATTAAGCAAACCATATAGCCTAGGCGAAAATTCATGGGATTCTAGAGAACCAAGATATTTTTGAACATTTTCCGAGAACTCGTCACTAAATACTAAATACCAAACACAACCTTCATTGATATTGGGTAAGTACCTGATACTTTAATAAACCTTGCGATGTAACCAAATTTTATAAAACATCAAACAGTTAAAAGTAAAAGGATAAAGATTATTATTGCAACTCTCCAAGTTCAAATTACCCTGTTGAATGACTATTTCATAACATCATGACATTTGAGATCAATTTACTAACTGAGAGTTGTATTAATGGTTCTAATTATTATTATTTTTTAAATACGATTTTGGTACGATAGCGAATCATATTTTGAGTAACATACAATCTACAAATTACAAAAACGGTAAGAAAAAATAAATTTCGTTAGCTAACCTGGCGCTTTCGCCATAAGAGCGTCTATTCTGAAAGTGGGCAAAACACGTCGCAAATATCAAATATGTCGCTGTTTTGATTAATTTGACAATATTACTGTGTGGAAATATGAAATATGACTAACTAGTGAACTAAAATATGAATAATGAATCGCAATAAAATTTTGACACTGAATTTAATGTTGTATTCGTTGGTTTTACTTGTAAAAAAGTTTTTTTACATGTAAAATAAAATAAAATAAATATTCGGTGTTATAATTGCACTTCATAATTAATATTTTAGTTCACTAGTTAGCCACATTTCATATTTCTTACAGTAATATTGCCAAATGAATCAAAACAGGTAAATATTTCACAGCTATTTGCGACGATGCCAACTTTTTGGCTTAACGCTCATTAGGGAGGAGAGACTATACTGCTGGGCGCCAAGTCTACTAATTTACAAACGTCACAATGGTCTCACGATTGTTAGTTTTTGACAGATTTGTCATACAAAATCTGTCAAAAACTCACCATCGAGAGACCATTGTGACGTTTGTAAATTAGTAGACTTCGCCCCCAGGTGTGGTTTAGTTTTACCCACTTTTCTTCCAATTAATCACGATAATATTTCCTCAACCCATCGACGTCTTCGATTGACTAGGAAAACAAATGAACATCAATTCCAAGTGATTGATTGCTATCAGAAAGTAAGAAATCTTCCTGATTGCTAGCTGTCGAGCAATCAGTCATGACTGACTTTCATTGTGTGTACGATATGAGTGGCGACTTTGATTGAGACTTCAACTTGATTGGATATTGATGGAAACAGCTGTATTTATTGGTTGTCATGGTAGCAAGCGTTGAATAGAGTATTCCATTCTTAAATGTTTGAAGCCTGAGGGCCTATTTCACGATGTCCGAATAGCCACTACTTACCGAATAAATTCAAAAATGGAACAGAATTTGTATGAAATTATCTGCCAGGTAAATTAATAGGAACTTAATCGTAGGTGGTGAAACTGGCCCTCAGTGTAATAAATAAAACACCGACTCTACAGGGTGTTAGGGTAAACACCGTTATCCTTCAAACCAGTGGTTTGGTTTCGTTTATAGAACATAAATTCAATGGAAAATCACAACTTTTTTTTTTAAAGATGTACACGTTAAGCAATTCCTAAGGTAGGTATTTTTGCCTGTCTTAAGTCAGGAAAAGGTTGTATTGTATTTATGCATGTGTTGTGTAGGTAGGTAGGACGGGCGGCGATCGATTACGTCACTCGGGCGGGCGCATATCCATGAATTTGCGGACGGTGTCGAACAATAACCTTTTTAATAATTGTTAAAGAAAATAACGTCATTTTTTATTTATTTACTCGGTTTTTTATGTTTATGTTTAAGCCAATTACCCATAGTTTGAGTGACAACGGTGTTTACCCTTCCATCCTGTATAGTTGTAGCAACGTCGTGAGTTACACGTTACGTTAAACTTGCGCAAGTTTAGACTTGCACAAGTCTACATGACACCGAATTGCTCAGATACCTACTTGTGCTAATTCATCTTACATACGTTAATGTATAATATTATATACTTGTGCAAGTCCAGTTTTGTGCAAGTATATCGCGTAACGTATGTGGCCTGCTTATGTCACCCTCTAGGACGCAGTGGTGATTGACATGACTTCGGTCATTCGAAAAGACAATTTTAACCGAGAGATTTCCATGAGGTACCTTCCCCAAACGTCGACAAGGAAGCGACTAGCTATCGACTATTTTCTTGCACAAGAAAAGTACAATAGAGATAGTTCTCGCCGCAGTATGAACAGTCAGCGATCAACTAATAATATAAATAATATTAAAATTTCATGTAGCTAACTGGTGTGATTTAGGAGATATTTCGATTTTTTTGGCACTTTAGAATAGAATAGAATTATCTTTATTTAAGTATTCTTTATTCAACTCAAAAATGATTAGTAAGACTTACAACTATATTATTAAGAACTAACAAACCACTAACTAGCACATCACAAAAACAAACAAATAGTAGTGGATCACCGTTGTGGCAACCCATGTGAGATGGCACAACTGCGACCTACGTAAACACAGTCTAGGTGACTTGAAATCATGCTTAGGATACTGTTGGAACACTCACACACACACATACACACACTCACCTCACTCACCTCACTCTCACACTTTGCAAGTGGCTTTTTTATATTGCTCGTCAGTGTATTAATATGTCATGTATATGTATGTCTTTTACTTACACGGGACATACATCCATTGTAGGTACGTCTCTTGACCTAGAAAATCGTTGATAGCTAGTCGCATCTTCGTCAACCATGGAACTGGAGCCTTAAGGTGTCGACTATGTTAACAACTGCATTACACGTTAGAAGGGTTAAGAGCAGAAGGGTTTGTCAATTTCCGTTTAGTCCCGTATAAATTAAAGTTGCTTAACAGAATTGATACCTGATGTATGATACCTTGGGTTAAATGGTTCAAAATTGAATTTGAAGCTACAATATACCTAGCGTGATTCATTGTTGAAAACCAATTACACGAGCCTCTAAATATTGTGAATTTAAGTTTCGTATTTTCGTTCCAATTGTTTTATATTACACGCGTTTAATTGAAAATGGAGGCATTGTTCAGAAGAGAGTCATTGTTGGTACCTATTTATTCTTTCATAAGGGTGAGGTAAGATATCGCACTTATACGCCAGCGGTATCATCGAGACCACGATTTAGAAGACACTTTTTGAGACGACGGTTCAAGACGATCGACCGCGTTCTGATTGCAACCTTAGTCATTCGATAGATCTGCCGAGGTTGCGGGAAAGTCCTAAAGGGTTACCGTGGCCCCTGGCAACGTACAGGCAACTGAAGGAACACGGGTGCGTTTTAGTCAGTGAGAGTCTGACACGCCCTCCTGCTCCATCCAGAGCGGGAGAAGTTATTTGATGTATTTCCCACCCAAATAAAAAAAGGCATTCGTTACATACCTACTTGTGGTTCTTTCTCAGTAAATGTTAGAGATATTAATTGTTACTTATAATACTTGAACTGGTTTAAGTGGGTGTACCTACTGTGGGTAGACCTCTGCCTAATCCTTCGGGAAAACAAGGCGTGATGTTATGTTACTACAAGACAGGTACCGTAAACCGAGGTAACTTTGATTAATATTGAACTTTGAATCTTCTTCTTAGCGTGTCGATGGCAATCTAAATGGACTCGGCCCAGAATTCGGCTACGTGTTTGGCGCCATCACTAGCGTCCATCAGTTCCTGTAACGTGCAGCTGACAGGACACGCAGGACATGAAATTAAGTGTCCCATCGTTTGTGGAACAGCACCACATTTACACTCCAATGCGGAGTCGTCTATGAATCTCCACCTGAACAGATTGTCCTTGCTTCGGCCAACCTGGGTCCGGAGTCTGTTTAAAGACTTCCAGGCTATCCAAGGCAATTCATGTCCAGGCGGGAGACTTTCAGCAAGTGGAACGAATGGTTTGGGTAAGGAAGCACTGTCTCGCCACAGCTTCAGTCTCTCTTTTGGTCGTTCGCCAGTGAGTGGGACGACACACTTTAAAAAACTGTTTCGGCTTTTCAGCCTTTGTGGCACAAGGATGTTGTCATGCAAAGGGTGTCGTTTGTCAGAGATCATTTTGGATCTTTCGCTGGAGCTTGCCACCGCTCTGCGAACCACTGGTGGCGCTATTCCTGCCAGTGGGTACAGCATTTGAACCGGGGTCGGTTTTAGGCAACCAGTGATGATCCGGCACGTTTCATTCAATGCTGTATCCACCAATTTTGCATGGGCAGAACGACTCCACACGGGGCATGCGAATTCACCTGCAGAAAAAGATAGAGCCAGCCCAGTAGTTCGCATAACGTCAGGCGAAGCACCCCACTTCGATGAGACTAATCGCTGAAGAAGACTGTTGCGAGAGTGCACCTTCTGCTTGATGTTCTTGCAGTTTTTGCTGAATGTTAAAGACCTGTCCAGAGTAACGCCAAGATATCTAGGGGAGTTGCTGTGTTCGATGGGGACCCCACCCCAAACGATGTTAAGCCTGCGGCGGGCCTCTCTATTGCGGAGATGGAATAAGCAAGACTGTGTTTTGCTCGGATTGGCCTTAAGTGAGTTAGCGAGGTAGTAGGAGGCTAAGTCACCAAGAGCGTCTGACAAGTGGACCTCAACTTCCTCAAAGGTGGTGGCTTGGGAGGTGAGGGCAAGGTCATCTGCATAGAGGAAGCGGGACGTGTTTGGGCTGGATGGTTGGTCGTTGGTATAAATATTAAAAAGGAGTGGTGCCAGGACACTACCTTGAGGTAGACCGTTTTTTTGCGCCCTCCAACGACTTTTTCCTGAAAGAAGATGGACCTGAAAACGGCGGTTGTGGAGAAGTTCTCGGAGTATTCGAACAAAATTCTGATCGCTGATCAATGTCTCCACCTTCCACAACAACCGTTTGAGGTTGACTGTATCGTAAGCTGCTGACAGGTCCACGAATACAGCACCTGTGACCATTCCTGTCTCGAAACCATCCTCAATGTGTTGAACGAGTTTGAGGGTCTGATTGCAGCAAGACTTGACGGGTCTGAAACCAGCTTGCTCCGGGATTAGCTTCGGGTCAATAACACTCGTTAGTCGGTTCAGCAACAGTCTCTCAAACAATTTGTACGTATGGCAAAGCAGAGATATTGGACGGTAGTTTTTTGGATCGTCTGTTGCTTTACCTGGGTTCGGAATAGCTATGACCTTTGACTTCCTCCAGAGACGGGGTATTGAAGCTGATTCCAGACAGTTGTTGAATAGTTGCAGCAACCACGACACAGCAACTGGACCAAGCTGTTTGATTTGCTCAACTGAGATGTCGTCAATGCCAGAGGCTTTACCACACTTAAGACTCCTTATTGCTGCGACGATATCAGAAAGGTTGAACGGTTTACTAATATCGTCGCAAGCGCCATCGGGTGTTTGTGGCTTAGGGACTTTACTGGAACGGCGTGTTGGTTTACCGTTAATGAGCAGTTGGTGGGCTATCTGATTAGCGGTGACTTGGCTTGGCGGGGCGGGTTGAGGTGCCTCATTGGTTAGCTTTCTTATAGTGCTCCAAGCCTTTTTGCTGTTATGAGTCATGTCAATGTTAGTAACAGTGTTGATCCACCTCTCCCGTCTGTTTTCGCCTAGTTTTGATAGCAGCACTTCTCCAGCTAGCGTGGTTTCCTCTGAAAAAGGGTCGGTGTGATATAATGACTCGTATCGGCTCAGTAGTTCACTGGACTCTCTTGACAGCCCTGGGATGTAGGAAGTCCTGCAGCCCCTTGGGATGTGTCTTCGGGAAGTAGTTGACACAATCTCAGCAAATTGATCGTAGTTTTGCGGGGTCGGCAATACATTCAAGAGGGCGTCTTCAATCGACCGCATGAACGACTCCCAGTCGGCCTTGATGTAGTTGAATCGGCGCTTAAAGGGGACATTTATAGGCCGGACTGCGGGTTCAATGCAGCACATAATAGGTCTGTGCTGGGTGCGAGGGATAGGTGAACATACTCTTTTGGTGCACTGTGAACCGATAAACGAGCTGGCGAAGATTAGGTCGGGATTGTATCCTCGTTTCCAGCGGCCACTATTAAATGACGCCGGTTGTTTAGCGTCGTGTATTAGCATCAAGTCATTTGTCTCAGCCCATTTCTCGACCGCTTCTCCGCTACAGTCCGTGTCATTGTAGCCCCAGTTGGTGCTACGGCTGTTGAAATCACCGATTATAACTTTAATTTGTTGGCTGCTAAAATTAAATGAGGTGCCAGGTGGTTTATAAACGGAAGTGATGGTGCAGGTACCAACATCGACTGTGATGATTTCTATGCCGTTCTCGTTTGAGCACTTGATAGATAGTATGCTTACGCCGGGAGCAGCAAACACTGCGTTACCGTGCTTTGGGTGACAGATCTCGGCGATAAGCGTAAGTCCAGGTATGTGTGGCCGGCTTTGGGTTTCGTCTCGATGGGTCTCTTGGACGCAAAGAATGTCGCAGTGAGTTTTGCGGTAGACATCAGAAAGAATTTCAGATTTTGCTTGTGAGAACCCTTCGATGTTAATCGAGACTACGCACAGAGCCGGTTTAAGTGGATTTTGGATTGCCATCGTGGTGAAAGGATTAGCCAATCAGCGTGAGAACTCGCTGATTGCCCAGGGTGCGCCGGGCGTATACTGGATTTGTAGATACGTCACTCGGGGAGGCTCCTTTCATGCACCCCACTTGAACTTTGAATGTCCATATCTTTTAAATTTGTGGTTGTAAAAAAATACAAAAAAAATCTAATTATCGGTTTTTTTATTGATATCGATTACTGTAATCATAAGTAAAAAAATATGGCTTTAAATTGAGAACGAAAATAAAAACTGGCTGATAAAGTTATACGTAGAATATACCCCCGGGTTTATTACGTGATTACAAAGGACAGCCCCAATAACAGTTTTGCAGCACAGTTATTTAGAAGAACAATACATTTACCTTTTTCAATTAAAAATCGTTGATGAATTTCCCAGCGCGTCCTCAAAAAAGGATTTGACAGTTCTTCAGTGTTAATCTAAATCTAAATGACCATAAAGTATGTCGTTAAGGTAGTATTTTTTCAGATGGATATTATTATAATCCTTCAGGTTACATAACTGTACTTCTGCAACTACTACTTAACCAAATAAATAAAAAAAAGAGATTGAGTACCTCACACGTCATTATTGAACAAGAACTAGATAATACGTACATACTGTACAGTATTTAAAGTACATTTATATAAGCATTCAGACTGCCGTATTCCAACAAGATAACACACAGTGTAATCAGAGGTTTCTATGTACTTAAATCAAATGCAACCAAAGACGAATCCAGTTCGTACAGGATTTGTTAACAGAATTGTTAATCTTACTTAAATATCCCATTAAAAATTAACTTGAAGCAGCACTAGAAGGATTTAAATCATTTTGATTTGTTGCTTGCAGATAGTTTTAGGTTGAAGATTTATTTGGCATTTATTCTGACAGAAACCTAACAGCTTTTTGCCCGACTACGCTGAAGCCTTAGTGGAGGGTATCTAAGGTTTTTAATTGGGATATTGTGATAACTAAGACATGTTGTACTTCTGGTTAAAAACCTGCTTCTCGGTCTAGTGGTAAAACCACCTTCGATTCCCAGTGGGGATAAAATTTTCTGCTTGGCAAACCTTGACTTGGCAGACTGAACGTCACACCTAGGCTATCACTGCTAACTTTATGGGAACTACTTCTACTATCGGTATCAATATTCGTATAATCAAAACTATAAACCATATACCTTGAGAAATTCCTAACGGCTGCTCATACACTGTTCTATCAAAAACCAATACATATAAAGCAATGTGCGTGATCTCTAATGTGCTTTAAACATCGTCATGACACGCAAGGAGGGCGCTTACAGCTGGCTTTACACTTTGAACGGTGGCAAACCATACATGCGCTATCTAGTTTGAGCTGGGTTTAAATTGTGTTACGAAACGCGTGATGGTAACGACCTGTGGACCCAACGACCTGTCGCATAATTGTTTATCGAACTAAAGTGGAGACTACGTGGGTAATTCTTCTTTTTTTCTTTCATTTTTAATCATGGTCTGGCTGTTTGAGTAATTTATGCGGCCTACCCAAATATCCTTTCTTTGGTATGTCGCATCGTTGAGCTCCGCGAGTTCTGAGTTGAGCTGCACGATTACTGACAAAAGCGTGCATTGACTGGACAGGTTCAGTCACTCTGTGTGTTCTTTCGTTAAAACACCATTTCAGACACCAAACGACGTGGTCTTCACATGATCTGACCAAGATTATGTCTTGGACTTTAAAAGAGACTCACTTCTGAGTTTGTTTCGGCCTTTCTTCTCAGAGTAGTTAATTATGAAACGCTAACCTCATCTATGTAGTTAAAAAAATATTATTGACGTGTAAAAGTACATATTTGTACAAACCAACTTACAGGAATAAAATCATAAATTTATCATTTAGGGCCTGTTTCACCACCTACGATTAAGTTCCTATTAAGTTATTTAGCAGATAATCTCATACAAACTCTGTTCCATTTTTGAATTTATTCGGTAAGTAGTGGCTATTCGGACACCGTGAAATAGGCCCTTAATGACATATAAAAAGAGATAAATAATAGAATTTTGTACGTTATTATTACTTTCACCTCTTTCTCTTTCTCTCTCCTTTACCTCTGCGTAACCTTTGGGGAATACAGGCGTTTTATGTTCTTTATTACTTTCACCTGTAAAATTATATAATCGACGACGTTATCACTTTTCACTATCATTGCTTACTACAAGTAATGTATTTACACAGTATTGAAGATTTGTGATTACATATTGTTAGTATTCTTATAAAATATGTCGTTGGTGTACCTTACTTGATAAATAAAAAATCACCACATTCCAAGGCATCTGTCCTTTTCACAATGTATTTGGGGCTGGCGGAGCATGTGTTCTCTGAAGCATTTCTATTGTCCGCCATCTCAGTTTTCACCCTCTTTTTATTCAAATTATCTTTCTCACAATCTCTTTATCGTTCTTTTGGTTATCCCCTACTCTTTTAACCATCATCTTTGTTTACAAAAAAAATTAACGCCCCAAAATATAAAACAATTTTCACCACGCCATCTCATACAACTAACAATTGAACGTATTATAACGGTATCATATGATCATATCCCTTTGTATCGCTACTAACACAGTCGATAATTTTCAGTTTGCGTGATGATTGGCCTACAATTAATTGGCTTGGAGTGTTTATTGGATTTACTAAGTAATTACAGCGTTGTATTGTAAAGTGCTAATGTTATTGCGGTCGGTTTAATTAGTCAATATGTTTGATCGTTATTGTTAGGGCTTGTAAGGCGATTAAAACGATATATTTGATAACCCCTGTTTTCTATGAAAATGAAAACAAAAGAACAGAACAGAACACAAGAACAGAACAGAACAATGAAAATGAATCTAAAAAAGACCTGCAGAATAAAAAAAATAAACATTTTTTTTTGAAGTAGGTATGTTACCTTGACAGAACAGGGTTGCGCTACCAATACGCATTTTCTGTAGTTTATTTTATTCTTAAATTAATAGCCTTAATAGGTACAATTTCGCAGTCCATTGTAAAGCTTGACCACTACCGCTAGTTCTCCCTTCCAAATCCGTCTGTCCCAGTCACTTTTCTGTGTCGTCATTTCTTCTAGAGTCTTACGTTAAGCTAGCTGATTCGTGGTTTCCCCAAGAAGTGCTCTCGTCCAAAATAATCATCATCTTTTAAGCAAAAAAAAACAGAACGTTACAAAGTGAAACGTTTTTATTTTTCACTTTTCAGTTGTGGTTCCCCACACAAATTTGAATACCACTACCTTATGTAAATAATAGTTACAGGAACTTATTATAACATCATCCTTATAGACTAAGTGGGAAAAATACGTATTATTGAAGCTTACTCAAAAACTACCCAAGAAAAGTTAATACAATGTATACAGGACTACGTCTGAAGTATGACATACAAAACAAAACAAAAAAAAAGAAAATCAATTCATAATTGGCGGAGTAATCGCGTTACAAAAAAACAAAAATTTTAAAAACACAGTTATATTGACAACCTCCTCCATCTTGAAGTCAGTTAAAAATAACCTTCTCTATATAACTTTCAATTTACTATAGTGTTTCACAGCATGTCCGCCGCAATCTCCCTCACAACCAAACTCTGACGCACAGGTAACCAAATGACTTATTGATTCTGCCCTCCGAGCCAGGACTTATGCACGAAACCCTCGCATCATTTATGCATGAATGCGGATATCCGCTGGCTTAGTTGTGCATATCATTTACAACTGTTAGGGAGATATGAATTCGAGGAACTGAATTGTTTAATTTGGTTATTTATATCTCAAAACGAATTGCTTTTCTAGATTTCTGAAAGCAAGAATATTTGGCATCACTGCACTGTGGATATGTAATTCTATTCCTATAGAACAGAACACCGCACTACAGTATCATTTTAGATTTTAATAATATTACAGAGACGGTCAAAAATCAATCAATCAATACTGTGAGCGGGAGTGGGCTATAATCTACCACGCGGGCCCAGTGCGGGTTGGTAGATGTCACATGTCTTCGAATTTTTGGTTCTGAGACATGCCGGTTTCCTCACGATGTTTTCCTTCACCGTTTTGAGAGCAGTGGTGATGAAATTATTTACACAAAGTACAGCGCCTGCTTGGGTTCGAACGCACGACCTACAACTCGTAAGGCGGGCCCATTACCACTGGGCCACCACTGCTCTCGGTTCTATTTTTTATATAATTATAATCGATCAAAAATATGTTTTTGGTTTATTTATTTATTTATTTTTTACTTATTAACTTATGTAGATATAGACAGAAAAGCACAAAGGCACTGATTATATTTAATTAGAAATGTCTTCCTTCGAACCTGCGACAAGGACAGTTGGATAAGAGACGTAGACACAGTGTGTAAAAAGAAAATATATTTAAATACTAGCTTTTGCCCCTTGCTTCGCCCGCGTGGAGATCGGATTTTTTTTCACGGAAACATTATACTACCGGGATAAAAAGTATTCTCTACGTTTATCCAGGTTATAAACTGTCTGTGTCGTTTAGCCATTTTTGCGTGATTGTACTCAATCACGCAAAAATGGCTAAACGACACAGACAGTTTCTGTTTCACAAACATACAAACTTTCACATTTATATTTTTAGTAGGATAGGATTATAGTACGAGAGCCCACGACCAAAATTTTTGTCTCATAGCAATACGGCCAAAACCGCATCAAATCGATAGATACGATTATCCTGAACTCGAAAATACCAATATCAGACATTTTCCGCGTAGCGTTTGATCTGACCGAATTTTCAAAATTGTCAAAGAATTTTGCCGAACTGCATCATAGCAATATGTCTGATTTGCAGACTGTAGTTGAATGATAGTTCTGAGATACCGGAAACATATTTTTCAGACGTTAGTGGTGTAGCGCAAACCCGTAAAATCACTTAAAAAATTTAAAAATGAGACAAAAAAAATGTCTCATAGCAATACGTCTGAAAATCTTTTTTATTAGTAAATTTTGGTTATTTGATGCGAACAAAACAATTTTCAGACGGAAATGTGAACGCATTAAATTTTGAGACCGTTTTGAAAATGTTAACAAATTTTACCGATCGGTATCATAGCAATATGTCTGAAAATTGTTGGACATGATAAAATAAGTTGTCCACATGTGCAAAAAATTTATATCAGACAAATTAAGTGTAGCACCTTCTCTATCAGACAACTTTTCGATACTCAGATCATATCATTTAAAAATCGTATTGAGGCATCTTGAATTTTATGTTACAAACCAATGAATACGTGGCGACCCTGAATTTATTAGATGATAATTAACAAAGAATTTACCCGAAACCGTAACATTGAAGTTGAAGGACTGAAATAAATCGCACAAAAGGAAACTGGGATGAAGTTGAAAAAAAAACGGTTTATTCAAAGTTACAAAATATTCTCGTATTCAAGCGCTGTCGGATTCGGAATCGTCGTCTTCGAAATCACTCTCGACGTCGCTCGGAAGATCTTCAACGTTCTCTTCTATAAAATAAACATCGTTAGTGAAAATCACGAACTTATTTATGAAATTAACAGCAAAAGCCATGTAAACTGTACCTGTTGTGGATGATGATTTGTCGTCCAAAATAACGTTGCTCAATTCAGGTAGTTGGTTGCCAGAGAACCACGAAAACTGAAATCGTCCCTCGTCTTCATACCATCCGATTTGATAGTTTTGGTTTTATTTAAAGCACACTTGAGTAACTTTTACAAAAGAAATAAGTAATGACATCTGTCATCTGTCAAAGTACATATAATAGACAAGGGAGATTCTTGAATATCTATGAAGGCTGTAAATTTAAAAAAACATTTAACAGAGGCGTCGGCCAGGCGACTCCGAAACGTTATTTTCGTTTTTGGGAGTATATGCTACACTTAAAGTGTCTGAAAACAGGTTTTTGGTAATCATGGCAGCAATACGAAAAGTTGAAAAAAAAATATATCCGTATTGCTATGATACAGGTCGGCTAAATTTGTTGACATTTTCAAAAATGCGCTCAGGCTATATGCTACGCGCAAAATGTCTGATAACAAACTTTTTCGTAATACAATTATAAAATCTATGTACATTTTCACTATCAGACGTATTGCTATAATACCGACTGTCTTTTTTTTTTGACACAGCAGAAATGGCCTCTCACGCAGTTGCTACACTTTCGACCGTTACTACACACCTAGTCGGGTTCAGAATCATACAATCTAACGATTTTATAGGGTTTTTGCCGTATTGCTATGAGACATGGTTTTGGTCGTGGGCTCTCGTACTATTAGTAGGATATATTGTTATTTGCAAGTGCAGCTTTAGGTATTTGATCTGTTTGTTTTAGTTGATAAGATTTGGATTTAGAATGATGACAGTTTAGTAAGAATTTTATTGTGACGAGTAACAAGCTCTTTTCCATAGAAAAGAGCTTGTTACTCGTCACAATAAAGTTCGAACCCAAAGCACATCTGACTTTTCGTATTCATGTACGTATTGTATATTATCACTTGTTTAAGAAGCGGTGAAGGAAAACATCGTTAGGAAATCGGCAAGCCTGCGAAATATTTTTCGACGGCATATGAAGCCAAATCAGAGGGGATGGGCGGCATGAAAACTCTGATACCACAGTCACAGAACAGGCTAGTCACAAACAAAGAAAGAAAAATTTCTGCAAAAACGTAATTTCCAACAGACTTCTTTTGAAGAAACCATAAGCAATTTCGATAGAAAAATAAGTAGAATCCATAATTTCAACCATACATTTCCAATCAAAAGTTCAGGTCAACAACCTCATATAATTTAATGATGTACCCCCCTACGTGGCCGCTACCCACTCAAAAGGTAGTCAATTTACAGGCTATGTAGGTCAATCCACTGTCAGACGTATTTACCTTTAATTTTCCTGTTTTATTTGTATAGTTCTTTAATTGGCCAATCACTCGATATACAATTTTCTTGTGTTGATGTTTACTTTATTTTTATTAGGTCAACATTTGATAGGGGTATTGTAATTTCCTGTTGAGTGTAAAATGATAAATGAGTTATTTCTGTAAATAAATATCTATAAATATGACACGTCAAAAATGAATGGGGATGTAGACTGGGGAAAAAAAAACTATTTAGTCCGTCAGTCAAACAATAAAAAAAATATTAGACACGTAATTTTTGCTTTATCATATTAATAAATAAAAAAATTGAGGCGTTGAGGAGTGGGGCTCGTTACGTCACAATTCACTATAAAATCTACCGGAGTGACGTCATGCCACATTTTAGCTCAATGTATTGCCAAAATATTTTGATTACGTAAAAAAATTAGTGTTTAATACTTTTTAGTAATGAATCTGACAGACAAAAAAAAATTCGTCAACTTTCCTATTGTTTACATGAGCTCTCTGTTTTAGAACAGAAACACCGAAACGAACTCAGAGGCCACAGTTGTCGCAGTTCAGTGTTGACAAAACATAGCATTACCCTTTATTTCTTCCCGTGGATATCATCAGACGCAACTATAGTATGGGCATGGTATAAGAAAACAAGGTATGGCATTCCGAGACACAGTGCGGTCACGTAGGTGATACTTACCTACGTCATCACGTCTGCGTTACCAGTCTCATTCAATACTGGTAACACACTACTAATAACTCCCCAATTACCTGTGCGAATCCCATAAAACAATGAGGTTTTAATTAACAATTACGTTGGTATAATATAATATGTTTAAATTGATTTGTTACAAACGAAACGACAGTTTAAATGCTTTATATATATTTTTTAACAGAATGGAGACTTAAAATCTTTCCTTAATTCGTGTTTTGTTGCAATAAAGTGGCAACTGGATAGTGACGTAGTTAAGTGTCACTCCCGGAATGCCATACCTTGTTTTTTTATACCATGAAGGGTGTCAGAGTTTTCTACCGCACTACTGCTAGTGACAACCCGCTTGCCATGCGTGGTATTACGGCAAACCCTATCTTGGGGGAAGCCTATTCCTAGCAGTGGACGGCCGTCGGCTGGTACTTAATTATGATGATGTTTATGATAGTCATAGACCCATTTTTGCCGGAATAATAGGAAGACAAGTCAAAGTGGGCTGGACATGTTTGTCTGATGGAGATGAGTCTTAGAGTGGAGACCGCGTATCGGCAAGCGTAGTGTGGGACATCCTCCAGCTAGATGGGCCGGCTGGGACAGACTGGATGTGGAAGGCAGAGGACAGGGTGTTGTGGCGCAGCTTGGGAGAGTCCTTTGTCCAGCAGTGCGATAGGCTAAGTTGATTGATTGAAGTCAAATAGTAAGTATTTATAGATTGTTTATAACTTTCATTGTAAACGTTCATCTTCTACGTAATAAAAATCTTAAATTCACTGACATAACAACGCACAGTCTAAACAGCTGAGTCTAGAGGTAAGCACAAAAGTTCCGTATAACAAAAGTGAAAAAAACATCCTGTTTTTGTAGAAGAAAAATCCCATTGGGCACAGGGCTTGTACTTACATAAAAATGCCCTTTCCATAGGGGTTGGCAAAATCTACAGAACACCACGTGCGAAGGAACTTTTATAGTATTGCAAGGGTAGAAATATATTGCAATTCATAGGTACTCTTAGCGAAATGAAAAGCGATTTGAAATATTTTACAGCCCATAATAGCACTCCTCCTTATCAGCCGTAAAAAAGCAGTGCAATTTCCCGGGAAAACTTTTAGAGTAAACACTAAACACCTTAATATTAACGACTCTTATAAACACACCTTTATACTGTACGCCTTAGTTTATAGTAGACTATAACAATAAGCGCTTGGCTTTTGTTTTGATCGTTTAAGCAATATTATGATAACTTTGCTCCAAGAAAATAAACACTGTTATTTAGTTATTTCTGTAACGCCGACACAGAGTAAATTTCTGACAGAGACTAAGGTTTCTATACCCGATGGGTTAGGGCAAAAGGAAATAAGCCAGTATTTTTTTTTTTGCTCGCAAGCGTGTATCGTCATAAAAAAGTCTGATGTGGTGACATTTGGAACTAAATATTTTACATAAGTAATGCATACCTATGATAATGGCACTACTTTGCCGACAAGTGCTAGTAGGTTTTGAGTCACCCAAAAGCAGTGTTTTTAACAGTTTGTTTAAATTCTTTTACTCATTTCCCATTCGAAGTGACCTAAGTTCGATAGTAGCGCCCTCAATTTGATTTTACTCTTTTTTGCCAAGCTGTACTAAACTTTTCATTGATTACCTTTAATGTGATCATGTACTATTTACCCATTTATTTAGGTATGTTCCATACAATCCTGTCCCAACCAAATGGCGACGATGCGAAAGGTTTGTTCATATTCATGGCCCATGTCTTGTGAAAGTACAATTGTTTAGGATACGATGGGACTGATATACGCTATGCGTAAAAGACCCTATAAACAAATAAAAAAAAAAAAAAAAAAAAAAAACTATTTACCCTGTTTCTTGAAAAATCTCGCAGATTTTTATAATTAAAAATAATTATTAATACACACAAACTGCACTATGGAAGTATCATATTCGTCATGTTAAACGCAAACGGGCTATGTCAAAGACTGAGCTACTCAGCACTCACCGAACGTGGGTCCGGTATCGTCCCGCTGGCACCATTTGGTGCCACTTAAAGATTGTGGAACTCGCTTCCGCCTAGCATTCGTGATTTAAAAACTATTTCTGCTTTCAAATATCGATATATTTATTATTATTAATATATAATTATATTTAATATTTATATATATATTTATATATATATAAATATACGTGTATTTCCTTATAATATTAATACTTGCACTCCCCTACGGGTTAAGAAGTAATTGCACTACAAGTGGGTACCTTTTTATCCCTTTTCTACACTCTTATCCCTTTCTGTAATACACAGCGCAATGGTACGAAGAAGCGCGGTCTCTGATAATGTATCTACTCTGATGCCAAAACCTTGTAATATCAACGATAGTAAACTTCGTTCGGGGTTATTGTTACTTGTTTTGTTTGCGATTTATGGGAATATTTTGTTACTGCTATGTGATTTTCAATAGAGGCGAGCTTTTTGGTTCCCGTAGGGAATTTCCTCCCGAAATTAATTACGTGATTTTATGATTCCTTATCCTCCAATCAAGCGTACTAGTTCTGCTGGCCATTTGTTTACTTTAGTTGGATTCTTGCTTAACTTACAAAAGAATCTACATTCACAATGTTAATTGGTAATATTACTTCGCCACGTTTAGCGCAGGTTGATCTGAAATATTATTTGTAGTGCTACTAGCTCATTCCTTGTACGTTTATTTACTTCATCGCATTTTTCCATTTCACACACGGAAGGCAGCTAATAACTTTTGGTTTGAAGCTGGCAAAGTGGTAATACTTAAGTGCTTCCTGTATCTAGCGCACCTTATTGACAAACGAATTATTTACTAGGACATGAGCTATTCCCGGTTAGCTCGTGTCGACAAGAGATATATATAAGACCGAGATACAAATTTCTAATATCGACAAAAAAACAAGTTAGTTCAGAATTCAAGCACTGTTCTATCTCATATCAACAAGCGATAAAATGTAGCTTACAAAATACTTATCAAGGAAAAAATATAGCTTTTCATCTGTCCCTAACATAAAGGCTGTTTACACTGGCATTTCAGAATATATCGTAAATATAAGTATTTCCATTTACAAGGCGAACCTTTAAAAGGAATGAACTCGTATGAGGCGATAAAATGCGAGGCCACTGAGTTATGGGGTACCTACAGACGTATTCACGCAATTAGGGTTGTCCCCGAATGCGTAGTAAAATAAAATATATGTATAGCAAAAACTAGCTTTAACATAAACGTAGTCATATTGAAAATATATGCTCACATTTATTAGTTTAGTTTACCAAATAAGCAATAGTTAGTTGGATTGTTTATTTTTTGCAATAACCATAAAGGAATTTTTAAAATATGCATGCAATCTCATGGCACATTCAAAATTCAAAAGTCATTTATTCAAACTAGGCTGAGAATCAGCACTTTTCAAACGTCAAAATTACATAAGACAGTCCCCCAAAACGCCCGCCCTTCACCACTTCCTAGTGCTTTAGCTGGGAAGAAGAAGTGGCGCAACAAACTCCCAGCATTCACATTGCAAAAGATTTTAAATGGTAATAAGACCCACTAAATATACAAATATATACCTAAAGATTTCTTTCATAAATACATAATACAAGTATGTCAGTCAATTCAAAATATGTAGGCCCCTATTTCGAATCAACAGACATTTAAATGTAAACCAAAACATAAAAAAAACTAAACTGTTATCAGTTCAGTTGTTACTTTTTTTCTAGCATTTCTTTTATTGGCCTTTTACGAAAGATTGGATAGTGCTATGAGAGGCTCCTATTCGAAAATAAAAAGGAATCTGGCAACCCTATCAAGTCGTAAGCATTATTGTCCTGAAAAACGTCTTTATTTACCGTCATAGGCTATTAGGCGAAACAGTTAGGCTAAATTAAGTTGGAGCTAGAATTTGTGTCAAAATAGACGAAAATGGAGCTCGTTGCTAAGTAATAACAGCTGCACGGGTCGATCGAAAAGCTACGCTTGCCGAGGTCCATCTGTGGATGGATGACCATCCATTAAATACCGAGACTCCTCCGTGCTTCGGAAAGCACGTTAAGCTTACGGGTAGTCAGAAGCCCGAAAGTCTGAAAACCAGTCTTACCAATGGGTATATACCTATTTACTGGGCTGTAGAGGTCAGATAGGCAGTCGCTCCATGTAAAATACTGGTATTCAGGTGCATTCGGTTAGACTGGACGTCGACCTCAACATAGTCTGGAAAAGGCAGATGACGAGATGAAAATATCGTGTGTACGAAGTTTATTAAGTCGCCATTTTGCTAAGGGTAAATCGTGAATGTTACGGTAAGTCCATGTTCGTCATTTGTCGTGATACGAGATTGCTTTCGGTCTCTCTGGGAAATGCGTAACAAATATTTGTGTACGATATAAAATGTGGAATATATTTTTTCTCCATAACCTTTGATTAAAAATCATACGGCGTATCGCTTGCTTATTAGCTAGCACTTCAGAAATGTTTTCAAAAGATTCCTTTTGACATGTTTTGACTTTGTGTATATAGCAATTTCATGATTAAATATGATGGGAATGACTGTTTTTTTTTAGCATATTTTTTACATTCATACGTAAACTTACGCTTTCTGCCCATGGGGTAGGCAGAAACTACAGAACGCCATCTGCTGCGATCCTTACATACTCATCATATGTGTTGACTACATGAGTAAATGAAAGGAAATGTGATACCATATTACATACATTACTGTTACTATTGTTTATTTTTTTCAAAAAATAGCGCCTTATATTTCCTTATAGTCTACATTAATAGCTAGGTTTACATTCATTAATGAAATAAGACGCAAAGGAAGAACTTTGCTTATGAACTCCACACAAGGACGAGCCTGTCTCGTGAAGTCCTTGCAAATTACATTCCTACTGCAAAGTGCAAAATGTGATACTTTTCCTTTTAATTTCGTTATTATACTACTGTCCTGAATTTTTATACATATCCAAAAACAACCGTTTTGCTGGCGGGGGGAGGGAACTTGAATCTAACAAAAATTAGCACTTAAAGCTAATTACGCAAACAATATTTTTGAACCGCCTATCCAACGATACCCCACGCAAGACCCTGTACCCTAATATTACGTAATACCCGATCAATCAGACTCTGAATCGTTTAGAAACAGATTGATAATCCATTGCTTCAAAAGATCGAAAATAAATTCTGCTCAACAACATAAATAACGCAATGAATGTTGTTGAACTGTCAAAATAAAACAAATTAATCGAAAATGTGTTGCGAAATTAATAGCTGGACGAGAAAAAAAATCACACCCAATTTACGTGCAAGGGAATAAAAAATAAAGATGTTATTTTATCACTTAAGTAGTTAGCGTGATTAATATGTACCGGTACCGATGCCAAATTACAGCGTTCTGGTTCTAAGACATAGATGACATGGCGAAACTTTATGGATTCTTTATTGACTTCGGGACCCTAAAAAGGACGGAACTTGTAGAAATTATTCATTATCTTTTAACAATAACGAAAGCTTTATTCCTTGCCACCCTTATTGATTACATTCTCATAACATTCTCTTTACCATAATCAACTTCATCCATATATCAAGATGGATCTATGTAAGTAGGTACATCCATCTCGGTACACCACATAATATATCCAATATTTAGGTGTTGGTGTAATTTCACGGGGCGTCGGTTAGGGAAGGCATCGGATTTTGTTCTATCCCCTTACCCATGGTTGCGGTTTCCAACCGACCCTTAAAATGCAAAGCCATGGGTTCCGCCTCTGAATTTTTAGTAGGTATGTATGAAGCGCAGGTCACACAGCCAGCTAAGCTAAGCCAGCTCAGCTTAACTTGCACAGAAACTATCTGTGCAGACTACTCTTAGTTATGCGAAATAACTGAGCCTAGTTTTTAACATGACAGTGACGATGGCATTCATGAAATAAGCTCGTTTGAAAAATCACTCCTCAACTGGATATCACACCTCAAACTTAGTTAAATATCGACGAAGCGACGCAGAAGTAAAGTGACGTAGAAGGACGAAAGACGAAACAGGTTAAATTAGCTAAGCTGTAACATTAGTTTTCGCAGTTCTGTTGGCTGGCTCGTTTTTTCTACGGTGTCAATAAAAATATGAAAAGCCGTCACGTTTCGTACGCTAAGCTAAGTTGGCTTAGCTCGCGGTGTGACCTGCGCCTACTCTGTGTGCGAACGAAGTATGTTTTGAAACATTTTGACTGACGCTCTTGTTGTTCTGAGAACTTTGAACGACAGGTTGTTGTTTGTTGTGAATTAGACTTAACTGTTGCGAGGTTGTGGTCGTTTTTAGCTTGTAGAAATGATCTACTTTTAGTTCTGTTTCCAAGTTATTTGAATTATTTCATGTGGATATTGAATCGCTTGGCTATTTCAGTCTATCTATCAATATTAATACCTCTCTACAAATAGTTATAAAAATGTGAAAGTAACTCTGTCAGTCTCCTTTTACCTTTTACCTTTACACAGGTAGACCATGAGCCTGGTTTATACATAGGATACTATTTTATCCTGATAAACGATCCTCTAGGACAACTTCCGACACCCACGGGGGCGACGCCACGGACAAAAACAAAATCTAGCATTTGCGGAGTACACTCAATGATATAACAAATTAAGTTAAAAAAAGTACGACTACGGGAAAATAAAAGTGATCTAAAAATTACGAAACAAGAAAATATTTCAGACATAGGTACAAAAATGGTCAGGGTAAAACCATGATCGTCAAGACCTTCCTTTTCATTTCAGACTAATATATAATTTACAATAATTTCTTTTTCGACGTTAGTAATTTATGTGTAAAGTCCACCATGTTAAATTCAGGGAAAATTTAGGTATATAGCCTATGTCACCCGGACCATTATTAAAAATCTATTGATACCTCATTTATCAAAATCGGTTTAGTAGTTTAGGCGCTACGGTGGAACACACGTAAAATCAAACATATATACATACATAAATAGACTGCTAAAATCATAACCCTTCCTCTTGGCTTTGCACTAGTCGAGTAAAAAACAAAATCTAGCATTTTCGAAGTACACTCTTCGATAAAATTAAGTGACTTAGGCCCGATTCCTAATATCTATTACAAACCGTTATTGATTAAAACACTTTCGTATCTTCACCGATATTGAAGTCAAGTTTTCCTAACTTACTCGAGTCGCTTCCATAATATTTTAGAAACTTTTCCGAGCAAAATTCTCTGAAGAAACTTTAAACGGAATTTAGACATTTCTTTCTTCTTTAGACTGTGTTGCCAATTTCCTTAATTGTCTAGGCGTTTAGCCACGTTCAGGTTCCAGGCATTCATTTAAAAAACATTAATCTTTTATGTTAACGATGTTCCTGGCCATCACTAATAGGCTTTTAGTGTCGCGGTAATGGATCGAATGCCTTTGTTCGGGGCTGAAACATTGCGTAACATAGTTATAGGATGTACGGATATACATAGGTATCGGTGTATTTAGTGTTGCGGTTGTATATTGCCCTTTTTTGCCGACGTAGTGGTTTATGACATTTGGTTGACGTATTCGCTACTTACACGGTTCTTATTTGACATACGGTGGTGTCGTATTCTTTTATCCCATAATATATGCCTACTTATGTAAATGTTTCGGGGGTAATATTAAATCATGTCCTAGTTGTCATGTTTCTCTTTGTTGTAAATCAATTATTTTTGAAAATACATACTTACATACATAGACTGCTAAAATCATAACCCTTCCAAAAGGAAGGGGTCTGGACGTACGACGCGTTTCCCATCGTCTGTCTCATCGTCGTCTGTAAGGTAGGGTATTTCAATAAAACACGTATACTAAAAGATCAATAATTAAATTATCTTTAAAAATCATAAAAATACGCTTGATAAATTTTGCGCGATTCTCAGTTTTTATCCGCGTTAGACATAACTTTACAAATTAATTTCACTATGTAATATAAACATAATCTAAAATATTCCTATAATTATTGAACATTAAACATTATTTCTTCCAAATCATTAACACTACTCTTTTAGACGTGATCTTTAGTATAAAATCATTATGAGATCTGTTATCATCGCCTTAAGAAGAAGAAGAAGACAATCAACTAACTCCTAAACATTAGGCTTGGTAATTCATTCAAACTTGTTTACCAGGAAACGATTACTTTTATTCCTACCCGATCAAATCTAACAAACTGACTGTACCTTATGGTAGCCACACACGTTACGATTTGCTTGCGCAAATTTAGGCTTGCGCAAGCAAATCGTTACGTGTGTGGGAAGAAATTTGCGCAAATTTCTAGGCTTGTGTGATTTTAAATTTTCGATTCCAAGCTTGTGCGTTTGCGCAAATTTGCTTGAGCGTGTGTTCAAATTTCAGTAGATTTCTTTTATCAAATGCGATAAACTCAAAACCTACCGAACGGATTTTCATACGGTTTTCACCTATGGACGGAGTGATTCATGAGAAAGTTTTATTGGCTGAAATATGACGATGAAGACAATTGAAGGTGTCGAAAAAAATCTTGTCGTCTGGGAGCTTTACTGGCATGCGCCGGGTACAATTCGGTAGTTGATCACAGGTGGCAACTGCAGGCGACGTGTCGCCGCGACAGGACTGGTTTCTATGTATTTTTAAGAAGGCGACGTGCTGACGTGTCGCTAGCATCGGAAGGTACTTCATAGAAATTCATTGAAATCAGTCGTGTCGCGGCGCACATGGTTCGGTTTATTGTACTTACGTATATATTTTTTTGTAGCGATTTTTGGTGACCACACACGTAACGATTTGCTTGCGCAAACTTAGGCTTGCGCAAGCAAATCGTTACGTGTGTGGGAAGTTTGCGCAAATTTCTAGGCTTGTGTGATTTTCAATTTTCGATTCCAAGTTTGTGCAAATTTGAGTTTGCGGGCTTGAGCGTGTGTGGGGCATGTGTTCCAATTTCAGTAGTTTTTTGAAGCAAAAACTTCTTTGGCGGCATTGTGCACTTTTTTTGGGCTTGGTAAAAAATTTTAAACTTGCGTCAGGACACGTAACCTGATCGAAAATTCGTAAGACGGAGGGAGAGTAGAATTTGTTAGTAACCTAATAAAAAGTACTAGGCTTGCATGAATTCACGATAGTATTTCAATTATTACACGTTGTGCACAATTTCTGAGCAGTAACCTAACTAAAAGTACTAGGCATGCATGAATTCACGATAGTATTCAATCATTATGTTATGCTACTAATCAGATTTGGATGAGGCAGATAGATAGTTTATTACTTGAATTAACATAATATTATAGGATACTGTTTTCACTTCCATCGGCAGTCCCCAAAGACTGCCCCTCATGTTTTTTTTTTTATCAACAATCGAGCTACTCATTGCTCTCCGTCCGCAAGCCCGCGCCTACGGTGGCCGGAAATCAACTCGCAATTCCCGACGCCCAGGACGTCTCCTACGGCGGCGGCTAGGGGCGCGAGTTCGCAACATTTGTCTCTCCCTCGCGCGCTCCGCCTCCTCCTTCGCGAGCATTACTGCTTCGCAGAAGGAGGTGAAGGCTTGCCATGCCTTCTCGCTCCGTACCATGGCCTGGACTAGGGCCGGACGCGAGTGTTCACTGCTGCCCATCGCCTCCACGAGGTCCGCCTTCGTTTAATAAGTTGATGTGCGAATAATGCTCTCTTTCCCTTAACCAGTCTTTACACCATATGGTTCGGTTAATTTTACGTCTTTGTTTTATTTTTTTGTAGCGATTATTAGGCCAACTATAGCCAAAGCGTCATCAATAATTGATGCCATTACCGCGTAACACACCTGGACGGTCTCTAAACAGAAATGATATCACAAGCAAATTTGAGCCGTGTGTGGTCAATACCGGCGTCAACCAAATTTGCGCAAGCAAATCGTAACGTGTGTGGTCAATACCGACGTCAAGCAAATTTGCGCAAGCCTAAGTTTGCGCAAGCAAATCGTAACGTGTGTGGCTACCATTTTAGGTACCTGTTTTTTCTTCAGTGTGTAAAACGTCTGCAAAGAAATGAATTTAAATACGTGATCGATGGTTTGCGTGACCAGAAAATTAGTTCGTAGCACAAAAGATTAGCATTGCTATTCAGTAGAAACGTTGTTCGCTTTGCACGCCTGATTGTTTCTGAATAAATGTTAAACTTCACGCGTCACTGGGCTTGCGTTCAATCTGATTTGTACACGAAATCAGGTACTGTGATCATTGAGACACGGAAGCGTAATTTTTGACACCCTGTGCAGTCATGAGAATTTTGTGATAGGCTGACGAAGTCTGCTTCGGAATATAATTGAAAAGTATCTGATCGACGGAGCTCGGCTCGGGTGAAAATAGAGCAAACAAATTTTCCCAGAAATGAGACCTAGTTAGATAGATTTTTGGCAGTATATAGAGTGCTACCATTGGCACTCTATCCCTATCGGATCAAGTGCCACTACAGGCACCCTAGTAACACCGCCTCGGCCCGGCTCAAGTGCCGCAAGCATTGGATTGTCATTGTCACTGTCACTAAGTCACGTCACTTGGTATTTTGTTTGATTGTCGAGGTTAGATCGCTGTAAAACACCACATTCCCAAAACATTACATTCTCTTGTGCCTAAACGGACCCTGGCACTTCGCCGGCCGCTACCGCGGCACCGCTCGCTACGCTCGCTCGGCTCGTGCGTTGTGTGGTCACAGTTCTAACCTAACCTAACCTAAATAACAAGTGACAGTGACAATGCAACGCTCACGGCACCCTAGCCGGGCCGAGGCAGTGACACTAGAGTGCCACAAGAAACTCGCGGCACTCTATACACTTCGTAGATTTTTCGCCCCCGATTTTTAAACCCCTACAACTTTCATCGAAATCGTTATTGCAGTTTTCGAGAACAAATCAATCTGCCTAGCTTTTTCCCAACTAAGTTGAGGTCAGCTTCAAGTCTAACCGGATGCAGCTGAATACCAGTACTTTACATGGAGCAACTGCTTATCGAACCTCCACAACGCAGCAACTGCAAAATATGAAACCCCTTGGTAAGACTGGTTGTCAGACTTTCGGGCTACTGACGACCCGTAACGACTGTCAAAGATCCACAAATGACAGCCGGGACCAACGACTTAACGAGCTTTCTGAGGCACGGAGAACTCTTGGTATGTAAAGATGGTCACCCATCCACGGACCACCAACCCCGGCAAGCATAGCTTAACCTGATGGATCAACCCGTGCGGCTGTTATTACTTAGCCTCGAACTCCTCCTGTGTTTTCGAGAATGTCATTACAAATATATAAAGAAATATTGCTCATTTAATAGTTGGTACACATTCGGTCATCATGATTTGCCTAGCTCTTTCTCAACAATCAAATGCAAATCAATTTCTATTGTAGTAATATTGTCAATTACTTCAATTGCATTTATACACATTGATGCGCAAATTGATGGTAGACGATCAATTTGCGCATCAATGTGTATCAATCACGTAAAAATTGACAATCGCAATTGAAAGTTTCGTGGACCCTTAAGGCGGTGTCGACAAAAAATACACATTATTCAATTTTATATGACATTAAAAGCTAGAATCAGGAAAGAAAGTCTATTTTAGGAAAGTACTATAGTTACCTATTCCCAACTACTACGACTTTTATAAACAAGGCTTATTGGTGATTCGCCCATTTCGCCTACAGTATAGTTATTGTAATCGACAACTCCAGAAATCGATAAATAAATTATCTTCATCGCATCAAGCAAGAACAAGTAGTAATATGTAAAAGTATCGATTCACCTGTTTCGGGCGAGTAAATTCGTGCGAATTACCAATAAGCCGAAAACAAACCATGACACTGAACTGGAAAGTAATTACGAGTACCTATACAACGATGAGTACAACTCACTGGCTTGATGCAAATACAGTTCAGGTAAAGCTAGATTGATGATACTCTCTGCACGTTACTAGTTTAGGCATTTGGGTTAGCAGGTACCTACAAATTTGTGAAATTGAGATTGGAAATTGCAATGCCTAAGCCGTTATTAGCTCAGAGGCAATTACTGTATTTTCTAGGAATATGCGTGCGTAATAATTATGAGATTTTGACATTGATCGTCACTGAGATGACATCGCGACTGGATTGTGAACGTTTTTAGGGTTCCGATATACTTATCAATCACGCCGACAAATGGTAAAATAAAAAGAGGAAAAATTTTGTTTTTAGGGTTCCTCTCCCCATAAACGTAAGGTGTTTGTGTTTTAATTTACTCGTCTATGCTATGGTGTAGACGTCGTTCGTAATATGAAATTTTGAAACTCCAACGGCAGAATACTCAAGAAAAAATACAAAAAAAAATATGACTCGAAAACTACAAAAAATCGCGGAACATACATGGGGTATTTACGGATATTCCTGGACATGAGGAATCAAATTTTTTTTATGACGTGTTATTTTGGTTCACCCTGTATATTCCATAGAGAAGTACATGTTTTTCAACTACAATGTTAAGTTTGTTCTTGGGATAAATTCATCCCAACTACGGAACCCTTCATTGTGTGTGGTCCGACACGCACTTGGCCGGTTTTCTTTATTAATTACGGCAATTGCTTGTGAATTTATTCAATTCTTTTGTTTAGTTTTTACAGGAAATAATGGTAATTCAATTGTGCTGGCCCCATTACCCTACATTCAAAAATACCCCAACAAAGAACCTACCGCAGAATATCTTTTTTTAGTATTCCATACCGCCCCGTTTTTGCATATCTCTCTCTGTCATAATTTACAACGTACATACCGAAAGATAAGATCAATGAATGTCAGTTTAATAATGTTATAAAATATAGCCGGTGGTGGTTCAATTCTCGTAATACCATTGAGGTATTCCCCTTTTGTAAATTCATCATTACGATAATTTAATATGCTCAGGCGGTTCGCAAAAGTAGGGTGGTACAATCGAGCGCAGTGGTTGTACAGGATATTATTGTTAAATGGTTGAATAGGAAAATGAATGCGAGAAGATGATTTATTTTGCTGAGAGTACTTTCTGTTTTTCTTTTATTTGTTGTGAGATTTTGAATTTATTTATAAGGTCCGTCTTATCCTGTAAGGTTTCTTTCACTGTATGAACTCATTGTATGAATGTTAATTGAGTTAAAATATCTTGCACCATCATTGAAAACCTTTGTATATCAGGCTTCAAATAGAGTCGTAGAAAATAGATAGGTCTATGGATTAGGCTATGTTTTTAACCATTCCATAATTATTTTTCTTTTTACCTATTGGCCGTTAGGTTTTATATTAATTGCCTAGTCCCCAGCGTCCAGTTCATAACAATTTAATAATACGAACAAAATCGGGTCGTGCAAAGAAATGAAAATAAAAAAAACCAACATCTTCTTCTCAGTCGTATAAATACTACTAACATGGCAATGACTCGAAACCATTTGTTGTATTAATCCGAATGGGGCAGTCAATAGGTTAATGTGTACCAACTTTATTCGTAGATAAAAACTTTACAATAACATTAAGTTAAAATTACTGAAAACCTGTAAATTTGAGTGATAGTCATCATTACCGTGACACTCAATGAATTTAATTGCCAACAAAAACATCAATTTCTTTGAACAATTAGTTTGAAAGCATTTTCTCCACCAGTGCTCCACACACGGCGATGGTAGATAATTTAGAAGCGCTAATCACAGGCTGCCCGCTTCTCTTTGTTGAGGGTAAGGCTTGATTGATGATCCGACTTTGCCGATGTCGGGTTAATCTTCAAACAACACACTATTAGGTGTGTGTATGTATGTGTGCGGGTATAAACTCGTGAATCGAGGTGAGGATGTTTTCTGCTGAATTTTTGTAAGCTAGATGGATTGTCGTTTGTTTTGTTGTGAGGGTTGTGGATATAATGAGAACTGACAGTTGCTGAATAATAAAATATTTCCAACGTGCCTAATGTGTTAAATTACTTTTAAATATTATAGTACTTTTGTAAAATAATTGGGAGTCATAATAATATAATTATGATTTTACGCGTTTTTCTAATCTAAATTTTAATAATGTACCTACCTAATTATAAAATATAACCATACGGTAACCTTTGCCTACACCACATATTTCCTAGTAAAAATTATGTGTTAAAACCAGACTAATAAAACTCAATCGTGTTTCGTTATTATATAACGACCATTTAAATTACGAGTACTTTGAAACTACTTTCATGGTAAATTTTTCTTTTAAACGTAATAATAGCTTTGTCAAAGATTATTGTCGTTGACTGTACTTTTAAATTAACGTTTTTATTTCGTGAAAAGTTAATTGCTGGTTGTTAAACTGTAGGTCCTAATCAAATCAGAAGAGGTTGAAATCGTGACTTAAAATACCTTTCTGCGCCATTTTAAGCCTACAAAACGGTGTAGATTCGGGGAAATGTCGTTTTATGAAAATTTGTAGGTAAATGGTTTAGAAAAAATCAATATGTACTTTTACGCTTACATGCGTGCCTGCTCCTAAATTATGATAGGCTGATAAAAATTTAGTTTTTCTTTTTAGTTATGTTAATATGAGTGTTAAGGTGCGCTTCTCCTTAGAAAGCTTTTTGATAACTCAGAAGGTACGCCAGCATCTATTATGCATTGTACACAGAATCAATAATTATCACCAAAAAAAAAATTGAGTCAAGCTAGTAGTAGTAGCTAGTAAAGTTCAACGTATTTAGTCGATGTCAAACCAAATTAATAAAAATATAAAATGTATGTACGTGCATTCACTTAATCTCCTTCTCTTTTTGTGTAGTTAGTGACTAACCTGGTGTCAGAGTTTCAAAGCCGACCATGGGCCTCTGACTTGGTTTCATATGCCGTCGAAAAATTCCAGTCCAAATTCCACTTAATAAAAATCTAAAATTCTCTGACAGAAAACGCACAGCCTAAACAGTAACGTTCAGAAGCATCAAGTTTTGCACAAGAGTTTCTTATATTACGACGGACAGCACTATGGAAAGTTTTTGTAAATGCATCCTTCAATCATACTAATGCATCTTAAAGGGGATTAATAGGAGATGAAAGCACGCAAAACCGTTACTCCTGGCGTCATTCCTGGCTGTCATTCGTAGATCTTTGACAGTCGTTAAGGGTAGGCAGAATTCCAAAAGTCTGATAACCAGTCTTACCAATCTGCTTGTAATTACATAAAATTCTTAATTAATTTCCTGTAAACTATTTACTCTGCCTTCAAGTTGCTAAATACCTTCATACACTAAACCTTTCAGTGACACAAACAAAAACCGAAACAATGAAAAAATTAAGTCTCCTTACGCCTCCCAAATATTTCACATCGGAGGCCTTATCAGCTTATTACCAGACGTCGCAAAATCACGTAGAATGTGTCCCTCATAACCGTGACAGGCTGACATTGTATTAAGGAGGAAAAGTATTAGGTACTTTCCTATTTTTTATTCTGGCCGTGTGAGTGATGGCGCTGGAATACTAATCTTTAGAGCCACAATGATGAAAATGTATGGAAGGACTTTAGGATGTTATGGGAGGCCTCTGTTTTAAAATGTATGGGGATTTTGCTGTGTGATGTGGTACCTATAGTGTTGCATGGAGGCTTGATTCGTTAACTATATTGATTAAATATTACCTATGTTGTAAGTTTGTACCTCATACTTTTGTAACAACAAAAACATTTAGGACCTTGCTTATAATCCTAACTAATGTTATTTTAATACGAAAGTGAGTGTGTTTGTTTGTTTTTTACGCTTTTACGCTAAAACGGCTGAACAGATTTGGATGAAATTTGGCACGAGGGTAGATCATGGTCTGGACTAGGACGTAGAATAGTTTTTATCCCGATATTTCCAGGGGATCGAGACTTATGCGGGTGAAACCGCGGAGCGCCGCTAGTATGCACATAATTTTAATTTTCAACTATGACTTCATATAATATTCATCACGTCAACATTAAAAAAAACAACAACAATAAAACTGGAACATACAAGTACATGGAAAAGAACTCTCGTAGAAACACAATATTACCGACATAAATACACACATCAAAAGTGTCTAGGGATCAACATATATTTTTGCAATAACTTTTCTCCTGATTGATATTAATTAAAATTTTCTTTAAGGATTCATCAAATAAAGTGTTTTCGTTTGTCACAGTAACGATAAACCAAGTCACCTTTGCATTAATAAAGAAATTTGCCATTTTCCTAATAAAGGGATTTTTGACATTTGAACCACTAACATTAAAGTTCGAAAAAAAGACTGAAATAACAGTTTTCTTTAAAATTTTATTGGGTAACTTAAACAATTAATAATCCGTGTTTCTACCGCGAACACTAACAACACAAGAACATCGGTTTGGCATACTCAAAATGAGTTCATCCAAATCACGCTGTGGAATGGCCGCCCATGTTCGTTGCAACAACAAAAAAAGGTCTTCTTGCGACTGGATACCCTCCATATTCGGCAGAGCTCTTCTCTGTAGCATATCCCATGCATGCTCAATCGGGTTCAAGTCTGGCGACTGAGCAGGCCAGGGCAGGACATTGATGTTAGCTGCGGCGAGAGTCTGTCTTACAACTCTTGCGGTGTGCGGTCGTGCATTATCATGCATTAACTGAAATAAGGGACCGATTTGCACTTGTAGAGGAACGATGACGTCTGATACAATCGTCTCAGCATAAATTTGAGCGTTGAGGTTGCCTCTAATCCAAATCAACTCAGTTCTTCCGCCGATCCAAATACCCGCCCATACCATGATGGTTCCACCACTATAAGGATGGACTTCCTAGCAGGATTTTAATCGCTGTTGGCGTCCAGGGGTTCTCCAGTGTCGTATACGTCTTGTATCCGGTCTCATACCAAAACGAGACTCATCAGAAAAGCACACGAAACGCCATTGTTCTTCTGCCCAATTTCTGTGTTCAAGAGCCCATTGATATCGAATCCTACGATTGTGCATTGCTATAGGTGGTACCCGTAGCGGTCTTCGGGAATGAAGGTTCACTTCATGCAAGCGGTTTCTGACTGTTTGGTCGCTAATTAAGTTCCCTGAAGAGTGATGAAGCCTCACGGCTAACATCATGGCGGTTATTGTTGGAGCTCTTCGAGCTAAGATTTGAATGTATCGGTCTTGTCTCCGTGTGGTGCAGCGATACCGTCCTCCATGGCGCTCAGCCACGGTACCAGTGCTTCGGTAACGTGTCCAAAGTCGACTGATAACACTCTGACTTGTATTCAGAGCTAAAGCCACAGTACGTTGCCGGGAACCAGCTTCTATCATTCCCACGGCTCTGAGCATTTCTTCCCTGCTTAAATGACGTCGCTGCTCCATAATAACGTTGGTTTTAATCAGTAGTAGGGAAACAGTAGCACTAATAATGTCTTCAATGCGTTGTATGTTTTTATAGGGAAAATATTGACAGCTGATTTTCATCTTTTACTCGAATTTGATTCACAGTTCCTGATTCAAATTATGAAATGCACCAAAAAGGATCCATATAAATTTATAAAATCATAAATTTATTACAAAGCCACATCTCAATCTCAAGAAATCCGCATAAAAATGCTTGATCCCTAGACACTTTTGATGTGTGTATTACGAGTATACTTTTACATTTTTATACATTTTATATTATCTGCCTACATTAAACAGGCTCTACGAAAGCCTGTTACTCTGTGTTCAATCTACGTCAGAATCAAGCATTAATTTGTAATATTTTTTGCTGACGAAATATTCAAAAGGAAATCTAAATGTATATTTAATTAGTGTCATTGACCTCTGCGCGCTGAAAAACGCGAGAGCAAACGCCTTTTCATCGTATTTGAAACATTTTTGCGTAGGCTAATGTGAAATAATTTTGTTCAATCAATTTTTATTATTTTCAATTTACTGAATTATTCAGAGTAATCCTGGTATTATTATAAACACGACAGTTTGTGAGGATGTATGGATGGATGGATGTTTGTAACCCTTTACGCAAAAACTACTGAACGGATTTTGATGAAATATGGTACACACATAGGATCCTGATATCCCTACGGGATCGAGATCTTCCTCACCATCATTTTATATGCCGAAAGACGTCCACTGCTGGACATAGGCCTCCCCCAAGCACCGCCACTTCAACTGATTCTGTGCTTCCCGCATCCAGCGGATTCCTGCGGCCTTTACTAGGTCATCGGTCCATCTTATGGGAGGCCTTTTAATGCTACGTCTTCCGGTACGCGGTCACCACTCCAGAAACTTTCGGCCCTATCGGCCATCTATTCTGCGAGCAATGTGTCCTGCCCATTGCCACTTAAGTTTGGCAATTCTTCGGGCTATGTCGGTTACCTTGGTTCTCCTGCGGATCTCTTCATTTCTGATTCGATCACGTAGAGAAACTCCAAGCATAGCCCTCTCCATTGCTCTTTGGGTGATTTTTAGCCTTCTGATAAGGCCCATTGTGAGCGACCACGTTTCAGTGCCATAAGTCATCATTGTCAACACGCACTGGTCAAAGACTTTCGTCTTGAGACACTGTGGTATGTGGGACAAGAAGATATTGCGTAGCTTCCCTAACGCTGCCCAGCCGAGTTGGATTCAACGATTGACCTCTTTCTCGAAGTTGAACCTACCTAGCTGGACAGTTTGTCCTAGGTACTCGTCTACAACATACTGGTCTACAACTTCGAGCGTAGCGTCTCCGATCTTTATGAGAGTGGGGCATACATCTAAATACGCTAAAACAGTTGAACTGATTTGGATTAACACGAACATGTAATGTATACGGATGGTATAGAGTCTTTATCATCTATGTACATTGCATGTTCGTGTTAACCACGCCATAGCAGTAATGTACGTCAGAAAATTTTACCTATTTATTTCTATTCCTGTTTATTTAATAAGACAGGTGTTTCATACGATTTAGTTCCCAGTATTGTCTTTTAAAATAATTAATGTGTACTGTTATAATCGTACGTTATTTCAGTCGATTTTATCATTTAATTAGACTAATTAAATGTTAAGTTGTCCGTTTTCATCGCCATTAAATAGTTCGATTTTCGTATACAATGTGTTTGGTCTCGGACTGTACAAACTTTAAGAGAAGGTAGTTTGCTATATTTTATTTTGATCGCATTTTATGAAGCGTGCATACTAAAAGTACTTTAACTTTGGAATTTAATGTCCAATTATCATCGTTAAAAAAAACTTTTAATAAGCGAAAAGTGTTAACAATGGGTTTAATAACTCAAATACTGACAGTAAATGCTGCATCATATTGAAATAAACGCGAATACACCCAGCAGCTCTTCTCTGGTGTTGACTGGCTCAAAATATACTTTTTGCTTCATCCAACCCCAAAGACCACCCCCACCCCAAAGAGCCATCGCGTTCACCATTAACGCCACTGGGCGCCACATCTTTGGGGTTGACTAAAATAATATTACAATGCGGGCCACATAACACATATACACATAATCAGCCTATTAATGTTCCCACTGCTGGGACACAAGCCTCCTCTCGGTGAGAGGGAGTGGGCCGTAATCCACCACGCGGGCCCAGTGCGGGTTGGTAGATGTCACATGTCTTCGAATTTTTGGTTCTAAAACATGCCTGTTTCCTCACGATGTTTCAATGCGGGCCAATATTATTTATTTATTTACTTACGTTATGCACAAATAAAAAAATACTGTACAAAGGCGGACTTAAATTGCTGACACTTACAAAATCTACGAACCAGCGACGAAGAATATATTACAGTGCAGGCCAAAATAATTGACTCACATGATAATAACATTTTTATTTACCCAGTTTCAGTCTGTAAACACAAACTATTACGACATTCATACCTCAACCTTACTTTAATACGCCCGCTGTCAACGATGTGCCATCAGTTTATCATAACAGCCGTCTCACACAAACATCACAATACATTTTCCGTACTATAAATAATACCAATTCAAAGTCACTCGTAAAACCCGCCGCACATAATTCTCACGTACAATACACCGAGTAACAACACTAAGCTTCGTCGTTCCTCGTAAAACTTCGTACTTACTCGTATTCATCAATCAAATGGGGTTATTATATTGTAGGTTGTAGGTAAGTATACATAGCCGTGCGAGTACGAAACAGGTTGATCACGCAACTCACGCTCACGGCATTGTATTAAATCTTTATTCCCAATGACGAATGAGTTTTTCGTTGATTATTTCCTCTCCCGATACGTTTCGCACGTTTGGGGATGAAGAAATTCGTTTAGTGATTATTTTATGATTGTAATGGGGAAAACATTTGATGGGCATGCCTGTATTTTTTCTGCGAAGAATTTATTTTGAGCCGGGATATATTATGGATTGGTATTTTTTGTATCGTGGATGACTTTCAATATTTTTGATTAGGTTAAAATATCGAGAATTAGGTTTTTGTGCCCTTTCAAGACGTTATCGTTACAAATATATAAAAAAAACTATTGTTTCTTCCTCAATTTATTATTAAATAATTATTTGTATATCTACTTACTTAATAACACAAAATATAAAACATAGCGATAACCTTTAACCAAAAAAAGATAATAATAGGAACAATAACATAACCGCTATAACATTAAGAAGGAAACTCTATTCAAAGAAAATAACATAAAGGAAAACTTAAAAAGCACAGTTTTATTCAAAAAGGATATTCAGTACGTTCCTCTTGGATTGCGAAGGTTTTTGTTACGAAAAAGGAACAAAAAAAAACGAAATTCTCCTCACGTACTTTATTCGGATAGGGTTGGCGAAAGATCGTGAGCTTTGAATTAAACCAATTATGTGGTATCGCTTCTTTTGTTTTAAATGTGTGTATGATTACGTACTTCATAAATTATTATAGGTATTTTTCATTTAGGTAGCTTTCTAGAAAATTGTTACATTAATAAAATTATAATTGACTGAATTGACTGCCTCGAATCACAGGTCGGGCAAAGGTGTTATTGAGTTTTTCATTAGTAATTTCTCAGTAGCAGCTTGGAGTTTGTGCCCGGTTGATGGCAATAAGCTCGCCCCCTATTACGTGGCACTTAAACATAACTGGCGAATTGTGAGTGTACTATTATCTCTGCCTAACCCTTTGAGGAAAGTGTTAATTATGATTGACTTTTACAATTAGCTAAATAACTCTAATATAAATATTTATGGCTACTAGAAGTCTTAATATAAAAAGTAAAATATTTTTTATATTATGGAGTTTATAAATATGATAAGCAGTTTACAGTCTTACAACCCTAAAACATTTTTAGCATGTCAACACGAAGACATTTTGATAGCGTTTAATATTCTGGTTTTCTTTGTAGACGAAAATATAATTGCATACTTTTAACACAGTAGACGTTCAAAATGTACATTTTAACTATGTATAAGATATGAACTAAGAAAACTAGGTACGATATAATATGACAGCCATTTTTTGTAGGGACCTTTTCCAGATATATTTTTATCAAAAGGGATATCCTAGGCCCCAAACATTAATAATAGTCCTGATTTATTTACAGACTAACGATTTCTGTAGGCTTACCATTACTTATAGTATGAAGATATTATGATATTTCTTTTGAAATTTATGATCTATTTTTAGGTTACTTTGGTATCCTTAAAGTGTAAATAATATTTTGTGATATAAATCTCAGTAGCCGCAACAATATGTCAGATAAACAGATTTATTTAGCAATTTTTATGTAGATATCTTTTTGGACAATTTGGAATCTATCCAATACTGTTGTCGTTTGGTATTATCATGCAAACGTTGGAATATACGCAAAGGGTGCTTGTGTAGTCGTAAAATGTCAGTTTCAAAGGTCGTAATAACGTCTTGGCGTGTATCATTAGTGTTATGTATGAAAAACGTTCGTGAACGTACGACAGTAAAATTACTGAAGTTGAAGTTTTATTAATAATACCTTTAACAGTAGTAAAAAAAAGAAAATATTTACCGTTCTAATTACTTTTCATAATACCGAATAAGAACTTCTTCTAAAAATATGATACGATACGATTATAAAATTAATTTGTCCAGAAGTGTACGAAAATAGATCCAGTAATTACGAAATAATAATGATCTTCAATTTATATCGAAAGCTCGGTTTACATAATAGCTCAAATACAATTTTGTGGTTGACCTTGTGAAGGCCACAAGAATCCGATGGATGCGGGAAGCACAGAACAAGTCGATGAGGCGATGTTCGGTGGAATCTATCTCCAGTATTGGACGTCTTTTGGCTGAAATCATGATGATGAATTTTGCGGTAGTTTTCGTATAAGAAATATGTCGGTTTTTGTCAGTCTCATTTTCTTCGAAATATTATTGGTCCTTTTGTAATCGGCCTTGATACGAAACGTTCCTTCAATCTAAGTAGGATTTATAGGTGGCCGCCGTGGGGGAAGAACGAAACGATGTAGAAAATAAAACTATGTTTAATTTGAAGTTCCCATAACGAAAATAACTGTATTTTTAATAATACCTACGTCGAAAATGCTTATGAACCGTCACTTTGCTGATGCAAAGTTATGAAAACAATTAACAATACAATAAAATTTCATTAATTGAAAAGTACACGGTGCTCACAAACTCATTTTAACACAAAGCATCTGTTTTCACAAGCTTAAACCAATGATAAATCACCTCTACATTTCAAAATTAAAATAGAAAAGAAAACTTGAAACAGAATACATTAAAATATAACAAATTAACGACACCCACTGCCTCTGGGGCTGCCTAATAAATGAAGACAATTTAATCCCCTAGAAATACAAATCGCTTGTCTAATTTATTTCGCGAGTTGAATTCAGCGAGATTTGCCAGCTCGCCCTCATGGGATGGTACGTGGATGTAAAGAAGAATATTGCGATCTGTGCGTGGGTAATTTTTTTGGTCGAGCGTGTATTGACTTGGACTTAGTTTTTTTTTAATATTTTCTCCTAGCAACTATTATTATATTAATTTTATTACGTTAGGCGATACTATTCATAAGGCACGTGTTACACATCGTCGTCGACGAGGAAGCGACAAGACAATCAACAATTTTATCAAAAAACGTAACAACAAAATATTGTAGGTGGCCCCCTATAAGTAAACTAAAAAACAATTTGCATAGCCTTTTCTGCCAGTCTAACCGGATGCAGCTGAATACCAGTATTTTACATGGAGCGACTGCCTATCTGACTTCCACAACCCAGTAACTGGGTAATACGGGTTGTCAGAGTTTCGGGCTTCTGACGACCCGTAACGACTGTCAAAGATCCACGAATGACAGCCGGGCTTCACGTGCTTTCCGAAGCACGAATAAGTCTCAGTATGTAAATATGGTCACCCATCCACGGACCAACTCCGGCAAGCGTAGCTAAACCTGATGGATCGACCCGTCCGGCTGTTATAACTTAGCCACGCGCTCAGGATATGGTGGCAAAACTTTCCGGAGAAACTCCCTTTCTCGCGGACTGTTCAGATCGCCGGCGAGTACTGTTTGTCTCAGCGACGCTTGATTGGCCGGCAGAACACTCGCTGCTCACGCTTGGTACATACGCATACCAGCGAGTAATCGCCCGTTGTCGTCGCGCACTCGCTGTTCGATGCTCGCCAACTCGGTTTTAGCTGTTAACTCAACTCGGGTCTCGTTAATCGCCGGCGGTTAATCATATCTTGTATACATCTTTCACCTATCAATCCCTACAGAATCCCTATTAAAGACATTATATGAAATGTCTTTAATATGTCGTATTTATATGTGTAACAAAATACGCTTTTTGATGTGAAATTGCGGCCACCGGCCCGTATACCGCAATAAAGAATTGAGAATACCTATGTGAAACAAGTATTATAACCGTAACTGTAAAAGGCAAAAGTTTAAAGGTCTTCAAAATAGATAAAACTCAATAAACTTCCCTTAATTCTTTTAAGTACCAATAAATTTGTATATAAGAAAAAATCGTCCTGATAACCTCTCTCTAAATACCGGAGAGCAAATTGTCTGTGACACGGAGTTCATGCCCACTTTGACTCAGATAAGTTTATCAAGATGCACTGAAAATGATCAAAGACGGAAAGTTCTGCTAAGTTAGTAAATCGATTATTTTAATCTACCCTCTTACTTCGAACTTGTTCCTGAAAAATGTCGCTCTGAAAATTCTTCGTTTAGTTTTGGAATGTTCTATATAGAGCGAAAAGAGTATATATATACCGCCTTTTTTCTTCTCGTGGATATCTTTTAGACCAGACTAGTCGCTCAATATAAAATACATATTGGTTTATTTATAAACGTTACTTAAAGTTAAGTGACGTTCAAACGTCAAAAATGTATAGTTAAACAGTAGCTAATCGTTACTTAGCTTTAAGCAACGTTTATAATCTTATTGTTCCGATAAATTATAACCGTGGCAGGAGGCATAGATTGTTTGCCGTGCCTCGGAGTCGAACCGTCGTCGCTCGAGCCCAGTCTCCTGTCCCTCGCACACTCTCTGCTCTCAACACTCTCTTGGTCGCTAAACCCTGCTAAACCTAAATGTGATGTGTTCGAAGATGGATGGATGGAAGAAGATCTTGTCTGTATGTCTGGAGTATTGTGAGATGAGCGTATGACGTTGTATACTTTTGTTTACTGTACTTTATTAAATCATGTGTTTGAGGCTTTGCCTATGTTTTTAACTAATGTAATTGGCCTTGGCCGTTTTATGTTAATATAAATAAATAAATTATTATTTATAAACCTTGCTTAAAGCTAAGTTTCCTGCGTTACGTTGTTCACTTTCAAAACAAACTGCTCAGCCATTACAGTCGAAAAACGACCAAACATACCTACTTACTGTTATTGTTTCTCTTCTCGCCAATACTCATGTACCTGAAGCATGACTTGGACAAGCAAGAGTTTATAATGAACTTCGGAAGTGCTGGCTATTGGCCGAGATGACTGGCACTTATAATTTAGTTACATTAGTAAGGTATACCATTTCTGAACTGTTCGGCTGGGAAATACTTTATGGCTGCTTTGAAACGGTCTTATATAGTCTAACGATATGTAACAATATTGCTCTAAGTTGTAAGGCAGGGGGTTGGGATAATGACGGACGGATTTCCGACTAGTTTAAAAGAGTGTTGAGAAAATTTAAATTGATGGAATATGGCACAAATGGTTATTGGTTAAACGTAGTTTAGCTTTGAATATAGATTAGTTTTTGTACACAGAACAATTTCTGCTTTGTTCTTGTGTAAAGACAAGACATAGTTTTAATTTATCATTGTTTTGAACAACCCCATAAATACGTTACTAACTTTTTTAATTTTATGTATAATTTTATTTACCTACGCTTTGATAACGACTTGGCTGTCACGTTAAATTTGTATGACCTGTAAGTGGGACTTCCTACACTCCTCGTGATTTTTTTTTTACTTTTTGTGGAACTCATAAATACAATGTCACTCATGTGCATATGACCACCCGTATTATTCTGAAAATTCATGTCTTTTTTCAAAAAATTACTTTAAAAAGAGGTGTTTGTCTCTAATATTTTTCATGTTATATATATTTTTTTAGTAGCGTTTGCCATATCTCCGATGTTATTGACTCGATTTAAATTCTGTTTTTTATTTCTAAAAGATTATGACTTTTTTTATCGGATTTACTAACATGTTTTATTACAATTTGTCAACTATGAAAAAAAACCGATATAAAGACGTTGTTTTCTAAAAAAAACAGTATTTAAAAAACACATCAAGTGTAAGTCAATAAAATCATATTGAAAAAAATATATATAAGAAAAAAAAAAACGATCCCTTTCAGAGAACCCTCTTTTAAATTTAATTTTAGATCATTTGTGATGAATATTCAGAAAAATGGGTGGCACAGTTTATAGAGATGAAGATTCTTTTGCATTTTAAAACCTAAAAACCAATTCACATCCAGCAACACAATCTCGTTGCTCCATGTTTGAATACGCAACGTGTTCATCAGTTGACTAGGGGCGTCATTAATCAGATGTTTTTGCCTCGTCTAACCCAATGCGGGCCTGCAAATAAATTCCGACGAATTACTACAACATGATTTTCTTTTGGGTAATCTCCGGAGACGAGAAAAAACTTGAGTACTTTTTTTGCTGGCCATATATTTTTCGATCTAATTGAAGTTACATAGCGTGACTGATCATTTTTTGGAGAAAAATAGGCTTACAAAAACGAAGTAGGCTTTTCTGAATAAAAATGTGTGAGACATACGTAGGTTATGATCAAACAATAATATTGGGTAGATAATTATTTGGATAGATCCAAATAGTAAATAATAGAATAGAAAGGTTTTTTTTTAAATTATAACGTTTATATAAACCGTCAAAAAAGAAAAAAATATGTGTCCGATTTTTTTAATAATCTACCTGACGGATAATTTTTTTATCGATGTTTGTACCCCCCTTACTAATAAACGTTGTATATCGCCTGTAGTTACACACCGATTTCTCTCTTTCAGTCGTCCGTAATTTGACATTCGAAAGAAGAAGACAAAGCGTTGTGTAACTTTTTTTTCCCTTGTGGGTAGTTGACACGAAAGGTGAAGAAATTGTTTGCTCTCGTTTTATTAATTTATTAAAATTACAAACAGCTTTAATTTGACTATTTATATGTATACATGTACATGCTAACATAGGGTACTCGCCACCTTAGTGTTATCTCCTAAAAATATTGCACCACAATCAAAACAACACACTATTTGAAACCATGGAAGCACTGAAGGTCTCATTGTCCGAAATGATGTCACTGTTTCAAAACCGGATGTCAAGCTTTGAGGCAGAACTGCAGAAAAACCCTTCAGGAACTTCAAGCAGCACGTCGGACAGTTTGGTAGCGGACTTCACTTCCTTCAAGAAGTTCATCGTAGATGCGTTGGGCTGTCTTCAGCAGCAGTTGGAGGCATTGGCACAGGGGCTCGACAACCTTGAGATGCGTGGGCGCCGGAAGATGTTGCTGTTACATGGTGTCACCGAGCAGGCCAAAGAAGATACAGCACAGGTAGTTGCCGAGGTTGTTCGATGTCATCTGAAGCTGACCGACTTTGCAGTGGCTGACATTAGGCGGTGTCACCGGATGGGCAGACAAACAGGTGCTAGCAAGCCCAGGCCCATTCTTTGCAAGCTACGGGACGTCGGTATCAGGGACAGTGTCTGGTTTGCCAAGACGAAGCTGAAAGGCACTGGTATCACTGTATCAGAGTTCTTGACGAGATCGCGGCATCAGCTCTTCATGTCTGCGCGTGAGAGGCTAGGCGAAACAAATTGCTGGACTAAGCAGGGCCTTATATATATTCTTCGCGCTGACGGCTCCCGGCAACGAGTAAATTCTCTGGATGACCTAAATAACATCGAGCAGGTCAGTGAAAAAGCCATGTCTCCCATCGCATCAGCTTTGTCGTCGTCGCCGTGTCCATCTCCGGCACCGAAGAAGGCCCGGCGTGCTGCTGCGAAGAAGAAGTAATTCTGTGCCCTTTTAGGTAGTATCACCGTTCGGGTAGCAGTTTTGTTTATAACTCGTACCCTCTCAATTGCACTAATCGCTAATTTTACTATAATTTCTCTACCCTTTATAATTCCACATGTTAAACCGTCTATTAATTTTTTTCACTATCATTTTCTGTTTTCTGTCTGTCAGCTGTCAACTCAATATGTCACGTCATGTGTCATTGTTCTTTTAAAAGTTTTCGTTCAGAAACCGGTTGACAGTGTGCCCAGTGTGTTATGTTGCTTCTATTTTCGGTATAACTTAATATTTTTGCTTGTTATTTTATGTTTATTCCTTCTTCATTTCATATGGCATAATTATTAGTATTCTTTCTGTTACCCGGACGATGACATTTTTAGCTATTGTTTTGTGTTCGCTTTTATTTGTTAACGCTAAACTGGCGGGTGGATTTTAAATTAATTGCTCTTTTTATAACGTATAAATTCAATATTTTATTTACGTTTATTATTCTTTATATATTTATATAGTGTCGATGTCCGATAGCCATGACGACAGCGACACCGAAAGCTTTTTGTCGGCTTGTAGTAATGACAGCTTTTTGAGTTTTCCGTCCCTTGCTGACACGCTGGAATCTCAGTTTTCTGATGTACCTAAAAATTTTAATGTAGTCCATATAAATGCCCAAAGTATTCCGGCACATTACCCTGACATGCTAGCTAACCTAGACTGTAAGAACATCCATGCTATCCTTGTCTCAGAATCTTGGCTAAAGCCATGTCTCCCCTCAACCTCCTATTCCTTGCCGGGTTTTCAACTGATAAGAAATGATCGCGCGCGCGGCGGTGGCGGTGGTGTTGCCATATACCTTCGTCCACATATTCCTTTTTCAATTGTCGATATGTCTGCACAACCTCCACCGCAGAACGCGGGCGAGCATCTCTTTTTGGAAGTAAACCTGAATCACGTGAAAGTCCTTCTAGGTGTTTATTATAGCCCTTCGTCCCGTATTAATTTCTTTTCCTCTTTTGAAAAACTCCTTGAAAACTTTACACCCTCTTACAGTCATACAGTCATCATGGGCGATTTCAATACCTGCTTATTGAAAATTGATTCCCGCTCTTCTTCTCTTCAATCAATAGTTCAGTCGTCGAATTTATCAATTCTCCCTTTAGGTGCCACACACCATTTTCCAAACTGTAATCCCTCACTTTTGGACCTTCTCATTGTTTCTTCTCCTCAACATGTCAGTAAGCATGGTCAATGCTCAGCTGACATGTTTTCTTATCATGATCTTCTATTCCTCTCCTACAAAATTCGCCCACCTAAGGCAAAACCTAAAATTCTCCTGCAGCGCAACTTTAGTGGCATGAACTTGGATGATCTCCAGAGAGATGCTAACAGCATTGACTGGTCGCCTTTAGTCAGTGTTGAGTCCATTGACGATAAAGTCGACCTGCTGACAGATAACCTTGTGAAGCTATACGATGTCCATGCTCCCATTCGCACTGTAAAAATCAAACATCTTCCGGCACCATGGATTACAGACGATATAAGATCTATCATGTACAGGAAGGCTGTAACCAAAACTAAATTTAAGTGTCGGCCTTCGCCGTCGAACTGGGAGATCCTTGTGGATGCTCGAAATCGCTGCAATAAGGTGTGTAGAGATGCCCAACGCCGCCATATCCACACCTCTGTTGAAAACGGAGATCCAGCTAAAGTCTGGAAATTTCTTAAATCCTTGGGAGTTGGAAAATCGCGCCAAGAATCGATTCCTAAAAACTTAGATATTGATCTACTGAATCAACACTTCTCATCTTCGACCCACTGCAACGGGACCATGAAGGCAGCTACAATACAATGTCTTTCGAACCTTCCAACTCCGGACCATCCCCCATTCATTTTTAGTCAATTCTCTGATTGTGATGTTAAGAAGAGCGTAGTGTCAATCACATCTAACGCAGTTGGTAGTGATTGTGTAAGTCGGAAAATGATACTCCCTGTCCTCGACGAAATCCTTCCCATCCTATGCTATATCCTTAATTACTCTATATCCTATGGTGTTTTTCCATCGATGTGGAAAGAGGCAAAAATCACTCCTTTACCCAAAAAATCGAATCCTACTTCCTTTTCCGAATATCGTCCTATCTCTATATTGCCCTTCCTCTCCAAAGTCCTAGAACGCCTTGTCCATAATCAGCTTAGTGCTTTTCTTTGTAAGAATAGTCTGCTGAATCCTTTCCAATCCGGTTTTCGTCCTGGTCACAGCACCGCTACAGCCTTAGTTAACGTCACTGACGACATACGGTTAGGCATGGAAGGAGGAAATCTAACGGTTCTTTGTTTACTGGATTTCAGTAACGCGTTTAATACTGTCGATTTCGATATCCTGCTTGGCATGCTTCGCTCGCTTAACATATCTCCAATGGCGATTGACTGGTTTCGTAGTTACCTGTATGGCCGCCGGCAACGTATATGCATAGAAGAGACTTGCTCATCTTGGTGTTATACTTCTGCCGGTGTACCTCAGGGTGGCGTTTTATCTCCTTTACTTTTCGCAATATTTATAAACTCTATTTCCAAAAAACTTCTTTCTTCCTACCACCTTTATGCAGATGACTTGCAAATATATCAACAAGCTGCCCTTTCAGATTTGGCTGAGGCAATAAACATTATAAACAAGGATTTGGATTCAATTTGTGAGTGGAGTGAGGCACATGGGTTGCAGGTTAATCCATCTAAGACTCAGGTCATTGTTGTTGGCAGCTCAAGGATGACCCCCAAGATAAACTGGTCGCAGCTTCCCCAAGTTAAATTCAACGGAACAGCTATTCCAATCAGCGATAAGGTTAAGAACCTTGGAGTCTGGATCGACAAGCATCTTTCTTGGGGTCCCCAGCTACAGGACGTAAGTCGCAAAATTTTTGCATCTGGCATGTCCCTGAGACGATTGCGGAACTTTCTTCCAACTGCCACTAAAACTGCGCTGGCACAATCCCTTTTACTTCCCATCCTTGACTACGCTGATGTCAGTTATCTTGATCTCACTGAGGCACAACTAGATAAACTTGAGCGACTTCAAAATTTTTGCATAAGATTTATATTTGGCCTGCGCAAATATGATCACATTTCTGAATTTCGTACAAAGCTCAAGTGGCTCCCCATACGTCTTCGCCGGAATTCTCATATCTTATTTCAACTCTACAGTATTCTGTTCAATCCTAAAACCCCTTCTTATCTTAAAGAACGTTTCAAGTTCCTTCATGACACACATAATAGATATCTGAGGTCATCGGAAAACTTGAGACTTGAGATGCCGATGCATTCTACCAGCTTTTATGACAAATCTTTTACAGTTCAAGCAGTACGGTTATGGAATGCCTTGCCCGTGTCGATAAGGCGTGCTCAATCTTTGTCGACTTTTAAAGCTCAAGTAAAAAAACACTTCCTCTCTCCTTAAAAATCATCATTACGTATATAGTTCCTTGATCTTGTTCCAAGTTTATAACTTTATATATATATTATCTATGTATATTTATATAGATAAGTTTATGCTTTATGTATGTATGTATTTATTGTATATGTAAATGGTACACCACTGACTACCTGCAGTATTGTCTTTCCTTCTTACTTTAATCCATCCAAAGGTTGTCTGTAAAAGATCGCTTTTAGCGATAAGACCGCCCATTGTGTCACCCTATGTAAAATGTCTAAACCTATGTCTGTAATTTTTATGGTGTACATAATAAAGAGTATTCTATCTATCTATCTATCTATCTAACTATACAGGCGATATACAACGTTTATTATTAAGGGGGTTAGTCAACATTATAATGTTCCCACTGCTGGGACACAAGCCTCCTCTCGGTGAGGGAGTGAGCCTTAATCCACCACGCTGACCCGGTGCGGCTTGGAACACATGTCTTCGATTTTTTGTTTCTGGGACATGCCGGTTTCCTCACGATGTTTTCCTTCACCGTTTTGAGAGCTGTGGTAATGAAATAATTAACACAAAGTAAAGCGCGAGCCCAAGCTCGAACCTACGAACTACAACTCATAAGTCGCGGACGTTGCCGCTGGGCCATCACTGCTTCAGCTACTTACACGATAAAAAAAAATTGAAATATTGAAATTACCATACAAATATTAAAGAAAAATACACGAACGGAAACAGAGAAAAGTATCATATCTATGATTAAAATACCGTAAATCCAGAACTTTTAATTGTTAAGTTAGAGGATGATGTATTTACCTTTAATCAGGAACCCTACACTATGAATAATAAACATTTACTGGAAGCAGTACAAGTCTCAAGTGTTTTCCTAGGCTACACATAATCCTACCTGCCTCTTGTTTGATACAGATTCTTGGAACATTAGTCAAAGATCTTGTAATCCTAATCCTTTAGTAATATTATAGATATAATAATATAATAATATTATAAACATAATATATAATCCTGACTAATATTATAAATGCGAAAGTGAGTTTGTTTTTTTGTTACGATTGCACGCTATAACCCGTGCAGAACGAATTTGGTACATGGGTAGGCCATGACCTGGGATACTTTAAATCCTGATATTCCCACGGGATCAAGACTTATGCGGGTGAAACCGCGGGGCGTAACAGTATTAGTATAAGGAAACGTGAATAAAGGATGAACTCATACGACTACTTAATGTTTTATAGGAAACTGTTTCATTGTTCATAGTTGAATATAGACTGGAGTTCCTCAAGTGCAAATAAGCATATCATATCTATCATATATATCATATATCAAGTGTGTGTTTATAATATTATATCAGACTCTAAGAAAGTGGAACGGACTTGTGTAAAGTACAATCAGCACTATTCTAAGTTTTAAAATAATTATCACGTAGAAAAAATTAAGTTAGATTAAAATTGCTTATTAGTCTTGTAGGCTAGATTGTAATTCATTATTAAGAACCTGGTTCTTTATTAAAAAAAAAAAAAAATTCTATCATGTCGTCGGGACACTGAGGAGGTAACCGGGCTGGCGAATTCAATACTGACAACCTACGATTTTGGTAGCTTATAAAAATCAAGTTACACTACATTATTTTTTGCTTGATCCTTTACAATTATGTTATACCTAATGCAATATTTTTCTTTGTTCCAGGTTACTTTTGGCACATAACGGATTTCCACTATGACCCCCTCTACACATCACAGGGCGACACTAGAAGACGTAGGTATAAAATGTTAACTATTTCTAAGTTACTCAAGTTACCAACTTGTGTAGGTGCCATGTTACTTTCAGTTAACTTTTACTGCGTAGAAACGCACTAGTTAGCGTACAAGGTATAGGTAAGGCTTAGAAAAATATTAATTACGTAATACTATGTAATGACGTCAATCAACGGTACTAAACGGTAACGCCGCGGTAATGTATAGACTAATCTACTTTATTACTATTACTAGCAATACACAAAGTTATGTACCCCACTGTGACCAATTGGTTACGGTTGACTCACGCGGCTTAAATCACTATGTTTACTGCTAAATAATGGCTAATATCGTCTGTGGGCTGTTTCACTATATGGACTGACGGATATTCTCTTTAATTGGACCAAAAAAATCAAAAAATTAAAGGTAGCACCGAAAAATTCTGAAAAATGTCGAAAGTGACGTAAAGTGCGCATCAATGTCAAACTGGGGGGCTAAAATATCGAATCGAAATTGCATCATGACCCGATTTCGGTGCCTTTACCGGTTGTGATAATTTTTTTGGAAAATTATAATTTTGTTTCTACTCCAAGAAAGTATGACTGCGACATCCAAGTTGATTACAAGAAAAATGTTTGACAGAGATTGGTAGAGTACATTGTCGGGGGTGAGCCTAACGTGGGTACCTACTCCGGAAACAAACACCGGAATGTTTTCCATTTGAATTCCCAATTTTGGTTTGCTTGTGCCAGTATGGCGATCGTAATTTGTATGCAAAACATCGGTTTAATTAGCGCTCCCAATCGCAGTACCTATAAATAGAAGAATTGTGTACGCTTTTGCCTGATTGAATTTTTATTCGACGATGAATGGATAGCGGGTTAATTGATGTATCGTTCCTTTTAAAATAATGTGTATTAACAATGTACATTGCAGGTGTATGTTATATGGGTCCAATGTATATTACTATGTATATTGTATATTTTAGGTGTATATTATATGGGTTGACCCGTACGCAAAATACGTGCTTTGACATTGAGTTGCGGATACCAGCCCGTATTACTTTATTTACTGCAGCTGCCATTTGCCATGCCACCAACGCAATAGAAGTCAAAATCGGTTGAACGGACTGTAAAAAAGGTTTATTTAAATGTCTAATCTTATTTCAAATGAAGCAGATATAATAGAGCAATGGTGGCCCAGTGGTATCGGCCCCGACTTACGAGTTGTAGGTCGAAACCAAGTAGGCGCTTTACTTTGTGTAAATAATTTCATCACCACTGCTCTCAAAACGGTGAAGGAAAACATTGTGAGGAAACCGGCATGTCTTAGAACCAAAAATTCGAAGACATGTGACATCTACCAACCCGCACTGGGTCCACGTGGTGGATTACGGCCCACTCCCTCTCACAGAGAGGAGGTCTGTGTCCCAGCAGTGGGAACATTAATAGGCTGATTATGTATGTACCTATGTATGATGTAATATTGGTGCCAGCCTTAGCAACAGTTACCAACGGGTAACTGGTTGTCTGAGTAGCTCGGTAACAGGATATCACTTACCAAGGGTTTTCGTGTTGCCCAGTGACTGGGTTATGGAAGTAAGATAGGCAGTCACTCCAAGTATAATACTGGAATTCAGCTGGATCCAGATAGACTGGAAGCTGATCCCAACATAGTTGGGAAAAGGCTAGGCAGATTGATTGATGTTATGTGGGTACCTACCTACTTACTTGCGATATATAAATAAATAAGTAGCGTAGACTACTTAGTTTTAAGTTAACGACAACTGCACTGCGTCAGTCCAAGTTATGAGCTTGTAAGTATCAGTTGTGTTCTTCATCTACTACCCCCTTCGGTTATAAAAGTGTATGAGGTGCATAAGGTTAGCCGACGTTCGCACGGACGTAATAAAATCGCGGCGATTTTTACTCCCGTATTGCTTTTTCGACGCTCTGCTTAGCGCCCAGAGTTGAATATCCAACGGTGTATTTTATTGACGCGCTGAATGCGGTCTGTTGGATATTCAAGTCTCGGCGCTAAGCAGGGCGTCGAAAATCCAATACGCGAAAAAAAATCGTCGCGATTTTATTATGTCCGTCCGAACGTCGGCTTAGTATTATTGTGGAACGCTCCTCATACCATTAATTTAAATGTTGGAATAATAACGTAAATTCAAACGATTTTTGAAGCGAACATACTATAAATATAACATTTTGGTTTAAATTGCGATAAGGGGTCTTTGAAACGATCAATTGCAATCAATTTGTATTGTAGTTATATTGTCAATTGCTTCACTTGCATTTGGTAGACGATCAATTTGTGCAACAATGTGTATCAATCACGTAAAAATTGACAAGTGTAATTGATCGTTTCGGGAACCCTTAAGGCTCGTGCAACCAGCGCGATGCGACGGCGCGACGCGACACGAACAATACAATTTCTAAGAAAACTTCATTGCACGAAGTTTATTTTAAAACTTAATCAGTATCACCAGGATAATGATTAAGTTTTAAAATATTATTATTGTGAAACGAGTATTTTCAATTTTAGAATTGTTCGTATTTACGTATGTTTACGTCGAGCGTTCGTGCTAGGGCCAAGATCAGTCGTGAGTGTCGTGACGGACATGTACGTTAAGCAAACTACCGATGCCTACTGATCTATGTTTCATCCAAGTTGGTCGCAGTTACTGTTTTTAGGAGACTAAAAAGGTTATTAAGATCATTTGAGGCTCACAAAAAGAGGCACATTTATTATATTAGAGTGTCAATTCATATTTTTAGGAATCCAATGGAATAATTTTGAGTTTGTTTAATCGTAAAGGCTTTTGCAGACCAGCACGACTAGTCGCGCGACGCGACACGAACAATACAATTTCTAAGAAAACTTCACGGTATAACAATAACCGGTGTGGTCGCGCTGGTCTGCACAAAGCATAAGAGAAAAGAAAGTCCGGTAAAACCCCACCGTGTACAAATGTACACGGCAAACTCGCTTGTCAATTAGAAGTAAAATGATTAACAAAATGGTATGGTAACACCAAAAAAATCTGAAGTGACGTAAAGCAAGCGTCAATGTCAAACCGCGGGGCTTGAACATTTCATATTTCAAAGGGCAGACCGGCTAACCATTTTCTGTTGCAGATTGTCGCCGAGCAGACGAACGAGGCAGTTCGGGCCACCACCGTGCGCTCGGCCGCTTCGGAGACTACTCCTGCGACAGTTCGCTGGAGCTGATCGAGTCAGCCGCGCGGTACATGCGCACGCGGCATTCAGAAAACGTCGAGTTCGTGTTGTGGACTGGGTGAGTTTTATGCCTGAACTTCTGAATGCATAATATTAAAAGAGGTATAGTTGTTTCTATGTTTGTAAAAGGTTTTACGTCAGTACTTAAAAGGTTAGGTTAGGTTAATTTGTGAATGAAAGTTACCCTATTCTCGAGTGTCATAGGATACCTATTTTGCATGCCAGAAAAATGCAGTTTCTTAGCTTAGTTTCTTTCTAGTGACCTACATAACAGGAGCATACCTGCAGCCCGGACGGAGCGCGGTCGCGCACGGACCTTTTTTTTTTTTGACTAGGGCATCTCGCAGGTTACCACTAAGGTACTCGCTGCTTAACCGGACTTTCCTGTGGCTGCCTTAAGCTCCTAAAAGAACTCAAAGCCTCCAGCCAGGGGCGCCGCGGACCACGACACCGTGGTATTTACGTGCGCGCGCGCGCCGCCCGCATCTTAGCACAGATCTTAGCGCCGATAACATGCAGCGCTTGGAGTTGATTATCGCGCTACACACGACGAATGCCAAGAGCGATCGTTTAGCGCTATACTGTGATTGGTCTATTTTAATATTGTAGAAGGCAGAGGTAGTACCACTAAGCTATAGTATGTTTTGTAGTATATAAGGAATAACATTTTTAATAAAATCATAATTGAGTTTTTAACCGACTTCCAAAAAGGAGGAGGTTCTATGTTCGACTTTATGTATGTTTTCTTTTTTTTTTTTTTATGTATGTTCACCGATATCTCCGCCAATTGTGGACCGATTTTGAAAATTATTTTTTTGTTTGAAAGGGTAAGCTCCCGAGGTGGTCCCATATAAATTTTATTGACTTTGCTTAGATAGTTTTTGAGTAAGCTTCAATAATACATATTTTTCCCACTTAGTTTATATGGACGATATGATGATAACTTCCTGTCACTGTTATTTATTGCAGGTAGTGGTATTGGATATTGTGTGGGGTAGGTACCACAACTAAAAAGTGAAAAATAAAAACTTTTTACAAAAAAAATTAAAACCGACTTCCAAAAAAAACCACTACAAAGTGAAAAATAACTTTAATTTCGGAAGTCGGTGGCAAAAAACGAAAATTAAAAAACAAAGACACCGACTTTCGAAATTAAAGTTATTTTTCACTTTGTAGTGGTTTTTTTTGGAAGTCGGTTTTAATTTTTTTTGTAAAAAGTTTTTATTAGTTCGACAGTCAAGAGGTTAAACTCTAAAGAGTTTAACTAAATCTAAACTAAATCCTAACTAATATTATAAATGTGAAAGTGAATTTGTTTGTTTGTTACGTTTTCACACAGAAACGGCTGAACGGATTTGGATGAAATTTGGCACATCAGTAGACCATGATCGTAATAAAAAGTATACTTTGTGTAACACAACACAAACACACAAAGTGGACAAAGAAAGTTTTGTGGACAAAGAAAGTTTTGTAGACAAAGGATACTTTTTATTACGATCATGGACATAAGATATCGAGACTTATGCGGGTAAAACTGCGGGGTGTTAAGTTTAATATAAAATATCTATGGACATTAAAATTAATAAGCGTTGAAAATCTATCCACCTACCACCCATGCGCTACCTTGAATAATCTCGATCGATAGCATCGACATAAGTATCTATGTATAAATAAACCAGCCAAGTGTGTGTCGGACCACGTATAATGAAGTGTTCCGTGATTGGGATGAACATAACATTGTAGTTGACAAAACATGTTCTCGCATATTTCAATATACGTCACGGACGGTCAATAATAATTGTCCAACTGCACGGATGGATGGACAATGAAGTGGTCCTATTAGGATTGAGTGTTTACCTTTAAACTACGGAACCCTAAAACAAATTTAGTAAAAACGCCATGCATTATCAGGGTGTTTTTTGTTTTGTTTTAACAGTAAACTAACTGTTTAGTTGTTATAACAAAACAGAAAAAAAACCTTCGTATATAAAAGAATAATCTCTTTCAGCGACATCATAGCAGCCCGGTACACAGGCAACGAAGATGACAAGATCCAAGCCATCAGGAACATGACAGATCTTCTGAGCAGAACGTTTAGTTCACACTTCGTTTTCCCAGTTCTGGGTCACTTGGACCCGGCGCCGTCCGAAAGCCTCACCAATTTGTGGATGCACTGGCTTCCACTGGAAGCGTTACAGACTTTCAAAATTGGTATGTATTTTTATTTTATTATTTACTTACTCCTATTTCATAACCACTAGCTGATCTCTCATGCACTTCGGGAAAGTAATAATGTGACTTTATTTTGAAATTCACTGAAATCGATGAAAAACTACATTGAGGAAACCTAGAAAATAAAATACATGTCATCATGACTCAATTCAGAGCTTCTTCTAGTTTACGTCATTTCTACCATTGACCTGACTCGTTTAACCACGATATCTCAATTATAGAGGTTAGTGTAGACACCAATTTCAAACACCATAAAAATAATAATATTGTTACATCTAAAAACTACATTATAACAAAATCATACCAAGGTAAAATCCTATTAAATCCAGCGCTCCCAGGAAACTAGGTTTTAATAAAGCCCCCGAGATACGATCTTGTTATAATCCTTCAAAATAATACGCTTTGCAATAAGCCAGGCAGCTCCGTAAGAACATAATGCCTTATACTAGATGCGTCAGCTTCGCAAGCACTGCCCATATTCAAATACCGTGATAGATACTACATATTTATTAGTTTTGATGTTTTTGTTGCTATTGCGATTTTCGTCATTTTGCTCTGAACTGATCTTTCCGGGCACCGGAAAAATAAAAATGACCGTAGAAGTTCATGTGAATTAAACAATTACAACTATTTACAAACGCCAAGCACATCAACCTACTCCAATCTGTCAAATTCTCCCAAACAACATTGAACCTTATTTTTTAGCGATAATGTTGAAAATCTATTAAATAAATTTGACAGATTGTAGTACCTTGATGTGCTGGCGTCTGTATCTACTTACTCAACAGCGCTCTGTACATACAGGAAACTAGGTTTAACCGGTCACGTAAAGATACACAAAGGTCACAAGATTATAAATCTTCAGTTCCGTAAGAACATAATGCCTTATATTTACTAGATACTTCAGCTTCGCAAGCACTGCACATTTTCAAAGATGGTGATAGATTTTTAAAAAACTTTTACGTTTGAGATTGCGTACATTACTCTCAATTTTGCTTTGAACTTATCACCCCAGGCCACGTTGTTCCACTGTTTCTCATCTATATAAATACCAAAAAAGATAATAGTAGAAGTCCATCTGAATCGCTACTGAAGTCACCTTTTGGACGAAGGTAATCTAGTTAACTAAACGAAAGTTGTATCATCGATTCGAAAAGAAGAAGTAAACAATAATCATAACGTACTCTTACTCACTGCACACTTACTCAACGCAGGTTAAATATCTACCTATATATTATATAATATAGCGCTCTTGGTACAGGAAATTAGATATTAACCGTTCAAAATAATACGCTCTGCAATCAGCCAGGCAGCTCCACAAGAACATAATGCCTTATTCTGCATGCAACGGCTTCGCAAGCACTGCAGACTTTTAAATATGGTGATTGTTTTGATGTCTTAAGTCTGGAACGCCTAACTTTTCTGCCATCAGTTCTAAGTTACTGCCTGAGTCCGCTTTATAAAAGTTTAAAGTTCCCAGGAGTCGACGGCAAATAAGAAACAGGAAGTTTGCCGAACGAAACTGCGTATTGGGCGTTTTTGTAGTTCGCTTTTTGCGTTATTCTTGGTTGATGCTTGGATTGTGAGTTGATCTATATTCAATGGTGCTTGATAGGAACGTATGAGTTTAGGGGTACAAATAGAGTGGTTGATCTCAATTCTTGAAAAAAATATTGATTAGGAAGATGATATAAGAATTGTGTTTGATTTTTTTTACATATGGTTGAGCTTTTTTTTATGGAGCAAAAGAAACTAACTTTCCTATTGGATGAATAAGCCTTAAACCTAACTGCTTTGATAACAATGATGACAAATAGGTACTTACTGTAATTTTCTTCATCTGAAAAATCAAGTGTTCTAGCATTTTCTACACTATATTATAATTATAATAATATTATAAAGAGACAAGATTTGTACTTTTGTTTTAATTGAATAAACTCAAAAACTAAGGGAACGATTAAAAAAAAAAACACCAGTAGTATGGTATATTATCATCACTAAGGCACATAGGCTATAATTTATAAAAATAACACGCGGGCGAAGCCGCTGGCGGAAGCTAGTATTTCATATCCAGCTTGACAGCCCAACAAAACTCTCAAGGATCTCATTACCATTTTACCTCATCTAATTGTATTCTAATGACCTACCCATCTTCTAAAAAAAAACAGGTGGCTACTACACGATAGAGCAGAAACAGAGCAAGCTTCGGATAGTGGCGCTCAACACAAACCTGTTCAGCATTCGGGATTCAAACAGCGCGCAGGCGAGGAAACAGTGGGAGTGGCTCGATGCTGTGCTGGATAAGGCCACTACTAATAAGGAGATGGTAAGTAATGGACATATTATCTAATCTTCTTTGCGTGTCGATGGCAATCTTCGGATACCTACGTGTTTGGCGCCATCACTAGCGTCCATCAGTTCCTGTAACGTGCAGCTGACAGGACACGCAGGACACGACAAACGGAATATCCGTCCAACCCCACCGTGTCCATCGGGCTACGCCGTGACGCGTTTAAGTGTCCCATCTTTGGGGAACAGCACCATATTTACACTCCAATGCGGAGTCGTCTATGAATCTTCACCTGAACAGATAGAGGTTTATACAGAGTATGAAGCTACTGTTTTCTATAAGAGCGGTGGTCGTCATATTATGACGGCCGTCATAAAACTCTGTCATCTTCACGACAAGCTGTCAGAAAACTTTCTGTATTTGGACAACGGTAATTGTGTGACCGTTTACCGCTTTCTTAGGAAGCCAAAGCTTAAGCGGAGCTGAGTGGAGGCCTGCAGGAATCAACCAATCACAATGGTTGAAATCCTCATCGCGTCTCTCGTCTCGTCTGTGCTTGGACGATACCTACACGTCTCCGCTCAGCTCCACTCGTCTCCGCTTCAGTGGAAAAGCACCTAAACATTGATGCGCAACCTGTTACCATGAACGTATTACCGTGTATTATTAAAAAAAAATCAAGTGTTTCTGACATCAAGAAAGATTGACGGTCTTGGATTGAAACGAAACTTAATCATGCTGACTCATCTTAATCCCCTATTGATTAGGTTCCATTGGTCTATTATTATTGCTGTTCTAAACTGTATTTTGCATTGTAAGAAACTTCAAACATAATTTCAATTAAATACACACAGGTGTGAAAATTATAATCCGCTAGGTATAGGACTCGTAACTAAATAATAACAGCCACACAGGTCGGTACGCTTGCCGAGGTTGGTCTGTGGATGAGTGACCATTCATTACATAAATGACCCGGCTCCCGTGCCTCAGAAAGCACGTTAAGCCGTTGGTCCCGGCTATCATATTTTGTAGTCAGGTATTCAGAAGCCCGAAAGTCTGACAAACATTTTTACGAAGCGATATTGTATTACCTAGTAACTGGACTGTTAAGGTCAGATAGGCAGTCTGACAACCAATTACCAAATGGTAACTGGTTGTCATACTGGCTGAGTAACACGATACCTCTTACCTAGGGGTATAATGGGTATAGGCAGTCGCTCCATATAAAATACTGGTATTCAGCTGCATCCGGTTAGACTGGAAGCCAACCCCAACTTAGTTGGGAAAAGGTTAGGTGGATGATAAGATACGTGAAAAATATAATGACTTAATTATACCTACACTACTAAAAACTACGTTTAAAACTCCACATAGCTAGTTTAGGAGGTTTCAATAGCAATTTATTTGTTAAAAATAAACCCCAACTAAAAGAGCTTGCTTTCAAAATTTACTACAAAGTGTGTTGCTAAAGTAAAGCAAAGTAAAAAATAAAAATCCTGAAATTTTGTCCAAACAATTTCAGTTCGGAACACAGTGCTATTGTAAAACATACCGGTTTACGTTGAACAAACAAAATATGCTAAGTATGTAAAATTTGCACAGTGGATTTGTTTACACATCGTTTTGTAAATAGCCATGATATTATTTTTGTTTTTATCAATGGGTGCTGTAAACACAATAATTTGTGCTTGATTCATGTTTAACTTTTATTTAGTTTAACGAATAGTAAAGTTGCTAAAGTCATGTTTGATTCGCTGGATTGTTATTCAATTACTGATAATTGAATTGCGCTCTACATTTATGTAGAACTATTTTGTGTAAATATTTTACAGAGATAATAAATAGATTAAAAAATACTTCAATATCATAATGTAAATAAACTTTATTAAAAACTTAAACAAACAAAATCATAACTGTTAACATTTATGAGGAACTTAATATCAGAATTCTTGAGAATTTTGAGAAATATCAATATTTTTTTGGCATCAAACCTAAGTCTTCTTTTTTTACTCGCTCATTATCCTCCACTCGGTCTTTATAATTTTTACAACAGTCAGGACATTCAAGATCCTGATATTGAGGAGAAATCCACTTGTTATAGGTGTGACATTTTTTCTGGTGAACTAATGCGAAGGTTCCGACAAAAATGTCACGCGAATGTTCGCGCGTTCATTGTAGAAATTTAGGTTTGACGCGAAATTTCTCACACGTGCGGTCGCGTGCGTCACTGCAAGGACACTAATCATAATCAGCCTATTAATGTTCCCACTGCTGGGACACAGGCCTCCTCCGTGTGAGAGGGAGTGGGCTGTAATCAACCACGCCGCCACGCGGGCCCAGTGCGGGTTGTTAGATGTCACATGTCTTCGAATGTTTTATTCTAAGACAAGCCGGTTTCCTCGCGATGTTTTCTTTCACGGTTTTGAGAGCAGTAGTGATGAAATTATTAACACAAAGTAAAGCGCCTCCTTGGGTACCACTGGGCCACCACGGTTCTCAAGGACACTAATAGTGATCACTAATTAGTGATTGGAATTTAGGAATACTATGAGTGTGTGCGTTAGTTACCCGCAATACATGTTAATATTCCACGAAGCGTGTTCTACAATAATAGAACTCGCAACTAATGGAGTGTTAAATCAAATAGATGACGGCTAATTGCTGGGCAAGGCAAATCAGGTAACCAAAAATGTGTTAATTTTGATACGGAAGCCTGCCGAATTGTAGCTTTGCTGTGCTGGCCCTAGGGGAGATACAGAGAGCATTTTTTTGTACTTACTAAAAAAACCTACGATCACAAATCCACCAGCTAAGCGTTGTGATTATCGTAGAACCACTTATCCATTATAGCGATGTAAAACGCCATTCTTATCCAACCCTTGACATTAAAAAGTCCGATTTGACGCATACAAATTACAAACAGTAGGTACTTTGTAAACTTCCTTCATAAATATGCGCACTTCAGCCGGCTCCGTTTCAAAACACGGCTTTAACAAGGAGTGGTGGAACTACATAGTGGTACTACGGTACCGGAACTGTAGGAAATCCGGCTCGGTCCGGTACGGCCGGCCGTCGGTCCGTAATAAATTACAGATTAGAAAATCGTTAATCTAATCGCTTCGCCTAAAATTGCTGTTTGGCTTTTTTAACAATTGTTTGTTGAATCGAATTGAGGGGTAGGTATGCTATGATTTTGTTTTGGTATGTTTAAAAAAGGCAAAATATTAAGGATTTTTGTGTGATTTATGAATAGATATTTAATATATTTAGAATTATATAGCTGAATATCTTCTCATCCACTGATGTACGAACGACTAGTACTGATAATACATTAATCTAAATAAAGTCGCCATTTTAAAAGCAAAAACCTAACCTAACTTAACCAAAAATCTTTCAAAATACTCCAAACAATCTATCTGCCTAGCCTTTTCCCAACTATGTTAGGGTCCGCTTCCAGTCTAACCGGATGCAGCTGAATACCGATATTTTACATGGAGCGACTGCCTATCTGACCTCCACAACCCAGTACGATACCCCTTGGTAACACTGGTGTCAGACTTTCGGGCTTCTGACGAATCGTAACGACTGCCAAAGATCCACGAATGCCAGCCGGGACCAACGGCTTAATGAGTTTCCGAGGCACGGAGGAGTCTCGGTATGTAAAGATGGTCACTCAATCATGGACCAACCCCGGCAAGCGTAGCTTAACCTGATGGATCGACCCGTGCGGCTGTTATTACTTAGCCATGAGCTCCTCCAAAATACTCCACACAATATACCTATAGGTCTATAATGAAGCCTACTACAGTACATTCAAAACAACTGATAATATGAATTTCTCGTCCACGATTATGAATCATTGTTGGGCGGTTGTAATTCCCCGTCGTAAATAGCGTGTGCCATTGTGTGGTGGGCAACAGTGAATCAACTTGAACATAATTTTCTATGATTTGGTTGTCACCAAATCATAGAAATATAACATACCATTCATAAAATAGGTACGATATAGTTGATTCTGATAATGTTCTTGGTTCGTCGGCTATATTTTTAATCAACACAGCCTATCGCTCCACTGTTGGACATAGGCCTCTCCCAGACTGCGCTACAACACCTGCCTGTCCTCCGCCTTCCGCATCCAGTCCGTCCCAGCCACCTTTTAAGGTCGTCGGAGCATCTAGCTGGGAGCGTTTCACACTACGCTCGCCAGGACTAGTCTGCTCCACCGGAAATCAGACCTTAGAGAAACATGGCCAGCCCACTGCTACTTTAGCTTGCGTATTCTGCAAGCTACGTCGGTAACTCCTGTTCTTTTCCGGATAATTTTATTTTTTATTTTATCCTTCCAAGAAACTCCGAGCATAGCCCGCTCCATAGTGCGCTGAGCGACCTTAAATTTGTGGACCAACCCGACTGTCACTGTCCACGCTTCGGCACCGTATGTCATAACGGGCAGGACCCACTGGTTGATGACCTTAGTTTTCAATCATATGGGCTATGCTTTACACAAATGCTATCAAGGTTTGTAAAGGCTTTGCATATTTCACGGATTCTCTCAAACTCTATGACAACAGCATTTACCTACTCATCTAGTTTTTTAAATATGATTGACGTGTAAAATAGTTTACTTCCTATTACCTATCATACTGTGACTTACGCAAAACAACGTCACATAATTTGGTGAAAAAAACACTTTGGAAATAAAGAACCACGCTACTATCGTATTATTCTCGTATTATTTTGATTCATAAATACATTATTTCTGCAGCCAAAGCATCAATCTTTGTCGCGTGATTATAGTCAGGAATGTTCCCTTTTTGTATAAATCACACAACTCCGCTAATATATTCTGACTACGAAAGGTGACGGAATAATTTTGATGGTGAGAAATGTTTGAGGTTAATCGAAAAAGTGAAGTGTGATTACGACTATAAGGTGGTTGACGAATTTCTTATTTGGGAAATAATATGGTGACAAAAAGAACAAGTGAAGTAATAAAACAGTCAGCAGACACACGTACATGTGTTCAAATAGATGTAATTTAATGACTGGTTTAAAACGATCCAGTATTTCAATCCAGCGCTGGAATCCAGTGATACTGGATCGTTATTAAATTAATGTAAATACTTTTCGATCCAGCATCTACGCCCGAATCAGAATAGAGCAGCCGCTAATTTCAATCCTGATGCTCATACTGGATTCAAACGCTGCGCTGGATTGAATACTATTTTTTTCCTTTAATAAAGTATGACAGTTGATGATACTTTATTCTCATTAGAATCTAGGTTTTTAGCATTAAACTGCTAAGTGTCCATAAAATTTAGAACTCGTCCAATAGCGTCTTGCTTTAACACTATAAATTATGATAAAGGGAAGACACTTAATTCACGTGTTCTTTATCAGTCACCACTTGCACTGCAGTTTAAGTTCACTCGCACTCAACTCACTCAAAAGGTTCTTCCCTTTTTAGTCTTTACACTAAATCAGTGATATCAAGGATTTGGATCGCCTCGACATTCGGATTGAATAAGTACTGGATCAATGTTGCTCATACAAAAGCTATCATAAAAGAAAGAAAGAAGGAAAGAAAGAAAGAAAGAATGAAAGAAAGAAAATAAATTTATTTGACTCAGGCTAAGGCACACAATATTCACACAAAAACAAAAAACAGAAAAATAAAAATAAAAAATAACAATAGTACCGTGTGCCTCACGGCTGCGCCATAGGCGAAACGATTTCTTTTTGTATGATAAACCAGGCATCTACAAATGCGTATAAGCTTTAATACTTTCAATCACATAGCTACCTACTTAAATTTTATTCCACGCCAATTCGCTCATCCTTTTCAACAAAATTATCAATAAAACGCCAATACCACTCATTAAACGGCACAACCTTATCACCATCCATTTTAATGACGTCATAAAAGATAAAAAGGCTTTACCAAACACATTTCAGACTCAAAGATACGGGTGTTCTGACTTCTGATATATGTCAGAAGTCAGATCGTGTCGGAAAATTCAATTTATTCCACGCATACTGTCAATACATTCTGAGCCGGGGATTTAAAGTCAATTTTATATATAAAAATGTGTCTATAGTCCCTTTGTTCACACTACCCTTTTTGGTAGAAAGCCTCCCTTGAAAGGCATAGTCAATAGTTGGGTTTAAGGGCTGAGTAAACGGAGGCTGTATGGCGTAGTTAAAGTTGAATAGAGCGTTTCTGCGATTTGAATGGATTACCATTTTGTTAGGGAAATAATTTTAAAGTCGAAGAAAGTTTTGTCGCTGATTATAGGCGTACAATGAACTGTGAAAAGGGATATTTTCATAATGACACATGACTATGGTTTGGTGAGTGGGATAGTGTAATCTGTTCACTTGAGCTTGACGTAATAGGCATTATTACATTTTTTTTTGTGCGTCAGTTGGAATATTAAAAAATATTGAACACATATTTTTTATTTTTTTACGTAATTAAAAGATTTGGTACGGCAATACATTGAGTTTAAATGTGGCATGACGTCTCTCCTCGGTAGATTTTATACTGACTTGTGACGTAGCAAGCCCCAACTCCCCAACTTTAATTCGTTTTATCTAAAGAATTTTTTATTATTAAGATAATGCAAAAAATACGTGTTTAAACCATTTTTTATTAATATGATAAAGCAAACAATATGTCTAATATTTTTTTATTATCTGACTGACGGACTAAATAGTTGTTTCTTTCCCAGTCAACATCCTTATTCTATGGCCGCTTTTTAAGACAATTAAGCTTTGTGCAGCGACTTTGTGCAGCGACGTGACACCGGTTATTGTTAAACCGTGGAGTTTTCTTAGAAATTGTATTGTTCGTGTCGCGTCGCGCGACAAGTCGCGCTGGTCTGCAAAAGCCTTTATTGTCTACTAGTCTTATAGAGCGTGTATCGTCAAGTGCACATTTTGCGAACTGCACATTCTGCGTCAAACCCTTAGAAAAGGGTTATCATATTAAGGGGGTGTGGTAAAGGACAACTTTCTCCATGGGATTAACATAGCAACCGCAAAAAAAAACTGCTGTCCTGTTAATTTAGGTCGTGTAGATATCGAAGTTTTGTATGAAACAGCAGATTATTTATATTACACGCTGTATAAGGTAAAGTGTGGCCTGCTACATGCCAGCCAGCTTTGCTGAACACACAAAACATTGAAAAGTAAAAGATAATATCATCATCATTCTCCTGCCCTTATCCCAATTTATTTGGGGTCGGCGCAACATGTCCCTTTTTTCCATACTTCTCTATTAGTCGTCATCTCGGTAGTCAACCCCTGTCTAGCCATATTATCTTTCACACAGTCCATCCTTCGTTTCTTTGGTCTTCCCCTACTCTTACAGCCATCGACATTCATACTCGAAACTTTCCTCACGACGTTTTCCTTATTCCTCCGCATCACATGCCCATACCATGACAAGATAATATCAATGATAAGATTATCATAACTACAGTTACAAAAGTTACAAAACAAAGACCTTTTTATCAAGAGCGAGAACTTGCTATTACCTTAATATTCCTAACAAGAAAAATACGAGACCAATGCACTGCAATCTCTATTTTATTCTCTTGTATGAAAACAACTCGATCCTGTCAACTTCACTAGCAGTGTTTTCATTATTGAAGTATTCTTTTGAAGCTGTGTCCTATCAATTCGTCTTGGTCTATTTGTTCTATTAATATACAAATATTACGTGGAATCCTTTCTTTCTTTTTTTGAGCACGTAGAATTGTTCTCACAGAAAATCCTCCAATACGATAGATATCTAGATAGCAGCTCAAGCAAATAAATAACGGGAATTCGCGGTGTAAAACTAAATATCACAAAATCCGTATAAGAAATTATACAGCAAATTGTTTCATAAAAAGTCATTGCTGAAACGCTGTGCTATTTATTACGAATTAATTTAGGAAACAAAATGGAAAACATCAAACATTTAATTATAACAGCTTAGTCTTAATCGGGTGCTTTATTGCCAGCTCTAAATGATCCTTGGACAGTTCCAGGGTTAATGGCTGAAGACTCAACTTCCATACCAAGTGTATTTTATTTCCACTAACGATTTTAATAACCACTAACATTTTATCATTCATCACCTTGCCGGCACAAATTAAAGTCTCCAGAGCGAAATTACGATCTTAAAATATACTACTCCATTTAATCAACGGTTTTCCAACCAAATATTTTGCAACTAAAATATCCTGCAATGTACACAAAATCTTTATAAAGACTCCCCGTCCTCAGTTTTGCAATTCCGCCTCTTGGAAGGTGCACAAGATTTTCAAAGTGTCAGTAGAAGATAAAATTTTATGCTTGCATATAAATTCGGCTCTAATAGAAAAATTTACGTCACAGAACTTTATGCAATAGAAGCTTCGTGCAACACTTCAATGTCTCAATAAGACTTACATGTTTCCATTTCGATTTTATGGAAATGTGTAAACATTTTTGTTGCCCAGGAAATGCTACTTCTTTGTAAAGAAGTGAGCAAGGTTGGAAGAAAAATAGTTAAAGCCAATAGTTGTGTGTAAAATGTGCAGCGAAAAGGATGAAGCGTAATTAGAATAAATAATAAATAAATAATCATTTATTTCAGATTCATCCTACGATTACATCCATATAATTAATAATTGATTGACATAATAATTTAATTAAATAATATATAATAATAACAGTAATTTTATTTTATAATATATAAGTAATGAAAAAATAATAATTAATAAGCGTTTGTTTGTTACATCAGGTTGCAGTAAAGTTTACTTCTGCCAAACTTCAAAGCAGTTTGTTGGCAGATGTAGCTCCCATATACAATTTCATATATTTTTTATTTTGAGCCAGCATCGGAGAGTCCGCCAGCGCGCGCAGGATGGTGTTGACTTAGTCGCGCGTGCGGCGCATGATAGAAGCGCACCGTTTGTGTATGATGGACTTTAGGCCCTATACCTTTGTTAAGCAAGTGATTACTACCAATATACCTACCTACCGTCATACAACACCTAGATGTTGTATAATATTCTGATAAAGTATCTGATTAAAATGTAAACAAATACATCAAAAAATGTACTCGAGGATGTGATTTTTTGTCCCACTTACCTACAAATTGATTGCTTTGATTTGATTACTTGAATACTTAAGTCCGTAATTCTAATTTTAATCACCTTATAGATGTCTTTCATATTGTTGATACAATTGAGGTTATAACCACAATTTTCGTCGTCAATTACAATAATTTTATGCTATTCAAACAATAATTGTTTGAAAAAAATGGGAACATAATAAAGTTGATACCTCAATTGCGTAACACACTATCAATCTGAATGATTTTGAATGATATTGCTAATTCATTGATTCATATTTATGTACGAAAAATTTGTTTACTCGACATCGTACCTAAATAACGCAATGCATGTGGTTGAACTGTCAAAATGAAACCCATTGGTACTGATACTGCGTTACGCAATTACCACGCTGAACAGGGTTTGTTTACATTAATTTGTATTAGATACTTTGGAAACAGATCATAGGCCTGATTTGTATATAATAATATCCTGCATTACGTCGCGATAAAAAATTACGAATAGCATTTTTTTTAATCCACTATTTCTATTCAACAGGTCTACATCGTAGGCCACGCGGCCCCAGGGTCAGACTCACGACATCCCTACGACATGTCTGCAGACGCCAACGCGAAGTACCTGCGCATGGTCAGACGACACGCCAAGATTATTGCAGGACAATTCTTTGGACACCTACATGCTGACACGTTTCGGGTTATCTATGATAATGGTGAGTAAAGAGTAACTACAAAGATTTAAGCTAAATGTTTTCCTGACTACGGCGAAACAAAACGGAGGGTTATAATAATTTTGACCGGTATGTACGTATGTATGTTCATCTGTTCCCTCGTATTTTCTAAACTCCTCATCAAAATTTGACAAATGAGGTATCATTCGAAGCGTCTTGATCGTCCGCTTGTTATAGGCTATGTGACGTCACATTCAATATGGCGCCCTCTAGAGGACATAAAGCAAAGTGTAAAAAATACAAAAATACCCGGCCTTTTTAACCGACTTCCAAAAGGAGGAGGTTCTCAATTCGTCTGTATGTTTTTTTTTTTTTTTTTTTTTTGTATGTTTGTTACGCGATATCTCCGACAATTGTGGACCGATTTTGAAAATTGTTTTTTTGTTTGAAAGGGTATGCTCCCGAGGTGGTCCCATATAAATTTTATTAACTTTAATTGGATAGTTTTTGAGTTAGCTTCAATAATACGTATTTTTCCCACTTAGTTTATATGGATGATATAATGATACTTTCAATCACTGTTATTTACATAGCAGGTTAGTGGTATTCGAATTTGTATGGGATAGGTACCACAACTAAAAAGTGTAAAATAAAAACTTTTTACAAAAAAAAAAGAACAACCGACTTCCAAAAAAGACACTACAAAGTCAAAAATAACTTTAATTTCGGAAGTCGGTGGCAAAAAACGAAAGTTCAAAACCAAATGCACCGACTTCCGAAATTAAAGTTATTTTTGACTTTGTAGTGTCTTTTTTGGAAGTCGGTTGTTCTTTTTTTTTTGTAAAAAGTTTTTTTATTTGTTGATGTTTCGTTGATTTTATATTGTTTTATCAGTAGGTGGTGACCGTTATTATTAAGACACATCGAGATTTATTTTCGACTGCCTTTTTGGTGTAGTGATTGCAATCACTACAAGAGCTGACCATGAGATCTTGGATTCGATTTTCAGGTCCGGGCAAAGTGTTATTGGGTCATTCTATCTGGAATTTCTCAGTAGCAGCCTGGAGCCTGGATATGAGCCCGGTTGATGGCAATAGGCTCACCCCCTATTACATGGGACTTAAACATAACTGGCGAAATATGAGTGTACTATAGGTACACCTCTGCCTAACCCTTTGGGGAATACAGTCTTGATGTTATGTTATGTGCAATAGCAGAAAGATATTAACAGTTTTGTGTGGTAATGAATGAAGGTGGTCTTAATATTAACATTATTTTCGTACTTGCTACTGCTAATAGAATACGGGGAATATTACGCACTTTAAAATGTTTAGCTTTAAAATTAATTGAATGCACTATTATAGAAAGATAAAACTCATAACATCATTCAAAGTCATTTATTCAAACTAGGCTGAGAATCAGCACTTTACGCTGGATGACCCGCACCTGATCCGACAGTCGTTGTGCCGAAACGTTGACAGCTGGTGTGCCGAAACGTTGACAGCTGGGACATTATTAATATTATTATAAAAAAATCATTTTTTTTCTCTTTACAATATTAAGTTTAAATTAAAGCCCGCTTGTGCCTCTAAGGCCCATAATACAGAACCTCACTCAGGTCTTCTTCAAACGACTGTGCGTTAGAAACGGGTCGAAAAAGAGACAAAAACAATATCAATCGTATATTGTTTAAAAGTAACGCATTATCGCCGAAAACAGTAATTTATTCAAACTAAGCTGAGAATCAGCACTTTTCGAACGTCAAAATTACATAAGACAGTCCCCCAAAAACGGCCGCCCTTCACCACTTCCTAGTGCTTTTGCTGGAAAGAAGAAGTGGCGCAACAAACTCCCCAGCAGCACAGCTGTCTGTTCAGTTAGAGAAAAAAAAAAAAAAAAACTTTATTCTATACGCAAATAATTTACATTACTCAACAAAAAACATTAAATAAAATATATTTGCCATAATGACAGCTTATTATGCTTTGTTTTCCACAAAGCTTAATGTTATGAGTTTTATCTTTCTTTTGTTTTTATATTTCTTAAAATGGTTGTGCCGTATTTTAACGTCTGAGTACTGGGAAACCATTCACAAACTGCACGCAGCAGATCTGCAGGTTTTCGAATTTCCCGTAATTTACACACAAAATCTACTACAGCCTCATGAAAATTCAAATCTAATCCGATGATGTCGAAAATGGTAGAAATGTAGCATATACTACCAAGCACAAACTATAATGCTGTATCGTCTTTACCTACCACGATTTATTCCCAGCCAAGTTTCGTAGCAATATAAAACTCCATTCTTGCTAAAATTGGAAATTAAAAGAAAACAGACTATGCCAACCACGTATGTTCAGGAAAGTGGTTCCCATCTCTACAAGTGTCCCAGTAATCCAATTTTCTTGACTCTTACCATTTACTCTTTAAACGCAAGACATTTTCTTGCTTGCGTTTTTTTGGTATGTTATTACATTTTTGTAAGAATGAGTTTGGCCAGCTGGCGTATTTGACATAACGTAGCCACACGTGCTTTTCTACGTTTGTATCCGCATGACGCGTAAGCGAAACACGTGCGTAATTTGTATACGTGCGTCGCGTTTAGGATTGTGAACACAATGTATTCTTCTCTACAATGTGTGTCTCTAGTATCCCTCTATATTTCCTGAGTCATCATCAACTTATTGCTAGCTAATTAAGTTTCAGAATAATCCTAACTCATATTATAAATGCGAAAGTGAGTTTGTTTGTTTGTTTGTTATACTTTCAAGTTAAAACGACTGAACGGATTTGAATGAAACTTCGCACATGGGTAGACCATGACTTGAGTTAGGACATAAGATGCTTTTTATCCCGATATTTCCACGGGATCGAGACTTATGCGGGTGAAACCGCGGGGCGTAGTTAGTAGGTGAATAATATAAATATTTCTATTTAAAAACAAAATGCTTCTTCATTAATACATTATTGTACTCGGCTATATTCAAAAAAACAGTCGCAATATGTAATTATCGGATACGAAATACAAAATAATTACTTGATAGCATTACGTATGAAGTCCGTGTGTTTTATATGAGAGGAGTATAATATTTATATATCATTTCATTTGCCTTCAGCAGCGTACAGTCGCCGGCATTCATTAAATAGTGTCAGCGAGGGTGCGCTGATTATTTGCATGTGATACACTTGCGAACAAAAGGCAGCCAATATTGTAGCTGTATTTATTCTTCCGTGATCAATTATTTTATTTGTTTACCATTTTAAGGATCTTTATGTTTGCTGGAAGAGAGTTCGGAGTAGCCAATTAGACACACACACATTTTCATCTGCTACAACAGATGAAAATGTCTTCCGTAAGCGGCCTACCACATTTTAATTTTGTATTATGTCAGCAGTTAGGCATTTCACGATCCTTTTTACTTACTATTTGTATCTTTAAAAAAAAACAAATATAAATAACGATTATCGAAATATTTACATAAGCAATTGACCAGTTATATATCTGCCTAGCCCTTTCCCAACTATGTTAAGGTTGGCTTCCAATCTAACCGGAGGTAGCTGAATACCAGTACTTTACATAGAGCGTCAGCTATCTGACCTCCACAACCTAATACGATACCCCTTGGTAAGACTGGAATCGACCGTTGGTATTAAATTCCTGAAAGAGTTCCTCAATAAATGAAACGTTCCTGAGAAGACAAAGGTTAATAAACAATAAGATCATGTTTGCACCATAACTTGGAATTATACAGCGTTAAATCCACCACCAACAACTCGATTCAAAGAACCCACCCCACAAGAGGAAATAGCAATACTAACTATAAAAACGGACAGCAGTAATTAAATAATGCCAGCACTGAGCACTCAATACGTTCAGCAAAAAGCAGCCATGCTGTTTTATTTGCCCGAAGCTTGCGTTCGAATAATTACCGTAAAACCGGTTTATTGGCTAGAGGACACAAAATAGTAGGGTACAGAAGGTCGTTTCCATACAACGAGCAAAAACACACGCAAAAATAGACACGTTTTAGCTAAATTCAAAAGTGATTTTCTCGTGGAATATTAACTGCAACTTTGAGATAAGAAAATTTTCATATTAGTGTGGGTTCCAAAATACTATGTCCGTAACAACATAAAATTACAATCAACATAGTAGAAGCAAATCACTTTTAAAAGTTGCTAAGTGTATACGCGTACCTACTATTAGTGCTTGTACTGTACATTGAGTGCAAGCGCACTCACGATTGGCATTTATTTGAGACAGTTTTAAGGCGCTCTGATAAAAGACAAATGTTAAAAGACGGCTTGTCTTAAACAAAACAGAATGTCAAATCCATTATGGTTTGTAATAGCGAATAAAAAAAAAAATCTTGTACATATTTCTGAGAAGTTGGTTGTTACCAAAAGAAGTTCTGAAAAAAACATGTCGATATAAATTAACGGTAAACTAACCTTTTTACCTTGATTTCCAATCCAAAATATCTGTATTAAACATCATGTACGTTGGTATTTTAACTAACAGCAAAACTGCTTATTTGAATGCAGAACTTGATTGGTTGTTATTTTCAATTACTCAATTCATTTTTGAGTAAATAGACAATCACTACATAATTATTTTGCAATAATTTACAAGCGTTGTGTCATTGCGCTTCACTTTCTTTTCTATGCAGTCCGACAATGACCGCGGGTTAGCTCTAATCAAGCGTCTTAAAGATCTCTGTACGTGCGCGTCTATGTGTGCGTGTATATGTTGTTGCTCGTCGTATTCAGCTGACCTTCTGTATCAATCCATGTTGAGATGACATTTTTGGAAACCAATAAATTGTGAAACGGTGTCTGGTAGTTGTCACGAAAATTTCGCAACGAAATTAGTGGATTTAGAGTGGAGTAAAAATGTTTTATTGCTAAGCAGTTTTCCATTAAGGTTGGTCCATTTTCTAATGTTTTATGTCAGTGGCAATAAAATTAAAATCATTGAATACAAACAACGGCGCATAAAAAAGAATTAATGGTCTTTAATCTGCTTCTAGAATTTGTTTTGTTATTATAAAAAAAAAATAACATTAAAAAAAAATTCATTCCTTTCTTTCAACTTACGTTATTCAGCTGTGATTCACATCGGCACATGCGAACTGGGCATCACACTGTTATCACGCAAATCTTACATCGCGCAAGCAAAGTTTGACACGCAACTGGCATAAATATACAACGTCCCGACAATTTATTGTCGGGCAGTTGCCCGCCAGACACAACACCCGTCTGGTCGGAGGATCCTCCCTTTTCTATGGTGAATGAGTGAACATTACACCCTGTTCCTCATACCTCTATACAGCTACTAAAGTTTTGATCATTAAATACTCCGTTTCGTGCTTAAAAATAACTGCTGTTAATTAAACGAGTGTTTTATCTTTTTGTTTAGATCGGCCAGTGTCCTGGACGTTTATGGCTCCATCTGTGAGTCCTCATCGTGACCCATCTGATTCTTCTAACCCTGGTCTCAGGCTTTACAAGTTTGATACCAACACAGGGAAGGTAAGTTGTTAACTCTTTCATTTTCTTACTATATTAATACACAAACAACAACAATGTGTGTGTGCGTGTGTGTGTGTATTACACACACACACACATTGTATTACGACTTTATTTAGTTCCAACTCACCGTGAACTAAGCGGCAGCCGGTTCCGACTCACTGGAACCACAGCTGGCACTGTAAAGCTTTGCAAGATCCAAGACCCAGCCCACTATCCACCTCCGGTCTCCGGAGGGGAGTAATGTAGCGGTTACACCGCCACATATAAACTACGCAGCAAAGACATGACGTCACACAACGCCTGCATCGCGCAGTTAGAGTTTACCACGCGAATAACATAGATAAGACTAGCCGAAATCAACTTTCGGGCAGTTGCCCGCCAGACACAACACCCATCTGGTTGGAAGATCCTCCCTTTTCTATGGTGGATGAGTGGACTTTACACCCTGTTTCTCATACCCCTAAAAAATAACTGGATTTCTCCATGCATATTTTCATTACTTCCAACTTTCTTCATTGCGTCAAGGATTACATCATCTTCATTAGCCATGTGTTTTACTTGTCCAATAAGAGTAAGTTGCAACATTTCATTTATTTCACTTACCCTTTTTGCCCAAAGGTGTTGGACTACACCCAGTACTTCTTCGACCTGGCAGCTGCCAACCGTAACCTGGCCGAATGGACGGCGGAGTACAACCTGACCCAATACTACGGGCTGCACGAAGTGTCCGCCATCTCCTTGCACAATCTGGCCGATAAGCTGCAGATAGGCACGCCGCATGAAACTAATATATTTCACAAGTAAGTGCTAAGAGAGGAAATAGTCATCTACGTATTTGGTAACAGGATAACACACCTTACTTTTAAGGTAGAGACTGACTTGCAACGTTTGTTTGTAATGTATCGAGTTTTTGTAACGCATTACAGTAGTCAGTGCAGCGAGCTGAGCCACTCGATGCGAGATCATACACTCGATTGCAAGATTTTTCGTGAATTCCTTTGAAACGAAAATTTCTTGTGCTCAAAGCGAGCGTTCGCCGCCTTTTGTATTTATAACCAAGCTTGCCTCGAATGTTACATTACAAATAAACGTAGCAAGGCAGTTTCCACCTTTAAGTGCCACGAAATACATAATTAATATGTTTATGCGACCTCGTAATTGTTTTACAACTACCCTTTTTTTTTTGGGTGGGAAATTATCAAATAACTTTCCCGCTCTGGGCATAACGAGAGGGCGTGTCAGACTCTTACTGACTAAAACCCACCCGTATTCCTTCAGTTGCATGTACGTTGTCAGGGGCCACGGTATCCCTTTCAGACTTTCCCGCAACCCCGGCACTTCGGCAGGCATCGGCCCTAGCGGACCCCGTAATTGTACTACTACCCTAAGGTTGAATGTCACTTGTATGTCGTAAAACGTCAGACCTTTTTTTTTGTTTTATGACAGCTTGATTCCATCTGTTATCGTTTCTTATAATACTTTTTTTTTTAATCTTTGTTCTCCTCCCGCCAGGTACTTACGCGCATACCGCGTCCGTCACGAAAGCTCAGAGTCGTGTGACGGCGCGTGCGCTCACCAGCACTTCTGCGCCATCACATGTTTAGAGCACGTCGCTTACCGTCAGTGCGTGGAAGCGGCTGCGAGTGCTCTCGCAGCAGCCGGAGATTCCGCTCCGCTTACCTTACCGCTCGTCAATACTTTGCTGATTTTAATCGCTTGTGTCATGGTTATTGGGTAAATTGTATTTTTTCAATATGTTATAAAGCCTCTTATTATTTCTTGTTCGGATTACCTCAAATGTATATTTTTTTTGTGTTAGGAACGGCGTCGCTTACGGGTCTGCTTCCATCTTTTTTTATTGAGTCATATTTTTTGTTATAAAAGTATTTTTGTATTTGCAAATCCTTTCTATAATATTGATTGAAGAAAAGTTTTGAAGAATACTTTTTCCTGTACATCATAGAAATAAATCTACAAAGAGAGTTAAAATTACACGAATTTCCGCTCCGACACGTGCTTAAAACACGTGACAGCGTTCGCAGCGTGTTAGCCGTGAGCGCTTCCGATTCGCTCAAATTGCTTCTGAAGTAATAATAACAATATTGGTTTGTTATTATTGTTGCCTGTTTGGTCATTTTTATTATTAATATTTAATTTTTCATGGAATTGCGGTACTTCTTTTGTCTCGTTTGATGGCATTTCTGATTCGTTGATTTAGAAAACTGTACATATTTTCTAAATTCAAAATGGTCATTTGACTCCTCCTTTAGGGGTCAGAACCAATTGAAAAAGTGCATGGTCCCTTTTTTTATTGCTTATTGCATTAATAATTACGTTTACGCAGGATAATCAAAATCATTCGACTCCACAACACTCTATTTATTTACTCAATTTTATAAATTATAATTTTATGAAGATTCTGACATTTACCTTTTGACATGTAAATATTAATGTGCTTCAAAAGTATAACATAAGTAGGTAAGTAGGTTTATAATGAGCAAAGTGTAATGAGGTATAGTTAGCTCAGACGGCATTTGTGATAACGCTTGATGAAACGTGAAGTGAATAGGATAGTAAAAGTTTTATTATTAATAATAATAATTGTAAAAAATAATGCTTTAGACATTCTAGTCTCATAGGAATATGATAAAATAAATTTAAGAAAAATAAACGATGTAAAAAGTCGAGACTGTAAGTTATGATAACAATTTCATTTCTGTCATACAAATTCATGTCTAAATGAAAAAGCGTTTAGGTACAGCATGTTTCATAATTCAGAAAACATAACTTTTTATAAACTTATTTAGCATATATTAAGTGACTTCTTTTGTAACAACCTATGGCATTTAAGTATGCTTGCTTTGAATGTAACATCGGTGTATTTTTACTGTAAATAAATTACGTAAGTAGAGTTTTTATAAAGGTCATGAAAACGCTACCATGGACCTAATAAAAGGTATAAATTAGTAATCAGATCCTAGAAGTGTAATTGAAAGTTAGTTAGTTTGAAATATTGGACTAATTTAATTAATATTTCCTTGAAAGTTTCTGACTGGCTAATTGGAGTTTTCTTTGTCAAAGGAAATACAATTCCGAGTTTATTTGTTGTTTACTTAACTTATTAATATAACTTTGTTCTGTTTTTATTCAATTTGTTAATTAGACAATAGCAATCAAGTATATGCACAATGCTTCTATGGAAGCAAATGGGATTTTATCGCCTTAACTTATAACCTGGTTTGTATTTATTAAGGCGACGGGAATCTGGTGAAAAAAAATCTATGAAAACTTTACGGAAATTGTTCTATCGGTGTCGCGTCGCACCTGCCCGCTGGATCCTTTATGTGACACTCGCTTCTTTTTATAAATTCTTTGATTGACTTTCATTAAAAAAAATATGAAATTTGAAGTTCGCTTGAGTGATATTCTGTTTAATTAAATTCTCTCTGCTATCCGATCAATGTTAAAGTCTAGTAGGACAAGACTTTTTGGGGTTTTTTGTTTTAATTTAGAAATTGTCAGTAGAGGTGCAGTGTAACCCAAAATTCAAATAATTATTTTAATCGTCTATAAAATCAAAACATTACAATTAACATTAAAATAATAATTATTAAAATAATTCTAGCCATAACTTTAACGTTAAAAGCGCTGTAAATAATTACAAGTGTAATTTAATTTTGAAATTGTAAATGAGGAACAACTAGTACATAAGTAAATATTGAATTGCTTATTTCAATTTATTTTACTGCGGAGACCAATTTAATCGGTTTATGAGAATGTAAATTACTACGTGAAAATTACAGTTATAGGCAGAATTGTTAAATCATATTTAAATTAATCACAAATAAATGAATCGGCGAATAAGTTCTGAAAAACTCGAAAAATGAGTCAATTCATTTAAAACTCAACTGTAATTTGTAGCAAAATTTTCGTAGCGAAATACAGAATATTTCCTTTTGAAATTAATCATTATGAATGTTCCCATATTTATATCGACTGGATGTTTCAATTAATTTTTAATAAAGAATTGTAATCAACATGTTGATTTTAATTAATTTCCTTTACTATTAATATTATTTTAGGTTTTAGGTTACAGAAAATAATAAACAATTGGGAAAAAACAAGGTAAATCACATAGTCCAACTTCTTCGAAAACTCGATACAAAAAGAATAATGCTTAATAATGCTTCTTGACGTGGCGCCATAGTGTTGCTACTCAAAACACTTGTATAAGGATGTTGTCTGGGAAAAAAAAAAATCTTCCGTCAGTCAGATAATAAAAAAATATTAGATTCGTATTTTTTGCTTTATTGTATTAAAAAAAGGTTTAAATAAAACGCATTAAAGTTGAGGAGTGGGGGTCGCTACGTCACAAGTCAGTATAAAATCTACCGGGGAGTGTCGTCATGCCACGTTTTAACTCAATGTATTGCCGTAATCTTTTGATTACGTAAAAAAAGTAAAAATACGTATCCAATATTTTTTTATAATCAACCTGACAGACAACATTTTTTTTTGTCAACATCCCTTTTGCGATGGGGCAAGTCACGTAGAAGATGGTCCAACTTCTTCGAAAACTCATTACAAAAAGATCGATGTTTTGACTAAACAGCTTCTTGACGTGGCACCATAGTGTTGTTAATACTTGTGTAGCGGTTACACCGCCACATATGAACTACACAGCAAAGACATGACGTCACATAAATCCTGCATCGCGCAATTAGAGTTTACCGTACCAACGACATAAATCAACTTTCGGGCAGTTGCCTGCCAGACACAACCCCCGTCTGGTTGGAGGATCCTCCCGTTTCTAATGAGGATGAGCGAACTTTACACCCTGTTCCTCATTCCACTAAACTTGTATTGCCAATTTCCCACAAAAAGATTGCTATTCGTGGCAAACAAGCACGCGTTCGATAGTAAGTGGTAAGTTTTACCTTAGGACATTTGTAACACCAGAGCCATCGTAGATGCGTTGCCATTCCGAAGACAAAGCTGAACGGGCACTCACACTCTTCAAACTGGAATACAACAACAACAACGTTGCTTGGCGAAAATGAGCAAATAAACAGATAATAATAAATATCATAACATAATATCACACCTGTAATCGCCAAAGGTTGGAAGAGGTGTACCTAATAGTACACCCATATTTCGCTAGTTATGTTTAAGTCCCATGTAATAGGAGGCGAGCCTCCCGGCGGGAGGGCGGGCGGGGAGTGGTTGTATTGCCATTAACTGGGCACAAATCCAGGCTCCGGGCTGCTACTGAGAAATTCCAGATGAAAAAAACCTTTACCATCTTATTCGACCTGGGAATCCAGGACATCTTGCTCAGCAGTAGCGCTTGCGATCGCTAGACCAATAAGGCTCTCATAATTATTTCTCAAGACGGGTGATTTCTCATCAAAATCAGATAAATATCTGCCTAGCCTTTTCCCAACTATGTTGGGGTCGGCTTACAGTCTAACCGGATGCAGCTGAATACCAATATTTTACATGGAGCGACTGCCTGATCTGATTTGACCTCTGCAACCCATACCCACTGGTTGTCAGAATTTTGGGCTTCTGACGACGCGTAACGATTGTCAAAGATCCGCGAATGACAGCCGGGACCAGCGGCTTAACGTGCTTTCCGAGGCACGAAGGAGCCTCGTTATGTGAAGATGGTCATCCATCCACAAACCAACCCCGGCAAGCGTAGCTTAACCTGATGGACCGACCCGTGCGGCTGTTATTACTTAGTCACGAGTCACGAATTTGTGGGAAAACTTTCTGGACAAACTCCCTTTCTCAATCGCTCAGAAAATCACGTGGAATAACCTATATCCCTTCTATAATACAGATCACAGTACTCTGTCGGGATGATGTGAAGTACGTGACGTCAGTAAATTCAAGCGGATTAACTCCATCCTTGGAATTGCGGCAACAGTAATACTGCTATTGACGTCATCTTTTTGGTTGCGAAGAGGATTTAAAGAGTATTTTTAGCAATCAATCAAATGTAGGGCTTTGATGTGAATTACTTACTGATCAGGATTTTTGTTTTCAGCAAAGATGAACAAAGTTTTGTAACTTGAATTCGTATTTTTAGGCGAAATCTTCAGATATTTATCAAATTACTTATTGTTTTTTTTTAAATGACTTTCAGCTTAAGTTGTAGTATGCAAGAAACTGTTTTCCACTAACTGAAACTGATTTTCGACACGCAGTATTGTTCACTTATGTGATAATAATTTTGAGTTAAGTGAACACCTAAGCTATCTAAGAGCAGTGGTGGCCCAGTGGTAACAGCCCCGACTTACGAGTTGTAGGTCATGGGTTCGAACCCAAGCAGGCGCTTTACTTTGTGTAAATAATTTCATCACCACTGCTCCCAAAACGGTGAAGGAAAATATCGTGAGGAAACCGGCATGTCTTAGAACCAAAAATTCGAAGACATGTGACATCTACCAACCCGCACTGGGTCCGCGTGGTAGATTACAGCCCACTCCCTCTCACCGAGAGGAGGCCTGTGTCCCAGCAGTGGGAACATTAATAGGCTGATGATGATGATGATGAAGCTATCTAAAGAAAAAAAAAAAGATTTATTCTGCACAAACAAAACGGTACAACTTTTTTTTTTTTTTTTAATGCTAGCCTGTCCTGTCCCACTCCTGGGCAAAGGCCTCCCTCAACTCCTTCCATCGTTCGCGAGCCCGCGCGTCCTCCTCTCCTAATTTTGACGGAACTTATCCAGCTCGTCCCGCCATCTCCTACGTGGTCTGCCGCGACCCCGCCTCATTGTCTCAGGGCACCAGTTCTGTGTTATTTGGGCCCACAGTTTGTCCGACATGCGGCAGACATGTCCTGCCCAGTCCCATTTAAGTTGGGCAGCCTTTTGAGCCACGTCAGCTATTTTCGTTTTGGAGCGCAGTATTGTGTTTCGAACACGATCCGTTAATTTAACGCCTAGTATACTGCGCTCCATTGCTCGCTGGCAGACCTTGAGTTTGGACTTCTGGATGTTAGTCAAAGACCAAGTTTGTGCACCATAGGTTAAGACGGGAAGAATACACATGTCCATACGAGGTTCATGTAGCCCTCACTAAAATGAAAAACAATAGATCATGTGGCGAAGATGGTATTAGCACAGAATCACTGAAAATAGGCGAACCTATTCTCCTTCCATACTTAACCCGGCTCTTTAACAGCATTCTGCATTCAGGTAGCTTTCCTCGAGATTTCTGTCACTCCAATATTATTCTTCTCCACAAAAAAGGTGATAAATCAGATATTAATAATTACAGGCCCATTAGTTTAATATCACATGTCTACAAAACATTCATCAAAATAATAGAAAACCGCATATCCGGCGAACTACATAAACATCAACCTCCTGAGCAAGCAGGCTTCCGGCCTGGCCTTTCCACGACAGATCATCTGCATGCAGTCAACCAACTTATAGAAAAACATCAAGAATATAAAATTCCGCTATACCTCGCTTTTGTTGATTACTCCAAAGCTTTCGACAGCATTTCACACACATCCATTTTTGACGCCTTAAGCAACCAAAACATTGATCCCACATATATAAATCTGTTACGCAACATTTACAAAAATAGTACAGCCGCAATAAAGCTTGAAACCACAGGTCCAAAATTTAAAATAGAGAAAGGTGTCAAACAGGGCGACCCGCTATCTCCTAAATTGTTCACCAGTACCCTCGAAGAAATTTTCAGGAAGTTGGCAGCCGAATGGAGGGAAAGAGGCATTGTCCTTGGCGAAGCGAGACTGACAAATCTACGTTTCGCCGACGACATTGTCCTATTTTCATCCTCAGCCACTGAACTTGAATTGATGCTCCAACAACTAAGTAATGCAAGCCTCGAGGTTGGACTGAAGATGAATATGTCGAAGACCAAAGTTATGTGCAACAAAACACCTGGAAGCATAAAAGTAGACGGGGAGACAATACAACATGTCCAGGAATACCTTTACTTGGGCCAAGTAGTCTCTTTCCAGGCGAGGCAAGATAAAGAAATCACAAGACGAACGGAAAACGCCTGGAAGAGCTACTGGTCCATGAAGGAACTTTTCAAGGGTGAGTTGCCTATGACACTGAAACGGTACAACTAAATGACATAAAATAAACACATAATAAAAGTGTAGCCAAAAGCCTCCTATTCAAGCAGTAGAAGTTTGAAAATGTTATCTCTATTTATATCAAAACATGAACTTATATCAGAGCACATGGGTCATTTCAGCTCTAGGGTGAAAAAACACCTGTGATATCTCTGCTGATGGCAACCGTAGATGACTTACCCAAAGGTTCAAATGTTAGATTGCCATTCAAAAATATAAAAATAGTTTGGAAAATCTAAAAGTGCACGCCTCATACTTATCACTCATTCATAAACGAAAAAGAAATTCAAAACATAGTTTAATTAAATCTGTCAAGTGCGAGTCGGACTCGCACACGAAGGGTTCCATACCATGTCGTACAAGATTTAACACTATGAATTTTTGTAATACTTTCGTAAAGGTAACAACAGAGGCGCTATAAAAAAACAAAGATTTGTAAAGAAATTGTCTAATTTTAATGAAAAAATGTTGTTGTGTTAAAATATAGGTGTAGGAGTAGGTATATTTCATTTATTTTAAGAGAAAAATATTAAGTTAACAGTCAAAGTTATTTATTTGCTACTAACATAGTATTAGTAGGTATAAATAGGTATATATGGTAGGTAAGCAGGTAGATATGTAGGGTAGGTAGGGTAGGTTAGGTACCTACCTACCCTGGTAAGAAGCGTAGGGTAGGTAGGTAGGGTAGGTAATTAGGAAAGGTAGATGCGCCGTAGATAAGTACTTAGTGCTAACCGTGCGAAGCCAGGCCTGGTAAAGCTAGTTACTTATAAATAAAAGGATTTCTCTTGCTACATCAGACTATATTGTACAAAATAGAATGTAAGTAGTACGCCAAATTTTAATTATAACTGTGCGTTTGCACTGGCGAAACATTCACAATAAAACATGTTGGAATCTCTATTTTCTGTAAATTTTTCATACAATGTTTGACAGTAACTAGAGATTTCAACATGTTTTTCGTGATGTTTCGCCAGTGCAAACGCACGGGTCAATACAGGTATTTATTTACGTTATGTTTGATAGTCATACAGAAATCTATATTTCTTACTTATTATTTTTACACATCCCATCGGACTATGAGAGTGAGGGAAGAGAGAGTGCACTCGTGTCTGCGCACACACTTGTGCACTATAATATATCCCGCGCCGAAGGCCATTGCAGTCTCCGTTGAGATTGGCCGCCGTGACCGAATATTTTTACACCAATAATTTTTCTCAATATGAAATTGTATCCACAACGGTTTAAGGTAACTGAATAGTACACTGTATGTGCCAGCATTCATTTCAATGTTACTGAATATATTGTCTATTGGAGTGTAGTTTTATTTAACATGAGGTACACACACTAGGGATACTTTGAAAAAAGTCGATAAAGTTCCTAAACTCAAAAAATACTGGCCGGTTTTAAAATCTTGTGAAGAAAGTTTATTTTGTAGACCTTTTTGGATGATCGAAATTTAAATGATTGAAATAGTATTATGCTGCCATGATAGTAGGTACTTACTAATTCCATGTCATTACTCCAACTATTAAATAATTATCTGTGGAATTTATATCGCATAATATTAGCATGAAATACAAAATTATTACTTTAAGTTGCAGAAAATCGCCCATATTATATAAAATACGTTGTGAATCGGCGTTTTTAGTATTTGTTGATTATAAACAGTATATGTTACATGATACACACAAGTTTCAAATTCCTAATTTGTTTAATTGTTGAGATAGAGCTCGTACAAAAATGGTCTAAAACAGACAACTTCTACGGCCCCCTAATTCATCATTTTTGAAGATAAAAACAAATACAATTTATATTTATTCTCTACTCGATGAGCTCTAGAAAATGATACCCCACATGCCAGGGTCAGATTATTTTTTTTTCAAAATTTAATTTTATTGTATGGCGACCCCCCTTTAATTTTTAATTTTATTATTTGTTGCTCTTGCGGCAATAGAAATGCTCAATCTGTGAAATTTTCAACTGCCTACCTATTACGGTTCATGAGATAGAGCTCGCTGACAGACAGACGGACAGCGGAGGCTTATGAATAGGGTTCCGTTTGTCACCCTTCGGGTACGGAACCCTAAAAATGAACAATTTATCACTTTTCATGAAGTCGTAATGTCAACGACTGACAAAGATATTTACTTGGCGGTTGCTAGGCAACTTACGTACATCAATTCAAAGGTTGGAAATATTTAGTTAAAGCTATTATATTTTAGTTAGTATTATATTAATTATAATTAAACTACTTTGAATAAAAGAGCCATTTTCAATAGGATTCCTTCTACGACTGAAACGAATGTATAAAAAAAATTGACTCAATTAATTGATTTTATCGCAAGCTACAATGTTTTCAGGGTTCATTAATTGACGGACAGGAATTTTTTCTCAACTATTTTTATGCTTTTTCCTTTTCTGCTGCATTAAATTAATTGTTAAAAAGTACAGTATTAATCTCCATTTAATCATCTATACAATGGTATATAAATTAAGTAGGTTCTGTGTAATAGCAGGAGTGTAACAATAAAAACAGTTACAGAAATGGGGCAAACAATTTTTTTCGATCGTAGAGCACACTCTAATGCTTCGCATTACGAGTCGTGCAATACTAGTGTATGGTAATTATCTGATTGCTTTTTAGGAATGCCACTGGAAATATCAAGAAAAAGTTTATCCAAACAGTATGTTTTTCAGTGTATTTTACTGACATGATTTTTCACCCTCAAATACCGAGATCAATCTCGAAGAAAACTTGATCAAGTTAACGATATACCGCATAATATTAAAGGGTATCTGTTTAGCATAAACAAGTGGTGAGTATGTATATCTTGACATGCAAATTTATGCTAAGTACAAAAGTCGATACGCGGTCTCTTGATAAAACGGGAACATCTTGCAACCTATGTATATTAAGTTATGGGACAGTCTACAGATGTTTGCAGTAAGACCTTTTTTTGAAGAAAAAGTCGAGGTATATAATGGAGAAGAATTCGAAGATGGTGTCTCGACGATGGCGTGGTGAAAATACAGGGTCAGATTAAATTTGCTAGCAAAACTTCGTAGATGTGATGGCTATCGATAGCTAATGACGACAAAACAAAAAAAAGGCACCATAGTCATAATTTCAAGTAACTACACTATTTACGGCCGTTGCCGTAATTGAAAGTAAGGGGCAATTTTATTTTTGTATATCCTCATAAATATCGATACCTATTAGGTCTGCGAAGTTTCGCTACCTAATTTAATTTGACTCTGTATTATTTATTTAAAGCGTTCAAAAATTGCGGAAAAATCATTCAACATGGCGGAAAAAATCTGTTGTTCAATTCATTCAATTTTTAAAACGGAAGTTTTTTTTTTTTTTGTAAACTTTAAAACCTACTGTAAAACACTGTAGAACAGTAGGTTTTAAACTTTACTATAATATGGAACAGATTTTTTTCCGCGTTTAATAATGTTTTTTTTTTCGTGTTGCTTCCGCAATTTCTTGGGACAGCTGTTTTATTTCGCGATTTCTAAGTTGGGCACTAGTAAAACTTATTCAGTTCGATGGTCTAAATAAAGCACCTCATAAAGTTTACAACATTATTTTTTTAACACTTTATATAGCCAGTCAGCAAGGTACGTGACAAGGGGGACCATCCTGGTGAGTAGGTATATCTTCACTATAATAAAAACCACATATACAGTCAATATAACGATACACACACTTGAAAAAAAAATAATGAAGAACAGGAACGGTAATCTAATCGAAAGATATTTTTCGATTTCCGCTCCTTTTACCCAGAACCACCTTTAGTTAATAGGCCTTAACTTTAGCTTAAACTATACTGGGTGAGAAATCCCCGTCATTATATCGCATAGGCATTATCTACGCATTCTGCTTATCAAACTAAGTAACATCTAGCAACAATAATTGCTTTTAAACGACTTTTATTTATGCTGTGAAAAATCACTGTTTATGGCAGCGCGCAATGTAACGCACGCAAAACATTATGCTTTTGGGTGCATGCAACGCGCAACGGCACATACCTACGTTCTATTTCAAGTAAAGCATTTAAAATTTGTTTTCTTGAAAAAAAGTAAAAAGAATGGAACTTTGCCCATCAATATCTCCGTATAGTACAAAAAATATGTCACAATAACGGGGACTACAAGTCAACCTCGTCTTTTTTCACATCTGTTATAATTAAAAAGATTTATTAATAAGGTATTCCATGCTCATGGTCTCCCACATCTTCCCAAGGACGTCACAAACGAGATTTACTGCTTCTCCCTCATCACAAAGAACTTGCTACGTATAATCTATGTATTCTCAAGTTCTGTACAATGCTGTAAGCACTTTAAAGTATACATGTCTTGTAGCAGCTGACGACTTCTTAATTAAGTGCCAGAGGTCCTTCCTGCTGTTTTGCTTTATTTTATCTGCGTGTTTCATTTTGTAATTAATTATGTTTCGAAATGGACCTTGTAATGTTAGAAGGGAATGTGTTGAGAATTTCTGATTTGTATCCTAATTCTAACTGAGTTTGAGTTTGAATTATAAATGCGAAAGTGAGTTTGTTTGTTGCTTTGTTTGTAACGCTTTCACGCTAAAATGACTGAATAGATTTCGATGAAATTTGGCACATAGGAAGACCATGACCTGGGTTTAAGATACATTTAGCCCTATATTCGCACGGGATCACCGTGGGGCGCAGCTGGTAATTTATGTGTTTCTAAATGGACCTTGTAATGTTAGAAGAGACTGTATGTGTTGAGAATTTAATTGCCGATTGGAGAATCTACCTATCTCCAGTGGACTTCTGTGGCTGAATACGACGTAGTTGCATGAAATAGATAATAATAAGGTCCTTTGTTTATACACGTCTTGCCGTGTAGGCAACGTCACTGTTGTATGGATCACCATAGAAGCTTGTTGGCAGATACGTTTTTTCGACGGCACGGTTTATGCGCCGTACCTTATGGTACGACACGGCACGAATTCTTTATAGAATTCGTGCCGTGTACACACGGTAATACATCAAGCTTTATATTTCCAGTTTATGCTGATCTCGCATTGTAAAGGATTTCCGTACAATGCGAGGTCAGCTTATACTGGAAATGTATAGCTTGATGTGTAGCCGTGTGTACAAAGGGCCAAAGAATAATCGTTTTTATTGATGTCGAATAAGCAAATAAATTCCTGGAAGAAATAACAAAACCACTATAAAATCAAGTGTTCAAAAGTGTTCATGTTTTCATATCAATTTTTAATCATATATGATTATTATTTCATTATATTTTATAGAGAGGAAACCAAATATCAAAAAGCTGCTGCAATAATTTCCGCTGTAACTATTCACTTTTAGATCAATTTCCGTATATTGAACCTCGTTAATTACAATATCGTGTATTAACGAACGATAACAGCTAATTTGAAATAATAATTATTTATTCGTAGTGAATTCAAAATAAACAGTTATTTTTAAGCTTGAAATTGTGGTTGAAAATATTCATAATATGCCTCACACAAAATTATATCAGCTCTCAATCGTGGAACGATATGTGATTTGTTTGATGTCCCGTTTTCAGTACACATAATTACATATAATCATTTGAATACTGTTGAAATAAATGATGACACCACCACCACCACTTTCAAAACCACCAGCACCACCACTTCACCACCACTTTTTTTTTTGATGCCACTTTCAAAATATAGTCAAGCCTTTTCTCAACTACGTTGAGGTCGGCTTCCAGTCTAACCGGATGAGGTTGAATACCAGTATTTTACATAGAGCGATTGCCTATCTGACCGCCACAACCCAGTTGCTGGGTAAATGATACCCGTTGGTAAGACTGGTTGTTGGACTTTCGTAATGTAGTCAATCTGCCTAGATTTTTCCCAAGATGTTTGGGTCGGCTTCCAGTCTAACCGGATGCAGCTGAATACCATCATTTTACCCGCAACGACTGTCAAAGATCTACGAATGACAGCCGGGATCAACGGCTTAACGCGCTTTCCGAGGCACGAAGAGTTCTTGATATGAAATGAATGGTCACCCATCCACGAACTGGCGTAGCTTAACCTGCGGTTGACCCGTGCGGCTGTCCCCTTTCTTAATATAGTATGTGAGAAATAAGATAACTGAAATGTATATTTCTGTTATCTTATTTCCAATGCCCACTTCAGGTTAGCGTAGGTATGCTAACCCGAAGTGGGCCGCATATATGGATAACAGTCGGTTCCCTCTCCGACCGTACCGACCAGTGAGGAAAGGCCCTTAGTTACATTATTATTTATTCAAATTTCTTGTAGATACGCCATACGTCATCCCTAAAATCAGTATAAGCTGAACTCTTATTCTATTGGAACCCTATACTAAGCTAGGCCAACTCGAGGTCAAAGATTTACCACCAATGTGCGGTCTACTGACCCAGTGGTAAAGGCCCGACTTACGAGTTGTAGGTCGTGGGTTCGAACCCAAGCAGGCACTTTAGGTACTTTGTGTTAATCATTTCATCACCACTGCTCTCAAAGTGAAATTCAAAAAGTCACATCATTTATTTCAATTAAACCATATACAGGCACTTTTGAATTTTCAAGGAGTCGGTCAGTCAGAATATGAAGCTAATTGCCCATTCCAAAGCCTAGTAGGTACCTATGGAGAAGAACGGGCAAGAAACTCCACGGACACTCTTTTAAATAAACAATTGTTACCAAATATTGGTTACAACATTCATTTTGAAATTAACATGTGAGAACAATGTAAAAAGATGTGCACGTTAAAAGCGTCCGTATAAAAAGATAAAAACAAAAGGCAGTGTATATCGGATAAAGTGCCACTACAGGCACCCTAGTAACACCGCCTCGGCCCGGCCAAAGTGCCGCAAGCATTGGATTGTCATTGTCACTGTCACTAAGTCACGTCACTTGGTATTTTGTTTGATTGTCGAGGGTTAATCGCTGTAAAACACCATATTCCCAAAACATTACATTCGCTTGTGCCTAAACGGACCCTGTAGGCATGGTCACAGTTCTAACCTAACCTAACCTAAATATCAAGTGACAGTGTCAATGCAACGCTCACGGCACCCTAGCCGGGCCGAGGCAGTGACACTAGAGTGCCACAAGAAACTCGCGGCACTCTATACACTTCGAAAACAAAAACATTCAAATTAGCCACGGCAGCAAAGAGATGACCAGTCCCAACTGACGGCGCCCGTTCACAAACCAAAGGAGTGACAGGAAGTAGAACAAAAAATTCGAAGACATCTGACATCAGTCTACCAAACCGCACTGGGCCCGCGTGGTAGATTACAGGCCACTCTCAGACTCTCTCTCACTCCCTCTCACAGGGAGTAGGCCTGTGTCCCAGCAGTGGGAACTTCAATAGGCTGAAGTATATGTATGTTATGTGCGGTACAGTACCCGCAAAAAGTCGGTTGAAATTATGATTAACAGTGAATCCTGAGCTTGTTCTTTAAGTACTTAAGCAACTTGTTATAGATATTTTTTACTATTTGGAAAAGGGATGAACACAAGAAGTATTTGTCTAGAATTTTCTCAACTATTTCGAGGTCAACGTCTTGACGAATCAGATGCGGGTATGTCAGGTTTTCGAGTCTCTCTTCTGACCTATATAACCCACTTAGGTAAAGGGCTTATTATGTGTGCTATAAATATTGCGGTAAACCGACTGTTTTCGGACTTCGACAAAAAGTAAGTACCTATAAATAATACCAAACTGCTATTGGACCACTACAGGGCAATGCCCTCTTTCAATACAGAGAAGGCACGAGCATTGATTATCATACTTGCTCAAGGCAGGTTAGCGATTTCAGGCTTATATTGAACAATTGATTGAATTGGCGTGGAACTATTTAATTTTTAAGTGTACTACAATATCGCATTGGGTCTAGCCTGTAAGGATATTTCTATGTTTGGAGTGAGTAAATATTAATATTTATCTATATCTCATCATCTGCCAAGCCTTTTTCCAACTATGTTGAGTCTAACCGGATGCAGCTGAATACCAGTATTTTAAAAGGAGTGACTGCCTATCTGACCTCCACAACTTAATTACCAGTTAACACGATACCCCTTGGTAAGACTGGTTGTCAGACTTTCGGGCTTCTGACGACCCGTAACGACTGTCAAAGATTCACAAATGACAGCCGGGACCAACGGCTTAACGTGCTTTCCGAGGCACGGAGGAGGCTCGGTATGTTAAGATGGTCACCCATCCACAGACCAACCCCGGCAAACGTAGCTTTACCTGATGGATCGAACCGTGCGGCTGATATTACTTAGCCATGAGCTCCTCAACAAAACGATACATTAAATATTTTAGAAAAAAAGTAATTGCAACGAGGTGTGGTACGAGTTTGAAACCGTTTTTAGAATTATTGTCCGTTAAGTCTGAAAGTCTGACACCAGTCTTACCAAGGGGTATCGTATTACCCAGTTACTTTACTAATTCAGCTGCATCCGGTTAGACTGGAATCCGACCCCAAGACAGTTGGGAAAAAGGCTAAGAAGATTGATTGTCTGTGATATCTTGTTTATACCTTTTCAGATAACTTTTTTGTTGTAGTTGGGTTTTAGTTTTATAACTATTTCATTTATAGATTATTCTTACATGTCCTCACCGACATGATTTTCATGCAACTTTATTTATGTACTGAAAACGTGATAGATCGATAAGAATCAAAGGTCAGCAACATTGTCGCGTGAACAACTGCGTTCACGAACTCACAATTACGTTTAGTATATTGTTTATTTATTATTTTGTTATACAAATGTTGTTTAATGTCGTCGCTTGCTCCATTTATAAATGGTTCGAGGTCGAGGGGAAGTAGAGTTGGGGGTTGAAATAATAAAGGCGTTTTTAGCTTTTGTAAGAATGATTGTTTGTAAAGAATTAAGTTCGAACCTTCTTTTATTGTAAACAAATGATCTTATCAACCTTTTTTTTTTTTGTAGTCACGTGTAAGACCGTGAATTACAAATATTTTTGAGGAAATATTTCCTCATAAATGCCATGCCAATGCCATTATATAATGGGATTTTATAGATACGGTTTTATCCCTTGGGCTATAATGGATTTAAATATTTTTATTCAACTGTCTGTAGTGCAAATATTCGCAAACAAACGTACAGATAAACCAACAAAGGTATGCGCTTTGGTAATTTTTGACGCCACAGAGTAACTTTACAGAGCGGCAAAGCTTTTAAGTTTTGTACTGCCACGCTTTGCAGTAATGCATCTTTCATTGCGAGTTTGTATGAAGTTTTTCCTCTGTCAGGTTACCTACTCCATCGCAGATCGTCATAATTCTGTCGCTCAAAAGTTGTCAGCAAAATAGGCAAGTACTTCGATTTCTGTAACAGCTCTATATAAGAAGATCTCATCATCGCGCATTAGTATTTCCGAAGCCTCTATCTTCGGAAATACTTGATGGATTCCCAAGGCGCACATTTTTTTTGTGATATATGTTCAGTACAGGGGGCTTACCATGCACTCTTATAGCAGGTCAATTTTCGACGGAAAGTGAACTGTCGGGCTATTTTGTACCATGAACACGTCAAATAACAGGCGAGCCAGCGATCACGTGACTAAAGCCGCTCAGTGGTCACGTGACAACATTTCACTGGTCTGACCTGCGATAGGCTCTACCATCAAGTCATTTTTGACATGTAAAACCTTGAAAACTGAGCTGCCCTGCTGTCATATTAAGCAGGCGTGTAAAACTTACTTTTATTGAACTGTTTTCTTTAATTTAAAATAAAAAACGTAAGTATATGTTAATTTGTGAATATAATACTATTGTGGCGTTATTTAAAATTATAGACCACAAAAAAACACGTCTCTTTGTCATCTACTTATGTTGTAGAAATGGTACCAGTGAGTAGATGTGAAAGAAATAGAAATAAAGAACACAATACACATAAATAAAAACCAATTTAATGTTTAATAGATATTTTGGGTAAAAACAATTCGTAGTCTTAGTAAAAAAACAAACTACAGCTGCCCAGCCTCTTGAATCATCGATAGCACTGTAGCGGTTACACCGTTACATACGAACTATATACGCAGTAAAGACATGACGTTACAAAAATCTTGCATGATAAATATATTAGATTATCCGAAAACAACTTTCGGGCAGTTGCCCGTCAGACATAACACCCGTCTGGTCGGAGGAGCCTCCCATTTCTCATGAGAAGAGTGAACTTTACACCCTGTCTGTTCCTCATATCTCCACCAACAATAGAATTCACATCATGTTCCAATGTTCCGTCACTTCCGTCCACAATCTGCGGGACATTTCTCGAGTTTGAGCCCTTTTTATGTACCCCATTGCAATCCTTGTGATTAAGTATTAAAAAAATCTAATATTTTTATATTTCCAAATTTTATATGTCATCAATAAATATTCTTGTCTTGTTGACAATTTATTTGACACGCTATAGTCGTTCGAAAATAGCAATAGCTTTGGTAAGTTTTCATTCAAGTAGGTTGGTGTTGTTGGTGGTACCTTTATTTTACATAAGATTTTTTGCTGCGAAACATAGTTTTATTTATATTTTAGTTTATGTTTTATTTAATTTTTGATCATTTTATACTGTTATCAAATTAATTTTATATAACCGTAAAACCGGTAACATTCCGAAAAAGTATTTCCGAACGTTTGTTTATAATATGACGTACCGGTCAACGGTAGCGTAGCAGGTCTGAAGTTGATACATTGCAGGTCAGACTGAAATGCTCATGGTACAAATAGAAAACCTGTCAGGTTAAAATGCCAAGTTGACCTGTCCTGTACTTGGCAAGTATTTAAAATGTTCATGGTACGGCCCCAGTTCTATCTGTGAAGGGGATCATTTGAGGAAGTACTAGCAGTACCAAATTAAACCTATTTCTGCTGTGAAGCAGGATTGCTGTGGTCCAGTGAGTTCCAGGACGTGGTACATTTTCAGTTTTTTCTGTCTCTGGTATTGTAGAATGCAGACACCGGTGACCACTAACACAGTACAAATATGGACAGTATGGAAACAAGGCATTTTTGTTGAAATATTTACCTACGCTCCATGGGTCGGCACCCGCTACTGACAGCACCTCAACAATCGCTTGGGGTCTCGTCAATGAGCGCGTCTGTGTGAGTGTGCCGTTTCGAATGTTATATCTGTACTGTCTATGTATATACTGTACCACATCAAATGAGCTGTCTGACCCAAAAAACCTAGAAAATATATTATAATCCTCCAGTTACAATATATTGACATTCACATGACGAACAAAAAACAATTGACACACGGTCAATATAGGTCAACTACCCCGAAGCTATCCTATCGGCAAACTAGAAAGTTCCACAGAATAAATAAACGTTAAAGATCTAACGGAAGTTAGCGCAAACGAAGTTCGTGCGGTCACTGCAAACAGTACAGTTCTAGTTAACCGGTTAACCGTTTAATATCGACGTCCGTTAGTACCTAGTGCATGGACTTTTAACTGTAGTTATTCTTTGAAAGTTAATTTTTGTTGTAAATTCTACGTATTTTCTAAATTGATTTCATTTTACTAATGTTATTTTTGTTGTTGTTTGTATAATTAACGAAATAAATCGTTTTTTTTACGAAACGGACTTGAGTTTTATTGAGAAAATAGTTTAGTTTGACAGGTAGAGTCACCCGCTTGACGGCTTCACGTGACTAAATCGTCATCATGTATTGTAACCAAATATGAACTTTAAGTAAACAAGTACAGTAAACCGCAAGTTAGTGGTAATAAAACCAGAGAGGTCAATCTGACCTCTTATTCTATTGAAAAACCGTACTACTCTAGGTCAGGTCGAGGTCAAATTGTTACCACCGAGGTATGGTCAACTGTATCTACTTATAGTCACCACTATACATAAGTATCACGCCAGAAGAAACGACTAAAGACAAAGTTCATCATCATCATAATCATAATCAGTCTGTATTGTTCCCACTGCTGGGACACAGGCCTACTCTCTCTGAGAGGCAGTGGGCCGTAATCCACCACGCGGGCCCACTGCGGATTGGTAGATGTTACATTTCTTAAAAATTTTGGTTCTAGGACATGCCGATTTCCTCACGATGTTTTCCTTCACCGTTTTGAGAGCAGAGGAATCTAACTAAATCTACCTTAGTAACGACAAAGATACTGATGCAGATTACTTTACTGAAAATATCCTTACGACCGCTAATCAGTCAATGAAAAAACGTTCCATTTTCCTTTCCTTCTACCTTCCGATGCATTAATTAATCATCACTTAACAGTATTTGTCTCTTATTTTTATCCATTTTTTTTTCTTAAATACGGGCGTATAGCACTGGAAAATGTGTTGACAGCACCCCGGTGGTCCTGCCTGGGGCTTTTATTGAATTTAACATGCAGCTTTATATTATTCAATATCCTTTTCAATATTCAGATAAGTGCTTATGTAGGTAGTTTTGTATTTAAAGGTACTTATGTTTTGAGTAAGGTTTTTGTAAAGATGGAAATGGTATATTTTGGGAATAGATACGAATAAACAGTAGGTAGTGAAGTCTTATTATATTTCAAATGGAGGACAAATACAAAAAATCTTACACGCGCCGTGTCTATAAATAATTTTCATTTAGAGATTTATAAAAATCCTACATCGTAAATCTCCAACGGTAAACCTAAGTAAGTAAGTAAGTCTTTATTTGCCTTAAACATGGTATAAAAGGTGTTACAGTTTGGTAATATAATATAGTCCACATGTTTAGCTATACAACATCGTGTATCAATTGCATGCAAAATACTTAGAATTAATTAGTAAGTAGAAATAAAATGTCAAAGCTATAAAACATTCTCCACAATACAATCATCATAACATAATATTATTTAATGTCAGAAATTAATCTCCACGAACAAAATCGAAAAGTCACAATAAAAGAAAACATTATAAAAGTAAACATTATTCGCAACAGTTCCATAACATTACATAACATAACTTAAAGTAAAAAAAAGGAAATCAATAAAATCAATCATTATAAAATTAAAAATGTCAAAATTATAAACATTATCGACGTCATTATTTGTGAATTATAATTTAATGTCAAAAAAATCCTTAATGTCATAAAAATTATGTTCATTCAGCCATTTAAAGAGTCTGTTTTTAAAAGAATTAATATTAAATAACAATTTAATTTCTTTTGGAATTTTATTATAAATGCGTACACACATCACCAGAAAACTTTTAGAGTACTTGGCTGATTTAGGAGTATCCTGCAATACAAGTCTACATGGATCCCTATTACGAGAGTATATTTGATCGACTTTCTTGAATAATTCCTTATTATTATATACAAAATTACATATCTCGTAGATGTACAGTGAAGGAAGTGGTAATAAACCAAGCCTTTTAAAATGCGGTTTACAGGACTCGTCAGTACGGATCCCACAAATGGCTCTGATGCATTTCTTTTGCGCGATAAACACTCTGTTTTTATCTGTACTGTTACCCCAAAAAATAAGTCCATATCGCAAAATCGATTCTATGAAGAATCAAAGTTCAATCTTTTCACTCCTTCTTTACTTTTAATATTCATGTATTCAGTAGGTTCCTATCAGGGGAATATCTCCGATACTGACCTACCTCTGGTTAGTTTGTTCGTTTACACTCGAACAACTCCAAAACTCTGATGCGGGTTGTCCACAAAATATATATAAAACTCTACTTTAGTACAATATTTTAAAGGATATTCTTGTTTGAAAATGTATAGAAAATCCACAGAACTCTTGTGATACTATTAGAGTTTATTTTGAGAGAATTTATTATGCTGGATGCGAGTTGCACAGAACCGGTCAAAGTGGCGGTACTTGGTGGAGACCTATGACACAGGATAAATAAGTAGCAGTACTATATCTCGTCAGTGACCTTGAAATAATTACCTACGGCCGCTCGGTAGATTAACCTTCCGCGTCCGTGCGATACACTTAGATTTCGAAGCGCGTCGTTCCGGCCGTTTTATATGAAGATAGAATACTGTACTTATACGTAATTTATACTGTGCCTTTGACAAGCAGTGGACTTCTTTCGGCTGAAGTGATGATGATGATTATGCAAGATAGATCAACCGTTTTGAAATGTTTTCTCAAGGTATTTTTTATTGTAAACGACAAGAAACACCACAACGGAAATTAAAATTAACAATAAGGAATCGCTATCATCATTGCCATGATCAGATTGATCAGTTTTGCAGAAACACTGCACATTTTTAAGACTGCTTTTAAATCCCTATAATCATAAATTTTCCTTTTAGGTATCAGAAACGACACTCTCATGTCTCATGCAATTTACGACCTAATTTAATATAAAGGTCGATAACTTTGCTTCTACTTTGCACTAAACTTATAAACATAGTAGCCTAAGTGTTGCGTTTCGTGACCCTGCGCAAATCCATTATAAAATACAATATACAGAAGCCATCATACAAGCCAATTATCACCCTCAATGGCCAGCCCTTACAAAGGGTGAAACAAACAAAATACCTCGGACATTACACGGAGGACCTTAAAGATCGTGAAGATATTGAACGCGAGCGCAGGGCTCTTGCTGTGAGAAGCAATATACTGGTTCGCAGGTTTGCTTGTTGTAGTAAGGAGGTTAAGATTACGTTGTTTAAGGCTTACTGCCAGACCTTATACACAAGCAGCCTATGGGTCAGCTACACGCGGAAAACAATGGACACCCTGAGGGTCCAATACAATAACAGCTTTAGAATGCTTTTGGGGCTGCCGCGCTTTTGTAGTGCCTCTGGCATGTTCGGTCGAGCGCGTGTTCACGACTTCCACGCAATGGTGAGGAGAAAAATGGCGTCGCTATTAGACAGAACGCGGTCAAGTCCTAATAGCATTCTGAAGATGTCAGTGGACTTTAACTCGCCGTTAAGAATCACTTCATGGAGGTTTTGGTTAGGCAGGAGTAATTCATTACATCTGGTGAATGTATGTAAATATTATTTTAAACCGACTTCAAAAAGTAGGAGGTTCTCAATTGGTTTGTTGTTTTTTTTATTTTTTTTGTATGTTTGTTACGCGATTACTCCACTAATTATGAATTGATTTTAATGATTTTTTTTTTTTTGGTAGGTCGTACTTTATAGGTGATCCCATATAAATTTTATTAACTTTGCTTGGATAGTTTTTGAGTTAACTTCATTAATACGTACTTTTTCCATTAGCCTATGTGGATGATATAATGATAAGTTCCTGTCAATGTTATTTGCATAGCAGGTTTCGTGTTCGAATTTGTGTGGAGTAGGTACCACAACTAAAAAGAGAAAAATAAAAAAAAATAAAAAAACGACTTCCAAAAAAGACAACAAACTCAAAAATAAGTTTAATTTCGGAAGTCGGTGTCTAAATCGAAATTTCAAAACCAACTCCACCAACTTCCGAAATTAAACTTATTTTTACACGACTGCCCAAAAAGGAGTGTAATGTGTTCAGGGTTCATGTATGTATGTGAGTTTCTTTGTTCCACCATAATTGACTTTGTAGTATCTTTTTTGGAAGTCCTAGTCGGTTTTTTTTTTTTTTGTAAAAAACTTTTTTCTGCAACTAACTAACATAAATATGGATCAGTGTTGTCTAAGCCAATAAATAGTTTAAAGTCTAAACATTCATTATTTAAAATACACCTACTTTCCTTACTTGAAGATTCTTGTGCCTAAAGTGCCCCCAAAGGTCAACTTAAACAGTACCTAACAAAGAACATAAATTCACGCCACTTCCATTCAAATACAATTTTCTTTGAAAATTATGTAATTATTCTGTTTCCGTATATTTTTCTTGTTCAGTATTTTTTCTAGAAAACTGTCGGCAGTACTAATGGTGGCACGGATTTGATTTAAGACATTGCTATGTACCTTTTGTGTCACGAAGACTTTTTAGACTACTTTTCCACAAGAGATGTACTACATGGCGTGCTCCCCGAACCAACACCACTCCTACTGCTAGAGCAATAAAGTTAATAAATGACTTTCTAAAATATATTCCTGAAGCAGATTTATTTTTTGACTCTCAATGGACAATCGCTAAACATGTGTATATTTATTTAAATATGAAAAAATATCTTTTTTTTTATTTTTTGTTTTTAGTTTACAAATTTTATGTTACTCCATTTTTTATTGTTTTATTTTATTAGTTTATTTTTTAGCCTAAGAAGTTTTAATTAAATAATTTAATGTTTTGTAGAATTAGCATAGATATAAGCGATTTGGTGTAAACTGTTAGCTTATATTTGATGAATAAATGAATATGAATAAGCTATGTAGCGATGGATGTGTATGTTATCAACCAATAGGATCTTTTCGATTTTTATCTTGGTTTAATTTTAGTCGAAAAGGGTTTAACGAACCTAAGTTCATCTTCATAACACATCTTACCCGCTCCGCTACATCACTTAGCTTTGGTAAAAATAGACATATAGCTTCTTAGCTTCACGGCTTAGCTACCTCGCAAAACTTTGGTGGAAAGGCAGCTTTATTGGCAGGTGCTACTATTATGAAAAACAGTGATAGGGTGCTTACATGAAGAAACAGGTTTCCGGTGCAGGCGAGTCTGTGCGGATCGGTGCAGGGGTTCTACCACCACCTCTAAAGCAGTATTATTTTACACTATGATTATTTTATTAGAATGTGCACTTATTAAAATCCTCATTTAGAAATCTCTCTACCTGAGGTTTGCTGTTAGAAAACCAAATTCTGAGTTAAAAGTTCGCCTTCGTACATAAGCTGTCCTTATAATTTTATAGCATTTTTTTTTATAATTTATGTGTACAATATAGAACAAGAATTATTATGAACTAGCTTCCGCCAGCAGCTACGCCCGCGTGATATCTTTATAAAATTATAGCCTAAAAATAACGCATCAGGCAAAACATAGCGCACTACCAAAATTTTTGGATTTTTGTATGTTTGTTTCACAAATAAATTATTCTTATTCTCCTATTTTACTCAGTGATAATATTCGACTGGTGAAAGATTTTTTTAAATCTGTCCAGTAGTTTTTGAGTTTAAGTACTTACCTATAAACAAAAATACAAACATACAAAAATCTATTCTCTTTCTAATATTAGTGTAGTTATTACATGAGTGTAGATAACAGTGTTTGTCTCCCTTGGTACTCAGACATAATTTTCAATGTATAATGTTCCATACGGAACTGTATGCAAATGTTCCGTATTTGGGTTACCACAATGAAGGCAACCGGTTTTTGATTACTGGCATAAACGGCACAGGTACTTTCAGAAGCAAAACCTATAAACTTTTTAGACTTCTTTAATAACTTCAAAACAGCTTCAATGTCAACAGTAATCGATAAGATAATTGAGCAAACAGCTAGTTATTGTGTACAAGTGCTTATCTTAACCTAGCATTCAGCTCATCGCCTTCATGAACTACTCATATATTCTTACTAATGTATAATATTGTGAGTTAGTCTTCGCAGTTATGACTAACGAGTACACTTAAGCTTAAACTTTCATCTGTGTCAGAGTATAAAATAAGTAACAGTATATCTTCACAGAAAACGGCGGAAACGACAAGCTTCGAAATCTGAGTGTATATCAGTACGCAACAGTATTGAGTATGCCGCAGTTACGCACGGACGGGAAACCAGATATCTAATTACGCAACACGTTTTCATAAACGATTCCGATTAATTTGTTTCATTTTGACAGTTCAACAACATTCATTGCGTAATTTACGTTGCTGAGCAGAATTTATTTTCGAACTTTTAAAGCAATGGATAAGCAATCTGTTTCAACGCGATTCAGATTCTGATTGATCGTGTATTACGTAATTAGGGTACTGGTTTATCTACCGAGGGGCTGTATGTAATTATTTCAAGGGCACTACCGAGATATAATATGTTACTTTATTATACTGTGTCTGTGTCGTACTTTGAAAATAATTGTTCTAGATGAAATCATTATTAATTAATTTTACTGGTAGGTTATTAATTGTCAAATGAAGCGTGTTATGGTAGGTACAATGTTTCTTGAAAGGAGGCTTGAATTATGTGTGGCTCGGGAGTTAATAATTTTTGTATCTTCTATCTTTCGGTATCATTGTAGTGTTTTCTAAGATATATTATATTTCTTGGAAGAACTAACCCTGCGTGCTCATATACCTACTTTTACGAAGTAATTACTATCATTCAACCTCGAAAATAACAAACATTCGTTTACCTACTTTGGCGAAGTTCTGGATATTGCTACTCTTTACAATCAGCTCTTACTCAACCAATCCAAAAAAATAAAACTTCTACACTCACATAAACACGAACATAACCCTCCACAGGTCACGAAATAACGAATTTTATTTAAATTCAACGTGGCGAAATACGAAACGAATGGGTGCGGACGCAATTAGCGACTGCGCAGCACACACAGGGTTAACGTTACGGGTTTTTGTGATTCCATTCGTAATTCACGTTTAGCTGTATTTGATGACACGCTAAAATCACGTACCGAGTTTTTTTCAGTGTCACTCTTTTTCGATTACGCAAAAATGATGGTTTAAAAAAATGTCGTGTTTTTACATGGTAGCTATCTCCACTAGGTACCATCCAAAAAAACTGAATAACATCAGTGGAAAGTGTTGGAAAAAAAAACCAAGCGAGCCCTACAGTAGTCTGATATGATGTGTAACATCTGACATCTTGGCTGACAGTACCATCCTCTCGGAAAATGGGTTGGTACCATCACCAGCACCGCGCGCGCTCATTGGTCAAATCAAATAGCGAGTGCTTCCTCGGCTTCCTGTTTCACACTTCCGTCCCTTTTCACAAAATCACTCCCACAGATTGCAGGAAAGCGAGAGGAAATATGTTACACATCAAAAACATAGTTTTTGGGTTTCTGCTTTACAGACTGATATTTTGATCCTGGTTGATATTCGAAATCATAGAAAGCTTAACTAAAGAGCCCATTGTAAATTATTCATAATTTTCATACAAGGAAAAGAATGATCATCATTCACAGCAAATTTTTAACCAAAAACAAATTCCGGGTGATCTTAATCATAATAATCTTTTTGACACTAACCCTTTTCAGCGATTTAAAACAAAGATACGGCAAATCTTCCTCAGATATAAAATCTCATTAAAAATTTTGGAAATGACAACGAAACTGAGAACGGCCCTTTTCCACTTAAAAATAGAATTAATTCACGCCTAGAGAGAAAGTGTAACAAGCAGGGTGATCAATCTTAATTCGTTGGGACAGTTGACTCAAAAGAATATATTTTTACGGTGACTTGTAGGGACGTTTCATTATTTTCATCTTCTCCCTTCGTTATAAAGACAGTATTATTGTTAGGAAAATCGATTGCAAATCTGTCATGTTGAATTTTTTGTCGTGTTTTCGGGTCCGTCATTGTTGTCAAATCTTATGGAGCTCTTGTCAGCGATTCGGAATCCAGTATAATTTCTTGTCTATTATTCTTTGACTGTCAACAGATTCTTTTCTATGTCGTCGTTCATTTTATATTGTCTCCTTTGTCTAGTCAGATATATTATTATCATTGAGACATTGATTTACATTAGTTCTGTGATTTTAAATTAGTTTAGTGTTTGTGTCAGCGGGCACGCTTAACGCCCGGAGGCTTTTATTTTTGTTTACGTTTAGTTTTTATTTAATATTTCTGCCTGAGTATATAGTTCTCGATGTTTTTGGTTGGTATATTTGCATGTGTTAGCTGACATATGGCTATTAATTTAAATTATATTATGTGTTGCGTAATGTGATTTATATTTCATACTACATATTATATATAAAAAAAAAAAAATCTAATGAACAGACTGCTGTGCTGCTGGGGAGTTTGTTGCGCCACTTCTTCTTCCCAGCTAAAACTCTAGGAAGTGGTGAAGGATGGGCGTTTTGGTGGACTGTCTTATGTAATTTTGACGTTCGAAAAGTGCTGATTCTCAGCTTAGTTTGAATAAATTACTGTTTTCGGCGATAATGCGTTACTTTTAAACAATATACGATTGATATTGTTTTTGTCTTTTTTTCGACCCGTTTCTAACGCACAGTCGTTTGAAGAAGACCTGAGTGAGGTTCTGTATTATGGGCCTTAGAGGCACAAGCGGGCTTTAATTTAAACTTAAAATTGTAAATTTTATAATAATAATAATAATAATGTCCCAGCTGTCAACGTTTCGGCACACCAGCTGTCAACGTTTCGGCACAACGACTGTCGGATCAGGTGCGGGTCATCCAGCGTAATCACATGTTGGATGACACTGCACTTGATCGCCTGCGAATCGAAATGCAGAGTAGCCATGTCATCGCCCCCCCGTCGCAGACTGTAATAGTACCACCGCAGTTAATTACAAGTCAAGCTGACGAGGGGATTGATGACAGGGCTACAAACTTAAGTACCCAGTGCAATGAGGAATTGAGGAGTGCTTTGGAGGCTGCGATTCGGAAATATCGGAACATGCCACCCGAACTTAGACCACGCTTACCTCGTTTGCCCATGCATAACAAAAATAGGGCGCTAGTGGCGACTCTGGATTCGCAGCTATCAAACTATTTTGATAGCTGCGAAGACCTCACGGATACTCATTCAATTCTGTACTGCGCGGCTGTAGCGGCATGTCGTGTAGCTCACGTCAAATTTGCAGATGACTCTAGCGCTACACGACCGAAACCAGCCGTACCAGCTTGCCAGTGCAGGATTGAGCACCGTATTGGTGGGGCCAGAGCCCTCATTGGCAAACTAATCTGCTTCAGGGAGGGCAATACTCGCCCTAGAGTGATGCGCTTTGTGAGACGGGCGTTCTTGGGGACTGATATCAGCCCTCAGGACTATATGTCCCGTGTCACAGAGCGCATCGACTTCCTGAAGCAGAAAGTGTATGCATGGGCGAACCGTATCCGTAGGTATAAGCGGCGAGTGGAGCGATACACTCAGAATCGCACCTTCCAGAGTGATGAAAGGTGGGTTTACAGGGCTTGGGAGCGACCGGATCAAGGTGTGGCTGACACGCGCCTACCAGATGATGATGCCATGTGTTCTTTCTGGCGAAATATCTGGTCGGTGCCTGTCAGTCACACCGAAGGTGACTGGACTCGGAAAGTCGAGCGAGCCTGCGATCCAATACCAGAAATGGGGGCTATTACTATCTGCCCCCAAGATGTAGCTTGTGCAGTCCGTCCATTGCCTAACTGGAAATCTCCAGGGCCGGGCTGCACAACTTCTGGATAAAATGGTTCATAAGGTCGCACGCTCGCTTGGCGGCTCAGTACCAGACTGCTTTGGAGTCTGGTTCGCTACCCCAGTTCCTTACGACAGGAGTCACCTACCTGCTCCATAAATCCGGTAGCACCGCGGAACCCAAAAATTATAGACCTATCACGTGTTTACCGACGGTCTATAAAGTTCTTACATCCATTTTGAGAGCTAAAATTAACAATCATGTAGACACCAACTCAATCATGTCTGCCTCTCAAATTGGATGTAGGAACGGGTCCCGCGGTACTAAGGAGCTACTCCTCATTGATATGGCCATTAGCCAACAGGTTCGCCGCTCCCGAAAGGATCTGTCGACATGCTGGATAGATTATAAGAAGGCCTATGACTCGGTGCCACATACATGGCTCATGAGGGTGCTGGAGTTGTATAAAATTGATGCAACTCTGCGCACCTTCCTGATGTCGTGTATGGGGCAATGGAGGACGGTCCTTCGCTATCCAGTATGTCGAAATATCCAAAGGAATAGCGAACCGATAAGGATCGAGCGAGGCATATTTCAGGGTGATAGTTTGAGTCCGCTCTGGTTTTGCTTAGCCCTGAATCCTCTAAGCACACTGCTGGAGGATTCAGGTCTAGGCTATCGGCTGAGGAGAGGTGGTCAGGTTATATCTCACCTCCTCTACATGGATGATCTAAAGCTCTTTGCCCCCAACAATTTGCGACTGATGGAGCTACTGAAAATAACTGAAACTTTCAGTAGCGCCATCGGGATGGAATTTGGTGTTGACAAATGTGCGGTCATGCATGTAAAGCGAGGGGAGATTGTGGAATCCGTGGGAACCCAACTCTCGAATTCCATAAACCTTAGAGCCCTCTCCCCATCCGAAACCTATAAGTATTTGGGTATGTCGGAAGCGTTGGGCATTAATGTTACTGACATGAAGCAATCGTTGAAGGACCGCTTCTTTGGCCGCCTGAAGAAAGTATTTAATAGCCTTCTATCGGGCGGCAACAAGGTGCGCGCCTTCAACGGTTGGGTCATGCCGGTTTTAATGTACTCTTTCGGCATACTCAAATGGACTCAGACCGAACTCGACGCCCTGGATAGGAGGGTCCGTACGCTGTTAACTGCATATCGAATGCATCACCAACGGTCATCGGTAATGAGACTGTATATCCCGCGAAAGTGTGGAGGTCGAGGCTTTTTAAACGCTAAGACGGAGGGTCTTAGCGTTTAAAAAGCCTCGACAATCGCGAGATATGCAGTCTTAGGGAATATTTCCTAGAAACCGACGTGGGGATGCATCGAGATGTGGTCGCGGTGGACAAGGGCCTTACCCCGCTCTCCTTGGCTAAAAAGAACTGGCGCAAGCCTGTAGTGCTTGACACTAACGATCGCAAGGAGGTATGGCAGAGTAAGGAGCTTCACGGACGCTACTTCCGGGCCCTACATGGACCCGATGTAGATTTCCTAGCTTCCGTAGCCTGGCTGCGTTTTGGTGACCTCTTTGGGGAAACCGAAGGTTTTGTCTGTGCAATTATGGACGAAGTTATAATGACGAACAATTACCGGAGATTCATTGTGAAGGACGGCACGGTTGACATTTGTCGGGCATGCCACCGTCTGGGAGAATCCATCCGACACATAATCTCCGGGTGTTCTCGTCTAGCTAACGAAGAGTACTTGCATAGACACAACCTTGTAGCCAGGATTATCCACCAGCAACTTGCTCTGAAATACAGCCTTGTGGAATCTGAAGTGCCGTACTACAGGTATGTCCCCGACCCAGTTCTCGAAAATGGCAATATCACATTGTACTGGGATCGCTCCATCATCACTGACAGGACTATTGTTGCCAATAAACCTGATATAGTGGTGGTGGAACGAGTAGAGCGGCGCACAATGATCATTGACATAACGGTCCCGCATGACGGGAACCTCGTGAAAGCCGAGAAAGATAAACAAATCAAGTATCTTGACTTGGCTCGCGAGGTTGTCGACATGTGGGATGTGGACTCAGCGATCATTGTGCCGATAGTCGTATCAGCCAATGGCTTAATTGCCAAGAGCCTCGACCAACACCTAAGGAGGCTCTCGTTGGGCAGCTGGATCAAGGGCTTGATTCAGAAAGCGGTACTCCTGGACACGGCTTGCATTGTCAGGAGGTTCCTCTCTCTGGAGCCCTGACCGCCGGTAGCTTGGACCCTGTTCCCGATACCGGTGGGCTACTATTTACCCGACTGTTTTATATTTTTAAATGTTTTTATAATTTTTATTTTAATATTTAAAAATGTAATTTATATGTTAAAAACTAAATAAAGGAGAATAATAATAATAATAATTGCTTTATTTTCAGGCAACTAAGGCCCATAGACACAATACACAAATAATCTTACAAAATAATAAACTAATACATAAAATTAAAAACATCATTACAAAATCTTTATTTACGTTGGGTCGGCGACGTATTGTTTATGCTTGTATGTTTGTTTGTTACGCTTCCACGCTAAAACGGCTGACCGGATTTGGAGGAAATTTGGTATTTGACCTGGGTTAGAACATAGGATACTTTTTATCCCGAAATTCCTATGAAATCGAGACTAATGTGAATGACACCGCGGCGTGCAGCTGGTGTAGTATATTTTCTTTAAAGATCCAATAAAGTAAACGAATTTAGTCAGACCCACGAATTAAATGAAACATTCATGCAAATTCAAGAATTCCACTTTAACAAGATCATCCACTTAACCTCTGGCTAGCCAAAACTAATTCAAACCATCTTTAACAAGTCAACGTCCCGGGCGCCATCTTGTAAGACGCTCATACCATTAAGGTGAATGCTGACGTGTTGCACCCGAATCATTTATCCAGGAGTTGAGGGACGACCATAATCCGGCATTATGATAACCCAATTGTATCGCTGAGCTTCGCCCGTAGTCACGTTCAGAGTGCGCTTAATACCAATATTTGGCCATTAAAACAGAGCAAACAATGTTGTTCCAATGTTTCTTGTTTGAATTATCTAAAGTAGTTCGCTGTCTGATAGTGGGACTTAGTGGATTAGCCGTTAGTAATGCTGGCTGGAGTTGGCTTAAATGTTTCACGAAATTAACGGTGGTTGGAGATTTTAGCTGTTTTTTATGGTTATTGGTACTTCCGTGCAAGTGCATCAGGATGTTTATATCATTTAGGAGTTCATTTACATATGTGAGCAGACTTATTGTTTTGATCTCTCACTGGCCACTTGAGTTAGTTGCCAAGTCTTACAAAAGTGAGTATTGTATCTGTGCATAAAATACTATGGGTTCGAACCAAAGCCGGCGCTTTACTTTGTGTAAATAATTAAATAATTTCATCACCACTGCTCTGAAAACGGTGAAGGAAAACATCGTGAGGAAACCGGCATGTCTTAGAACCAAAAATTCAAGACATGTGACATCTACCAACCCGCACTGGGCCCGTGTGGTAGATTACAGCCCACTCCCTCTCACGGAGAGGAGGCCTGTGTCCCAACAGCAGCTGTGAGAACAATAATAGGCTGAGTATGTATGTATGTATGTATAATATACTACAAACTTTGACTTTGACTAAACAAAGTCACTTTTCGCGTTTGTCTGTATGTCCGCGATGTTCTTCTAAACCACGCAACAGATTTTGATGAGGTTTTCACCATCATTTAGAGAATTTATTCCGGAAGATTTATGTGTTATAATACGTTAGTATTAAAGTTACGTTTAACTAAGAAATCTCGATGTTTTGTCAAGTCGTAAAAATCGTACGAAGTAGGAGCGGGCCGCTAGTTGGAAATAAAAAACTAAGCTAATACCTACTGATTTCTTTAAGGACAGTCTCTATCGAAGAAGAACAAAGGAGAAGACTCTCTCTGTCTCACTCTTGTCGTACTATTAAGACATAATAGATTGCTCAGTGTGGTATTTCATATTTGTATTTAGATTTTCGGCTACTGCAATACAAATATTTGGCGCTTTGAATTGCACCAAAAATAATAACAGACCAAATTGATCAACTTCCTCTTTTCTTTTTGTGTTATTTATTTAAATCCTCATCACTATTTCATTGTGAGGGCAAAACTTCCCCGGAGCCCAATAAAACTGTTATGGTTGCAGTGCATTTACACTGATTATGAAAACTTTTTTCAAAGTAGGGTAAAAGCCCTCGTCGTAAACTTCGCAAGGCCACTTCAGTAGGTACTGTGACTTCCCAAGATTGTTGAAACGTGGATAAGAAGAGCTGGTTTTATTAACCCTCGATGCAAAAAGAGGGGTCTTATTAGTTTGACCGCTATGTGTGTGTCTGTCTGTGGCACCGTAGTTCTTAAACGGGTGAACCGATTTGAATGCGGTTTTTCTAATTTTATTTAATTGACTGGCAGTCCAATATTGATTATTTTTATTTGCTTCATTGCCTTTTGATTTTGTATTGTCCTTATTAAACATTCTGTACTGTTAAAATAATATTATTTACGTATTCTTTAAAAAAAAATACCTCAATAGATTCCAGAATATTCATTAATTCTGATCTACATGAAGCTACAGTCATTGTCATAAATCTAACCCTCAACTATGAAAGGACAAGATGAAAAATTGGAAAATAGATGAGCATATTGCATACTAGCTTCTGCCCGCGACTTCGTCTGCGTTTACTGGGATAAAAAGTATCCTTTGTCCTAACCCAGGTCATGATCTACCTATGTGTCAAATTTTATCAAAATCTGTTCAGCCGTTTAAGCGTACAATCTCACTTTTGCATTTATAATAAGAAGTATATAGTTAGGATTATTCTAAAACTGTGACTTTATTTGTAGCAGCACAGCTGTTACAAACTATAACAGTATTAAAATCTAGGAAAGATATTAGAAAAAAAAATCACAACATCACGCCTGTATTCCCCGTAGGGCTAGGCAGAGATGTACCTGTACTCTGCCTAACCCTGCGCTTTGGCTCTGCTTTGGCTGTACTACAGAGTACAGCCAAATTTTGCCAATTATGTCCCGTGTAATAGGGGGCGAGCCTATTGCCAACAACCGGGTACAAATCTAAACTCCGGGCTGCTACTAAGAAATTTCCAAAACAAATTTACCCGACCCGGGAATCGAAACCAGGAGCTCATGCTTAAGAGGCAGATATAATATGCCAGTGACTTTGAGTGGTTAGCTTGCGTGTTCTGTACTGAGCTCACGCAACGCGTCGTACGTCCAGCCAGTAATAGAACTCGCCCATCACGGAGCGCTGTCACCGATTTGACGCATTATTAATGTATTATACATAAAACAAAAGGTATTTTAATAAAACACGTCTACTAAAAGATTAATATTTTAATTAAATTAATATGTTTTTTTTTTTTATGGTGAAGAATTCAGATTGTTATCCGCGTTAGACATAACTTTACAAATTAATTTCACTATGTAATATAAACATAATCTAAAATATTCGTATATTGTTAAGTTATTAAGAAAAAACTCTAATTTAACATATTATATTTTTTCCAAATCATTAACACTACACGTTTAGACGTAATTTTCAGTATAAAATCATTAAAAGTAGCCTATCGTCGCCTTAACAGTAGCGCTTGCGAACACTAGACCAACGAGGGAGCAAAAAAAGTTACTGAATCCAAAAATTTAAAGTTAATACAAATTAGTATCTTTAATTAAGGATAAAAACTTTCCAAAATTGTACAATCCGAGCCAAAAGGACAAAGAAGTCAAAGCTTAAGCTCGACTCTAAAGAAGTGCCTTCAGTGTATTTAGACAAAACTTTTCGCCACTTCTGCTCGGCCTTTTTCCCAATCCACTGTTTGTATTTGACAAGAAGATTTATGAGATTTATTTTCATTTTGGAAACTTTTTTTTGTTTTACTTTAACGCCTTCCGGTTTTTTTCTGGTAAAGTTAGGCAATAATTTTTTGAAGATTTATGAAGGATGTTTAGTGTGAGTTTTGACTGTCGGTCATTATTTCCTAGATTCATCTGAGGAGATTTATCTGGGTCTTGTAAAGCCCCGTCCGCTATGTTAAATTTTTATATATTTAATAACTACAATTTAGATAATTTCATTATTATCGTGTTGTACATATTATTAATATAGAGTATTCTACTACTCTATTCTGGTATTTTTACTTCTAGTAACAATTAACAGTTACTGTAATAATAAAAAATTAACATGTCATGGTAGTCATATTAGGGACGACGACAAAAAAAATAAAATTGTTCTGAATGTAGATTATGAAAAAATAACGTACACGTATTTATTCTTTTTTTACTTTATCAAAAGATTACGGCAATACATAGAGTTAAAATGTGTTGACGTCACGAGTATGTAGATTTTATTCTTACTTGTGACGTAGCGACCCCCATTGCGTTTTATCCAAGTAATTTTTTATTAATATGATAAAGCAAAAAATACGAGTCTAATATTTTTTTATTATCTGACTGACGGACTAAATAGAAGTTTCTTTTTTGACCCAGGCATCATCCCTATTATCGGCATTTATTTTCTGAAATAACCGCATCCTGTCTGCAGTTGAACAAGTTTTATGGAAATCACTTTAAAACATTTTAAAACTTTTAAAGTTGTTTTCATATTTGTACAATTGATACATACTATTTGGTAGAAATGTGAAAGCTGAAACTTTATCATTTTTAAATATAAGTAATGAAAACGTTTAAAAAAAAATTGTACTATGAACTTATGTAGGTATAGATTTCTGTCCATCCAAAGGTTATCTTTAAAATATCGCTTTTAGCGATAATACCGCCGGGCTATGTACAATTTCTACATTGATATCTGTAATTTGTATGATGTACGTAATGAAGAGTATTCTATTTCATGACCAAAATAATGTTCCCAGTCCTTACGTATTCCAACGTTAAGTTCGTCAAGTTCTTTTCGATTAGGAAAGTTCCTCAACTAAAGGGTGAGTTCGGTGTGCACAGAATTAGCACAACACGGAACGAACTGCCAAAGTTTGGTGTCGGTCTATCCAATTACGGACGAATCACTTTACTTATATCCTGCTTGAAGTATGTGTGTCTATTTAGTAGTCGGCTCGCGTTGGAGAGTAAAAATCTGCTGATTTGGATGGCAAACAGGTGGGCCCAGCTGATGGTGCAGTTGATATCAAACGCTTCAACTTTTGATGGAGAACATATTTCCTCTCGCTTTCCTGCAATCAATGGGAGTGATTTTGTGAAACGGGACGGAAGTGCGTGACAGGAAGCCGGGAAAGCGCGCGCTTTTCGATTTGACCAATGATCGCGCGCGGTGCTAGAGTTGGCCGTCAGAAAGAAAGAAAGAAAAATATTTTATTTGGGACACGCACAGGAAATACAAACAGTAATAAAAAACTTAAAAGGAACTTCTAAAACTAACAAAAAACAGAAATCGAATAAACTAAAACCAACCAGACCAACTCTTCGGATGGCGCAAGATGGCGTCAGATGGTACCAACCCCTTTTTCCGAGAGGTTGTAAACGGATGATGATGATAATGGTAAATATTGTCTGCCAAGATGTCATACGTTATCATTATATGCGACGACTGCTGTAAGGCTCTCTCGTTTTTTGTTGATCTCTTTCATTCGGCATCTTTCACTCAAAGTGCAACGTTTCAACACAAAATGAATCAAAAGTGAAAAATTTGTTCATCGATGAACCGATCTAACGGTTTTGAATTTTGTCATTTCGGCATCTTTCACTCAGGTTTTGAATGATCCATTTTATTCGAAATTAAATTTCATGAGCAAATGAACGTTCATTTCTATGTAATTTTGTCGGTGTCGTGTGAGTGTGGAATGAAATACATGAACATTCTCTTAAGTGAAGCGTTGGATATCAGCATTTGTCATCAACCTTTGGATAAATAACCAAAAACTTTACACGTACCTACTGTAAAATCAAAATTTCATGGCGTAGTTAAATAAATTTAAAGTGCACTGGAAATACATACAATTTTTTTTGTGTGTTTCTTGTTGTCTTATTATACATAATATATTGAAGACCAAAGATTAATGTTTGACTAATCATTTCTTAAAATATCAATTTAAGGGATAATAAAAGCACAATTTATTAAACTATTGTTCATACCGGTAGCACACCTCCGCCGCGAAACCGCAGTAGTTCAATTCAACTGTCTCGCGTCATGTTCCGCTACTCGAATCGGATGCGAGTAACGGAACATGACGCGCGTGACGCATTCGGCGGAGGTGTGCTACCGGCGGCGGCGTCACAGCCACCTGCAAGAAACATAAGTTCAATTTCTCAAAGTAACAAAAGTTATAGCGCACTTAGATTCTCTTCTTCACAATTAAAACCCGGAACTGAAAGTAGAGAATATTTTGTCTACACTTTGTCCTACCTTTACAAACTGAAACATGAAAAATAGAATACGTGCTTCAAGACAATATTTACTGTAATCTCTGCACCTACCTAATGGCTACTATACACAGTGCCGGCGGCATAGCCGCCGGGCGCGCCCGGCACTGCCGCACAAAGCCGCACAAAGTAATGCAAAGGAAATGAAGGCGCAAAAGCCGGAGGTACGTACCGCGCGGCATAAGCCGGCGGCCATGCCGCCGGCATGTGTGTAGTAGCCATAAGACATGATAAAACATTTTACAAATTTTTGTAGTGTCTTTTTTGGTATCGGTTGTTTTTTTTTTTGTAATTTTTTTTATTATTTTCACTTTTTAGTTATGTGTGGTACCTACCCCACACAAATCAAATACCAATACCTGCTATGTAAATAACAGTGACAGGAATTTATCATCATATCATCCACATACGCTAAGTGGGAAAAATACGTATTATTGAAGCTAACTCAAAAACCAATAAAATTCTTATAAAAAAAAAAAACTTCAAAATCAATTCATAATTGGCGGAGTGATCGCGTAACAAACAAACAAAAAAAATATAACATATAGTCGAATTGAGAACCTCCTCCTCTTTGAAGTCGGTTAAAAAAGAAATTACCGTGGCTCTGCCCTCTTTCATTAATTTTATAATCTTGTGATTCCTATGTACCGCTTTGGTTTATTGGTTGTAAACCAAACCTTTACCATAACGACTGAGATTCAGTTACAAGTTTAATGATATAAACGTAGATTAATCACCTACCACAACAATTACATCCCAAATACCTACCTCACCAAATTTTAATTCCGGAATACCTAATACCTTTTACAAGATAAGTAGTACCTGTCTCAAGACGCCGAGGGTCGCATTTATTCGGTAATTCGCCTAGCAACTTCGTAAATGCAGGGATTAAATTGCCCGGGTCGCTTCGTAGGAAAAATGTATGAGGATCGAGAAGACAGGGGACCATTTTCAGAGGACTGAGACCAGAGGAAGCTCAATTAGTGGCAGGGGATAATTCCCGACCTCTCGTTTGCGTACTTATTTCGTTATGGGGTGGGTGATTACAGAAGAAAAAAACGCGGAAAGCGGTAAACATGTTTGTGTTTTATAGTACCGGATGAATAAGGTTTTGTCAAGGATTTTTACCAAATTATGGTGAGAAAATTAGGTGAAAACAGAAAATAAATGGCGCTGGTAAAACATGGTTCAGTTTTTGGTAATATCGGATAAGGTACATTACTTTTGTTCCTCAAAACTAACTCCGAACATCGTACAAGCTAGTAAAGGCACATTCAGTTATCATAAATCCTTACCAATCTCAGGACATACCTATCCATGATATAAAGTCGGTTACTGGCACGGCTTAACACACACAAGACTTACGAATGCAAACGGTTATGGGACCCCTACTGCCAAAGCCAATCTAGGCTATCACAGCTTCGCAATCAAGGCAATGCCAAACAAAGTACTAGGAAGACATAAAACCGAGGCAGTGATACGTAGAGGCGATCTTAGAGCTGATGTTTGGGTAACCGGCGTTCCATTGGGCACTGTGCCAGGTCGCTCGGGTTCGATGCGTCACACCAAACTTCGGTGCAGAACGTTCGTATAGTGATTAGCAAGTTTTGTGTGGATTTATAGCATTGCAGTTGCTGTGAGAATTTGTTGGAAGACTGTGAATTTGTTAGGGAGTTCTTCAATTAATTAGTAAAGAACAATTGGGAATTCTCCAATGAAAAATTCGGTGAATTGTGGCTCTTAGCCGAGAATGAGCCAATTCCCCTAAGTGTCGTAAAAGTCGGCAAAGTGTTTTTGGTAATAGAAAAACAGTCGATTCCTACATCTGAAATCGTAATGATATTGCCCATTGATATCTATAGGCAATAGAAGATCCGATTGTGGTTCTCTTTTAAGTACAATATTAAGTCAGATGGCAGCATTGTTTACTTAAAAAGCTCATAAAAATTCGCAATAAACCTCAAAGTTCACTCATTTTAAACTTCAAAATTCTAAACAGCCAAACTTTTCAAAAACAGTACTCAAATGAATGCTTAATCCAAAAGATACATCTCATAATCACTTGAGCCCCCAATAAAACACTTAGGAAGATAATATTTGAGACAGTTACGGTGTAAACACGGCTGATAATTTATCTTTATGAGAAACGTTGTAATTCTAAGCAAGTTATGAACTGAGATTTTCCTGGGACCCCATTAAGGTACACGTATTTAGGTAATGTTCTTATTTTGGTAACTATTTTGGAAGACGAAAAAGTTAGTATGACATTGACGACGAATAACTGGTTATTCGTCATCAATGTTATACTAACTTTTTAAACAAGATGGGTTTTAATGGGAAATAGGGGAAGTTAGATTGATATAGTGCAACTGGAATTTGACAAGGAGAAGTATAGTGCCAGGCAAATTAGACAGGGAGAATTATAGTGCCAGGGGAATGTGACAGGGATAATTATAGTGCCAGGGAAAGACAAGAAGATGTATAGTACCAGTGGAATGTGACAGGGAGAAGTATAGTGCCAGGGAAAGGAGCATGGGCAACTTTGTATGGAGTCTGGTACCAACGCTCAACAGTGATGAGACTCATGCCATGTGAAAGCTTTTGGGGTATTATTTAATTCATTCTATGGCAGCTAAGTCGAAATCGAGCGCGAACATGGTGTTTTTGAACATTTAAAAAAAGTTAGGTTAGGTTAGGTTAGGGATGAAACTCATGCCATGTGAAAGCTTTTGGGGTATCATTTAATTTATACTATGGCAGCTAACTCGAAATCGAGCGCGAACATGGTGTTTTTGAACATTCAAAAAAAGTTAGGTTAGGTTAGGTTAGGGATACAGACACAGACACACACACACAGTCGAGCGAGACAGTCATCTCGCAGAAGGAGGCTGCGGAAAGGGAGAGGGAGATCTCGTCCACTCACCCGGCCCGCAGCAGGCGCACCGGGCGTCGGCGGAGGGCGGATAACGCCCTCTTCCAGCCCCCCTAAATGGGTCCAGGGGCGACGGATTCGGGGACATCCGTCGCCCCCCATCACACGGGACCCGAGATGGCGGCGCGTAGTGTTCCACGCGCGCCACTCTAAGACGTAACGGGGGGAGTTTGCACACCTCACTCCCCCTACGGGACAGGGCCCGCAGAGTGCGGGCCGTCACCAGTCCGGGGCAGCGGAAGTCGCAATTTGCTCCCGCAGCCCCCCGACGCAAGTGTGCGAGGTAACACCGGGGTGGTTTTAGTCAGTAAGAGTCTGACAGACCCCTTCGCCCACCCCAGGGCGGAGGACATCCATGAGGATTTCCACCACGAGAAAAAAAAAAAAAAAAAAAAAAAAAAAAAAAAGGTTAGGTTAGGGATGAAACTCATGCCATGTGAAAGCTTTTGGGGTATCATTTAATTTATACTATGGCAGCTAACTCGAAATCGAGCGCGAACATGGTGATTTTGAACATTCAAAAAAAGTTAGGTTAGGGATAATACTCATGCCATGTGAAAGCTTTTGGGGTATCATTTAATTTATACTATGGCAGCTAAGTCGAAATTGAGCGCGAACATGGTGTTTTTGAACATTCAAAAAAAGTTAGGTTAGGTTAGGGATAAAACTCATTCCATGTGAAAGCTTTTGGGGTATCATTTAATTTATATTATGGCAGCTGAGTATTTTTGAACATTCAAAAATGGTTAGGTTAGGTTAGGTGGGATGAGAGCTCCTGCCCCGGGATTCGGCTTCCTCCGCACGGCACGGTGAACCTAACCTAACCTAACCAAAAAGGGTACCTTCCTACCTTACCTACCTACATACCTACCCTACCTACCTACATACCTACCTACCCTATCTACCTACATACCCTAACCTAACCTAAGTTTTTTTTTACGGGTTGGAAAATTCTCATGGAAGTCCTCCGCCCTGGGGCGGGCGAAGGGATCTGTCAGAATCCTACTGACTAAACCACCCCATTGTTCCCTTCCCACACTTACACCAGGAATCATGAGATCAACCTAACCTAACCTATCCTAACCAAACATAACCTAACCTTTTTGAATGTTCCAAAACACCATGTTCGCGCTCGATTTCGACTTAGCTGCCATATAATGAATTAAATAATACCCCAAAAGCTTTCACATGGCATGAGTTTCATCACTGTTGAGCGTTGGTACCAAAATGACGCATGGTCCTTTGACAAGGAGAAGTATAGTGCCAGGGAAATGTTACAGGGAGAAATATAGTGCCAGGAAAATTTAACAGGGAGAAGATATTGTCGCGGAAAGACAGGGAGATAAGGTTCATCAATATTGGTAAAGTAATTTCCACAGATCATAAATCTTCAATTTACTTACGTACATTTTATTTATTAGGTTACTTTTTATATCTTAATAGAATACAAAAGAAAAACGATAATCTGTATTTCTGTCTCTATTTGTTATTTTGTTGTAATAAAAGATACATTGTGCTCAGACTTCCTTTTTCTCCGAAACGTAATACTGAATTTCGTTTTTATGCTCAGGCAACCTGTCTTACGAACAATTAATTAAGACATTTCTTGGTACAAAATATGATTAGGCATTACACAAATAATTTTATTCCGTGTCTCTCTTTGTTTGCTGACGAATATACAAATAATAAGTTACGAATATTTTGTTCTGGTATTTAAAAAAAGTGTGCGTGTGTGTCAGCTCCGATGCACGACTGGAGTTTCTTCCGTAATACGATTATGTTTGAATATGTAAAAGGCAAAGGCGGTAGGTAAATAAACGCTTCTCTTACCTAAAAAAAAAAAACTAAACACAGGCCTCAGCTAACAACTTTCAGTATTAAAAATTTCAGTCAGTAATTTCCTTGCATAATCATCTGCATAGCCTTTTCCCAAGTATGTTGTGGTCGGCTTAAAGTCTAACCGGATGCAGCTGAATATCTACGGAAGGCACTAGGCATACCTACCGTAGATATTCAGCTGCATCCGGCAGGTTATTAGGTACACATGAAACAAAAGGATTGTTTTTTTCATTTTCGTCTATGTGTCTGTTGGATCTGGCTAATTTTCGAAACGACTGAACCGAATTTGACGGGACTTTCCCCAATATAAATATTATAAATAGTTACAAGAAACCAGAACTCACCACACAAATTTTTCTCTACCAAAATTGGGCTTCACCCTAACATAAGGGTCATATTTCTCACACATTTACTCATTCCCGTCGACAGTTGTACCGATTTGAATGGCAAGACCAACAATAGCCGTCTAGTGTATTGTCCGAAGCTTATAATAAGCAATGTTATATCTATACTATGAACGATAATAACAGACCCTAAATTATATCTCTGTATGGTAAGGATAGATAATTCTGTAAGCTTGACGGATAGCAGAATTAATAACATGATATAGTTTGATACAAATGCTTTATGAAGAACAAAACTCTTCATCTTCCCTTTTTTTGGCGGGACTAATGGCGCAATTTCATTAGTCGATATTAGGGCCCGCATGCGGGGTGCGAGAGATTTCTTGAACGCGTGCCACAGGGCCCGCATTCGGGGAACCGTTTTCGTTAGTCGATAGGGTCTGGTGGTAGGTGTTCCTTTTGGTATTTCTTTATTTGAGATGCCTGTAATATTTAGCCTTTCCGCAATTTGTTTATACGCACTTTCTCTTGCATCTTGGTTTCTATACAAACGTACTAGTTACATTCGATTGATTTCCGCAAGTTTTAACATTTGTGAATCCGTAAGTGATCAGCCATTTTGCGCAGCATCTTTCCAATCCAACAAGCACTCACGAATGAAATTGAATAATGAAAAAGTATTTGACTCACGACCCGCAAGCTGTATATCGACCGATTTAATTTCATTGGTCGAAATGACGGTCGGTATAAAGCATGCGGGGAATCCCTGCACGCGGTGTAACGAACACGTATCGACTTGTAACTTTCATTGGTTGTTATCTCGCCTACGGGGAGTCCCCGCATGCTGTATATCGACCGAGTTATCGACTAATGAAATTGCGCCATAACTCACACGGTGTTTTGACTCTTCACCCCATATGGGGTTGACTGACGATGAAGATCAGATATTGCCCAAAGATACTACTACACATTTTCACTACTAGCATGAAAGCATGCTCTATTCAGCAATTGCTACTAAGAAGCATGTGTGTGAAACATTGTTAATTATAAGCATGCTAATTTATTGTTATGTTGATTTTCTTCTTTTTTGTGTGGTCAGTGACTAACCTCGTGTCAGAGTTTTAAAGCCACCCATACTAGATGGGTGGCTTGACAAGCCGTCGAGAAATATCTCTCAGGCATGCCGGTTTCCTCACTATGTTTTCCTTCACCGTTTTTAAAGCATGTGATAATTATACAATACGCAAATGAATCAGTAAAGTCAGAGATGCATGCAGCAGGCGCACCGGGCGTCGGCGGAGGGCGGATAACGCCCTCTTCCAGCCCCCCTAAATGGGTCCAGGGGCGACGGATTCGGGGACATCCGTCGCCCCCCATCACACGGGACCCGAGATGGCGGCGCGTAGTGTTCCACGCGCGCCACTCTAAGACGTAACGGGGGGAGTTTGCACACCTCACTCCCCCTACGGGACAGGGCCCGCAGAGTGCGGGCCGTCACCAGTCCGGGGCAGCGGAAGTCGCAATTTGCTCCCGCAGCCCCCCGACGCAAGTGTGCGAGGTAACACCGGGGTGGTTTTAGTCAGTAAGAGTCTGACAGACCCCTTCGCCCACCCCAGGGCGGAGGACATCCATGAGGATTTCCACCACGAGAAAAAAAAAAAAAAAAAAAAAAAAAAAAAAAAGGTTAGGTTAGGGATGAAACTCATGCCATGTGAAAGCTTTTGGGGTATCATTTAATTTATACTATGGCAGCTAACTCGAAATCGAGCGCGAACATGGTGATTTTGAACATTCAAAAAAAGTTAGGTTAGGGATAATACTCATGCCATGTGAAAGCTTTTGGGGTATCATTTAATTTATACTATGGCAGCTAAGTCGAAATCGAGCGCGAACATGGTGATTTTGAACATTCAAAAAAAGTTTGGTTAGTTTAGGGATGAAACTCATGCTATATGAAAGCTTTTGGGGAATCATTTAATTTATACTATGGCAGCTAAGTCGAAATTGAGCGCGAACATGGTGTTTTTGAACATTCAAAAAAAGTTAGGTTAGGTTAGGGATAAAACTCATTCCATGTGAAAGCTTTTGGGGTATCATTTAATTTATATTATGGCAGCTGAGTATTTTTGAACATTCAAAAATGGTTAGGTTAGGTTAGGTGGGATGAGAGCTCCTGCCCCGGGATTCGGCTTCCTCCGCACGGCACGGTGAACCTAACCTAACCTAACCAAAAAGGGTACCTTCCTACCTTACCTACCTACATACCTACCCTACCTACCTACATACCTACCTACCCTATCTACCTACATACCCTAACCTAACCTAAGTTTTTTTTTACGGGTTGGAAAATTCTCATGGAAGTCCTCCGCCCTGGGGCGGGCGAAGGGATCTGTCAGAATCCTACTGACTAAACCACCCCATTGTTCCCTTCCCACACTTACACCAGGAATCATGAGATCAACCTAACCTAACCTATCCTAACCAAACATAACCTAACCTTTTTGAATGTTCCAAAACACCATGTTCGCGCTCGATTTCGACTTAGCTGCCATATAATGAATTAAATAATACCCCAAAAGCTTTCACATGGCATGAGTTTCATCACTGTTGAGCGTTGGTACCAAAATGACGCATGGTCCTTTGACAAGGAGAAGTATAGTGCCAGGGAAATGTTACAGGGAGAAATATAGTGCCAGGAAAATTTAACAGGGAGAAGATATTGTCGCGGAAAGACAGGGAGATAAGGTTCATCAATATTGGTAAAGTAATTTCCACAGATCATAAATCTTCAATTTACTTACGTACATTTTATTTATTAGGTTACTTTTTATATCTTAATAGAATACAAAAGAAAAACGATAATCTGTATTTCTGTCTCTATTTGTTATTTTGTTGTAATAAAAGATACATTGTGCTCAGACTTCCTTTTTCTCCGAAACGTAATACTGAATTTCGTTTTTATGCTCAGGCAACCTGTCTTACGAACAATTAATTAAGACATTTCTTGGTACAAAATATGATTAGGCATTACACAAATAATTTTATTCCGTGTCTCTCTTTGTTTGCTGACGAATATACAAATAATAAGTTACGAATATTTTGTTCTGGTATTTAAAAAAAGTGTGCGTGTGTGTCAGCTCCGATGCACGACTGGAGTTTCTTCCGTAATACGATTATGTTTGAATATGTAAAAGGCAAAGGCGGTAGGTAAATAAACGCTTCTCTTACCTAAAAAAAAAAAACTAAACACAGGCCTCAGCTAACAACTTTCAGTATTAAAAATTTCAGTCAGTAATTTCCTTGCATAATCATCTGCATAGTCTTTTCCCAAGTATGTTGTGGTCGGCTTAAAGTCTAACCGGATGCAGCTGAATATCTACGGAAGGCACTAGGCATACCTACCGTAGATATTCAGCTGCATCCGGCAGGTTATTAGGTACACATGAAACAAAAGGATTGTTTTTTTCATTTTCGTCTATGTGTCTGTTGGATCTGGCTAATTTTCGAAACGACTGAACCGAATTTGACGGGACTTTCCCCAATATAAATATTATAAATAGTTACAAGAAACCAGAACTCACCACACAAATTTTTCTCTACCAAAATTGGGCTTCACCCTAACATAAGGGTCATATTTCTCACACATTTACTCATTCCCGTCGACAGTTGTACCGATTTGAATGGCAAGACCAACAATAGCCGTCTAGTGTATTGTCCGAAGCTTATAATAAGCAATGTTATATCTATACTATGAACGATAATAACAGACCCTAAATTATATCTCTGTATGGTAAGGATAGATAATTCTGTAAGCTTGACGGATAGCAGAATTAATAACATGATATAGTTTGATACAAATGCTTTATGAAGAACAAAACTCTTCATCTTCCCTTTTTTTGGCGGGACTAATGGCGCAATTTCATTAGTCGATATTAGGGCCCGCATGCGGGGTGCGAGAGATTTCTTGAACGCGTGCCACAGGGCCCGCATTCGGGGAACCGTTTTCGTTAGTCGATAGGGTCTGGTGGTAGGTGTTCCTTTTGGTATTTCTTTATTTGAGATGCCTGTAATATTTAGCCTTTCCGCAATTTGTTTATACGCACTTTCTCTTGCATCTTGGTTTCTATACAAACGTACTAGTTACATTCGATTGATTTCCGCAAGTTTTAACATTTGTGAATCCGTAAGTGATCAGCCATTTTGCGCAGCATCTTTCCAATCCAACAAGCACTCACGAATGAAATTGAATAATGAAAAAGTATTTGACTCACGACCCGCAAGCTGTATATCGACCGATTTAATTTCATTGGTCGAAATGACGGTCGGTATAAAGCATGCGGGGAATCCCTGCACGCGGTGTAACGAACACGTATCGACTTGTAACTTTCATTGGTTGTTATCTCGCCTACGGGGAGTCCCCGCATGCTGTATATCGACCGAGTTATCGACTAATGAAATTGCGCCATAACTCACACGGTGTTTTGACTCTTCACCCCATATGGGGTTGACTGACGATGAAGATCAGATATTGCCCAAAGATACTACTACACATTTTCACTACTAGCATGAAAGCATGCTCTATTCAGCAATTGCTACTAAGAAGCATGTGTGTGAAACATTGTTAATTATAAGCATGCTAATTTATTGTTATGTTGATTTTCTTCTTTTTTGTGTGGTCAGTGACTAACCTCGTGTCAGAGTTTTAAAGCCACCCATACTAGATGGGTGGCTTGACAAGCCGTCGAGAAATATCTCTCAGGCATGCCGGTTTCCTCACTATGTTTTCCTTCACCGTTTTTAAAGCATGTGATAATTATACAATACGCAAATGAATCAGTAAAGTCAGAGATGCATGCCTTCGAACTCGAGACTTATGACTCGGCAGTCTGACGCTCATACCACTAGGCTATCACTACTACAAAGTTGATGTATCTTCATAAACCATCTCTGATTAACAGTCGATTGCAACAAGCTCAGCAGCTCATAATTATACAGGGTGTTAAAGTAATTGCGTGCCATAGCTTAGGGGTAGGTTCAGTATCGATAAAGGAAACTAGGATTTTTTTTTTTTAAACCAGAAAAAAAATTAAAACAAATTGCAAGGTCGACCTAATTTAGTTTGGAATCAGGTATTTACAAAGATTAAAAATCAACTTATTTACTCATGTTTTAAGTTGATTTGATTGCTATTTTAAGTTAGTAGGTACTAATAGGTTGACCTTGCAATTTTTTTTTTTATTATTTTACTGGTTTTATTTTTATTTTTCGTAGTTTCCGTTATCGATACTGAACCTTCCCCTAAGCTATGGCACGCAATTACTTTAACACCCTGTATATCTTCAAAAGTTGAACAACCTTTGCAATTATAAAGAACATTCTCATAATATTCTTTAAAATGGAAAGTTAACTAAGTGAATTCATGCGGTTTATCCGATTATACAAAAAACAAAAGAACTGAATTTAAATAAAAGCCGTTGTCCAAAGAATTCTCTAATAGAATAAACTCTGCTATCAGCGATCCGTGTTTTCAAATGCCCGTACCTTCGGGACGGACATGGAAAAATATTCCGAAGTTTCAAAGGAAAATACATTGCCACGGTAGAGGAAAAACAAGTTGAGCTCCCAAGCTTTAAGCCGTAAATATTTTCTTTGGCGCAATATCCATTCGAGGAGCACAGAGTGAATGTAATGCTAAGTCAGGCTTATAACTAGATCTAATTGGCAAAAACGGACGATGTAGTTATTTGCTTGGGTAAGGAACTGGACAGAACTGGCTGAATATCAGAAAGTGTACAGATATTAGATATTCATCTAGCATACATGGTAATTCGTGATTCTGGTAACTTACTTAAAGTATTTTCCTCTATGATATTAATTGTGGATATTGTGGAAATCTTTGAAAAAAAAATGATGTATGCAAACAGCTGTTTTAGAATCATATTCTTTTAAAAATAACGGTAAAGGAAATTATACAGGGTGGCCAATTTGAAGGTATACAACTTTAAATTAACATTATTTTTATTACAAACGAATAATACGGAGTCTAGTAGATACCATAATGGGCGAAATGAGGCTTACACAATACAGATCTCTGCCTAACCCGTCGGAGAGTACATGCGTGATGTCTATGATGTTTTGTGAAGGTAACATAATTTCACTGCAAGTAATATATGGTCTTGTCAAAAATCCTACAACGATTTTCAGTACTAAGGAAGATAATTATCTTCATAATCATTTGCATCATAGCTGTGAGCACGAAAGAACGGAGGATGGTCACAGTATGATGTTTTTAGCTCACAGCTGATTGCACTCATAAGCCCTTAGTCCTTCCAAAGGGAGGTGGGAGCTATTGTTAGTAATAGAGACTTAAATATATTTTGTTAAATAAAAAATAGTAATAGTAATAGTTTTGTAGCTAAAATAGTAATAGCTTTGTTGTTGATTGTTTTGTGGTAATTTATAATTATTTAATTTATTAGATGAATTTGAATTTGTATTTGTATTTTGTTGTGTATTTCATATGGGTGTATGCCTGAATTAAAATTATTTGAATTTGAATTTGAAATGAAACTATGCTTAGAAAATAGTTTGTAAGTATTTTTTCTTCCTAAAGGTAATTTACATGCATTTAATCGTATTGACACTATTGTTATAAATATTATTATGTTTGCGGTTATCTACATGTAGATACACTGATACTAAAGAGAAAAGATGTATAGTTTTTTGTTTATCTTAATCCTAACTAATAAAAATGCGAAAGTGAGTTTGTTTTTTACGCTTTCACGCTAAAACGGCTGAACTGATTTAGATGAAATTTGGCACATGGGTAGACCATACCCTGGGTTAGGACATAAAATACTTTTTGTCCCGATATTCTTACGGGATCGAGACTAATGCGGGTGAAACCGCGGGGCGCAGCTAGTAACGAATAAACTCAAAAACTATTGGACCGATTAAAAAAAATCTTTCACCAGTAGAATGCTCATTATAACTGAGTAACATAGGCAATAATTTATAAAGACATCACACGGGCGAAGCCACTGGCAGAAGAGATGTTTTGGTTCTGCTCGACTTGCGACTTCTCTGCCAGATTTTTTCTTTTTGGGTAAATGATAGGCTCACGTTGGCTACATACAAATAAGCTTCGTTTCAACTCGGATCTAGTATGGCAATTCTGAATCTAAGACGTGAGTAAACATAGAAGTTGGTACATCAATATAGAAAGAGTATTTGTGGCGCCTGCTCTTATATTAAATGAGAAAATTGAACCTAGACTGTCCTATTTATAATTCAACAGGGGCAATAACATAATATTCAAACCTCATTTCCAATTTTACTGAGGTTTCAAAATGTATCCAAAAACATATATTTTAATTTCGAGCCTTGAATACGGTATGTAATGTGATCGTCCGCAAATTCAATTTCATGATTTTGATGAATATCATAAATGTAATTTTATTGAAAAAGTGATTTTTCTGGCTGAACTGGATTATTTTCCTGTCACAAAATTTCCAATCATGTCTGATAGTTTATTCACCATTTTATTAGCCAAGTGACCTTGAATTTTGACTAGGTAAGTCAGAATTCAAGGTCACTTGACGAATAAAATATTGTATTAGATTTCGGTTGGTGCTTGTGTATCAAATCGTTATACGGTTCTACAAGGTAGGTTTAATTTGTAGAAGATCAGTAATCATCATAGCTTTTACCCGCGGCTTCACCCGCGTCACGGTATACCGTATTCCAACTTCATACAAACGGACGAAACGCGAGCTATACCTACGCGCCTCGATCGAGGTATGCGCGTGGTATGCAGAGAGTCGCGTCTGTGCCGCAGTGACGAACGAACGGTGTGTTGTTTTTTTAACAATAACCGCGCGATTTTTACACTAAAAATAAATTCAAGTACATATTTAATATGACGAGTGGGATATATTGTTGCTGTTTTTGGTTGCATGAATTTGGCAATAACGCATCCAGAGATAACTTTTTTTAGATTACCTGGAAACTTTGAAAGGTATTATTATTAACAAACAACAACAAAATTATTTTAGTCTTACTATAAAATAATTTTACTTACTGGTAGGTAGGTACATAATGTGTGTCTTTTTAATGGATAAGTATTTCCTTTTATCTCCCGAAAAAAAGATATCTGGATTAATAAATAAAGTGAATAGAGTAAAGGAAAGTGATAGACACGAGTGAAATAGGTAGTTATGGGCGGTTCATGAATCATGATACGGTAGGTACGCTTGTTTTAAAACCTCGGGCATTTGTGTTTTGTTTTGTTATTCAATTCACAAAGTATTTTATTTATTTGTGTTGATAAAAAAAGTATATTTACAATCACAAAAGTAAATGGAAACACAAAGTAGGCAAATATAATTAAAATGCTGGAGGCGGGCCGCCCTATCGCATGTTTACGTACCGCGCGGCTGTAGGCATTTATTTCTAAGATACGGCTTAGTTATAATACCGTATACCGTGCCCGCGTGGATGTTGGAAAAAATCCCACGGGAACGTACTACCGGGATTAAGGCTGCCTGTCCACTGGAGCGGAGAGGAGAAAAGAGGAGCGGAAATGTGTCAATATTAACCAATAGAATCTTGACTCCGCCCCTTTTTTTTTTTTTTTGGGTGGGAAATCATCCAATGACTTCTCCCGCTCTGGGCGGAGCGGAAGGGAATGTCAGACTTTTACTGACTAAAACCCACCCGTGTTCCTTCCCTTGCCATGCCAGGGGCCACGGTTTCCCCTTGGGACTACCCGCAACCCCGGCAGGCATCGGCCCTAACGGACCCCGTCAGTTTTGCTGACATCTCTTTGAGGCACGCGTGGAACACGACGCGCCGTCGACCCGGGCCTGGTCCTTATCGGACGGCGAGCTGCCCTCTGCTCTCCGTCCGCAGGCCCGCGCCTACGGTGGCCGGAAATCGGCTATCAATTCCCGACGCCCGGGAAGTCTCCTACGGCGGCGGCGGCTAGGGCTGGTAGGGCGCGGCCTCTGCCACTCCCTCGCGCGCTCCGCCTCCTCCTTCGCGAGCATTACTGCTTCGCAGAAGGAGGTGACGGCTTGCCATGCCCTCTCGCTCCGCACCATGGCCTGGACCAGGGCCGGACGCGAGAGGTCACTGCCGCCGATCGCCTCCACGAGGACACGGCGGTGGTCCACCCAAGCCGGGCAAACCTCCACCGTATGCTCCACCGTGTCCTCCGGACGATCCACACAATGGTGACACCCGGGCGTTTCCTCCCGCTTTATGCGAAACAGGTACCTCCCGAAACAACCGTGTCCGGTGAGGACCTGCGTCAGGCGGAAGGTGAGGACGCCGTGGCGCCTCTCAAGCCACTCCTCAAAGAGGGGACTTATCGCCGTAATTGTGGCGTGCTCAAATCTGGGTTGCGACAATCGCACACTCCAAGCCGCCATGAGATCCCGCCGGAGCTCTGTCCGCTGTACCGTGATTTCTCGCGGCAGCGGAGTTACACCCCGGCGCTTCATCTCCTCGCGCCACTCCCAAATGTGGGCGAGGATGAGAGTTTAGATTTGATTGGTTAATAATGGCACATCTCCGCTCCTCTCCTCTCCTCTCCGTTCCAGTGGACAGGCAGCTTTAAAGTACTCTATGTGTCTAGGTGATGGACTGCTGGGAGGTTAGAAATTAGTGGGATGGCATAAACCAGTTAATTGATTCGATTATATTTTTTTTTTTTTTTTTTAACAAAATGCAAATTCGACTATGCCAGCATTATCAACCGTTTCATCTTTCCGCGTACGTCGCGCGTCCTGTTCGCACGCACGCATAGTTTCGTTAACCCCACCACGATAGTTACTCACCATCTCTAGGGATGTCTTGCTACTTATCGATATTCCATCGATATTGTACCAAAAATGGATAGATTCCTAGTGAGGTCGGAATCCACCGGTAATATCAACTCTAAAAGACCTGGTGAAGATATTGCTGGCCAATGGCAGTTCGCCAAACGTCCTGCGGTGTCGAGAAACTCTGAAAAATTCGATGAAGCGCGCAGATTACCTCTGCACAATCAGTTCAAAGATCTCAATGTGGACGAGAAGAGTGAATCATCAACAAATAACCACTACAGAGAAGCCTCAACTGGAGTGAAGAAAAAAGGACATATTCCACCCCTGATATTGGAGATACAGAAAGATTGGACACATGAAACAATTAAAAATCTCATCTCCCGTTACACCAACAAGTTTCATCTTCAGTATAGATCTAACAATAAAGTTGCAGTAAGTTGCCACTCATCAGAAGCTCACCAACTTGTGAAGGAAGGTCTCCGCAAAGAAAATGCAGCTTTCCTAACTTACACCCGTAAAGATGAGAAAGTTCCCAAAATGGTGATAAAAGGCCTACCATCCTACGTTCAAGAAGATTTATCCGCCGAGCTCGAAAAACTAGGATTTCCAGGTGCATCAGTCTCGCAAATGAAGACGCAAACAGTGAGTACATTGTATTGCCCACCTTTTTTAGCAGTGCTTGCTGCTGGAACGGACATAGCAAAGTTTCGCAATATTAAATATTTATTTAATTGCGCTGTTACGATCCAAAAATTCATGCCCAAAAAGACTGCTGGAACTCAATGCTACCGATGTCAAAGCTTCGGTCACGCATCGAGGAATTGCAATATGCCCGCTAGGTGTGTTAAATGTACGGAACCTCATGCAACGAGAGAGTGTCCTAAAAAAGACCGCATTGAACCTGCACGCTGCTGTAATTGCGACCAGAATCACCCTGCTAACTTTCACAAATGCGAGACCCGTCTTGCTTACCTGAAACGAGCGCAAGCCAGGCGTGAGAACCAGTCTAGGCCGATGAAACCCGTGGCGGTCCAACACGCCTCTGCACCTCTTACTAATTTAACACCCTCATTCAAGAAAAATTCATATGCTGCTTCTGTCAAAACCCACACCAATCATGAGTATGCTCCTAACGAGTATTTGGACTTACCACCGGACGACCCTGTGACAAAAGAGATGTTGGACATACTTATTTGTGTTAAAAATCTTAAACCACAATTTTCTGCCTGTGAATCCATGTTAGATAAGGTTATGCTAATTCTGACCCATCTTGGACACTATGTATAATAGCAATGAGTTAAGACTCTTATCTTGGAACTCCGATGGAGTTCGCTCAAAAATGCATGAATTACTTGAGTTAGCGGTATGTAAACTATCCATTGATATAATAGCTGTCTGTGAAACTAAACTTACTTGTGATACTCCCTTATCGACACCAGGATTTAACTGCTATCGACAAGACAAACACCACAGTGGACGGGGACAAGGTGTAGCCATTCTGGTCAATGAGAGATTTGAGGTTGGAGCTATCGCTGTTCCCAAAACTAAGCACATTGAAGCGGTTGCTATTGGTCTAAAAATTAGTGGGAAGGAATATGTCTTTGTTTCAGCTTACCAATCTCCAAACTTGCCGCTCGAATGTGGAGACATGGATATATTATTTTCCCTAGGGCCTCACGTCATAATAATGGGAGACTTTAACGCCAATCACGGCTACTGGAATAGTAGTTATGTTAATACCCGTGGTAATATACTGTTTCGCCACATGCTTAAACACGATTATGTGATACATTACCCTGACTCACCTACTCAGGTTAACTATAGACCTGAGCTAAAACCTACAAATCCTGATTTGATCTTGTCGCTAAATGTAAATAGTATACATGAGGTTCGTGCAATACCTGCCCTTTCATCAAACCACTTTCCCATACTGTTTACGGTGAATGGTCAATGTTCACGTAAACCCAATTCCAAATACTACCGATATTGTGACGCTGACTGGGATAAATACCGGTCCTTTCTTGACCAAAAAATTTTACTAAACTCAAAGGTGTTTAAGTCCGAACCTGAAATCGACTACGCTGTAAACTACCTACATCAGTGTCTTACTGCTGCCAGAGACAAATTTATTCCTAGTAAAGTACACGTTAATACTTGCAAAAAACTACCTAATTATATCGCAAAAATGATCAAGAATAAAAATCAACTTCGTCGAAAAGAACTAAAAGTGTCCCTTGCAGAGAAAAGACTGTTACGATCAGCTATAAATAAATTACAACATTTAATTAATTTGGCTATAACGAAACATCAAGATAAAATATGGAACACTAAACTTTCGAAAGTTGACAATCCTAGCAACGATATTTGGCGACTGGCTAAGTCATTAAAACCCAAATCTGACTCAATACCTCCACTTAAAACACCTGAGGGCACTTATACAACCAACATCCCTGAACAATGTGATGCTCTAGCAGACGCTTTCGAGATGAACATAAATCTTACTCGTGGCTGGATAAGCGATAGTGTCGACAGGGACGTTCAGTCAGCCATTACTCACCTAAATGATCATGTCATAAATGAATTACATCTACCTGTGCGGCCAACTGAAGTCTGGAAAGTCATACGTAAACTCAAGACCAGAAAGGCTCCAGGTGATGACGGTATACACAACATTATGCTCAAAAATCTGTCGCAAAAATCAGTTGTGTTTATCACAAAAATTTTCAACGGTTGCTTAAAATTAGGATATTTTCCCAATACGTGGAAAACTGCAAAGGTTATTGCACTTAAAAAGCCTGGCAAAGATACCTGCTTGCCAGTTAGTTACAGGCCTATTAGCCTTCTTCCTGTTCTAGGTAAGCTGTTTGAGGTCATGATATATAATCGCTTGCTACGTTGCTCTGAGCAGCTCATTATGAACGAACAATTTGGCTTCCGTTCCTCTCACTCCACTGTACAACAACTGGCTCGAGTCTCTGAACACATTTCCTATCATCTTAATCTTAAGCAGTCTACCGGTATGTTCCTTCTGGATATTGAAAAAGCCTTCGATACCGTCTGGCACGACGGCCTGTTGTACAAGCTCATCTGTTACGGAATTCCAGCTGAGCTTGTGAAACTTATCCAATCTTATCTCAATAACCGCAAGTTTGTGGTTCATATTGGTACTGACAGGTCTTCGTCCCGGACGGTATCGGCAGGTGTTCCTCAAGGTTCGGTGCTCGGTCCTTATCTCTTCATTTTATTCGTGAGTGACGTTCCTGTGCAGGTCCGTACTCATCTGGCCTGTTTTGCCGACGATACAGCATCGTACACAAGCGATGACGACATCGATATTATCATAAGTAGACTTCAGTTGTCGCTTGAACTACTTCAATCTTATTTCAACAAGTGGAAGCTGAAGTTGAACGAATCCAAGACTGAGGCGATACTCTTCACACGCCAACGTACCACCCCAAAAAGAAAATTAATAATCGCTGGGCAATTGATTCCGTGGACCACAGAAGTTCGCTATCTTGGCGTTACGTTGGATAAAAAGCTCAACTGGACAAAGCATGTTAACAATTTACGAGTCAAAGGAGCTCAAGCACTCGGTTCTCTCAGTCCTATACTTAACCGAAAAAGTAAACTCAGCGCTAAAACCAAACTTAGGTTATACACCACTCTAATCAGACCTTGCATCACCTATTCGTGTCCGGTGTGGAGTAGCACTTGTCAATCTAATTATAACCTGCTACAAATAATACAAAATAAAGCAGTTAAAATCGCCTATAATACACCGTTTAAAACTAACCTTAAAAAACTACACAGATACATAAAGTTACCTAACATTACAAAATTCATCTTAAAATTGACTCGTAAATTTTACAACAAAAATAAATGTCATCAAAATAAATTGATCGCTAGCATAGGTCAAATTAACTTAAAAGACATGCGGCATATCGATGGATACGGTACATACAAGCTTCCCCATCACTACGTGTTGTTCGCGCACAATACTGATAACGCGTCGTAGCCGGGCCCGCGCCGTGCGCCAGCGCTTCCCCGCTCTCACCTTATACAGGTGAGCGCGCGGGAGGTGCGGGAGCTCGTGCGCCGCTGGTGGCCACGCGCGATCACCTGAGCTAGCGGTTGCACCGGTAGCACTTACGCTGAGCGCGTAATTAACTATTTGCTGCTACCTCCTCATTTTATAAATGAAATTAAAACAATAATTTCATATACGTTAATGTTAAAGATTTAAATAATTAAAGCCTCATGTAGTAATAAGTTTCTAACCATTATTATTATATACTTATAAAGGTGCTTCTAGCCTGTAAAAGTGTTTGTTATTAATATTAGTGTTACTGTTACTTTATTTTCTAAGTACTACAGCTATGTATATTTTGTATGTTAATAATAAAGAATTTTTTCAAAACAAAACAAAACCGTTTCATCTTTTAATAATTTTTATACTTTTGTACCTCGTTAGATAGCTGATTAAATAAAGATATCTTACCCGTAATTATTCAGCATAAAGCTTTGTGCAGACCAGCGCGACACCGGTTATTGTTATACCGTGAAGTTTTCTTAGAAATTGTATTGTTCGTGTCGCGTCGCGCGACAAGTCGTGCTGGTCTGCAAAAGCCTTAATAATGCCATATTAAAATTTTGAGATAACTGGTGTCCAAGTTCATGTAGGTACAATGGCTAGTAAACTTGTTACTTTAACTTTTCCTGTTTGATGTTTTAGAAAATTTGGATACATATCATTAAAGTCCATTGAATTCGGGAGTTTAGAGAAAAATCATATTTAGTGACGAATTCTGAGAAACTTAAAAAATACATATAAAATTTGGGTTTTTTCGGATCCCATGAATTTTCACCTAGTCTTTATGGGGTGCAATTATTGCAAATGGGTCATGCGAGTTTAGCTTTCTGTGAATGTGTGTGATTGCAGTTAAGTAATGTCTTAGTAACATACAACTAAAAGAAGCATACATAATTAATCAAGAAAATACCATTTTAATAACGAAAACGTCCTGAGGAAACCGGCATGATTGAGAAAGATTTCTAGACGGTATTGTGAAGCCACGTCAGAGGGCCATGGGCGACTTTAACCTAGTGAACGCCAGAGCATAAACGCAAGCGCGTACCCTGTACGCCAACGACACAAATATGTGACCAGAATGCTCACATATTTGTATCGCTGGCGTACTTGTCACGTATATGTGACTATGGCGTACAAAAGGTTAAATACTCTGACACCAGGGTAGTCAGTAAGAAAACATAACGAAAAGATTTCCTTTCAGCATTGCACTTCCCACTCGCACAATCATAAGCAAACAGAGCAATGTGAAATCAAAAAACCAATTTAAACGTTTGATACCTCCATAGAACCGAAGGGTTTTATTGATAAACCGTCGTCAAGGCATTATGAAAGCCAATTTATAGGGAATATTCCAGTGCAAATGGCGGGAGTTTGACGCGGGTGTGACACGGGATCGCAAGTGGCAATTATAGAGGTACGTCAAGATACGTCACACCTGTAGGTATGTAAGTGAAGATGTTCTGAATATAATTTGTCTGTTTCTTTTTGTAGTCTTTGTTTCTTGGTGGAAGGTCGATAACCTTGATTTATGTGGCCTTTGTTGATTTTGTTACGTAGTATATATACTTACAGAGTGTAATGCGACGCGCAAACTGTTACTATGAATTCAGAATTCAGTACCTAGGCTGATTGTTGATCTACCAGTGAAGAAATTATTCGCTGTATATTTAAAAAAAATCTGTTGTTTCATACAAAAATGCAAAAAAAAAATTAAGAAAAAGCATTTGTTGAGACAAGCACAGGAGATCACAAACTAAACTAAGACACATTGAGACATCAATTTTTTTTAAATTAAAAAACAATAAAAATAAATCAAAGTAAAATGAAAATAGAATCAGTCCTGTGCGAGGCGTAAAGGCTCCTATCTCAGCACGATGATGATGCGATGATGAAAACTTTGGTGCACCGTCAAAATCCATGGATATTTTTAATGACGAACGAAAAATTTCAACACTGTTATATACTCGTAGTTCCTGGTTTATAGTCATTGTGGAACCTGCGATAACTCATTAGATCAGTATATATAGGTAAAAGTGTCTGGCTCGTTGGTCTACTCGCAAGCGCTACAGCTGAGCATGAGGTCCTGGATTCAATTCCCAGGTCGGGTAAAGTGATATTGGGATTTTCCATCAGGAATTTCTCAATAGTAGCCCGGAGTCTGGAGTTTTGCCCGGTTAATGATAATAGCCTCGCACCCTATTACATAACATATACATAATCACGGCTGTTCAGAATCAAAACCTAGTAACTAATAATTTCAAAAATGTCCAGGAAAAGCCAAAAACATGTCTGCATCTTTAATCGTCTGCCCTATTTGAACCTTTAGAGTTAGGGTTATGAATGTTAGACCAAAATGTGCGTAATAAAATCAGCTACACTTTTCAATTGTCTTTTACTCAAGAAGGCGTTCAGTACAGCTTAGAACCTCCTTACTATTTAATAATTTGATCAAATATACCAATTATTCAATAAGGAACCAAATCATAACACAGTAAGTATACTTATATAGGTACTCAGTACTTTTAAAACACTGGATACCAGGGTTTCAAGCTAATGAAATGCTAATAAAAAGAAAGAAGATGCGTATGTAAGTGGATTTCAGTAATAACTGGGCATTATAAAGCTTTACTTATTAACAGAATCCCATAAAAGAACCAACAATTAAAAACATTGAAATATTCATTTTTCATAGCATTAAAAATGAGTTTGGACCGGTAAAACTGTTGACGTCTCATTTTAAACAATATTGAACACTGTGTAAAAAGTTTTTGCACCCGCGTAAACTGACTTACTGGAACGAATGACCGACGAACGAATGAATGGCACAATTTCAAAAGAAAGTAACAGTGAGTATCAAAATTAAAACCTAGTAACTGTTACTAGTTACTAGGTTTTTGAAATTGTTTTCTGAGTTACTACGTAATGAATTTGTTATTTTAGGGAAACTAGACATGGATTACAAATTAGCTTGACTTGCTCAATATTTTTTTAAATTTATCTTATGAAAATGGCTGTTTTAAGCACCTGGTCACAAGGACCTATACCTAGTAAGTCAGAAAATTGAATAAAACGAATTTCCCAAAAATCTGAGATACTAGGTTTTGATTCTGAACAGCCGATCAGCCTATTAATGTTCCCACTGCTGGGACACAGGCCTCCTCTCTGTGAGAGCGAGTGAGCCGTAATCCACCACGCGGGCCCAGTGCGGTTTGGTAGATGTCACATGTCTTCGAATTTTTGGTTCTAAGACATGCCGGTTTCCTCACGATGTTTTCCTTCACCGTTTTGAGAGCAGTGGTGATGAAATTATTTACACAAAGTAAAGCGCCTGCTTGGGTTCGAACCCACGACCTACAACTCGTAAGTCGAGGCCGATACCACTGGGCCACCACTGCTCATTACACTCTAAACCCTATTACATGGGACTTAAACATAACTGGCGAAATATGGGTTGCTATAAGTACACCTCTGCCTAACCCTTTGAGGACTACTGGCGTGATGTTATGTTATCGTTTAGCCACGAGCCCTTCAAACTCAAACAGCCTAATATAGATACATTAGATTTGTAATCACGCCGTCCATAGTTCGAGGTAATTCAATCGCGTATCCACATTTATCAATCCCGCCACAAAATTCCGGTTATCAGCAGTTGAGCATCGTTCTAGAACTTGGTATCAATGTACACGTGTCGACATATCGATACAGAAGGTTATCGAGAGCACATTCAGTGGTACAAACGTTGCACACCTATTGGTGACATTTTTAGGTACCTACTGTGAATCGTATGTTATGTTTCTATATTTATAATATCTTGAGAGCTCTGAAAGATTTCGATAGACTTACATAAATGGGTTATCATTATGCACGGTTGAGAAAAAAATAAGGTACCACCAGGGATTAAAACAAGAAAAAGACCTGTGGCACTCGGGGACTGCCGCGGTAAAGCTATTGCATAGTTTTTATATTGTAATTGACCGAGCGAGCGTAGCGAGCGAAGCGTCTCTGCATCAACTGGCAAAATTTTCTTTCGTGTGTCAGTTTGTACGTACTCGTGTACAGGTCGTATTTTACAACCGATCTGGATGAAACTTGGCATACAGGTATTATGAATTTTTAGTAATTTTTTTTCGTCGGGGATTTTTGATTGGAGGGGTACTTCCTCCAAAATGGGGCAAAAAGGGGGCTACTGGATATCTCCGCCTTATGAAATCCGTTTTCGATGGTTCTTTTTTCATTTGAAAGAAAGTAACTTTAAGATAGTCTCAAAAAAAATTGGTAAAGATCTGATCAGGATCTTCGGCATGATGAGCAGAATACCTTCTCAAATGCAGTAAATTGCTCGCTATTTATTCAAACCTATTTGTTAATTTTTCTAGCTGGCCTACAAATTTTTTACTCATAATTTGTCTGGTTTTTAGGGTTCGTAGTACACAATAAACTGATTTAGTTTTGCCATGTCCGTCTGCCTGTCTTTCTGTCTGTCAGCGGCTTAGCTCAGAGAATCTTAGTACTAGAAAGCTGTAATTTGGTAGGTATAGGTCTATACTATCAATCACGCCGACAAAGTCGTAAAATAAAATCATGATTGTTTTTTAGGGTACCTCCTCACCCTACACGTAATTTTTTTTCTCGTTTGTCCTGTGTTATGGGGTAGCGTGTGTGTGTGTGAAAACGTTTTTTCGATTCATGGATACATTTGCTAAATTAAAAAGAAAACTAGCAAAGCTAAGTATGCTTTACAAGTTAACGAGTAATAATCGACTAACTTACATTTGCGGTTGGAATGTATGAGAGAACATGTTTTTTAACTACAATGTTAAAGTTTGTACTTGGGATAATTATTCATGCCAACTACGGACCCCTTATTTGTGCGTGGTCCACGCACTTGGCCAGTTTTTCAATTTATTTGACGTATTGATGTCATATTTTTTTGATAGGAAAAAATTATGTCATCGCGGTCAATTCAAAGTGCGTTGGTAATATTTTCGAACGCTAAAACTACAAGCTGTCGTTCATGGTTTGTTTCCTGCAGGTCAAAACCCTAAATACGAAGATTCGGCCGAAGTTACGTGTGATTTCTACTTCTTATCAGCTAGAGAGATAAGATTAGTTTGGGGCCCTATCTAAGAATGAATGCTAGTGTTCAGGTTTCTTATAATGGAGCCAGAAGGTGGCCATAGGAACTCCTCAACTTAACAAGGTAGAACCATCGCCATCGTTTTTGGACTCACTTGACAAGTGTTCTTACACTAGGTACTGTCCAGGTCCATAAAAACTGTTGTTTTTACGGTCGTCGGTTTTGTCAGGCCAGGTAGCCCAAGGTGTAGGGCCTCTTAATGGATCTGGAAGGTCACTATACTGAACACCTTAATTAGACAAGGTAGCACCGTTGTGTTTAGACCATTTCGATTTGTTTTGACAAGTAGGTACGTTAGCCCAAGGCGTCGTCTAGGGTCTGATAAAAGTGCCGGCAGGTGGCCACAGGAATACTTAAACTTTACACAGTGGTTCATATAAGGTGATAAGATGATAAAACTTAGTACAATAATACCTCAATGGATAGAACACATATTTTATCAAATTCTAATGTTAGAATAAAATAAAGTAAAATATTTTTTTAAACAAGCTTTTATTGAACTAAAACGTACTAAATAAAACCTACGTAAACACAGGTAAACATAGTACTTTAATATTTTCTTAAAAGCTTGAAATGTGAACGTCGTTCTTTCACTTTAAGATAAAGTGCCTGCTACACGGTTGCCAACCGCGTCCTCGACCGAGATGGCCTTGGTTGGCGACCGGCAAAGTTGTTTCAACGTTTCGTCGTAAACCTAAGGTCAGCTCTGTCGGGACGCGGTTTGCGACCGTCTAGCAGGCACTTAAGCCTCAAGCTAAGCGGTTAATTTTTCCCAAAAAGTTTGTGCTCGCGAGGTCTACTGTTCGCAGAACTACTAGTTTTACTTTTGACTTAAGAAAGAGTAAAACTCGCCGTGCTACTTAAATCACTGGTGTATACCTGTGTTCACAGAAATCAAACGAATTTAATGCTAGAGTTAAATATATTTCAATAAAACAAACAATCACTTCTGTGAAAATATGTCGATTGAGATTTATTATTAGCCTGCAATCTTAACTGAAAATAAGGAATAACTGAATAAGCAGTGTTGTAACTGATACACCGCTGACATCTATCCCCATATAGCCGAAATTTGTCCGGAACTAAAATTGGGCACTACAGGGTCTTCTGTATAGATACCTCGTACCGTTATATCTCCTTATATGTAGCCTCCCATGTTGGCTCGATTTGAAGCATTTTTCGTCGGTAAATATTGTCGTACTTCAATCGTCGTTCAAATGCATGCGTGCATATTCCAAGCGTGCTGGCTTATGAGCATCAGTCAATTTCGTTTGCGTGTTGTCTATAATGCAATCCCATTGAGTGTAAGGCGTTTCTTATTACTCTTGGACAAACTTCATATATTTCAGCATAATAATTGGTTGACACAAAATCGTTATCTTCATATTATCGTCTCATGTCAGCTCTTTGTGCAGCACTAAGGAAGGGGCGGCGACCAGAATTATGACGATGATCAATTAGTTCACGTTCTTTATTCACGAAACTATAGGTTTATGGTAACTGAAATAAGAAACATAAGTTTGAGACTTGATATCTTCTAAATATAACAGATCTATATTTTCTTTCACTATTTTTTCGTGACTTTCTTCATTAATAATAGCTGCTCTTTCTTGAATATTTAAATTTCTCGGCATTGTAAAATATTAACCCGAATACAAGAGTGACAATGGTGACATTGACAGGAACTGTTATTCACATTTACAGTTTTTAAAACTTGACACAACGTAATGGCCGGGAACATCAAACTAATAAAAAGGTTTTAATTTAACTATTAATAGTCAAGGATCATTCGTCTAAGTAAATTTGAACTTTATTGTCAAACAGGTAAACATAATTTTCAATACAACACTCTCGTATCATTCGTCTAAGTAAATTTGAACTTTGTTGTCAAACTGTAAAACATAATTTTCAATACAACACTCTCGTTGATCATTCGTCTAAGTAAATTTGAACTTTGTTGTCAAACAGTAAAAACATAATTTTCAATACAAAACACATTTAGAGTGTTTTGTTTCTCAGTCATTTTCGTTACGAAATTTCTGGATTAGGTCTCCACGCTCAAGGCCCGCGATAGAAGCTATGCAATAGCTTAAAAATCGAGTATTATTACTTCATAAGTGCTGTACATTCCATCACTAATGAGTGATGTGCTGATCGTTCAATAATAAAGCAGGTGAAAGAAAACGCAATATTCAATGAAAGGTACAATTTTGTAGCCTACCGCAGGCGGCAACTGCAGGTGACGTGTCGCCGTGACTGGTTTCTATGTATTTCTATGAAGGCGACGCTGACGAGTCGTGTCGCGGCGACACATCGCTTGCTGTTGCAGCCTGCGGCTATGGAATCGGTTACCTTACCTTAAATCGGTTTATCCATTAAGGAGTTTCGAAGCCTTTAAGATTTCAGCTTCTATGTAACAAACAGAAGCTGATAAATACAGTCTACCTGTTTGATACTTTTTCACTTCTTAGCGGTTTCGGGCTTTCAATACTAAATAGCCATCATCTCAATTTGAACTTGCTGTGGGTTGGAACGTTTTTTTCATAACTACGCCCAATTGATCATAGATGTGCTCTATGATCAATTGGGTTGGTTTATTATCGCAAGCCACACACGATGGTTATTGCCATGCCATGCCATGAGCCATGAGCCATGAGCTCCGTTTACTTCGTTTACGTAAATCCACTGAATAAAATAGGCCTCCAACTGCCATACTGAACACTCCTGAAGAACATGACGTAATCGATAGCCGAATTTAATTCGGTATCGAGAAAAAAAAGTAATATCACTCGAAAAGTCTCGTAGCTTTTCATTATCAAGTGTTACTTCCACTTGAACTCACAGCGCGAACTTCGATACAGAGATAAAATACGTGTCGCTGCTAAGAGGTATTTTTTTATTGTAACTGGCCAAGTGTGAGTGTTTTAGGAATCATTTTTAGGGTTCCGTACTCGATGGCCAAATGGAACCCTATTATTAAGGGCGCTTGTACACGGTAAGAAAATTTACCGTGTCTGCGGCAGACAAGACAAATTCTTCGTGTACACGACAAGAATTTTGTCTGTTCTACACACGAAAACCAACAACGTTCGCCGCGTCGCGTCTTGCGCAGACAAGATTTTTTTCGTGCACCGCTGCGAGCAGTGTACACAGTTATTTTCTAGGTACGACACGAATTCTTTCGTAGGCCCGGCGTATTTTCTTACCGTGTACAAGCGCCCTAAATCTCCGTTGTCCGTCCGTCCGTCTGTCTGTCAACGGGATGTATCTTATGAACCGCAATAGGTAGACAGTTGAAATTTTCACAGATTGTCTATTTCTTTTGCCGCTATAACCACAAATTAAATCTAAATAAAATTAATAATTAAAGGGCCCAAACAAAAAAACGTTTTTTTTCGGTATGTTTTGCTCGATCATAATGCGGTACAAAACCCTTCGTGTGCTAGTCCGACTCGCACTTGACCCGTTTTTGTTATTATTTCTTGAGTCTCTGGCGGATGACAATTATATTTATATAAATCTGTATATTACATACTTATATATGAGATAATAATATATGTTGTGTTACTGTATTAAACATTGCATTTCATAATCAATATAGTTCACTAGTTAGCCATATGTTTAGCCATACAGTAATATTGCCAAATTAATCAAAACAGCGAGATATTTGACAGCTATTTGTGACAGTTCCCACTTTCTGTATAAACGCTCTTAAGGTTGCGTCCTATTTAAAAGCGATCGTGACGCGGATACACAATCGTCGCGCCCATATGTCACTTATTGTTCGATGAACGTGAACGCGTAGTCCCGCCGACAGTTTTAAGGTTTTTCGAACAGAAAGTGACATCACGTAACGATCGCGAATTCGCGCAGCGATCGCTTTTAAATAGGACGCGGGACTAGTCTGTGCTAAATAAACCTATTTTCGTTGTTTAGATAGGGTATAGATTTATAGAGGTATGAGCAACAGGGTGTAAAGTTCACTCATCCTCCATAGAAAAGGCGGAATCTTCCGACCAGACGGGTGTGGTGTCTGGTGGGCAACTGCCCAATGATTCATGTCGGGACGCTGTTTATAGGGTGACATCGACGCGAAAATTTTAACCATGGATTCTTTCTTTTTTTTTCGACGATTCTAAATCTATGGAACAGCTGATTTTTTTTGAAGTGAAAACTTCTTTAGCGGCGATGTGCACTTTTTTTGGGATGGGTAAAAATGTTAAACTCGCGTCCTACACGTGACCTGATCAAAAATTTGTAAGACGGCTTGTAATGACAGTAAACCACATAAATTCCTGACATTTTTGTTAGATGGCTTTACTTAGTTTTCACTTCTATCGGCAGTAACCAAAGACTGCCTGCATATTTTGTTCAATAACTGACAAAAATTTAAATGCAGGGGGTTCAGGATTATGTACTGAGTCCATGTCCTTGCCACCCTGTAGGTATATGCTAATCGCGCGGTAAATTGCTTCTGCGATGCAGGATTTTGCGTGACGTCAGAACGTAGTTCGCATGTGGCGATGCAGATGCCGCCACTGATTCAACCGGAATCACAAGGTAGATGTAGCTGCCAATCTGCCATAGTGATCCCCGTAACTCACTCTGTATAATGAAGGTAAAAGAGCCATAAAAAATAAAATGCCAAACTGAAATGGTTTTCTTTTATTTCGTTGTAAGATAAGGAACCCTAAAACACAGGTCGACGGTACGTCTTCGCTTCACAAAATTACAATTTCACACATTTCACTGACCCTGTTGATATATGAGCTGTATCATTTAAAATATTGGGGTAGACTCCCCAGTTGTCGGTCGTCGTACTTTTTAGGTAATGAATGATAATTAGCTTTGTTGATCGGATCGGGTTTCGAGAGTAATTGGCATTTGCCTGTAATAAAAGTCACTAAAGTGTAGGTTTTCTAATAAAAGAGGCCTTGTTAAAATAATGGAAGGTACTTTATGAGCATGGCGGTACCTACTCAATGATTATAGTGGACCACCATAATTATTACAATGTTTGTCTGACACAAATTATTTTTTCATAAAACAGTAAATTCTTACTCAGACCCATTTTCTTCACGAACAAATTTTTTAATTTAATGGCGGATAATCGGTACTCTTACCCTAAATGGTATTCGTTTTACCAAGTAAGGTGGCACAAAGACTTGACGGCTGTAGACTTCACAAAATATGAGATTTTTTACAAGAAAATGTTCATTATATTTTTGATATATTGTAGAGCGGTGTGATATACTTACTCGACGTGCTTTTGTGATCTTTCTTTTACATTTCCATAAAATTTTCGATATTTGTTGAATTTCTTTTCCATTTTTATATTTTTTTTCCCTAACTTGGCTGGTAGAAAATGCCTCAGGCATTAAGTCCGCCTTTGTACAGTACTTTTTTTACTAATTGCGCATATTTTGTAATAAAAATATAAGAAGAGAAAACAGATTAATTGGCCGCAGACCCTTGCCCAACAGTGGGACAATAAAGGTTAACAAAAAAAACCGGCCATGTGTGTGTCGGACCACGCACAAGGGTTCCGTAATTGGGATGAATTTATCTAAAAAACAAATAACATGGTAGTTGAAATACATGTTTTCCCATATGCCACGGTCAATTATCTAACTGCAAATGTAAGATTGAAATCGCGACGGAAAGTACCCTATTGGTTTTGATTTATTTGTGAGTATCAAAATAAATATGTCGCATAAATAGCCGTATCTTTTATCTTAAAAGCTTGATTTTTTTAGAGCTCGAAGGGATCGTAGACCTATGTATTCCTACGTATATTGATATCTCCACGCATTCCTGAGAAAAAAGCTCTTGACAGACTGACAATGAAGTGATCCTATAATGGTACCGTGTTTTCTTTGAGATACGGAACCCTAAAAATGGCCAGGTTATGTGACCATTGAATCAAATCAAACTTCTATAGATACTTAGGTAGACCTACCACTTTCTTTAATCTAGTAAAGCATCCATCTTTGTATGACCTTCAAGATAGAAAGGTTAATTACTCAATTGGCCATTGCATTAAGGAAATATGTACCTAAGTTTGATGTTAATAATATACATAGCATAAAATTACGCTTGTAATCCCCGAAGGGTTCGGCAGAGGTGTACCTATAGTACACCCCAATTTCGCCAGCTATGTTTAAGTCCCATGTGAAGGGCGAGCCTGTTGACATCAACCGGGCAAAAACCAGACTCCGGGCTGCTACCGAGAAATTCCAGATGGAAAAACCCAATAACACTTTACCCAACCTAGGAATCGAACCCAGGACCTCATGTTCAGCAATAACGCTTGCGCACACTAGACCAACGAGACACATTATATTATAGATAGTTTATTTATGTATTGAAACGAATAAAAATAATAGATTAAAGTACAATAGACGATGTATATCTAGAAACTTAATCCGCTTAACCGTTCTTAAAGAGTTAGAGAACCCTGTAAGAAATCGACACCTGTTTCGCCTCTCAACGAGGCATCCTCAGGACGACGATTGACCTGTTGCGAACTCGGACACGAAGTGTTATCAACGCGAGCCGAACGCAAAGTGAGCTTCAACCGCCCGTCACCCCCACTTATATAGGATCGCTTATCGGCCCACCTCGGCCGGGATCGTTATCAGTGCGATAAGCGAACAATCGCAACAGTGGTGACCTCGGAATACTCGTATTTAATTCGTTCAACAGTGTAACGTTTCCTGTATTATTTTTTGCAATTTCTAAACTCTCTAATACAGACATTTTGAAACCTTTATCACATGTGTGTAAAATTTTGAAAGTGTTATTGTTATTTAACGAATGACCAGAATCTATTAAGTGTTGAGCAAAATGGGATCTTTCTGGACAATTATTCCTGTACGCTGCAATATGTTCTTTATATCTAGTTTGAAAATTACGACCAGTTTGACCTATGTAAATACCATTACAATCATCGCAATGTAACTTGTAAACACCTGATTTTTTATGATCCCGGCCGAGGTGGGCCGATAAGCGATCCTATATAAGTGGGGGTGACGGGCGGTTGAAGCTCACTTTGCGTTCGGCTCGCGTTGATAACACTTCGTGTCCGAGTTCGCAACAGGTCAATCGTCGTCCTGAGGATGCCTCGTTGAGAGGCGAAACACGTGTCGATTTCTTACAGGGTTCTCTAACTCTTTAAGAACGGTTAAGCGGATTAAGTTACTAGATATACATCGTCTATTGTATTTTATGATGGATTTCCGCAAGGTCACGCCTGAGTCAATTAACTATAATAGATTAAAGATTTTGTTTTGGTATTCCGTTTACTATTTTCCTTATGATATTTATTTTGTAACCACGGTTATAAAGTATTCTTTTTGACTATAGAATATTTTATAACCGTGGTTAAACCAATGCTAGCTGGGGGCTTAAAACTTTCGCTTTGACAGACTCAATAATAATATAAATAATCACACAAACTATCACATAATTGACAATTCACAATTCAATTCAATTCATATTACGCAATTCGTCTGTTTAACAGTTTTAATATTATAATGAAATAACATAAACTGTAGAAATAAAAAATAAATATCTCGTTTGATTAATATAAACACTGTAACGAGAAATAATCCGGTAAAATTACGTTCTTCATTTTTTTCATGCGGCAATATTTTCACCAGTTATGATTCTGATATGAATTGAATTGAATATGATTCAGCTAAAATATTTATGTCACCTTATAGGAATTGCTGGGAATTCAGAAAATGAATTGTTTTTAGAGGAATTGCTTAATGTGGCTGTTTTAGGCCCTCTGGTTTAACAAATAAATTAATATGTCGCGCTTTAAATCATTTATGCAAGGTTTGGTTAAGTTTCAAAACATCTTCACCGAATTTAGTATATTTGTAATCTTATAGTTAATGGAAACATGGCACCTGGAGATAACCGCCTCTTGGTGTGGTGGTTAGACCACCTGTCTAGAAGTCTCGGGTTTGATTCCCAGAGGGGGCAAAATTTTCAGCTCGGTTTAGGGCTCGTTCTAAGTTCACCTGGCTAGCTAGCTATCTTAGTCTGTCGCCATAACAACAATGTTAACAGTTTTTATGTTTTGGCAGTTAGAGGTAAGGTAGCCGGTTCCTCTGTGTTGAGAATTTTGGGTGAAGCTCGCTTTCACCTTTGGCCTGATTATCATTTACCATCAGGTGAGATGCAGGCCATGAGCTTCCTCGTTAAGGAATAAAAAAAAAATAGGCAGGGTACTTTTTAAACCCTTCTTCTTCTGTTCGTGGGACTAGTGACTAACCTGGTGTCAGAGTTTTAAAGCCGCCCATGTACCTCTTACTTGGCTTTACATGCTGTCGAGAAATATCTCTCAGGCATGGCCAGTTTCCTCACGACGTTTTCCTTCACCGTTTTTGAAGCAAGTGACAATTAAACCATGAGAATTGGAACCTCTTCGCCGTGGGAGCTGTGCCCTACGGCTTGCTGCGAAGTTTCACTCACAACATAACCGTTCCCTAGCTCCGTAAGCAGAAACTTACCACAATTTGCGATTTACCGATTCACGTGTGGCTCAAAGTTTCAAGCCGGATATTGTAGAGGAGATTGCACAACTCTGGTTAAAAGCCCACCAGGGGATTGTCTTGGATATTTTGTTATTTTAAACGCCTCTCAAATATATTGCCATTTTATAGTGGCAATATAAAGTTAGGGCTCGAGTTACATACATTCGATCTCCATGAAATTGTTCAGCGAGGAATATTGGGATTTAGATGTCCATTTTATACTTAGGCGATTTTTTTATTACGTGTTTATTTATGTTGTCGAGCGTTTGTTACGACTTATTTTAGTTAAGTGACTCAGGCGTGACTTTGCGGAAATCCATTATAAAATACGGCGTATATTTGGTAACGTTATCAGCTTAACTGTTCTTAAAGAGTCATAAAGAAGAGAAGTGTGAGAAGTCCACAATTTCTGATTTCTTGATTTAATTTTTTCCATGATGTCGTCTATTGTTTCTTTTTTCGAGTTAATTTCGTGGAAATAATTTTCTGAAAATAATGTATCAGAAAATTGTGGTCATATTTAAATGTTGGTCCCATGAAAAAAGTTGTTCAGTACTACACCCTTAAATATTACCACACATAACTGATACACATCATCTAACCAGCCTTTTCCCAACTATGTTGGGCTTCCAGTCTAACCGGATGCAGCTGAATACCAGTATTTTACATGGAGTGACTGCCTATCTGACCTCCACAACCCAGTTACTGGGTAATACAATACCCCTTGGTAAGACTGGTTGTCAGACTTTCAGGCTTCTGACTACTCGTAACGACTGTCAAAGATCCACGATTGACAGCTGGGGCGAACGGCTTACCGTGCTTTCCGAGGCACGGGGGGGTCTTGATATGTAAAGATGGTCACCCAGCCATGGACCAACTGCGGCAAGCGTAGCTTAACCTGAACGATCGACCCGTGTGGCTGTTATTACTTCTTAGGCACAAGCCCCTCCTTAGCCACAAACTCAAACAAAACATTAATGTGTATCAACAGGCTGTGTGCTGTGTGGCTAGAGCAATCTATATATACACCGTGTTATTTTAGTCGTCTTACAAAAGCCGCCCACTTCATGTATCAGGTAGGTGGTAGGTGTCTACCTACCTATCTACCTACTTACCTACCCTAACTACCTACACCTACCTACATACATACCTACCTACCCTACTTACCGACCCTACCTACTCACTAACTAGCGGGAAATAGCGATTCATTTTTATATACACCGTGTTATTTTAGTAGTCTTACAAAAGCCGCCCACTTCATGTATCCAATCACTACTACACATCCATTAAAATAAAAACGTTTTCCATAAAAAAAAAAAAAACAACCGACTACCAAAATTAAAGAGTTTGTAGTGTCTTTTTGGAAGTCGGTTTTTTTTTTTTTTTATGGAAAACGTTTTTATTTTAATGCACTTACCTATACTACCTAGATAGGTAAGTGCGCCGTAGATAAGTACTTAGTGCAACCCGTGCGAAGCCGGGGAGGGCAGCTAGTCCCTAATATAAAAATAAATGGTGATTGAATGTCGATAAGGTGATCAACATGACTCTATAAATATTTAAAATGTCTTAGGCTTCCTGTACATGACGCCGGAGCCGCACCGGCACCGGCCAGCAAGATAAAAAAAAAAGAAAAATTCAGAACGTGTCAGTATTAAATGAGTGTAAAATTTACCGGCACCGGTGCGGCGCCGGCGTCATACACAGGAAGCCGTACGGGTACCCCAGATAATAGCTTGAGGCTGTTTACAGTTAAGTCACTTTAGGGATTTTGTAATTCTTGTTTGAAAATGAAAATAAAAGGTTAGAAAGCGATACAAAAACACAGTTTTATAATCATCATTATTTTATTAGTAATACTTGAAAACATTAGAAATTGATTATTTGAAAGAGACAAAGTTATAATAATTTCCTTATTTCAGTAGAATATTTAACGCGACGAAAAAGTTTGTTCAATAATTTTGTATTTCCTTCAACTTCCTCCTACTTAGTCGTACGTGTATCTCTTTCAAAGTAATCAACAACTAAGTTATTTCTGTCACTTATAAACTAAAGTTATTTTAAGTAATACAAAGAAACTTTTTATTTATGTGAATGTGAAACATCTTTGGTATGACTACCTTATAGTACACACGGCTACACATCAAGCTATACATTTCCAGTTTAAGCTGACCTCGCATTGTACGGAAATCGTTTACAATGCGAGATCACCATAAACTGGAAATGTATAGCTTGATGTGTAGCCGTGCGTACCATCAAAGCAACATTTTTACAAACTTTATACTTGCTTGCTTCGTTCGGATGTGATTCCGGTTACTCGCATTGTCATTCATTTTTTTATGTCATAAAATAAAAATAATTAAACAACTCAAAATTTAAGAGATTTATCACAACAAACTGCATTTTTTTTACGAAATGAAAATTAGATGCTACTTCACAAAATACTCATTCCGCGTAACCAATTAGAACATTATAATTTAAAGCTAACTAATCATAAAATTAGTTTTTGTAATTCTATTAGGCTTAAACTTATACATCTAAATAATACAGGACGGCAATACATAACATCACTCAACAACTCTGCAGATCGCAATAGGAAATAAAAATGTAACTAAAATCCATTTTTAACAACTTTAAATTACTAAAAATAGCAGCGCGGAATAAAATATGAGACTAATATAACAATTTGCTGCTTCACTGAGCTTCACTGATATTACGTGGCGCAAAGCGGCTGAATCTAAACCTGCATCTATTACACGTATGCACCAACTACCGCTGTGCACAACTGTACAATGGCCCTTGCAAATTTACTGCTCTTTTGGCTTCCGCATCATTGTACAGTCGCTAACAGCACTGCCGAATACATTTCCTATTTTAAGGGCGGCTACAGACCTGAGCGTTTTGAGCTCTATTTATATATTTTGCATACACGATTACAATATTGAGCGGCATTTCGCGCTTCAAAAAACCGACCGCCTATACGTGCGTATACGTTCACACGAACCAGTGGGTCTGTTAGTAGCAATTTTGTTTCGATACGAACTAATAAGCTCATACGAGTGAAGTATGTGGCAAAAACGCGCGTATACGAGCGTTCAAAAATGAATATATACGCGCATAAAAAACGTCAATTTGTAATCGCTGTAAAGCGACTGCAGAGTTGCTTCATGAACCGTGATGAAAAATCTCAAACAATTTGAGAGTCGACGTATCCTAACGCCCTAATTCTGCTGAAGCCGCCGTCTGGGGCCATCGTTACTCTAATGTGTGTGATGACACCCGAATCACAGTCGAACCAGTGCTCATTATGGGCTGATAGCTGTAATTGAAAATGGAGGCTTTAATAAATTGGATTTTGTAACTCAGCGGCGGTTCTCGTTCTATTTACCCTTGCTAATGAAGAGTAATGTTTGGGAAATGGTACCGCGGAGATTGAAGGGTTAGAATTGGAATGTAATTTTGAATTTGAAAAAGGAATATATTAAAGAAAAATAAACATTCATAAATTATGGAGTAATTTCAAATTTGAAAAAGGAATTTCTTTAGAAGTAAAAAACAATATTGTACGGATAACAAAACAAAGTTAATAATGGGGAAAACTAATGACGTTTTCTAATACATCATTGGGAAGACCAATAAAAGCTAAAACTAAAAGAATAATAATCAAAAAACTTCCTTACCTTGCTAGGCTTCAGAATATTACTCCAGTTGCCATCTGTCTCAGGATACCAATTCTGTCCCAAGTACGCCCCCTCAATCTTGATGGAGTCAGGATAATTGCCTTTAAAATGGTTGGTGTCCACACAAATTTGCTTCATGTGACCCGGGAAGCCCAATTTGAAGACGGCCCATTCTTGACCTTTGTGAAATAATAATTACTGTTAGATGCTGACAGTGATTTTGAACTGAATAATATTATGATATATAAGTGCTAGGGAGTATTATAACATAAACATCACGCCTGTATTCCCCGAAGGATTAAGCAGAGGTGCACCTATAGTACAGACGCCAGCACAAGTTACCACAATCTCTCAAATTTCTTTAATGGATTTTCAACTTTATCGTTATAGAATAAGGTTCAATGTTGATTGGGAAAATTTGACAGACTGGAGTAGGTTGATGTGCTGGCGTCTGTACACCCACATTTCGCCAGTTATGTTTAAGTCCCATATAGGGGTCGAGTCTATTGCTATCAACCGGGCACAATTCCAGATTCCGGGCTGCTACTGAGAAATTCTAGATGGAAAAACTCAATAACACTTTGCCCGATCCGGGAATCGAACCCAAGACAGTGACGGCAGTAAATATTGGTTCCAGTTAAGCTAAAATTTTATCAACAATTTACAGTATGCTTTGAGTTTAACATTATGTGTTTCAAACTACTATTTGCTGGAATTCTGGAATTGACACAATTAATATTGTATTTGCGAACTGTTAGCTCAAATTCTGTGAACTTGTTTGAACTTTAAATAATAAATAATTGTGTATTTACCTGTGCTTTTCATTGTTCCGTCATCGTTGGCTTCAATAACATTAGGTCTGTCCAATCTCCGGGCTGTCTCCCAACCGTCCGACATACATTTACCCTTTGAAGGCTTAATTACGTTTTTTGGGTGTCCGTAATGGGCATTTGAAAAACCTATGAACAAGGATAATGTGATGGTTAATTTATGAGAGGACGATTCAAAATGTTATATCAGAATTGTTGACGAAACTTCCTATAAAATCGCACTCATTTAGCCATTTAAACTTCTGCTTTTGCATCAATAAAATTCCAGTTCAAACGTTCACTAGGAAGCATCGATCACTAATAAAGAACTAGATACACAATCAGCGGCAAAAAATGTCCTCACCGAATGAGCACCCACTTGAACATTTGGGTGCGCTTTTGATTTAGTAGCATTCGAACGCTCCGACGGTAAACATGCCACGTAGTATCGGTCGTAAATAAACTTTAAGCATTGCGTTTAAGATTGAATTTATATTAATGTATATTTATTTCAACTATTATTACTTAAACACAATTTGGTGACAGTTTTAAAAGAACTTTTGTTTGGGATTGTGTATCTAGTTCTTTATTAGGGATCGTTGCTAGGAAGCCAAAAAATCAATCTGCCTAGCCTTTTCCCAACTCTGTTGAGGTCGGCTTCCAGTCTAACCGGATGCAGGTAGTATTTTACATGAAGCGACTACCTATCTGACCTCCACAAGCCAGTAACCTGGTAATACGATACCCCTTGGTAAGACTGGTTGTCAGACTTTCGGGCTTCTGACGACCCGTAACGACGTGCTTTCCGAGGAACGGTATGAAAATATCCACGGATCTACCGCGGCAAGCATAGCTTAAACTGATGGATCGATCCATCTGGCTGTTATTATTTCGCTTCTATGAAGCTTCGCACTATGAAGCCGTCATGCCCAAATTAATTTAATATCTCTGTGCTATCAAGTTTCAACGTCTAATACACACGTCTCTGAATATTGTCTTTACCTTGGCAGGCAGCACCATTCAGCAAGGACACTAGGTCTATAATTTGGTTTCTCGGAGGTGGCTCTGGTCTTGCCTCGCCGAATACCCTCAGGCGTGCAATGCCTCCATCAGGGTAAATGTTCACACGAATATGGGTCCAAGCATCGTCACTCAGGACCTGAAATAAAAATATCTTGAGTGTGGTTCCATGTTAATTTCTACGAGTTTATTCCTGGATTTTAAAATCTCACTCTAGTGTGCCGTAAATAAGAGCTAGAGGCGAGATTGTCGCGAATTTGTTTCAAACTTTCTATTTGAAATTATGGGGTTGTTTTTAGGTTCCCGAATTTTATTTTTGTGGAGTCACGTGTAGTTTTTGCAGGAGATTCTGCTTATTAACAAAGTTCAAGGAAATTTTCATAATAAAATTATGGTATTCATAATAATGATATATTTTTATAAGTTCCGCTTTCTAATAAGAGATGTGTCTTGTTATTTCTTATAAAATTGAGATAAATTCTCTTCCTTAGTTTATATCAACACAATATTTTCCGTTTCTTGCAACTGTGTGATAAGTTTTCAACGTCCAATCGGATTTATTTTAAAAGTTCTTGCACTACAGACACAAGTTCCATCCGTCTTATTTTCAGAAACCCAATTTAGACGAAGTGCGATTTCAGGAAAGTTGCAATTTGAAAGCAATGCAATATTTATTGGGGATTTATATAAATTGGTATTTGGTCTAAAGGAGTCAATCATATTTGCCGTGCCATTTGTGGCATCTAGACAAATCCCGCGTGCAATTTACGCGGTAACAATGGTACATCTTTTCAATATTAGAGGTTAGCCATTCTTCTCATTCAAGCCAAAAAAAAAACAACAGGTTGCACACCGGGAGTGCCGGCAGAAGTGAAAACTTGAACATTAACGTTGTGCATTTTTGAATATTTTGGAATGGTTAGGGAATCATTTCGCACGAATTGTTTTATTTATCAGTATAAAAGTACTATAATTTATGTGGTTAAATACAATATTAATTAGTATTAGTAATATATTTATTTATTTTCAAAATATAGTCAAACAAAAATAAACAATTTAATTAAACACTTTTCATGAAGTATGTTTTGACAGCTTTTTTTTACCCATCTATATGGGTAAAGTTTCCCACCTCGCAATCTTTACGTAATGTCAAAGACTATTTACGTTGATATTTACTTAGTCGGTTGCTAGGCAACGGATCTTACGGCACAATCTGATACGAGTTTAAAAATTTTTACCCATCCCAAAACAAGTGCACAACGCCGCTAAAGAAGGTTTCACTTCAAAAATGTGTTAAAAAATTAGCCTATGACTAATATGAAGCTTTACATAGATGTAAAGCTTCGGAGTAATAATTTGAAAAAGTTTTGAGAATTATACATTCCCGAGAATGGCTAATCTGCACTCTTATTCAGTTTACACTAGGATTCCGGAGATTCTTTGAAAGTTTACAACTGTACATCATTGGTGCATTACTTGAGTTTAAACAGTGAATTAGAAGAATCTGCTTTGAAATGTTGCTTTACTCTTAAAGATACAACAAATATTATCATCTTTGGAATATTACCTTCTGGAAATTGAGCCTGGTCTCCTCATAGCCGGACCGTAGGGCTGTAACGGGCACTAACTCATCCCATTTATCAGACTTAAGGCGTTGGATATGTTTCAAGTCGAATTTGTTGCATGCCGTACCCATTTTGGAGAGTCTTGTTGGAATTGATTCTTCTTCTGTAACAATAAAAATTCTTTGTTTAGATTTGCTTTATGTTGATCTATATTGGGACTGGATACTTTTAAATTTCATGATGTTTTCAAAAAGTGTTTTTGACCACCTTCTGATAAAAATCCGGTCAACATAATTCTAACTTCGTAACTAATATTATAAATGCGAAAGTGAGTTTACTTGTTTGTTACGCTTTCACGTTAAAACGGCTGAACGGATCTAGATGAAATTTGTCACATGGATAGCCCATCACCTGGATTAGGACATATTCTATTTTCAATCCAGATATTTCCACGGGATCGAGACTTATGCGGGTAAAACCGCGGGGCGTAGGTAGTACATAATATTTTTCAAATACTTTCATACAAATTCCATCTCCTTTATCTGATAGACAGTGTCTATACGGACATTGTAAAATAGTCCTTCAACTTCTCACTAACTTGATAAAAAAATCATAAAACAATAGTTCGCAAAGTATGTAGAACATAATATTAATAAATTGAATAAGTCTTTACATCATAATACCCTCCTTTAAAAGAGGTATCCATAGTCTAATAAACGCGGCATTTTACGATATAGTCCTTGGCAAGACTACTCATACAGCCCCGGGGTATCATAAGATACGCCTAAACATTATAGTAGGTACGCAAATGAGCAGTAAACTGCAAAAACTTTTTGTCTCTAAGGATATTAGAGGACACAGCGTTCCAGTAAAAGTATAAGGTAGTACAGTGATGATAGAATTTCTCGTACATTTTTACCAATAAGCATACTTAGGGACTGTTTCTAAGAGTCTATAGGTAGGAACAATTCCTACCCGATTCATGATTTGTATGACACAACCTGCGTTTATGTGTGTTATGATGTGTACTAAAGGTATACCTCTACTGGGATAACAAGAGAGATGTCATATTTATCTGTCGTATATTTAACCGAAATTCAACCAGGCCATGAATCGTAAAAGTTTTGGTAAAAAAAGTTGGGCAAAACATTTCTATAAGAATTGCAAAAAATCATGTTTCCTATAAAGATCTTAAAATCAGCCAAGACACAGCAAACAACATACTGCCTCGTTGGTCTAGTAGTCGCAAGTGCTACAGCTGAGCATGAGGTCCTGGGTTTGATTCCCAGGTTGGGTAAAATTTTGATTGGGGTTTTCAATTTAAATTTTCTCAGTAGCAGCCTGGAGTCTGCATTTGTGCCTGGTTGATGGCAATAAGCTCGTCCCCTATTACATGGGACTTAAACATAAGTGGTGAAATGTGAGAGTACTATAGGTACATCTCTGCCTAACTCTTTCAGGATTACAGGCGTGATCGATGTTATATTATGTTATCTTAAAATCAGTTTCTGTTTTGTCACTCATAACCATTTCGCTGCTGGGGTTGCGGGAAGTCTTAAGGGGAAACCATGGCCCCTGGCAAAGGCAAGGGAAGGAATACTGGTGGGTATTAGTCAGTAAGAGTCTGACACGCCCTTCCGCTCCACCCAGAGCGGGAGAAGTCATTTGATTATTTCCCACCCAAAAAAAAAAATACCGTTTCGCTCTCCATTGATTGCGATGTCACTCAAAAGACATCATTAAAGAACGCAATAATTCTCACAAACAACAACAAAGCTTTTGGAAACACTTCATGTACTAGAAACAGTATCCCCAGTTCTACTATGATTGATTAGGTCCCAGGGATAAAGAGTCTCAGTTTCCAAGACCTTTCTTTGGCAAAAATAACGAGTGTCCGGTAAATAGCATTGGCAAATTGCCAGGACACGCCTCATTGGGCTAGCACTAAGTGCTTTGCTAGTACTAGGTATGTAGGTAAAGTCGACAAAAGAGATGAGTATTCAGGCTAAGTTGCAGCTTCTTTTTATCCATATTTTGTGTATGTTAGGTAGACATCTCTTCTTTTGAGTGTGTCTTATGTGTAAAGTATGTTAATTAATTGTTAAGCACAAAATAACAAATGGAGAAAGAAAACATCAACAGGACACTGGTATATCTTAGAGCCAAAATAGGCCCGTGTGGTTGAATATGGCTGAATTCCAGCGGTAGGCACATTATGAGGTGATTTTGTATGCAGGCACGTAATAATAATGAATGATAGCACCGTAATGAAAGTTTAACCTACAGTTTTTTTTTTCTTACTTATAAATCTAACTCTTTTGCTGACTGTACTTGAATGTGTACTTGTGGCCAATGAAACATGTGGAGGTTTTTTGTAGAAAGAGGATTTACGGATAGCAATCCATTTTTGGGAGGAACCTCGCATTGTTAGGTTAACTATAATATTGTCTTTAATGTAATTTTGTTGTAGGTTTTTACGGATATATATTTGTGATATATTTCTAGACTATTTGAAAGGTACATACTTATATCAGAAATAAATAAATAAATACTTATTTTCCTTTAGAATTGAGGAAATAGGTAAATTGCGCATTTGTCGACATTTGATAATTAATAGGCTAATACTGTAGGTACCATTTTCCCACTTTTTATTATAACTCAATAAATTGTTAAAGGGAAAATATATATCATCGGAGTTTTATCGCAAAGATACTTTTATGTGATTTTTCCTTTGAGAATATTTCTAAGTAGTTTTCCTCATGGAGTTCAAAAAATATGTTTATTGTAGCTCATGTGATCCAAATTTAGTAACAACTATATAAATATTAATACATACAAAAACACTGCCTCGATGGTCTACTGGTCGCAAGTACGGCTGCTGAGCGTGAGGTACTGGGTTTGTTTCCTAAGTCGAGCAAATTGTGCTAGGGTTTTTCTTTACGAACTTCTCAATAGCAGCCCGGACTCTAGATTTGGACCCTGTTTATATAATAGGCTCGCCCCTATTACATGGGAATTAAACATGACTGGCTAAATGTATACTATGGGTACATTCGTGCCTAACCTTTTGGGAAAAACCGGCATGATGTTATGTTATGTTATACTAAAACACTCACCTTCAGGAGTCAGGCACGCTGCTTGTATCGAATACTTTGGTGCATAGTTTCCCGTGAAAAATGCTGTGTCAACTAACAAACCTGAAACAAAACAATTAAAATTAAGATAAATCCAATAAGCCCTATTGTTGTCTATTGGTGAAGAAACAGAACAGGCTTTCTGGCTGTCTCATTCTCCACGTTTCCTTTCTTCTATTTTACTTTCTTATATAGGGTCAGAAATCGCGTAGACTTTAAAAATGGATCTAAATAATATTGCCTAACAATAGTAGAGTTCAAACGTTATCAATCAAATTATTTTTTTATAGGTCAGTGTTTATTACATAATATTGTTATCTTGAAACAACAAACAATAGATACCTAAAGTTAATATTTATAATCATTGACCTCCATTTACTCGATTTAGATATTTTATTTACTTTGATATTTTAAAGTAACCAAAACATACTGGGTTTTGTTTGATTTTAATCACAGACTTAATGTCTATTTGCGTGTTATAATTAATTCATACCTGCCTGTATACCTATCTGTTTATTTGAATGTACAAGGTAATCATCAAGAACTAGCTTTCTCCTGCGGCATTGGCCGCGTTGAAGTCGGAAATTATCCCACGGGATAAAAAGTATTCTATGTCCTTACCCAGGCCATAATATGCTGTGTGCCGAGTTTCATCGAAAGCTGTTCAGCAGTTAAAACGAGTAAAGGTAACAAACAGATAGACATACTTTCGTATTTATAATATACCAACAGCATTCCGAAAACAGTGTCAGAGAGCTTTTATTCTCCCATTTTGAGGCATTTTGTGGAGAGGATGGCCAAGTGAGAAATTTGTACCTTACTTGGTCATCTTCTGTGCAAAATGTCTTTCAATTACAAACTCAATAATAATTTACTACTAACACTAGCTTTAAGGTATTACTAACATCATGGATCCTTGTTGTCCGAATAAATAAAATAAATTATAATAATAATATTAAATGAATACGTACCACGAACAACACACTTGGTTGCCAATTTCAGGATACACCAGTCATGACCCGCGATCCGTTTTCTGCGGGTCTCCCACCCATCCATCCACTTGCCGTACTCAGTGTACTTATCCTCTATGAATATCGGCTCGGAGTCGGCTATCATATTCTCGCATGTTGCGAAGAAGTCGTCTGTTGCGAAGACTACTTCTCCACCAGCCTGTGATATAATACATTTTGGTTAGCAACTTTTTGACCTAAATGTTTTTTTTTTTTATTTGAGTGTTGTAACTTTCCCTTTGTGAGTCACTGGACGGTAATCCTAACGGATATATATGGTAATCCCCATAAAAGCTTTGTTTTACGAAGTTTCATGTAGAGCGATTTCGTAAAAGAGGATTCTTGGGGCACTTTATTCCCTGGTTTTGTAACCAAGGGCTTAAAAAATGGACGGCATTTGTAGATTTAGTTGTACCGTAACTATTGCAATCACCCTTTTGATTAAAACTGTAATTTACTGGACTTCGTTGATCTAACGGTCGCAAGCGCTACTGCTGAGTATGAAGTCCTGGGTTCCCCAAAATATGAAGTCTACTGAGAAATTCCAGATAGAAAAACTCAATAACACTTTGCCCGACCCGGGGATCGAACCCAGGCCCACGTGCTCAGCAGTAGCGCTTGCTACCACTAGACCAACGAGGCAGATAATTTTAACTTAACAAAATTAGTACAAGTTTACTAAAAGTGAAGTATCGATTTCTATTAAAATATCTAGCTAAGTTAAAGATTTGATGTAAACTAACAAATTAAATAATAAACAGAAATAATAAAGTAGAAGAAGCACTCACCCCAATACTCCCCAACTCGCTTAGCTCAGCAAACGCCGGAACAATAGTCTCAATCATTTCTACTATTATCACAGAACTAACGAGTTACTTAACTCAAGCTCAAACACACACTGATAACGAACTGTCTTGAACCCCGTTATATATAGTGTTTGTACATAAATAAACAATCTCTACCTATATCTATTTATTTACAAATATAACTACATTTCTATAAACGTAACTAGTTTTTTCCCGCTTCACGCAGGCTTCAATTAGAGGAATAAAAAAGTGAATGAATTTAGATTGTGTTGTTCCAAAAATAGAATTATTTAAATAGGTTGACTTAGTCATAGTCATAAAGCGATTTAAATAAACTTTTTTTTTTGGTCAAATTAACGGGATTAATATTTCCTTATGATGGGAAAAGAAACTTTTACGGATAGTTAATTAGATACTAACATATCGAACCTTCTAAACTAATAGAGGTAAAACTGTTTGTTTTTTGTAGGATTATAGCATATTTTTATTCTTATAGAAGAACTCAGATCCAACCAATATCCAACAATCCGCACTATCACCCCCCCGGTGGATTACGGCCCACTCTTGGAGGATGTCTTTCATATGCTTATCATATCTTTATTTGCATTTATTTTGCATTCCATAACATTTAAAGGTGTTACAATGGCTTATGGCTGGAGCTCGTAGCTAAGTAATAATAGCAGCAGTAATAAGCTAGGCTTGTCGGGGTTGGTCAGTGGATGGGTGACCATCTTTACATACCGAAACTCCTCCGTGCCTCTGAAAGCATGTTAAGCCGATGGTCACGGCTATCATTCCAAGATCTTTGACAGTTGTTACGAGTCGTCAGAAGCACGAAAGTCTGACACTAGTCTTACCAAGGGGTATTACTCAGTTACTGGGTTGTGGAGGTCAGATAGGCAGTCGCTCCATGTAAAATACTGGTATACAGCTGCATCCGGTTAGACTGGAAGCCGACCCCAACATAGTTGGGAAAGGGCTAGCTTATGGCTAGGGTAGAATTATGGACCCTGTAGGGCACTGGAAAAGGTATAAAATAATTCTGTAAACAAAATTAAGAAAAAAATTAGCAATCCCATCAACATCCCATGCCAAAGCAGTGGAAACTTTTGGTATGAAAGAAATTGGGACTGGACAACAGACAGGAAACGCTAAAGATAGCTCCCACAAGCATCCTAAGAACTTAGACCGCAGTAAAGCTGATAACGGTTAAAGACCGCATTATAATCGTAGGGAAATGTTTTAAGATTGCTCGTCTCATATTGTTCATCATCAGTGGACTCTCTGTCCATTGCTAGACTCGTATTACTCATAATGGAATTGTTACTAGGTTGATTGTCAATCAATCTGCCTTGCCTTTTCCGAACTATATTGAGGTCGGCTTCTAGTCTAACCGGATGCAGCTGAATACCAGTATTTGCATGGAGTGACTGCCTATCTAATATCCACAACTCTATTACTGGGTAACACGATACCCTTGGGTAAGACTGGTTGTCCGACTTTTGAGCTTCTGATTACCCGTAACGACTGTCAAAAATCTACGAATGATAATTTCAAAAGTCATATATTCAAACTAGGCTGAGAATCAGCACTTTTCGAACGTCAAAATTACATAAGACAATCCCCCAAAAACACCCGCCTTTCACCACTTCATAGTGTTTTAGCTGGGAAGAAGAAGTGGCGCAACAAACTCCCCAGCAGCACAGCTGTCAATTCAGTTAGAAAAAACTTACATAATCAACCTATTAAGGTTCCCACTGCTGGGACGCATGCCTCCTCTCTGTGAGAGGAAGTGGGCTGTAATCTACCACGCGGGCCCGGTGCGGGTTGGTTGATGTCACATGTCGTCGAATTTTTGGTTCTAAGACCTCACAATGTTTTCCTTCACCGTTTTGAAAGCGGTGGTGATGAAAATATTTACACAAAGTAAAACGCCTGCTTTGGTTCGAACCCACGACCTACAACTCGTAAGTCGGGGCCGTTACCACTGGGCCAGCACTGCTCAGAAAAAACTTGATACTATACAATTGTATGCGAAATAATTTAAATTCCTCAACACAAACCAATATATAAAATATATTATTTTGCCATAATGACAGCTAGCACACGCCATGAGTTGCCATCGAAAATTTACTCGCTAGCGTTAAACTCGCTAGCGTATTAACGTTAATCAAATACATTTCGATAATGTCAAAACTTGCTAGCGTCCCCGTAAATGATTTATATGAAAAGATATTGTACAGCGCCCCTAGCGGTCACAGAAAGAATTAAAATTTGTTCCAAGAGCACTATAGTTTTCGATAGGTAAGAAACCTAACGTAATCTATTCGATAGTCGCTAACGTTTTTCAGCTGTCACCATACAAAACGGCACCATGAGTCACTAAATCGACAGACGCTATCGAAAAATACGCTTGCGATAGTAGTTACGTTGCTCACTACCATTTTGACGTGTGAAACATGTTTACATTCAAATTATACACGTTTTTAGGTATATTAAAGGCAAAATAATGTCTGGAAGAGATTATTTAGCATGGAATATGTTAGTGGCCCCAAAATTTGGAGGCCAACGACTGGAAGAACGTAAATTTCAAGAAACTATCTTATTTAGTTCTCTTACAAAATATTCTATTTGCCGGCGACGCCGACGGGACCGATTTGTTCTAAAAGTTTTAACTACATAAGTTAATTAATTGTATAGTGTTTTATACGAATAATCTACAAAGATTGTAAGAAATTCTAATAAGAAATAAATAAATGCACAATTCCAAGAATTCGGCTTGCACCACAATATCCTAACGGATTTACTTACTATAAAAGGCGTAGGTACCATTTTGTGGGCAATTCAGTCGCAGTTCAGCCCTAGATAATACACTTAAATACGGAGCTCAGCCACCAAAGAAGAAACATACCAAGAAAAGCCGAATTCTCCGGAATCATTCAAGATAGTAAATCAGTGTTTTATTTCGCTGCCTCAAGATAGTCCTCATCGTGGTCACTGTGGGTTATGGTACCCAACCTAGGTACGTATTCAGGGGTCCGTGGTGGTTGTGCAGCCAGCGGATTCACCGAGGGTCAGTTAGCAGGGAGCGAACATCAAATATCAGTGGGAGATCGTCCCAGGTTGCCTGCGGTACTGTAGGTACCTCTGCCGTCCGCAACACTATTATTGTAAACATAGTTCATTTTAAATTTAAATAAATAACGCCGCGAATCACACATTGTCAACAAAATTACAAATTGAATAGAGGTAAATAATTATTACCTATAAGGAATAAAAATTCAACAACCCCTAAATACCATAAAAAGGTGCACTAACTGCCAATCTTTCTATTTAGTCGGATTGTTTCATGATATTTATTGACTGTCATAACATTGTTACCATAGCGATACCTTATGTGTAGTGATGGGCAATTCTCGAGAATATTCTCCTTGCGAGAACTTTGCTGTTAAATTCTCGAGAACATTCTTTTGGTAGGGAACGAGAATTTAAAAATTGGATGACTGTATTGAATCGGTATTTTTTTTAGACTAATAGTTTTTAGTGCATTTGAACGTTTTACGAAGTTTGAGTTTAAAATAAACTACACCTCAACTTAAATTCTCAGTAAATTCTCCTGAGCCAGAACATTCCCGAGAATATTTTCGAGAAAATTCTCATAAATTCTCTTAAATTTCCTAAGGTAGTAATGTTAAAGTATGATTTCTGTATTAAAACGAACTTTATGGGTTTAAAATAATCAGCATTAATAAAATGAATAAGAAAACAACATTATAAGAAAGGTTTATGGTGCAAATAATTAAAAACAAAATAACAATCAAAAATAATTTTGACGCAACTAAAATCGAATTTGATAATCGCGACTCCATGTGGTACTTGTTTGCCCTACCTTGGAAATTTTTTTTAGAGCCGGTGGCGCGCAGGGGGGCAGCGTCGACGTGTTTTGATATGGAATTTTTCACTTTTTGTATGGAAAATATCATCATCATCATCATATCAGCCGAAAGACGTCAACTGCTGGACATAGGCCTCCCCCAAGCACCGCCACTTCGACCGATTCTGTGCTTCCCGCATCCAGCGGATTCCTGCGGCCTTTACAAGGTCATCGGTCCATCTTGTGGGAGGCCTTCCAACGCTACGTCTTCCGGTACGCGGTCGCCACTCCAGAACCTTTCGGCCCCATCGGCCATCTGTTCTGCGGGCAATGTGTCCTGCCCATTGCCACTTAAGTTTGGCAATTCTTCGGGCTATGTCGGTTACCTTGGTTCTCCTGCGGATCTCTTCATTTCTGATTCGATCACGTAGGGAAACTCCAAGCATAGCCCTCTCCATTGCTCTTTGGGTGACTTTTAGCCTTCTAATAAGGCCCATTGTGAGCGACCACGTTTCAGTGCCGTAAGTCATCACTGGCAACACGCACTGGTCAAAGACTTTCGTCTTGAGACACTGTGGTATGTGGGACGAAAAGATATTGCGTAGCTTCCCGAACGCTGCCCAGCCGAGTCGGATTCGACGATTGACCTCTTTCTCGAAATTGGACCTACCTAGCTGGACAGTTTGTCCTAGGTAAACATACTCGTCTACAACTTCGAGCGTAGCGTCTCCTATCTTTATGAGTTACCTACATGTTGAGTTTTGGGGGTTTTTTCCGATGTGTTTTATATGAAATTTTTCACTTTTTGTATGGAAAATATGAAAAATATCAAGGAAAATTTTAAAAATGATTACCTGCATGTTGAGTTTAAGGGTTTATGGGTTTTAAAAATCACACCAAACACCTCGACTTCGGATGCAAAAACAGTACTGTCTTTTTTTTCTTTTCTTTTGCTAATATTTCGAAAAAAGTGTGCCCTATCGCAGAATAATGAAAATTTCGACCCCCTTTATGAAACTCATAAACCCTTAAAACTCATCATGTAAGCAAACATTTTTCATATTTTCCATACAAAAAGTGAAAACTTACGTATAAAACACGTCGAGAGTGCCCCCAGCGCCCTTCCAACTCTAAAAAAAATCACGGGGTAGGACAAATAAGTACCACGTGGAGTCGCTATTGGTGCCGATTTTCTTGTCACAAATGCCTCTAAACTAGACTAAAAATCACCAAAATTTAGTTTAGTCCTGTCAAACGAGGATTTCCCATTCTGAAATAGACTAAAGTGACACAAGTATGTCATAGTGTTAAGTGATAGTTTAGTTCGGTGTACAAGAGAATCGGCGCCATTTCCAGTCCGAAACATAATACAGTAACGTTTTTTCGAGTAAAGTATAAATAACAACAATAGAAGTTTACTTTAGACCTTGAAATCGAAACTTATTGTATTAAAATTTAGCAATTTTACTTCCATTTTTAAATTCTCGTATATTCTCCGTCGAAAAGAATATTCGAGAATATTGCAGAACATTCTCGATCCGAGAATATTCTCCGTGTGAGAATATTCTCCCGACACATCACTACTTATGTGACGTTTTGATCATATGAGCCGTTCCCTCTTCTTATTACTGAGAAAGATAGAAACAAAACATAAGAATGAAGTTAGCTAGACGACCAGTGTGGAAGATTTCTACCATTTTGGCAGATTTCGCTCCAAAATGTTGTCTGTGGCAGATCCTGCTGACGATTTACAAAAGTGGCAGATTTTGGCAGATTTAAAAGACTTCAAGGAAATTCACATAACCTTATTAGAATTTTCCTTTTTTTATTATTATTAGGTATAATAATGCATAAGAAAATTGTAAAATATTTTTGTTGATTAATGATATTTCATTGAATTTGTGTCTATTTTTTCCGTTTCCATGAAGGCATATTTTTGGCATTTTTGGCGCCAAGTGTGGCAGATTTTGGCAGTTTTTTTGCCCAGTCTGTGGCAGATTCGCCATTTATGAAATGGTCACACTGTAGGTGACACGATCTATCGAGCTTACCTTAGCGCCTGCATGAGACTCCGTAAAACTCATGGTGCGAGCATTATCGAAATCAGTTTGATCTACGTCAACACTTCCAACTCCACCCGCTTTTCATAGAGCTCATACGTCATGCCGCCATACATATTGGAAGTAAACCCTCCGGGAGGGTCACCGGCATTTCGTTTGCGCTAAAGTTAACCATCGCTGACGGTCTACGGCATTAGGTTTAAAACCGTATTATAAACCACTGTAAAACGAAGTTAATTTGTGTGAATATTTGTAACAGTGAGCAATTTTTTTATTGATACGAGTAATTAAATTATAAATTATAATATCAGATTTTACTATCACAGTTTATAATGCCAGCTGTATTCGCTAAGAAAAAACAACATTTAAAATGAGCCCACCGCGAGGGCTCCCGGTATTCCATATGCGACTAGGTGAACCCTCCAGGAGGGCTCCCGGCACTGAACGGGTTAATACGCTAGCGCTAGCGAGTAAATTTCGATGGCAACTCATGGTAGAGGTACAGCTAAAACATCGAAATCTATACTCAAGCGAAAATAAAAACTAAAGACGTAAAAAACGTAAAACTTAAAACAAGAATAAAAGCCTCCTGGCATAAAGGGCGTGCCCGCTTACATATAGCTAATAAAGACAGCCGAGACCAACGGCTTTATGTGCTTTCCTAGGCACGGAGGTGACTCGATATGTAATATGTAACTGTTCCAGTATTTAAAAGAAGAGTGAAAGAACTCTATCTCTTTCCACTATGTCATAGTTCCGTAGGTATTTATATTGTATTTTTTTTTGTTTTTTTGTTACATTTTAATTAATAATATTGTTGTTTTGTTTTAGTAAGTGAATTGTTTTGATTTTATGTATTTTACTTTCTCTCTACTCTTACACACGGTGTCTACATCTGTAAGTGTGCTATCGCAGGTATGCTGGAAGAGATTTCTTTAGAAATAAGCATCACCTTTTGTACGAATTTTTCTTTTCTTTTCTTCTTGTCTGTTTTTAAATGTGTGTACATAAATGGTTAAATAAATAAATAGATGGTCACCTATCCATGAGCCAACCGCGGTAAGCGTAGCTTAACTTGCAGCTGTTATTACTTTGCCACGTGCCCTTCCGTTAATTAGTTACCATGGAATCTGTAACCTTTTTAGTAATGACACTGGTTGGTGGGAATTCAAAAAAACAGATTTCTAGTCTACTTCGTTTTGAGTATGAATTTTGTTGGCTATTCGAGTAGAGGAAGACCAAAGACACGATGGATGGACTGTGTGAAATATGATATGGCTAGAAAGGGAAACTACCGAGATGACGACTAATAGAGAAGTTTGGAAGAAAAAGACATGTTGCGTTGATCCGAAATAAATTGAGTTAAAGAAGGAGAATATTATGAATACCAAATTCAAAAGCCTTTTATTCCAACTAGGCTGGAAATCAGCACTCTACTGTTGATGAGATGACTACCTCGTCATCCTTTGGTGACCAAAAATGTGCACATTATAGTGTTGGTGTGTGTAACATAAGGTTACCAAAAATATGAGTGTGTAAAATAAACAATTTATAAAAACAAAAATAAAGTTTTGAATGAAATGTCATAAATTCAATAGTGATCCAGTACTAAACCTTGACATAAAGGTACAATAAATCATAATAAAAATAATGGATTCAGTTCATTCCTGTATTTTATTATTTTTTCCATCAATTTGTAACTTTTATATCTGCTAGCTTCTCAAGTTCTTTTTCGGCTGTTTTTATTCGTTGCGTCGTAAAACCTCACTGTCATTGTCATTTTCAGTACTTTTTTGTGTCTTTTTTTTAGTTCTCGGTGACATTATTCTAAAATCATAAGAATGTTTCAGTTAACCTTAACTTAAGGTACTGATTTTGTCAAAAATACCAACTTTCTGAGCAGTACCCTAATTGCGTAATACACGATCAATCAGAATCTGAATCGTTTTGAAACAGATTGCTAATCCATTGCTTCATAAATTCGAAAAAAATCTGCTCAGCAACGTAAATAACACAATGAATGTTGTTGAACTGTAAAACAGATTAGTCGAAATCGTTAATGTGTTTGTAATTAGATAGCTAATTTTATATTGTTGTGGTTCGGAAAGGTAAAAGGTTTTTTACTTCTTTTATCATCAACATCATTTCCACAGAACGACGTCCACTGCTTGACATGACCCTCTCCCTCCCCTTTTTGACTTCTATAATTTAATGATAATTTTAATCTGAACGAATTTATTTTATTTATATAAGACTTCAAATGTACATACTATTCTACTGCTTCAGTTTTTAGAAATCGACCGATTAATATATTTTACAACTAACAATTACAATAAAAATTTAATTCAACAACTAATAAGCTCCAAAACAGCTGCTGGAAAATTCTACTTCTTTCATCCTCCAGCGAGTTTAACAAAAAAACCTTAATTCAATAAAACCAGAAAACAGTCTTTTGTTATGTTAACCACAGCAAGGTGACAAAAACATTACAATAATCTTGAACAAAACATTAAACGGTGCAATTCAAACATGGCAACAAAAAAAAAGTAAAATGTCTGTCGAAAAGATCACAGGACAGAAATAGATAAAGACTTTATTTTCAGCACTCAATTCCTCTTATGTATCAAGAATTTTCTATTTATATTTTAAAGGCTTTTATTTTAATTAATAACAGTGTAGGTAGAATAACAATGTTAAGTCTACCCGCGTCATGACGTGGGAGTTTCCAGAAAAAGTTATTAAATTGAAAAATTATTTTAGAATTTGAAATAAGGGCAGTGTTTACGTGTTAGAAGCCCGAAGTCTGGATTATGTGCCCGGTTGGCAACAATAGACATTCCTTTTTAAGGAGATAATTGGGTGTTCTATGGATATACCACGTCGGAGAATACAGATAGGTCTGTATTCTGTTAAGGCGCTGACAAGAGACAAAAATTTTAAAATAAAAGTAGGATTATCAACAAAAAATTGACAAATTTTATTATAATTTTGGTAGCGTAAAAAATATAAGTTAATCTTGAACATATTTCTCAGAACTTAGTTGTTACGTTGTTGTTGTTCATGTTGTGAAAAAAATATCTCGATAGATACATCCATCGATTCTTTGGTCGTCCCCTACTCTTATAGACATCCATATTCATGATACTCACACCTTTCCTCATAATATTTTCCACATCACATGCCTATATTAAGACAACCGATTTTCAACTTTTCAGACACCGCCGGTACCACTTTCAGACTCACTTCAAACAAAGACTTGAAGCTTTAAACAGAATTTGAAGCTTATTCCTAATGTCGTGATTTATTCGGATTTACCCGTCTTCATTTTATTTAAATTACTATAATATACTGGTCTCATAATCTTACGCCATTAAAATGCATCATAAAACTGAGTTGATTTAGAAGCTTTGCTTCTTTGCGAGTTTTATGTTTTTAATTTAAACCTTAGCATTTTTTATAATCGTCACACTGACTTTCATTATCTTCATAACAGGCCGTTAATGTAGACGTAAATGATGTTAGTTAAAGACTATACAAATAATTATTTTTGAAGAAGAATGCTATTAAGAAAGAACGGAAAAAAAAGGAAAATATAAATTTTTAATGTAATTTATTGACACAACTGGGTCACATTATACACACACATATATAGGGTATTAATGAGACTATGTCAAAGAATCAACTGGCATAATGAATTATACAGTTTTTTTTTCGTTTCAAATAATTCGACAAAGTCACAATAATTTAAGTTACACCCTTGCGTGAAATATAAAAAATAAAAAAACATTTAATTCAGCCTATAATAGTTTGAATTAAATGTTTTTTAATTTTATTAATTATTGTTTAAAAAAATATATGACAACGTCGCATTTTCTTAGCTTTAAAATATGAATGATTGATTTGAATGAAAATGATTTTCTCGTATTATCAATAAAATTAGATTTATACTCTTCGAGAGTCTAGTGTCAAATTATCTGAAAAAATAAAAATAAAATAAAAAAGCCAGTTGACTATACTATACTCTTTGACATGTCATGGTCTCATTAATACCCTAGACTCTAGGGCCTAGAGTTACGGGATATCAAAAGGAACATCTTCTAGACACATGAAACGTTATTACACAACGTGTAGATACAATATACCTAGTGGGGGTACTTTATATTGTACTTACAATCTGTACGCAGTAGAGTCACCTTACTTTGATCACTAAAATCACTCATGTCTGGACTGACTATCATATGTAGGTGATAGGTCACCGGCAATTGGTTTGAAACCGGTTTGAGCCACGCGTGCGCAGTCACTGGGTCGCGTTTCAATGATAAGACGGGACTACGGCAGACAATTATGCAATTATGTTTTATTTTATTGATAAAGCATTTAATAGTATAAATATTTAAATTGTTTATTATTATTTTGGTTTAGGTAGGTACTGTCTGTTTCGGTGTCTATCTAAATTAATTGTCTATTGTTACACGACTGCCCAAAAGGAGTGTAATGTGTTCTGGGTTCGTGTATGTATGTGAGTTTCTTTGTTCCACCATAACTCTTAAATGCCTGAACAGATTTGGATGTATGGGGTATCGTTAGAATCCTTACATCCTTCCGAGTAACAAAGGCTATATTTTATTTGAAAAAAAATACTCGCGGCGGTAGTATGGGTCCATTTTCAAAAGGTAAAAAATGAAATGTCAATTATTTCTTACAATATGGGTATTCAATTGAAGGCCTTGATGAGCACATTCCAAAACTATATAATTTATTGACATAAATTTGACATAGGTATCCCTACCTGTTTTGCATGTACTACCGTTCATGCAAAACAAACATTTCATCTTTGGCTGCAAACGCTTTAATCAGTAACTAGTGAATGGTTTCGTAGATCATCATCACATGACATGAGTAACATAATTTATGCGCATGGCGAGTGTTTTTAACAGGAGACAGTGGGACGGGTAAAACGTTTACCCTAAAACTTAAAACTTGTGGTGGATCAAATACGTCCGCGCCGCCTCAGTTATAATACCAACGGCAAACTCGTAGTGGTAGCAGCGCCAACTGACGTAGCAGCTCAACTGATTGGGAGTTCTAACTTACATTCGACTTTTGGCCTTCCTAATAAAAAGGGCAGGACAGAAAACATGCGTCTGTTGAACGGCGAGCGCCTTCAAAGAGAAAGGCAAAAGTGGAAAACCAAATTAAACATGGCTCATCATTGATGAGATTTCAATGGTACCATATACGACTCTCAGAAATGTGCACATTAGAGTGAGCGACACTTATTTTGGAGGTGTCAATGTTTTGCTCTTTAAAGACCTGATGCAATTTCCACCAGTAGCTAAATCTGCAGGTGCGTATTGCTTCAAGCAACCGTCGCATTTAGACGCTGAAGTGGAATTATGGATGCTGTTTAGCTTCTGCAAACGGCCGCAAAATATGAGACAAACAGATGACACTACTTTTGTGGACATTTTAAATAATTAGCGGGTCGGTCAACTAATATGCAGCAACTATTAATACTGGATCGTCGTCGAGTCCCACTGACTGGTCCATTTGCAAATGGCGAGTGTATAGGCATATTTCCCACAACAATACCAGTGTATGAATACACCACCGGCATGACCAACGAGCTCTCGACAATATGCCGGATGTACGAAATGAAGGCAGTGGATATATCTGTAGAAGCCAAGACCTACAGACAACGGCCGAAAGTGGAGTTCATTCCTTCCAATCCCAATAACAGGTGGTATAGTTAGTGGTAATATACAGGTGGTATAGTTGCGTTTAAAAAAAATTGTATGGGTGTAGATTTAAGTGGTGTAGAGTTATGTTACGAAAGAACATTAACGTTGAACACGGCTTAGTAAATCAAGCTATGATGGGGAACATCCGAAAATTCGAATGGCCTTCACTACGCCGTGATAAACTTCATTTTTAAATAGGGTTTCATTTTTATATAATAATAACTAGCTGCCCGCCCCGGCTTCGCACGGGTAGCACTAAGTACTTATCTACGGCGCACCTACTTACCTACCTACCCTATACCTACGTACCTTCGAATCCGGAGAATGTCTCCGTAGAATTCGATGACAAAACAATATGTGGAAACACAGGCCGCGTGGGTGTCAAAGTTGAACCCAGCAAAGTCGAATTCGACGCGTTATGGGGTCATGGTAAAGTTGAGCGGCACGTGCTACCACTTATAATAAAAATATATTATGTTGAGCCGTGACAGTGTACAAGCTGCAAGGGACAGCACTGGACAAAGCCGTCGTGGATCTAGGTCCTAAAATTACTGCCAAAAGCCCGGGCTTATGTTGTGCTTAGTCAGACAGCTAGAAGGTTAAGCAATCAGCGTTTTGAATCCACGAAAATGTATCCACCAGCCACATGATAAAAAGTCTCTAGAAGAACCAAATCGTCGGAGAAATCTGATAGAGCGCCCTAATAATGATTTGGTAGGCTATGCCTGCGCGACCCAGGGCTATCTACCGCAACCGAGTGCGAGCCGGCGCAACCCAGTATGAGCAGCCGCAACCCAGAGCGAGCCGGCCTGATTCAATGCGACTCGATGCGACCTAGTGTGAGCAAGCGCAACCGCATGACCCAGTGCGAGTCGGCGTGACCAAGGGGGAGCCGTCGTCGTCATCGTTAATCCCATCCACGCCTCGCCTCGCCGTGAGAGTAAAACCACTTTTAGTGCTTAAATAAAGCCACCTAGCATGTTTTATTTTAATAAAACTTCTCACTGAAAAGCATAAAATAAAAATTAATAATTTAAAAAATTAAAAAACACGACTGCCTTGTCAAAAAATGAACTAAAAAGTAAAAAACAAGCTGGATTTATTAATCTGTATATAAAGCGAAAAGTCATTCATTTACTCGCTGACTAAACAGAATAAAATTGTTATTGCAGTCGGGGGACCATTCTGTGGAACACTTTTTATTCTAAGAGGTCCCCCGACTGCAATAACAATTTTATTCTGTTTAGTCAGCGAGTAAATGAGTGACTTTTCGCTTTATATACAGATTAATTAATACAGCTTGTTTTCTTTAGTCTATGAGTGAACTTTTAAATGACACATAATATTGACTAAAAAGTTTTGTACTTTGACTCAGAATATTTCCTGATCTTAAAGTATGAGAGAAGATTTTAATCAATAAACTTCATTCAGTTTATATAACGAAACTTATCGTTTAATTTTAATTGCGCCACAGTTTTTAAACGATTATTGTATCGATGTCACATGTAGAAATAACGTGCTAAGTTGAAAGATCACTACATTTAATGCATGAGGCATTGAGACAGATAACTTGGAGCTCATAGATCGCTGTAACCAAGTCAATGTGTCGTGATAATCATTAATAGAGCTGCGTAGTACTCGCAACCGACGTGCATGTATGATTCAGATGTATGAACGTAAACGAAAGGAGGAAGCAAAAGGAGTATGTAAGGATCGCAGCAGGTGGCGTTCTGCAGTTTCTGCAATACCCAAGGGGAGAAAGCGTGAGTTTATCTATTTATGTAATCTAATGTAAATGCGACAAATTGATTTCTAGTAAAAGTTATGTTTTGCAAAGAGGCATTTCTGTCACACATTGTATCCAGTCATGTTCTGTCACACATGTGACCAGTCATGTCCTGTCACACATTTACGTCTAGACTTATCCTGTCACAGATGTGTCCAGTCATGTCCTGTCACACATATATCCAGACATGTTCTGTCGCAGATGTGTCCAGTCATTTCCCGTCACACATTTATGTCCAAACATGTCCTGTCACACGTGTGTACAGTCATATCCTATGAGACATGTCCTATTACACACGAGTCCAGTCCTGTCCTGTCACCAGTATGACATTCCCTTTAAAAAAATTAATATGACGAATTAATTAACGCCCGAGTACTCTACAACATCTGTGCCTACTTCGTACAAAATGAAAACCTAGATGTACTATAGAATGATTACTTAATACAGGGTGGCAGGGACATCGACGCGCAAACTGATACCATGGATTCAGTACAAGATTCTGAACCCACCTGCGTTGAAAATTTTCGTCGATTATTTAAAAAAAATCTGCTGTTCCATACATTCTGACCGCGTAGATATTGCACTTTTCTATGAAACAGCAGATTTTTTTTTTATCCGCAACGAAAAATTTCATCGCATGGGCGTTCAGAATCATGACTGAATCCATGGTATCAGTTTTCGCGTCGATGTCCCTGCCACCCTGTATAAAAAATTCACAACTTTTCCCCATAGGGTTGCTATAGTCCGCGTGCGACTGCTAGTCACCGCTTAAGTTATATGAGCGGTGAGACGGGGGATAGGTAGACAAAGGCCAAGCTAACTCAGTCTGTCGATTTTGTCAATGGCGCCCTCCCCCGTCTCACCGCTCACATACCTCAGGCGGTGACTAGCAGTCGCGCGCGGACTAAAGTAACTAAAGAACGCCACCTGCCATAGTCCTAACAATACTTACTCTTTTTTTTTAAACCACGTTTACACAACAAAACTTTACTTTACTTACTTTGAACCTGTCTTTCTTGAAGGACATCATTTGAAATGTCAATGTATGTCCTTGAACAAAGACTTTTCCGCTTAAACCACAGATTAATACAGATGGGACACTTCGCAGTCTAGGTATGAAGACAAAAGTACCCGACGGGTTCGTCTTGCTGGGCCAATTCAGTGAGTGGAACGTAGTCAAAAGATCTAAGAGTTACGCGATAGAAAGAGAGGCAACTTCTAGGTGAATATAACTGTAGGTAATTAGCGCTGTGCGATCTGAATTGCACTTTATTGTGTTGTAACAAAAGTCGCTTTTTTTTCAATGATTTTGCGGAGTGTAATCTGTATTAATCTGTGCTTAAACTAAGAAACAACAGCTGCTGGTCTTTTCTTTAAAAATCTCACCATGAAGACATACGTGAAGTGAAGCTTCGATTGAGATGTCATTTCACATGTTGCTTGGGATTGCCACTATTGACAGGTCTCTTTAAGCAGGGGCCTGGGGGCCGCGAAATTGGGGCTGTGTCATCGGAGCAGTCAGACTCAAAGAATTGGCTCGTAGTTGTGCATGCGCTCTTTAATGGGAGAACATGCAGATGTGAGATCAGTCGCACTTGGTGTTGGGGCCCGCTAGGCGTGGCGGGCTGATATTAGTCGGGGGTGCGGTGAATGCACAAGAACCTCCGGGGCCCTTAACTCATGGTAGGAGGAACAGTGGGGTTTTAGTCAGGAGGAGTACTTCGTAACCCTCTGTTGTTCCCGGAAGGACAAGAGAATTTCACAAAAAAGAAAAAAGGTCTCGTCAAACTCACTTCCCGGGCTAGGTTTTCATGGTGACATTGTTACAGGATCGGCTGGCAAACTATCGGAGCAAAGTCACAGTTCACTTCAATATTCAACTCAACAATAAAACATTCCAGTGTCAATACACGTCAATGTTGGCATAAATAACGCCTAGTAACTTGAGAGAGTAGTAGCTAATGTCCCCTGTGGTCTTCTGAAAGGTAACGTCTATATTCTGAAGATATTGCCTTTGTAAAGTACATTTTCAAGTATTGCTCAAGTGTCGCTCGGTGTTATTTAGTTTCAGTGTCGAGGAATGTAGGTGCTGGAAATTGCAATGTGAAATTGAAAATACACTATAATACTGTTATACATACATATTTGTATGCCTTCTTCTTAAGGTGGTAGGCAGAAACTATAGAACGCTACCTGCTACGATCCTACATAGTACTTTTGCTTCGTTTACGTTCAAACGTCAGGGGGCTAAGTCTACTAATTCACAAACGTCACAATGGTCTCTCGATGGTGAGTTTTTGACAGATTTGCCATACAAAATCTGTCAAAAACTCACCATCGAGAGACCATTGTGACGTTTGTAACGTTTGTAAATTAGTAGACTTGGCCCCCTGGTCATACACGCACACTGGTGGCAAGTACTACGCACCTGGCCTTTTTGGAGAACATCACCAATAAGGTCATTATTTATGCTGCTTTTTGTGTGAAACCTGAAATGCCTATGTTCCAAATTGTACAACTTTGTCAAAGTTATCGCTAATAAACGTATTTTTTTATTTTATTTTTTATTTTAAATCCTTCCTGGTTTTAATTCTCGCTTCCAAACTCGCAACCATGAACGAAATTTCGGAAATCATTTTTTATAATCTTATTATTCTACGTGTAAAGAACAGCACTAGATTTTCTCTGAACAAAATGTATTGTTTTAAAACAAATGAAAGTTTTAATTGCATTATCATTTAATTTCTACGAGCTATTATTTCAAATGGAGTCCACACTGGGATCACCGAATAATAGATTGTGAATCAATTTCGTGTGCTACAAAATTTTCCGTCTCGCTGAAACTGTGTCGATATAATTATTGATGACAGACCTGCTTCCAATACGACTTTGGAACTGATAACAACAAATTGTTATTGAGCAATATTTCTCGGTCTTTTCCATTGGGACCGGGACAGGACACGGTCGGTATTATGTTAAGAAGGCAAAAAGTGAAACGATTTAACTAATTGATATCAAAACACTGGCACGTGTCACTGATAATGCACTTCACTCTTGAGTTACAACTTTTATCGATAAATCAAAGACCAAATTGTTAAGATTTACATCCATTGCTCCTACTGTATAGTAAGCATTAATGAAACTGGTGACAAGTGCAGCAATGGATGCTAAGTATTATCTGGTCGTCGTATAGAGTCTAGAACTTCCTTCCCTACTTGGATGTAATCAGAATGTAACCCAAACACATCGTTATCGCCAGTAGAAATATCCAGTTTTATTCAGTTTCCCGAGACAAGAAGGACAAAGATCGGTCCGTGCATAAGACTGGTGCATTAGTAATGTTCTTCCGATCATTTATGACAGCCTGGTACCTCGGGTCGTGAACTCAATTGCTATTCACGAGTAGGTTTAGGCTATCTATGATATAACCTGGTTATGGGCAGACACTTTGGAACATGTTGTTATGTCGTGTTTGTTTCTAATAATTCTGTTTTCATCTGTACCAATTTGTTAAAATCTACCGGTAAACTCATGACAACATGAACTTATCCATCCTTATTCCATCCTTAGTCCATCCTATGAAAAATTATAGAACAGACAAAAAAAAATGCTGTATTAAATAATATCTTATTAGTTTCTTACATATAGGAAGAAACTTCTTACTTAGGAAATCCTTTTACGAAAAATTTACTAATAATCCGATAGAATAAAAATATGTTATTAAAAACTATACTACAGGGTTATTTGTAAAACACCAGCAACCTCTTAAGGGGTCATTGCACTCATCATTATGCAACTTTCACTATGGGACCAAAGTTGAAATCGTGAAAAAAATATCAGCTGTTCCCTACATTTATGTTCTCATAATATCAGCTTGTCAAAATGTAGGGAACAGCAGATTTTTTTTTCGAAGTTTTCCTTCACGGAACTCCATGTAGGTGAATTTAATTATTCTTTGCCAATTCGATTTTATTTTGTACCAAAATCTTTTTCGAATTTTACGTTTTATTCTTTGCCATTTCGATAAAGTTTTCTTATCTTATTTTAGGTAATTGAATGGAAATAAACACAGAATTAAGATGATTGAGTTATTTTTATCACTCAAGTTACGTAATTCTACCGAGTGACCGAATAAAACTATAGTGATTAGCAGATTGCTCGTTACTAGTTGTTTATTTTCTGCCTAATTATACGCATTACAGGAATTGTTTACAATGATTTGGTAACAAAAATAAATAGCGGTTAAGGTCGAGTCGAGCTCCACGTGGTTTTTTTATCATTTTAATTTTAGAGTTCAAAATAAAATTGATTCTAGATTTAGAAAACAAATTTTAGCCTATCGTAAAAAAAATAAGGGCAGGAATGAATGTAAATGTTGGTGGATGGAGAGGGAGAGGAAGATCAAAGAAAAGATGGGTGGATTATGTGAGGGATGACATGAAAAAAAGGAGATAATGATAGAGTGATGGCTGACAGGGGAGAATGAAAGAAAAAACGTGTTGTGCGAACCCCAAGTAACGTGAGACAAGGGCCGGAGTTCGAAAGAAGATATGATAAAAAAAAAAAAAATTGTATTAGCAATGGCTTGTCCTGAACCGTCAAAATTGGTTGGAGGCCCGTTTCACCCGACTGCAGTGAAGCTCAAAAAAAACCATTAGTTTAATCATCACGATATGTGATATCTGTTGATGGTTACATTAATGTTATTTTTTTCTTGTGCCTTTTCAAAGCGCACTTAGTCACCAGGTAAGCGATTCAAGATTCTGGAATTATCCTCTTATAAGGGCTATTAAAGATACTACGATTCTGCTTAAAATATAAAACAATACTTCCCTTACTTATCTAATTATTCTCTTTTTTTTTAGTTCCGCCGCAGTCGGATTAATACGACTTATTTTTGTGTGAATACAGTAACCAATGATAGGGATTACAATAAGCACATTAATTATTATGTTTATATAACTTTTCAGACAAGCATCGAAAGACTCCAAATAAAAATCATAACCAGCATTTTTAAACGTAAACTTTTTGCGAAGCACAGCATACAATATAGGCGACGACGCGACGGCGCGTCCCTAGTTGACGCTTGTCGAGTGCACCACTTCCATTACTCGCTATCCGTACATTGATGTATTACACTCCGTCTTATATCCAGTACACTGCATCGTTCACTGCAAAATTACCGGCGAGTGCTGTGGGGAAGGAAATATATGTTGAAAAAGATACATTGTGAAAATTATTAAACTACTAGCTTCTGCCCGCGACTTCGTCCGCAAGCCTATAACTTTCCTCAAGAATTGGGCTAACCAATTCAAAAATAATTTTTCAAATCCGACGGCTAGTTGCGGAGATTTGCCCCTACATACAAACTTACAAACAAACACACAAACAAACATATTTTACCTCATTACAATTTAGTATAGACAAAATAATAATAACAGCTACACGGGTCGATTTTCAAGGTTAACGAATGCCGAGTCGATCAGTGGATGGGTGACCACTTGACCAGCCATTACACATACACACCGAGAGCCCATCGTGCCTCGGAAAGCACTTTAAGCAGTTGTTCCCGGCTGTAATTCATAGACCTTTGTCATTCCAGTACCCGTTGTATCAGAAACCTGAAAGTCTGACAACCAGTCTTGCCAGGGCATATCGTGTTACCCAGGAGGTCAGATAGGCAGATGCTCCATATAAAATATTATTCAGCTGCATCCTGTTAGACTGGAAGCTGACCGAAGAAAAGGCAAAGCAGGTGATGATGACTGAAGCTAGCTATTGAAATCACTAAAAGGGTTTATCAGTGTGCCTAAAGAATTGCACATAGATAAGAGACGCGCGTAAAACATGTCCCTCTTAGCAGTCAGGTAATTAAAATAATTGCCTTCTCAAAAGTAATAGGTACCTATGTTCTTAATTTAATAATAAACTCATTAATAAAGGCAGCCTGAGCTTTTTCAAATTAACATAACCGTAAAGTGAATTCAAATTACTTCTTTTACCTAAATTGACAGTTAATTTATCAAAACCCCTAAGTGCAATATAACTAAGAGTTTTCATTCATTCGCTCCTTTTGATTGTCATTTGTTATTGCTGGAACATTCTAGGAGAAGTTAATTACCGAGCACTTAATTGAATGACTTTTAAACCGAAACTCAGTTCTTTTTCGAGCGTTGTAGTACTTCGAATCGCTCGCTCGAGTTATTTACTTTGGCGGTGCTAATTGCTCCATTAAAAATATCTTTAGTTACACTAAATTTGATTTCATTTAGATTTGGTTTGAAACGAGCGTGTTTGATCGCTTGATTAAATGTAATTTGTTTTAAATAGAGACTAGATTAGTATAATCGTCTACTGAGTAGTTTGTATAAAATATATTTTAAACGGAATGTTTCTGTGAAATCTACCTCGAGAACGTTTGGTTTTAATTGTTTTCCATTCAGAAATATTTCATTTAATATAAAACTAACTTTTGCCCGTGGTTTCTCTAGCGTGTACGTCGGAAAATATCCCACGGAAACATACTACCAGGATTAAAACTACGCTGTGTTAATTCAGATTATAAACTATCTGTGTACCTCATCCAAATCCGTTTAGCCATTTTTGCGCCAATCCGGAACATACACCCAGACAAACGAACGAGCGGACAAAAATTCTTCGTCACAATTTTATTATTACCGACTACGGCGAAGCAAAAAGGAGGGTTATGATTTGGACCGGTATGTATGTTCAACTGTTCCCTCATAGCTTCTAAAACTACTCATCTAATTTGAAAAATGAGGTATCGTTGGAAGTGTCTTGATCGTCCGCTGGATATAGGCTATAAGAATATGAATCACAAAAATCCGGAGGTGACTCCGGATTTTTCTGATGATTCTATTCGATTTATGCGATTTATTCGATTTGTGTCTCCGGATTTTTAATTTGTCTATCGGTGATGTCTTGTTTATACCTTTTTAGTTGACTTTTTTGTCGTTGTTGGGTTTTAGTTTTTATAACTTTTATAATTATTATATAAAGATAAATAATGTTACAAATTTCGACTAATTGAGAACCTCATCCTCATTTTTTGTATATGACCAGATGTATGTACAAAAACGAAGCCTATGGAGTTGTTTAAAAGATCGTAGCAGGTGGTGTTCTCTAGTTTCTGCTTACTCCCATGGGAAAAAAGCGTGAGTTTAAGTATATGTATGTGGTTAAGAAGAAGAGGCTCGTGGCTAAATGATAACAACCGCACGGGTCGATCGAAGGTTAAGCTACTCTTGGCGCGGTCGGTTCGTGGATGGGTGAACTTCCATTACATATCAAGACTCCTCCGTGCCTCGGAAAGCACGTTAAGCAGTTGGTCCCGGCCACAGATATAATTTATATCTGTGGTCCCAGCAGTCATTTGTTGACCAAAGGTCAACAGTCTACGGGTAGTCGGAATCTCAATAGTCTGACAACCAGTCTTACCAAGGCGTGATTTGATGTTGCTGCTCACAAAACGGTGACGGCAAACATAGTGAAGAAATCGGCATGTCCTAGAACCAAAAATTCGAAGACATGTGACATCCACCAACCCGCACTGGGCCCGCGTGGTGGATTACGGCCCACTCCCTCTCACAGAGAGGAGGCCTGTGTCCCAGCAGTGGGAATATTAATAGGCTGATTATGTATGATTATGTAAGCAGGAGTCCAATGATTTAAATGAAAGATAGAAATTCAATAAACGTAATAACAAAATGTTCTACTTTAGCATCTGATACTTTACGATAACCATTAACATGACAACATAAAACGTCTAATTCAATAAATAGTCCAATTCTCAGGGCGCATCTTTCGCAGAACTTGATGGCTGCATTTTATTGCCGCAGAGCAGTTAAACCATTTTCACGGTTGGTCTCATCATTTCAACAGAAACGAAATTGACTGTGTGGACTTTGAAGACAGAAATAACACACTACGAAAGTACTCTCCTGTAGGTGTTTTGAGCTATACACACACATGTACATCATCTGTGTAGTCTCTGCGTTCGCGATGACGTATCTATCAATGTGTGTGCGTATTCCTATGTATGTGTGCGTAACCCTCGCCAAGTTGCGTAAATACAAAGGCGGATGCAACACAGATATTAGCTGTTCTGTAACGCAGTCGTGTCCTTATGAATAAAGTATTAAAAACACGGTTACACTACAGACAATTAAAAACTGTCTGCAATGTGATAGGCTCTGAAATATGTTTTAACAAAAACGACTGCAAGACAGCTTATGAGTACTTACTATGTCTACTCTGCATGTATCAAACTTGCTTGCGACATAACGCACCTTGCGCTAATACTAAGTAGCCTAACTAGCTGCGAGAAAATTGTAAGTAGCGCGGTGGTCACGCGGTGGTCCCAGTTCACAATTTTCCGACAATTTAACGATCTAACGGAAATAATTCTATGGGGGATGGGGGTCTGCGTTAAATTCGCCTTTTCATTAGACTTTTAATTATTATTTTACAAACAAATGCGGCTGCACTACAGACCGCTGTGTTGCACCTGGGTTTGGATAGACTATTACTGCTTTAAGCCATTCGAAAGATAATGCAGCAAAGACTATGGGTGTCTGAATTGCATCCGCCTTTGTATTTACGCCACCAGGCTTCGTTACAAAGTAGACCACTACTACTAACAGTTTGTTACGGGCACTAGACACCGGACCACCGTATTCTGTAACCAACGAGTTGTCCCATACCACTCATAGCGGCATGATGTCCTAGTACATCCCTTTACGATATACTTAACGTTAACAGGAATAGTTTCAGCAAACGGATATAATTCGATGTTAATGTTTGGGTGTAGAATTGTTTCATGACTTCGAGTTAGATATGCCGCAATTTCGTAACTGTTGTGTCGTTGTCCTTTTCACGCGTACTGAATTTTGAGTGTTAGAGGAAGAGGGGTCGAACAAATATTATCTATGTACTTCAAACACAATTTGCAAGTTAAAGGGAAGATAAATTGCAGTAATATTGTAGTAATGTAGGCCGTATTTAAGATACGATCCATGAGGATAAACTCAACGTGTCTAAAATTGCTTTTTGTTTAATATTTTGTGTATAATTTTATTTACGCTCATCAGGAAGTACTGCGGCAACGTCATTTGTTTGTTTAATTAATGAAAAATTATGAAGGGTTGAAGAGTCACTTTTAAGAAATAAATGAATGTAATTAAATATTCATGTATATGATTAATAATCCAAGCCTTTCCTTGTCTACTGTTAGGCCGCGCGTACCTTGGCCGCGTTTTCGTACGAATTCCATTCGTGCGAACACATACGAACACGCACGAAGGATTCCAACCTTCCAAGTACTAAAGGAGTGCGCAGACTGAGTGCGAGTTAGTCGTACGTATACGTACGTTTATTGCGGACGTCCAAAAACAATCCAAACTTGCAGCGCGGCCTTCGTCATAAATAAGATTAATTTAATAAGTTAGAAAATCATAAGGCCGCGCGCCCTTTGGGCACGAATTTGTATCGTACGTAAATGAACGACCGTGGTCGTATGAATTGAGTGCGCACACTGAATACGTTTTTCTCCGTTAAGTAGGTAGTGTTCCGGTGATATCGCATGAACGTACGAAAAATCCGCGCGCTCCCCTAGTACGTGTAAATTCGTACAAAAACTAGTTCAAAGTGCACGCGGCCTAAAGGGCAAATATTTCAGAAATAAATATAAACATGGTAAAATTAAATTAGCTAGCGAAACTCCGCTGAAGTGATGGGTATCGATATCTAAACACGATAAATAAAAAATAAATTAATTTGATGATTTTTAATTTAGGATCATCAACCGCAGTGTAGTTGAAATATTAGTTTACAAAAAAAAATGTTTTTTTTTTTTGGATCTCGTTGGTAATCCTTAAATAAATAAATAAAACATGTTTTTTTTTGCGTTTATTTATCGATACCTATCAAGTCTGCGGAGTTTCCCTAGTTAATTTCATTTGACAGGGTGAAATGAAATTAGCTAGGGAATATATCGATTTTTTATTCAATCAAGCTCTTCTTATGCCAAAGGTTCTTTATACACTGTGACAGTTTGAAAGCAATTACGGAGCACTTATCAAAAGGAACCGTGTTATTTGCAAGAAATTCTTTGGAGGAACGGAGGAAATACAATAAAATTATTTTATGTGGGTACCTACTGACTGCACGATACCAAGCCAAACTCTATACCGACCACATACCTAGTCACGCTACTAAGTTCCAAAGTCATGATAATATGTACATAATGTTATGTGCTAAACGTTCTCTTGTGGCCATACATTTAAAACAACCATTTAATCACATATTGCATCGCTTGATAGAGCTTGAACTCTGTTGAGTTACAACTTATTAAGCCCCAACTGCTTGAGTTTAAGAAAATGTGGCCCCTGCTCAGCAAAGAAGTAAAGAAACAAAATTTGCCAAGATCTAACGGCGCAGCATAGCCTTTACTAGAACTGGTCATCATATTACTGGTACAGCAGCATGAGTATCATCAGGATCATGTCGGATTAAAATAGCAGTTCGTCGTGGACGTAGTACGACAGCGGCTGACATCATCTCTGTATAAAGAAGACAGCGGCCACGCAACCATCGATGCGACGCTCTGCTAGTGACAGTAGTCAGCCAGGGTTACTGTGTTTCTGTCATCCGACCTTTTTGGTGTTTTCAGTAACTTCGTTAAATAACTACACGTTGCCACGACGCTGTCAGATATATCCTAAGCCTAACTAATATTATAAATGCGAAAGTGAGTTTGTATAAACAAAAAACTGTTTTGTTGTTTGTTGTGTTGTTTGTTTCTTACGATTTCACGCTAAAACGCTTAACAGACTTTAATGAAACATGGCACATGGGTAAACCGTGACCTGGGTTAGGACATAGGACTTTTTATCCCGATATTCCCATGGTATCAAGACTTATTCGGGAGAAACTGCGGGGCGCAGTGATTATGATCAGTACGATGCTTCATCGGACAGACGTAGCGATTGATAAAAATCCTACCAAACAAGTGTGCTGTCAGTCGACACTGATCTTTAATTTATACAGACACAAAACAGAATAATCGTCGAAGCTCGAAAGTTTATAACAGTCGTCAGGGCCTCAAACGACGAAGTCTCACAATTGAATCAACTGATTTCTGAATTAAATGACGAGTACTTGTCCTTTCTAAGGGGCTTTATTTACAAATCAAATTTTTGCGAGACGAGGACGAAAACCTTTGTAACCTCGTTTGGGTCGATTTACCTAGGACATTTTTTTTTCTCGTCCACAGTGAGAGATTTTCGGCTTTTTCGACCGGCCTGCGAGCGGCCGAAATGCCGAAATGTCATTTGGATAAAAATGGAAGGCTTTTTCTGTTTCTGAAATGGATTTCTAGTTTCAGTTTAGATTTGGAGATTGATATTTTTTTACTTGTTCATTGACTGTGAATATTTTGATTTTTTATGTAACTGAAATATGATAGGTATTATTTATCTTTCATTTCATTGAGATTAAAGCTTTGTGCAGACCAGCGCGACTTGTCGCGCGACGCGACACCGGTTGTTATTATACCGTGAATTTTTCTTAGAAATTGTATTGTTCGTGTCGTGTCGCGCGACAAGTTGCGCTGGTCTGCAAAAGCCTTAATAATTAGGTACAAAATCATGTCCCATTTTAAAATACAGGGTGTAAGAAGATCAATTACGAAGCTGTCATACGCATTGAGTACATCAATCGTAACTTTGCCTAAAAATAATTGCTGGGAAACAACTTTTATTTTTGTTGTGAATATTCGCTGCTTATGTTAGTGCGCAATGTAACGCACGCAAAACATTGTGTATATAGGTTCATCCAACGGTACCAGGATCGTAGGAGCATAACTTTTAAAACTTGTTTTCGTTAAAAAAAAACATTAAAATGTTGGAACTTTGACCTTCAATATCTCCGTAACCAGAAGGTTTTGACGCATTGGTCCAATACAAAAAATGATTACAGTGACGGGAAAATCTAGTGAGTCTCGCCTTTGTTACAGTCCAGCCATCGAGATTATGCGTTCCTGAAACTTGTCAGTCGGACAATAGTAGTAATAAGGATAAAATTCGCAAAAAATATTCGTTAGTATGACATTCGTTATGATAACTGACAGATGTCAAGAACGCATTCTCTCGACGAGCGACTGCCGGACTGTAAAGGTCATCGCTCATTATAGCACCGCTGGCGTGCCGGCAGCTAGCGATCGCCTTGCTGACGGCGCGTTGGCGACCTAGCAGCCACCTTGCTTACGGCGGCGTCGCCTTGCTAACGGCGCGTTGACGACTAGATTTTTCGAGGCGGTGCCGGGGCGTTAGTGCACTGGAGCGGTGTTGTTATAATGGGCGATGACCTTAAGTGTCTTTTTACAACCGTCATATCTGTAACTCTATCATTTCCATTGCCAATATACAGGATGGAAGGGTAAACACCGTTGTCACTCAAACTATGGGTAGTTGTCTTAAATATAAACATAAAAAACCGAGTAAAAAAAAATTACGTTATTTTCTTTAACAAATATTAAAAAGGTTATTTTCCGACACCGTCCGCAAATTCATGGATATGCGCCCGCCCGAGTGACGTAATCGATCGCCGCCCATCCTACCTACCTACACAACACATGAATAAATACAACCTTTTCCTGGCTTAAGACACCTAGCTTAGGAATTGCAAAAACACCTACCTTAGGAATTGCGTAGCGATTCTGAATGTACATCTTTAAAAAAAAAAGTTGGATTTTCCATTGAATTTATGTTCTATAAACGAAACCAAACCACACTGAAAAAAAAAATTGTTTATTTTAATAAACATCTTGTTTAATGTGATCACACATCTTGACTCCATACGAGCCTAACAAGATCTTGACTTCTGAAGCTATGACAACTTTGTTAAATTATCATAGTTCCGTCTACTAAGTAATGCATTGGTTTAATTACGGGTAGTTGTTTAATTTAGCTCAAATGTTGGCCAGTTTAACAATGAAACATTGTCACATTAACACACTAAACTTGTAGATTCAACTAAGATCTTGCACGATACGTCTGTGAAACGTTATTAGATCAATGAAATTCTTATGTTGTTTCAACTAAGATCTTGCACCAAATAACTGTGCTATCCTGATTAATGCAACTAACCTCGTATTCAACGTAAACATGAACCGTTGTCATATGAACTACTTCTATTTGTCAATCCAAGTCAGTATCTTTTGCACAAATCAACAAAGTAACTTTATTGTAATAATTATGGTTGAGAACCTACTTTTTTATAATGACGAACATCTTTGTGGTAAATAGTTACACTAAATTAAAAAAATCCGCGCAGGAGCGCTAAAATTAAATATAGATTTATGGCAAATATTAAGCTTAAATCAAAAGTTTTCTTGTATGCTTATCATGAAAACTTTTTGAGGAAACCTTAATATTTGCTATAAACCATCAATTAATTTCAGCATCCCTTACGCAGATATTTTTAATAACATAGCGTGACGATCCACATCAAGTTAACCCTCTAGACCTTGTATAAAAAATATGAAACATGAAAATAGGTATTAAATGGTATAGCAATCAAACAACAATATTTGATATTTAATTTATTTATGCAGAACACATTACACAAAATACTTACATTCAATATAATTTACATCTTATAGAATAACATACTTTTCCATTGCTCAGAATATTTATATTGCACGTTACGACAAAAAGTTATGAATTTTACATTTTCCTTTGCTTCTAGTTGCAAATAAGCAAAAATAAAAAAATAAACACATCGAAATTCTAATGTTTGCAATAATAATTGTCCCATTAGAATCCAGACTATTTGAATTATACAAAAAAACTTATTAAAAGTTGAACACAGCATACTAAACAAGTCACCATGATAAATAACAAATTATGTACGCAGCTGGGCTACACATCAAGCTATACATTTCCAGTTTATGGTGATCTCGCATTGTAAACGATATCCCTGCAATGCGAGGTCAGCTTAAACTGGAAATGTATAGCTTGATGTGTAGCCGTGTGTACATGTACAATAAAACTTTATGAAGATATTAAAAATAGAATTAACCCAACCAGATACCTAATTATTATTAACCAGTCTTAATATAGTCTGCAATATCGAAACCTAACAATATAACAATAATAAAATATTTAAAAAAATTAAATTAAGAGTTACGAGCTTTTTTTATCAGATATCTTTTAATCTTTTAATGACTCACCAATAATTATGTAAGGCTGTGATGTTGCCTCTTTATTCTGTAATGTTTTTAGCCGAAGTTCAATAGACTGACCGATTTCAGCGTCAGATCACATCAGATCTTAAATGTTTGATGAACGCATACCGCGTTTCTGCCTTATATGATTTACAGCCGCAGCTAGGCTCGGACTTTTTTTTGTTTTTTCTTCTGTTTAATTGCCAAAAATGCTGCAAGATTTTTATCTTCTTCTTTAGGTGCTGAAATAAAAGAATAATTATATAGACCATTCGTTTTTCAGATAGTTCAAGTTTTGAAAGAGTCACATTAAAATAGGTACAAAGGCTTCAAAGGGAAGCCTCCAATCCGCAACTGGTTAGCATGGGGGACAAGCAGCTCAAGCCCTCTGCGAGAAGGCCTATGCCCTGTATGCCCAGCTATGGGATGTGTATAGGCTAAAATTTAGCCGCTAAATGAATGAAGAAAAATATACTTACAATCAGCTAGAGAGATTAGATCCTGGCCAAATGCAAATTTTTGATTTTCTATTTCTTAATAATTCCAATATTTAAATTTTTGCAATAAACAAACAAATTATGTGTTTGGTCTCCATAGGCCGCCTCAAAGTCAATGTTCAACTAAAAAACACAAAACAGAACACAATATAATTATTAACATTAAATTGACAAAATATAGCTCAAATTACATGTATATAAAATATAATATTGGGGCAACCCTTACCAGAGTATAAACTTGCGGTTTATTTCTATTAGCACTGGGTATTCGTTCGTATAAGATTCCAAAGTCTAGTCATTATTATTGTTGTGAAGACGCATTATTCGATATTTGAATGTGTTTTTCCATTTTATTTCCGTCAGCCTCGCAAGTTTCTGATGAATTTCGAAGCCACTGTAAATCAACTTCAACATTTTCATCCAGTGTGTTGCTTTGTTGCTATTTAGGAGATGGTGAAGGTGGGGGTGCAGGGCTTTCCTCTCTGTTTCTGTTTCCTTTAGTTGACAGAACGCCTAACCGCTGTAGCTGTAAAAAAACAGTAAGTTTGTGAGTGCTACTAAGTGTTCAAAATCAATGGTGCAGGCTGCAAATTTCCTGTACCTACTGACAAATAGCATTCATAGTATACCTACCTAGGTATTATGGTTACCTACTGTATGTTTTATCTTACCTGCAAATTTTGGGATGAGATCGGGCAGCTTCCATGTCTTTAATAATTCGACCACTTCTTCCATGTGTTCCATTGTGTATAAAGCACTCGCCAGTATTTAAATAGGTATGTAAATACCTAGTTAATTCACTAATATTGGTACCGACCCTAGGCGTGTGGCTTCGCGTATACACCTGTGCAGTTCTTGGAACATAAGACACGCCGGTCAACCTGCACGCCTGCACAGATAGCCATAAGGACCACAGCGTGTTTATCCTAGTCCTACATAATTATTATCGTACGCATTTTGAGTTTTGACACCAGTATTACAATAGCGGTGATAGCGCTCTGTGTTTTGACAAGTCGACCGGCGCGCGAAGACCGCGAAGTTAGTTTACTCTATGAGCAAGTGGGGGTTGGAAAAGCGCGGGGATCGTTGCGTTTTGTTGTCATTACAAAGAGTTATTAGATGTGACCACTGATCTTGTTTTATTTAACTAAGCAGGCTATTTAATCAAACATGTTCGTTGTTAAAAACTATGATTTATATGATTTAATGCTAACAAGTTGCTTGTTACCATGAACTTAAATTATTTTTTGATGTAAAAATGTTTTGAGGTAAAATCAAACGTGCTATGTTTGATGTAACAAAGACTGTTGAATAAACTGTGCATGTGCTTATTTGTTGATATAAATAAAATGAATTTGTTCTGGCAACTATGGTATCTTGTATAATGTGAACAGATTATTCATTATTCCAAGCATTTTAATCCCAACTAAGAGAAAATGTATCTTAGTTAGTCTGCATTTTTTTCAGTGCACTGGTTTGAAGGATAACGGTGTTTACCCTAACAACCTGTATGTGTCGTGAATTAATATTACAATTCTTGTCAAATTATTTAGGTAGGTAGGTATGTACCTACTATTCCACCGATTGACTTTATTCAAGGCAAATATAAATATAAACTCTAAAATCCTCTAAATCCAAATAATAGCTCTAAAATCCAAATGACTTAAAAGGCATTAGTACGAAATCTAAACTGATATTTTAAAGAGTAAAGATTTGATATTTTGTACTTTGGTTTGTTTGTCAGTAATCGATAAACTCGAAAAATACTTAACTGGTATAAAAATTATTTCACTTAAGTATAGAAAGTTACATTATCAACGATTAACTTGAGCGTTTTTTATTTTTCAATCGGAAGAGGTAGAATCGAAAGATGGAAGAGGTAGAATCGAAAGATGATGATATTCGTATCATGAATCATGATATTAATCGTTATGCACATAAATAGTCTCACAATCAAGGCTGATTATCATCACGCTATGACCCTTAGAAGCCGAACAAAAGTCAAAACTTCGAAAACGCTAAGCGAAAACGATGTAACAGCACAGGTGGGCGATGTGAAGGAACAATAGTGCGAGAGCCGGCTGCAAAAATACCTACCTTACCGACGATTAAGTTCCTATTAACTTACTTGGCAGATAATTTCATACAAATCCCGTTCCATTTTTGAATTTATTCGGTAAGTAGTGGTTATTCGGACATCGTGAAATAGGCCCTAACTGTAGATCCCCAACACTTAAACACGTTAAAAAAAATGAGGTCTGCCAGAGCCGATCCTGCCGGGTCATAAGAAATAATCGATATTTTTGACAAGAAACACGCGGACAAAGTCGCGTGCAGAAGCTATATTTTATAAACCTACCTACAAAGTAACATGTCTCAGAGGTGCACTGTCGAACACCTAAGTTCTGCCAATAACGGTGTTACTTTGACTCAAGTCTCGACCTCTCCATTGTACACACAAGTTTCATCAATATTAGGTCACCCGTGGCGCATATGACGCTTGTATTGACTTAGTTCAGTTCCTTCACTTTGAGTAGGTGTGGTTAAAGCCAGTAGATGTAGAACCAGGTAGTTTATATCTTCTTACATTTCTGCTTTTTTCTTACAACGGAATAAATTTTTTTGTAAGTGATGTTTTTATTTTGCAGATTAGGTTGTGTGGTTTTTAGTCTGTGCTAAATAGATGTATTTTTTTTTCTTACACGGAGAGTGATTGTGAGAATAGTGAATAATTAATAACAGGTTAATTTCTTGTTATTAAATTATATAGGGTATAATTTAATTAGCTAGCGAAACTCCGCAGACGTTATGGGTATCGATAAATAAACAAAATAAAACAAAGAAAAAATAATTTGATGCTGTTTTTCTGAGTCCGTGGCTTACGCCCCCAGTGGTCGAGGCACCTGTGGCCGACTCCCCCGATTCGATTTATTTCATTCAAAGCAATTTTTGTTCAAATGTACTGTCAGACACAAAATGTGGGGTCAATGACGACTCTAAGATACTTGAAGTACCTAGTTGAGAAAATCTGTTTTGTGTTTTCTTTTATCGTGTTTAGATATCGATGCTCATAACGTCTCTGAAGTTTACACAGAAGAAAAACTGATTTTGAAATTGATATTTCAAATAACTACAGTGTCGTTGGCCCCAAAAAAACAATGTTTTATTTTTATTTTTATTTTGTCGTACCTATTTAGATATCGATAGCCATCACGGCGCCATCATCGCGGAGTTTTGCTAGCTAATTTCGTTGGACCCTGTATATAGGGGGGTTACCCCCATTTATTGGATTTTTCCCTAAGTGAATTATTATTAATTTGATAATTAATAATATTTTTTATTATTATAATAAGTTTTTTTTTTAAACTAAATGGAAATTCGCCACATCTAATCGTATACCACTTTCATTCAGAGCAATTCGTGTTTATTTCAAATTGCTTTATTTTCTTAATATAAAGGCCTCAAAATGATGATTATTAGTAAAACAGACCTAATCATAAAGAAAGAAAGAAAAACAAGTTTATTTATCACAAAACACGTGCTTAAAAAAAGATAATAAACTCGAGCAGAACAAGAAAATAAAACACAATAGATTTAAATATTATCACGAGCTCAAAAGCATCCAATCAAGTAAACATAATTATCAGCATTTCCTTATCATCACTGTCAGTAGTTAATTTTACCTTTTACCGGGCCCATTTTCAACAGTTTTGTACCCAAAGTGCATTTTATATCCCCGCAGTACAATCCCAAATAAAAACACCGAACAACATAATCCTATACCGGATGCCTTAATTTGTTAACAGGCCTGAAACCCTGAATGCATTGCAAAGTCGTTTAAAGCTCCCGCAGACAGGCACAACGCGACTCTAGTAGGAAAATTTCTATGAAAACTTCATGGAAATTGTTCTAGCAGAATCGCGTTACACCGTCGCATCGCGTCTATCTGCGTGAGCGTTTATGTAACAAAATGGCCGCTCCTGATTTGTTGTGTTAACACGTATAATATAGTGGTGGTAGTTAATATTCCTGCAACTGTAGCCAACATCTGGGACTTGTAAACGTGAATATTGTTGCGACTATTCAGTGAAGTCTTAACAAATAGGTACCTACCTAAAATAAAAAATAAAATGCAACACGAGAAATTGTCAAAATTGACACAGTACGAAACAATGTGTACTTTTTATAACAAACCAATCAATAAAAAGTACAACATCCTAACTAATATTATAAAAGGGAAAGTGAGTTTGTTTGTTGGTTACGCTTTCAAGCTAAAATTGCTGAACGGATTTGGATAAAATTTGGCACACGGGTAGACCATGACCATGACCGTTCCCGTGGGATAATTTCCGACATGCATGCGGGCGAAGCCGCTGTGTAAAAGCATATGTAAGCATACGTATGTTATAAATACAATAACAATAATTAACTCAACTATACTTTCTAGAGTTACCAGTAGGAACAAAAACAAGTTTCCTCATCCAATACCCGCAGCTAACGGGAAACTTTAGATACATTGTATGTTTTCCTTTAATTCCGAGATCAGTCTGGAAACACCTCACGACTTCACACTATCTGGGTTAGCACAATTTTATCAGGAAATTACTTTTTGTTTCAATACTAACTTGTTTGTTGTTCTTTAAAAGGAAAATGTATGGGTTAGTCCGGTTTTTATTTAGAATTGTTATTTATTTCGTGAAGAATTGTTGTTATTGGTCAATAAGGAACTAAGGGGGTATGGAACGGCTTTTTAAACGGTTTTCACCAATGAACGGAGTGATTTATGAAGAAGGTTTTAGTGTCCAAGTCATTATGGTTTTGAGTAAATTGGTTGAAATATGACGATTATTGTTGAAGATGTCTGAAAAAAATCATGCCGACTGGGAGCTTTACTGGGTTGCGCCGCGTAAACCGAGAGAGATACTTAAAATTTATGTTCTAAAGAATTATACATCTTAAAAAGTTCAACAAAAAAGACCGGGATGACATTTATGTATATCTACTAAGGATGACCCATAGTAACCAATATTATCTTTCAGAATTTGATAATTTCTTTGTTATTTCCGAAGCTTTCCGAATTTTGACCAGCATTATTTTAATCCTAAACCAATAAAATATGTTACTTAAACTAGCGATTTGATTTAGATAAAAATTTGCCTTGACGTCATATCATCTAAATCAATAGTTTAAAAGATATCACAGATTCAAAATTACGCGAGCGCAGCAGTAGGAGTCAATGACCTTTTCCTCGGGTATTAGATACGTGTTTTCCGACATCCATGCAGGCGAAGCCGCGGGCAAAAGCTAGTAACAGCTTAAATAGATGCAAATACTGCCTTTTCTACAATCAGCAGTAACAATGGGAGGTCCAATCGGGCACTCTCGCAAACAAAAACATTTTTTATTTGTGATAGAGGCACATGTATTTTTTTCAATAAGCGAGCTGACATGATCGGACGATATTCCGGATCCGTTAAAACAACAGATCAGTGACTATATCTATATGGACCGCTATTGACAACAATAAGAATATTGTAAAATAAATGAGCCCCAAAAATATGATACAGTATTCAATATCCGTTCCGAACTGTGATAACTTTTTCGATTTAGGTAAATGAGGGGCCACCGGGCCAGCTTTTATCAATTATTTATTTTGTTTTACTTGTGGGAAAATGCTCCATCTGGGAAGAAACGAGAGTTAAGTATGTTGGACTCTCGGTCTTATTACAAAACAAGTTTGTCTATAAACCCAGTTTAAATCACTCAAGATCACTGGCATATAACTGCGTCTTAAATAAGTATAAGAATGTTACCTATGTAAAACGTTAGTCTAAAATCTTAAACTATAGAAAAAGTGAGTGCGTACTAGATACGGGCAATTCCGACTCCGTATTACTTACATTACGGGCATAAGAATAGTTTGGGGCCCAACCTAAGAATGAATGACGATTTGACAGTTGCTACTCCCGATGTGTTTTTGCCTGTCCGAGAAAGTTAATTAATCTGAGGGGCAATTCCCGTAATTTTTAAGAACTTTCGCATTGGTATCTCATTCGCAATCTGTCAAAAATACAATCAATTTACCAACATTTGTGACAAGTTTAACAGATTGCGACTTGAATGTGAACGTTTTTTAAGTACGAGAATTGGTCTTCTGGTGTAAGGCTCACTCCTAAGTTTCGTGATACTTTCGGACTGGCCCGTATCTTCGTTAACAGACTTGGAGAGTAGGCTCCCTGGTGCAGTCGCACATCAGTGGTAACAAAACCAGTATAAACTGGCCTCGCATTCTATTAAAACTCAATACTACGCTATTCCAGCTCAAAGTCAAAATTTTATCACTGATTGATACGGCCTACTGTATATAAAACTATAGCTGTTATAAAATAATAATTAAAATTTTCAATGCTACTCATATTACAAAAATATTGTGGGTATAAGCAAAAATAATCAGGAGTTAATAATTTAAAACGTATTTGTAATGTGCATCGGCCGTTAAGTTTGAATGATGAATTTAAAATGGCGTCGTTCATGATTAATCTGAAATGAATGGTTTTTTAATCAGCATTCGTTTGCAAGCATATTTATGAATTAAATTGGAAAATCTGAATATCACATATGGACGGTCCCAATAGAGTATTAAGTATACCATATAAAGGTATAAACTAGCAGTAGTAAAAGGTCTTTGTATACATATAATATCAAGATTTCTTTTAGCTTTCCTTAGTCTTCATACTCTGACTTTAAAGTTAAGACAGAGAGAGTTAATAATATAAACTCTTATTTCTCGCTTTGTCTCTTTCCGTCTTGCTCTTCAGAAAAATTGTGTGACTGTGTCAAATTTATTAATAGAAAGGTAATCTTGGTGAATTAACGAAGCTCCAATAAAACGACTTGTAGGAACAATATCTGTCCTAGGACTCCTTTCAAACAAAATCCTAAAGAATAATAAATAGAACTGCTAGATACCCTGTCTACAACAAAGAACAAGATATTTTTCATTTTCCAGAATTCTTCAGAAAATCCTTTTCATCCAGCGGTAACATAACAAAATAGGTCAAATGAATGTAGAGCAGTAACTTTTAAAACAGCCCCGAGATAGCATGTACCAACTTTTATATGAATAACTTTGTTTTGTTGATGACACAAAGGATTGTTGGGCCACTGCGCCTGACAAACTAATTTAACCATTCTGTCATATGCACAGATATAAAGTTGCGTAGATGTGGTAGTTTATGAACGTTTCTATCCTGAAAGCATTGTCAAAATGGATAGATGGATACGAAGGACACTGTACGACTTTTGACTTGACTTTGACATGTGTGTGTTTTATGGATTTTCAGTACGTATAAGTAGTAGTAGCCGTAGTACGATGACCTGATGAAGGCCGCAGGAATCCACTAAATGCAAGAAGAACAGAATTGGTCGAAGTGGCGGTGCTTGGGGGAGGCCTATATATTTTTTTTAACATAACGGGGAATCTCTTTAATAAATAATAATAAATTGTTTATTTCGGACAACATAAAATCCACTGTGTTAGTAAATTTCTTATAATTAATGTTAGTAATCGTCTTACGTATCTAAGTATATATTTTCAAACTTTATTGAGTTCGCTTCATGCGGATGACGCACAAGCGAAAGTACTTCACTCGTTCATCATCCCCACAAAACGTCTCAGAATAGGAGAGTAGATGTTCTCCGCCACTGTCCTCAGAATACTGTTGTCACTGTCCCGAAACGTGTTATTAAAGACGAGATCTTCTTCCGCATAATCGCGTAAAAGTCGTCAGTTCGATTCAGCGCAAACATCTCAGATGCGCTACAAAAACGGGGCAGTCCCAACAGCATTCTGAAAACATTATTATATTGGATAAGCAGGACCTCCAGCGATCTTTTGGTAAAGCTGACCCACAGACTCCCCGTGTACATACCCTGGCAATAAGCTTTAAAAAGGGTTATTTTAACCTGATTAGTATAACGGTAAAACCTGCGCGCCAACATATTACCTCTGACCGCCAGTGCACTGCGCTCCCTCTCAATATCCACATTGTCTTTAAGGTCGTCGGTAAGTATGTGCCCCAAATACTTAAAATTATTTACTCGCCTTATACTTAAGCCATTCAGAGTAAAACTTGGTACATAATCGGGGGCCCCACCGGCGGCCTTAAAAACCATGTATTCCGTTTTTTTAACATTATAAACGAGTCTGTGTGAAGCTGCATAGTTCTCGCATACTTTCAACATCTCCCTAATCGATCCCGCAGTCGGGCCCAGCAGCACCATGTCGTCCGCGTAGCTGATATTATTAATGGTAACACCACCCACGCGACATCCGACACGCACGCTACCGAGCCCGGCCAGAAGATCATTCACATATAAGTTGAAGAGTCTAGGAGACGTCAGACCCCCCTGTCTCACACCGCACTCCAACCTATATGGATCAGAGAGTGCGGTTGACCATTTCACAATATTTGTTTGGTTTGCATACCAATACTGCAGAATTCCGCGAACTCCAGCCGGTACATTCCTGTCCCCCAGCTTTCTCCAGAGCACATCATAGGACACAAGGTCGAAGGCTCTGGATAGATCCAGGAAACAGGCATACACCGTGGTTCTGCGGTCAGTATAGTATTGGACAGTATTCTTGAAACTCAAAATAGCACTCTCTGTCGATAATTTGGACTGAAAACCAAACTGTGCATCGTGCATATGCAGATTTTCTTTTAAGCATGAATCAAGAATACTTTCCAATATTTTGGCAATTGTCGTTGCGAGAGAGATAGGACGATAATTGCCTTTATCCGAGATGTCACCCGTTCGGTTTTTAACTAAAGGCACTACTATTGTCTTCAAAAGATCAACTGGCAGATAGGCATGACTAATACACATTGTGTACAATTAAATAGAGACAGAACCCTCGGTAGATGAACACCCGCATATTTGAAATGCTCGATGCTGAGTCCGTCATGCCCGGGAGATTTACCTCTATTCATATTCCTAATAGCGTTTCTAACTTGTTCAGCTGAAAAGTAAATTAATGGTTGCACTCCTGGACTGGCAGACTCAGCACCGGACATCGCAACTGAGGGACCAAGGGGAGACTGCACTTCAAACAATTCCCTGCATGTCAACAATACCCTCCGGATCTCCTTTCCCTCCAACGCTTACCGGCAGGCCAAGCCCAGTATTTAGCTTATTTGTGGGTTTCCAAAATTTACTAAAGTTATTCGTCGCCCTCTGCTTAGCTATTATGTCCATTTTGATCTGATCTTGATTTTTCTGGCACCATTTAAGGCGCCCCTTAAATATTTTACGTGTCTCATTCATTTGTTCATAAATTATTCCAGAAGTTGGACGGTTATTCATTACCCATACATCAAATCTAAGTCTGGCCTCTCGGTAAGAGTCGTGCACATGTTTATTCCAGCCGCATAGAGCTTTCCCCCTCTTTGGCCTATGCCTACCCTGTCGATTAGTTTGTTCTGCAGCGGTGGTTAATATGTTAACAACTTTGCTATATAGGCCATCTCAATAATCCTGTGGTCTATTAGATTACATGTATCATACGCACACCTGGAGAACTCTTGAGGAAAGTCAATTTCACGCAATTTATCATTACACAGCCTATGATATTCTACAACTTGAGATTCATCCCTCTCCCCCCAGATTACTCCAGAACGCGGGCTGTTATGTGTATTTGTGTTGTTATCAGCAATTGTATATCAGATCAGGGTTAATTTCTAACGAAAATATTATGATGTCAGGTTCCTGTTAACCTTATAATGTCAAAAGATCATGTGGGTGAAGCTGCGGGCACAGCTAGTTAAACATAAATACCAACTGTCCACTGAAGCGGAGAGGAGAGGAGAGGAGAGATGTGCCAATATTAACCAATAGAATCTAAACTCCACTCCAGAGGTGTGATTCAATTGGTTAATATTGGCACATCTCTGCTCCTCTCCTCTCCTCTCCGTTCCAGTGGAAAGGTAGCCTTATGGTCAGTTAAAAAAGGATTGCAAATTACCAAATAAAAGCTACCCCAATAGTTTCTTTAGATTTTATAAGCGGATTGCGCTAAAGTAGCACGTGAAATACAAATTTTCTTGAGTTTTTTTGCCAATTTGCAGGTCAGTATCAGGTCGTATGGAACGCAGTATGTTAAATATCAAGAAAATACAAAAAATAAAACACATTAGAATAAGATCTAAAACAAAAGCAATAGATGCTCTTAGCCATAGTCAAAAGTTGAAGTGGAAATGGGCCGGTCATATAGCGCGTCTTAAAGATCATAGATGGACAACAACAGTTACTTTGTGGAAAGGCCCATCTGGTAAGCGCTATAGAGGAAGGCCATTCACCAGATGGGATGACGATATTAAAAAAATAGCTGGTCCACAATGGCAACAAATAGCCCAAGACCGAGAGAAATGGAAAACTTTGGAGGAGGCCTTTACCTGAGGGGGGTTCCAGTGAAATAATAAATACTTAAAATGTAAATTATATCCTATAATTAAAAAAAAAAAAAAAAAAAACCGCTAAGTATAAAGGTAGATAACTGTTTTTTTCTTTTCATGTTAATTTGTAAACTGGAAATAAAAGGCTTTTTTTTTTTATTTTTTTTTTTATTATCAGGTCGTATGTTGATTAAAATATTATTTACGACCGTAACAAATATGGCTTTACAGAATTATAATCATTAGAGTCAACAATATAACTCTTTTTGTACACCAGAAAATACACAGCAAAAAAAAAAACTTAACAATAAAAATGAAATTGTTTATTGAGCAAACTTAAAAATAAAACTGGTAATATTTTAATTTTTCAGTTTGCTTCCTTTTGTGCTCCGCCTCAGTCAGTTATAAATTACCAAATAACAATTAAGCAAAGAGTACAAGATTTAAGTCTTATTAAATCAATTATGAATGTGTTTGGTTTTTTTTTCTTCGACTTACAATCAGCCTCATATTAGTAGTCGATCGTCTGCATTTTACCTAACGATCTTTGATTAAAGTTTCGTGCAGACTAGCGCATCGGGACATCGCGACGCTCGCACTACACCGGCTATTATTATACCGTGTAGCTTTCTTAAAAATTGTATTGTTTGAGTCGCGTCGCGCTGGTCTGCACGAGCCTTTATTCACGATTTCAATGTTGACTAGTAACATGTATTTGCTATTGTATGTAGGTGGAATTCCAAATAACGGGCGAAATTGATTTCAAATTACCTACTAGGTTTTGCACATTTCATATCCGCTGTTTGTTTATAAATTCTGTTTCAAATTAATGATAGGATCAACAAAGTTTTTCTAAATGACAAATAAGTGTATATGCTTGACTGCAAGTGAAATCCATTTCATGAATGACATAAGTACATATTTTTACGTCGGAATAACTTGTCAGTTTCATAATTATACACATACCTACCTGTACATTACATAGGAACAAAATTACATGAATAAAAATACAAAATAGAATTTTAAAAAGAATTCCGATGCATCTCGCACAAATTCTTAAACAAAGTAGAATAAAGGCAGCAGGAACCGAAAATCCAGCGAACTGTAACTGTTCCTGATTCAAAAAATAAAAAAAGACTATTATCTCAGCGAATGAAAGGGTTCTGGGGCATATCCCCTTTTGTGTATTTTTTGTATGGGATCTGCAAATGACGGTAAAAGCGAAACAACCTAGTTCTTCTTTTTGGGAACATTGTTACCACATCTAGCACGGGGCGGTAATTGTTTGTAGCTCAATGAATACTGTTTTTGTGACATTAGGGCTTGTATGTTTTTATTGAGTCAAGCCAATATTAAAAAAGATAAAATAGAAACAGAAAAGAAGTTTTAAAATAGGGTGGAGTTTGTGGGATGTTTGGGTTCGGGTCAATGATAGCTCGGCCCGAGTCAACTCAAACCGAATAATAATACCAGATTTTTGACTCCATAGTTCTACATGTCCTACAGTCTACTAAAAGACGGTTTTTGACAGAATATTATTTCGTTTATTCCTTTATATACATATTAATTTACATTTTTAAATATTTCTTTAAAAAAAAGATATAAAAACATTCAAAAATATAAAAAATTGTGTCTTGTCAGAATATTATTATTATTATTACTAAGTAAATAAACAGATTATTACACACAATGTTTCTCATTGAAATCTTTGGAACACAAGGGCAAGAAAAATACAATGAAATTGAAGCCTAATTTTTTTCGCGTTTTTGTTGGTAAATTCCATTTGCATTTCTTGGTAGAACGGTTCATCTGAATCATAATTTAAAAATAAAAAGCTTGTAATAAATAAAATTGATCACCGCTCAAACGGTAAAGACTTTCACAGATAAGTTCTGCACACAATTCCACAATAATAATGTCAACGTGGAATAATTCTGAGTTATTAATAAAACAATTTAATATTATCAGTACAATAGACAGACGAGGAGCTAACACAACCGCATCTCATAAATTGAGATGAACGATTAAGTCATGGTAAATGTTCCCAAGATTCAGACAAGAGACAATGATAATGATTGACCGATCAAGGGGGGTCTATTATAAACAAAGATGGCTGATTAAAGAGGCAGAATACAACGGTGTCTTTGCCAATCTAACACTTTATCAACGCATGATTGGAGCGCTGTGTTGAGTAGCAACTGTGATGAAAGTTTTCCACTCGATGTGAACTTGTTAGGGTTAGCACGCATCTGATCTATGTAGTGAAGTCTAAGGGAGTTCACACACTTGTTTGGGTGCATGTTTCGGCACAGCCGGGCAGTAAAGTCGAATATAATTAATATCTAGATGTCGGAAATACATCATTGATTTGACTAATCGTGGCGCCGGCGCCCCGATTAGTGAGAGTCTACAATATAACGCTCGACCGAAGTTAAGTTCAGTTTATCGATGGCCGTCGACCAGTGAACATATTTAGAAACTGTACGGTATAGTTGTGTCGTGTACTAGTGTGTAAACTAACGATAGAGTCGTACCTTCTCCGCCATAGATATAGATATAATGTTCGGGAAAAAGCCGTTCGAGTTTGCTCGAATTGTGCCTATCCGACTCGAACATGATGCAGCTGACATGCTTCAGAGGGTATATGCCAAACAGAGTTTGACAGTCGGCACGAGCCGAATGAAAGCCAAAAGAATATGTGTAGCAATTGGTTCGGGTCGACTTTTTTGTTCAACATATTTTGCCGAATCCTATGTGCCGAACCGAAGTGAGTAGCACCCATTAGGGTGCAACCAGACCGCGGTTGATCGACGACAATGACATGTTTTGAGACATTAATCTGATGAATGAGGTGACACATTTTGAGTCGATGATCGACGTCGATCGATCGCGGTCTGGTTGCACCTTTATGCCTGGATATTGGTTTACTGGTTCAAACTAACATAAGCTTATCTATGCCAATATGTGACATCCTTGTATTTGAGAGAATTAGGTCAACGTTTAAAACAATATTTTCCTCCGTCGTTATACGATTGATCGTATACGTCTACAGAGGAATTTCACAGTCAGTTTTCGTGCAGTTTTAGGAAGGCTACGCCCACACTTTGAACAAACATGAGATTGGAAATGCCAAACTTATTTACGTAAGTTACCTAGAAAGAAAGAAAGAAAGAAAATAAATTTATTTAACACAGACCAAAAAGCACACAATTTATACAGCAGATAAAAATAAATCAAACAATAAAGATAAAAATAAAATCTAAAGCTCAACTCCCACCGTGCGCCATATCGCGGACGCACGCGCACCAGCCCGCACGATGCACCGTGGGAAACCTAACGTGCGTGGTAGCGCAAGACGCGTGCGTGGCGGTGCGTCCTCGTGCGGGCTGGTGCGCGTGCGCGATATGGCGCACGGTGGGAGTCGAGCTTTACAAAAAGTGTAAAATGCGATTGAAATTAGCACGGGAGTGTGCCTCACGGCTGCGCTAAAAAGGTCCAGTACCTAGTACCTACACGTGTTTATTAACGCCTACTCATATTTATAATTAGGGTTCCATATCCAAAAGTAGTGTTTGGGTCCCGTTGGCAGGACCCAAACACTAAGCTCCGCTGTCCGTTCGTCCGTCTGTCACAGGGTTGTATCTTTTGAACCGTAACAGCTTGTAGACACTTCAATTTTTCACGTGAAAACGGCCATAGTAGTACTACTTTGGCCGCTATAATAACAAATAATAAAAATAGAATAAAGATAAAAATTAAAGGGGGACCTGGGAATGGGGACCCCATACAAGAACAAAAATGTATTGTTAAATATAGTTCGGTGGTACAGAACCCTTTGTAGCCCTTCGTCGCGGGTATCGTATTACCCAGTAACTGTGTTATGGTGTATCGTATTACTCAGTAGCTGGGTTATGGTGTATCGTATTACTCAGTAACTGGGTTATGGGAGTATCGTATTACCCAGAAACTGGGTTGTGGGGTATCGTATTACCCAGTAACTGGGTTGTTGAGATCAGATAGGCAGTCACTCCATGTAAAATACTGGTATTCAGCTTTACCGGTTACACTGAAAGCCGACCCCAACATAGTTGGGAAAAGACGCTACTCAACATAAGCCTACTTATGTTGAGTAGCGTTCACGGTCACTGTGCAGTTTTTAGAGCAGTGCCATAGTCATGTACAAGTCCCACTCGCATATGGCCGCTTTTTTACGTACTTACAAGGTAATGCCTACGCGTATAATTCATAAGCTTTAATTAACTTACAAACTATTAACGATATTAATAATTTCTACTTGCCACAAGAAAACACCAAACCAAAGAACTCTCTGAGCTAGAATCCTCTCTAAAACAATCAAGAACAGACCAGTAATTCCAAGACATAACTAGCACCATCTGCTCCAAGTAAACAGTCGCAGTGCAAAAGTCTTGGCAATATAATTTTACTTGAGTCACAGACTAAAAAAGTGCAGTGCGGTGGCAATACGTGCTTCTCCGCCCGTTGATTTAAAAAATTAAGTCTGCACCTTTGTCGAGCGATTTGCTGAGCTCGCTTTTGTTCGGTGCTCCATTTGTTGGGATTACGTAGGAATATTCTTTTGAATTGTTTCTTTGAACTGTTTAAAATTTTGTGTTTTTGAGTTTTTTATATTGTGTTTGTTGTACATAGTAGGAGAAGACCAAAGAAAGATGATAAATGATAAATGATAAATGATAAATGATTTTATTTCTGTAAGTAGGTCTGTACAAACACTTTTACACGTCAATCATATTTTTTTAACTAGATGAGGCCGGCGTTTCCTATCTGACTATGAATATGCTATGAATCTGACTATGAATACTGATATGGCTAGAAAGGGGGTGACTACCGAGATGACTACTAATAGAGAAGTATGGAAGAAAAATACATGTTATGCCGACATTTGGGGATACGGGCAGCAGAATGATATACTTATTGTATAAATAGGTTCAGACGCCAGCACATCAAGTTACTACAATCTATTAAATTTCTTTAATAGATTTTCAACTTTATCGCTAAAGAATAAGGTTTAATGTTGATTGGGAAAATTTGACAGATTGGAGTAAGTTGATGTGCTGGTACATAATATATTATTATTAGTACCGTACCTGGGCAACCGAGCTCTACTTGAGTGAACATCAATCATCAATCAATCAATCATCCTAGCCTTTTTCCCAACTATCTTGGGGTCGGCTTCCAGTCTAACCGGATGCAGCTGAATACCAGTATTTTACATGGAGCGACTGCCTATCTGACCTCCACAACCCAGTAACTGGGTAATACGATACCCCTTGGTAAGACTGGTGTCAGACTTTCGGGCTTCTGACGACTCGTAACGACTGCCAAAGATTCACAAATGACAGCCAGGACCGACGGCTTAACGTGCTTTCCGAGGCACGGAGGACTCTCGGTATGTAAAGATGGTCACCCATCCACTGACCAACCCCGGCAAGCGTAGCTTAACCTGAAGGATCGACCCGTGCGGCTTGTTATTACTTAGCCACGAGCTCCTCGAGTACTTGAGTGAACATAGAGAATAAGAATTGTCAAAGATAATTTATGAGACCTACCTTTTTTTTTTTTTTTTTTTTTTTTTTTTTTTTTTTTTTTTTTTTTACCTGGATTTTTCGCCTCTTAATGCAACTTTCATCGAAATCGCTAGAGCCGTTTTGGAGAACGTAATTACAAATATATACAAGGTGTTCCTTTAGACATCCTATAACTCTAGAGTATTAATTATACCATGTCAAAGAATCCATTCCAATCGAATAATCATGTTTTATTTTTATATAGATTTAGTTCTCTAGCTGTTTTTTTGTAAAAAAAAAATGTTAACGTTAAAGTAGTAAACTTACTTGAAGTTAATTATACTTTCTATGTGTTATGGTGAGATTTTTTTATTGACTACAAATGATCAAAAAAATGTTAATACAATACGGTCTACTATTAAGTACGATTTTAACTATAATTTGCTTAACACACTATAATTTGTTGCTAAGCATACAATATAACATATAATAATTGGTCGCTTTTAATCCCTGAGGGGTATGCAGAGGTGTTAGTACTACTCAAACATCTCCAACTAAATCAGTAAGTTCAATGTTTTCACCTACACAAAGCAAAATGTTAGCGAGAATTTAATTTGAAAATATAACCATGATTATGCGACTAAATTACATTTTCCGATACTCCTAAATCAAATGTGGGAACACACAACATTCTTCAAACATAACTCAATATTGAAATATTTTCATATTCCAATTATATTTTCTAGGGATTTCTCATTATGTTAAATATAGAATTGGATTCATACTGCAACATGAATTTGTAGATAACCGTATGATCTTTTGATCAGGCGTTTGCATGAGAATTGACTTAATATACCTACTGATTAATTGAATTATAATCAGTTAGCTTAGAATATTCGCTTTCAAATTAGGTACTGTGACGAAATAATAATTGTGTTTTGAGAACAATGTCTAATTAATACTCACTTGGGATTTAGAAGTATGCTGCGACTTACCATATTATGAAAAAAACACATATTATTTTACAGGACATAATGAGGTCTGTACGATGAGACCATGAATTCCAAAATAGGTCTCTTTTAGGACGTAGTAAATATATCTACCTAACAATTTCTTTGAAGTCATAAAAGGTTCACATGAATAAAAAATATACAAAATATCACAAAGCAAACCTACTGATTAGATGTGCCTGTATATTCTTTTCCCAACTATGTTGGGTTCGCTTCCAGTCAATCAAAAATATTCTGATTGAAAAAAGTGTCCGTGGTGTTTCTAGCCCGTTCTGCTCCATAGGAACACTACACTTTGGAATGGACAACTAGCATCATCTTTCTGACAGACCGACCCCTTGACAATTCAAAAGTGCCTGTAATTGGTTTATTACAAATAGTTTTTGAGTTTGAGTCTAACCGGATGCAGCTGAATACCAGTGTTTTACATGGAGCGACTATCTAACCTCCACAACCCAGTAACTGGGTAATACGATACCCCTTGGTAAGACTAGTTGTCAGACTTTCAGGCTTCTGACGACCCGTAACGACTCTCAGAGATCCACGAATGACAGCTGAGACCAATGGCTTAACATGCTTTTCGAGGCACAGAGGTGTCTCGGTATGTAAAAATGGTCACCCATCCACGGACCAACCCCGGCAAGCGTAGCATAACCTAATGGATCGACCCGTGCGGCTGTTATTACTTAGCCACGAACTCCACCTACCAAAACCTACTGATTAGATGTAGATAATAATTATTAGTCATTACAACATTTATTCTCATTAATTAATGATACCCATGCAGGAATCACATTCTCATATTTGCATTCGTATTGTGAATGCAGCTGGATGAATCATTTCATTGAGCCACAAAAGATGCATAAATAATTTTAAACAAAAGCCTCTTGTTAATATTGTACAGAAAAACAGACAGACACATTCTTTTATATATTCAATCAAATAAATAAAACAATAAGCTTGTCATTAATAATATTTCAATTTCTAATTAAAGTTTAATTATGTCGAACAGGAAAAGATAGTTTATTTATTTTTTCTGTTAAAATTACGATGAAATCTGGCTCGGAAAAGTCCTTTGAGATACAAATACCATAAGAGATATTCATTAACATGTAATTTTTATTTCTCATTTGATTTTAGGTACTTATTATAATTATATTTATATTCTTTTGGGAAATTAAAACAGTCATTCTAAAAATTAAAAATAGTTTGGAAAATCCAAAAGTGCACGCCTCATACTTATCACTCATTCATAAACGAAAAAGAAATTCAAAACATAGTTTAAAAATGAACAATTTATCACTTTTCATGAAGTCGTAATGTCAACGACTGACAAAGATATTTACGTTGGCAGTTGCTAGGCAACGGCACCGGATCAAGGTTGAAAATATTTAGATATTGATATTATATTTTAGTTAGTATTTTATTAATTATAATTAAACTACTATGAATAAAAGAGCCATTTTCAATAGGGTTCCTTCTACGGCTGAAACGAATGTATAAAAAAAAAATTGACTCAATTAATTGATTTTATCGCAAGCTACAATGTTTTCAGGGATCATAAATTGACGGACAGGAATTTTTTTTCAACTATTTTGATGCTTTTTCCATTTCTGCTGCATTAAATCAATTGTTAAGAAATACAATATTAATCTCCATTTAATCATCTATACAATGGTATATAAATTAAGTAGGTTCTGTGTACTAGCAGGAGTGAAACAATAAAAACAGTTGCAGAAATGGGGCAAAAAATATTTTTCGATCGAAGAGCACACTCTAATGCGAAGCATTACGAGTCGTGCAATAGGAACACATCTGCATCAGGAACAGGGTCTAAGCTACGTACGCGGCGGTCACAGCTACAAACTCAAGCCATATATTTCAAAACTCAAGCCATATATTTCAAATAAACCAATTACAGGCACTTTTGATTTGCCAAAGAGTCGGTCAGTCAGAAAGATGAAGCTAGTTGCACATTCCAAAGCATTGTAGGTTCTTTAGGGGTATGAGGAACAGGGAGTAAAGTTCACTCATCCACCATAGAAAAGGGAGGATCCTCCAACCAGACGGGTTGTTATGTCTGGCGGGCAACTGCCCATATGTTGATTTCGGATAGTCTTATCTATGTTATTCGCTCAGTAAACTCTAACTGCGAGATGTAGGAATTGTGTGACGTCATGTCTTTTTGTTTCGTAATTTTTGTATGTGGCGGTCTAACCGCTACATCACTCCCCTCCGGAGACCGGAGGTCGATAGTGGGCTGAGTCTTGGATCTTGCGATGCTTCACAGTGCCAGCTGTGGTTCCAGTGAGTCGGAACCGGGTGCCGCTCAGTTCACAGTGGGTCGGAACTGTCTGCAGTGATTGCGGCGATGGTGATTGTGGTTCCAGTGAGTCGGAACCGGGTGCCGCACAGTTCACGGTGGGTCGGAACTGTTTGCGGTGATTGCGGCGATTGTGGTGATTGCGGTGATTGAGGTGATTGCGGTGATTGCGGTGATTCCCCAGTGAGTCGGGGTGATGTGGCTGAGGGTGATGACCAGGAATGCGCGTTCGCTGCATGCTGGTGGTCAGGATACCCGTTGAAGCCGTGGGTGCTGGCTGGCTGTGTGACTCGCCTCACGAAAGCTTGCGGGAGTGATGATTATGACGTCACGCTGAAGTTGTTGCACGAAGGCTGCGTTGACGTTCATACTCGGGGTCACCAATTTAGGGGTATGAGGAACAGGGAGTAAAGTTCACTCATCCACCATAGAAAAGGGAGGATCCTCCAACCAGACGGGTTGTTATGTCTGGCGGGCAACTGCCCATATGTTGATTTCGGATAGTCTTATCTATGTTATTCGCTCAGTAAACTCTAACTGCGAGATGTAGGAATTGTGTGACGTCATGTCTTTTTGTTTCGTAATTTTTGTATGTGGCGGTCTAACCGCTACAGTTCCTATGGAGAAGAACGGGCAAGAAACTCCAGAGAGAGGAACCTCCCAACATTACGCGCCGTGTCCTGTAGAAGGTAAGTACTGTTTTCTTTATCATGTTTATCTTCAGGTGTTAGTGCTAGTCCACGTGATTGGCTATCAGACCTAATCTAACGACACGGATAGCACCCAATTTATCCATATTTTAGCGGTTACACACATTATATTCAAAAGGATGGCTAAGGATCCTTATAACACCAATGAGCACCTATAATACTACCTACTTACTTACTTTTTGAGAAATTAACGCACGCTTCTTACTATTTCTTAACCATTATTTCGCGGACATTAGTGTCAATAACATCTTTACTTAGTTTTGAAATTCTGTCACAGGTAGGTACCTACTTTATTTGTAATGTGTATTTTATCATCATCATCATCATTCTCCTGCCCTTATCTCAATTTATTTGTGGTCGGCGCAACATGTCCCTTTCTTCCATACCTCTCTATTAGTCCTCATCTCGGTAGTCATCCCCTTTCTAGCCATATCATCTTTCACACAGTGTCCATCCATCGTTTCTTTGGTCTTTCCCTACTCTTAAAGCCATCGACATTCATACTCAAAACTTTCCTCATGATATTGTCCTCATTCCTCCGCATCACATGCCCATACCATGACAAGTAATAACAACCGATTGTGTAATTGATAAATGTAAAAATAAAAAACTTTCGGTAATTGATCGTGAAGTCTACATCCGACATGTCTTGTTGTTTTACGTACGTTTGTACCTTTTTTCTTGTTTATTTTTTTGTGTTAACATGGTTTATTCCCATCTCGGCACTTTCCTATCTCGGCACCCATGAATTTAAAAACAGTTAAATAAAATAAATAAATATCGAGAACCTGTGGAGCTAAGTCAAAATACGTGATTTCTTTATCTTTCTCGGCTTTCAAAAGATTCACGAAACATCATTTATTATTAACGACTATGAGTGATAAGTACCCACTTACGTAGTTCGTTAATAATTAAGTCGGTAGAATATTTTATGCTTAGATTTATTGATAATCGCTTTTTATAATGGCTGTTTACTTTGATTGTAGTCCCTTTCAATATTAATCTTTTAAAAAAGGTTATATGCAATACGAAAAAACGTTCATGAAAACAAAAATTATTTCTTTTTTTAAATAGAAGTTTTACGATATCTATATAATGTTTTCTATAAAACGGTTTGCCTTGATGTTTTCCTTTCCCTATTTATTATAGAATAATACCTGGTCGACCAAGCTCTGCTCGGGTAAAAATAGAGAAAATGAACTTTCCCAGAAGCTACAGAACCTAGCTAGATCGATTTTCCGCCCCCTTTAATGTAACTTTCATCGAAATCGTTACAGCCGTTTTCGAGAACGTGATGACAAATATATAATTATAAAACATACAAATATTGCTCATTTAATAGTATAAGATAGAACTTACTCTAGTAACGTAATTTAAGAGGCTTACAACAGCTATGGCGCGGTCACAGTTGGACTGCATAGAAAAGAAAAAGAAGTGCAATGCAATGACACAACGCAGGTAATTTATTGCAAAATATGAAGCAATTATCTATTTACAAATTTATAAGACTAAAAAAATTAAACACTATTACGATAATTATGTTGCTTGTAGAATAATCTGACAAAAAGGCAGAATGATTGCATGATTTTTAATCGTTAAAAGATATTTTTTGTGGTATTTTCGTGATTTTTTTCTATCGTATTAAATTAGTTGTATTATGTTTTCAAGACACTATCTTACTAGCTTATATCCTGAAGCATATCATATATTTTTTTGATTTTATTTACTACAGTGGATCATTTACTTTTAGGCATTTGCGTTTAGGCACATTTAGTTCCTGTACTTTCAAACATATTTTATTTAAAACACATTCTTAGTTTGTTCATTTCATTCAATACTAAAAAGCTACGATATATTACTGGCAAAGAAATATACTGTGCGCTTAAATCACTAACCATCGGTAAAACATAGGAACCCAGCATAAGACAATCTTGCTTATAAACTTCCGTAGTTCCGTACCTATAAAACTTCGGAGAAAAATATCGGTAGCGTCACGATAAAAGTTTTTCAATACATTATGGAGACATTAAGTCATAGTCTGGAAGTGGTTATCGATTTTTCGTAAGCTACCAAGTAGGTCAGTACACCTGCCGATACAAAATATGACGCAGCTGATGTTTCAAGAAAGTATCGTTCGCTCATTTGTTTTTTAGAGGATTTGTTCCGCATTCGCCTCACAAAGGACATGACCAGTTTTAGCCTTCGAATTCGGGAACATGCGCAGCATTACAACTTTTACACTAAGATTTAAAAATAAAGATCTAATTTATCATGGTTATATTATTCCGACTAAAGCCCAGATTAAATTATCTGAAAAATCAGTATATTAATTGCTTCCGTTTCTCTCTTTTATGCACTTCCTGATTTTGACGTTCCATTGTATCTATATTCACCCGGTAACCAAAATAAGCTACACATAATATGGAAAAAAATAAACTAAAAACGAGCTATTTTCGATCAAGTGAATTTTAATGACATGGAATATACATGTTTTGTTTATAATTACTTATTTATTGATACGCCTACGGGTTATGTTAGGTTTTATTGACACGTGTGAAGTTCGAACACCATATTTTTTTTAATAATCACTGCGTATATAGGAGTGTTACTTCGTTGACAATGCATCTGACATTAGCAGACACCTGTTTAAGGAGGGACCAAAGGGGTAGTAGTTTTTTTCATAAAATTGATAATTCAATCGATTCGAGTCAAAGCATGAAAAATCGATTCACATAAAATGGATTTTGAATTGATATTTTCTTTGACCGTTTTGAACTATAAGTAGTTCAAAACGGTCAAAGAAAATATAATAATTTAACTTGGATGAATAATAACATAACACCTTCATTTCGCCAGTCCCTTGTAATGCGGGGCGAGCGTTTTACCATTAACCGGATACAAATCCGGACTCCGGGCTGCTATTGAGAAATTCCAGATGGAAAAACCCAATAACACTTTGCCCGACCCGGGAATCGCACCCAGGACCTCATGCTCAGCTGTAGCGCTTGCCACCACTAGACCAACGAGGCAGTCAAATGTTTTCGAATTTTATGTGTTAGGTTCGAGAAAAAAGCAATTGACACTTTATCGATTTCAGATCGCCATTCACCATCCCTACTTGCACATTCAATCTTGGCGTCACGTCAGGTATAATTATATATTATATCTGTACTTTTTATGGTGTACATAATAAAGAATCTTCTATCTATCTATCATTGCAGTTCGCGACCCACGTTGTGTTTACGCGTTCGTTGTGTACTGTGCGATTATTGTGTTCTATTTCTACGCCCCTAACCCACTGACCACGACCATTGCTATTCTTTACGGACTGACATCTTCAAAACCCGATTACCATTGCTATTCATAAAGGATTCATCTGTTTTGCTCTACGATTCGGATAAACGGATATTATGATGAGGTGCCTAAACTATGGCATATCTGTAAGGCGGGTTAAAAGGCATATTATGAAGATTTATCAGGGGAATGGTGTTGTTATTTTCTTGTCAAAACCCATTTTCCCTCAAGAATCTAGGACAGCCGCTCGGTTAGTATTGAAGTATCCAGATCCCTAGGTGCAGGACGTCACCGCTGCTTGGACTGGGATAGCTTTACAACCTGCATAATCTACGCGTCCAGCGATCACGCCCGTCCGGCACAGTTCGTCTTTCCTACATATTTTATTTTATTAAAGAATATTAAAATAATTAATTCGTTCAAATAATAGTTTTATTTAAATCCTCATGCCTTCACAAATAATAATAACAATAGTCTTATTTTTATTTCCCGAGTCACGTAGAGCCTAGTTGTAGTCAATAGCTGACTGTAACTCTTAATTGGGTTGGCTCGGCCGGGGAGGTACCACACTCTTACAGAATACCAACGTAAAGTACCAACATTATATTGCTCCGCTTCGAATAGTGAGTGAGAGAATCGGAAGCCCAGGGTTTGGGATGGGAAAAGGGTGGCAGCGCATCGGCAGTAACCCTGGTGTTGTAGACTTCTATAGGCGGCGGTTATTGCTTATTAACATCAGGTGATCAGCATGCTAGTTTGCGCCCTTGATGGTATAAAAAAAAACCTAGCGCCTCGATGGATGGCGTGTCGAATAGTAGAAAATCATTCTTTAACTCGATTACCACAACGCCTAGCGCCATCTCTTAACGAAAAGCAGAGCTATTTAGTGAAAACTTATCTTTATTTTTCTCAGTTTCCTGATCTTTTGGAGTCATGAAAGTTTTTTACCTGTAAACTGTAGAATACAACAATTGCAAAAATAAAACAATTTTTGCTGCACATTGATTTTTAACTCGATTACCACAACGCCTAGCGCCATCTCTTAACGAAAAGCAGAGCTATTTAGTGAAAACTTATCTTTATTTTTCTCAGTTTCCTGATCTTTTGGAGTCGTGAAAGTTTTTTACCTGTAAACTGTAGAATACAACAATTGCAAAAATAAAACAATTTTTGCTGCACATTGATTTTTAACTCGATTACCACAACGCCTAGCGCCATCTCTTAACGAAAAGCAGAGCTATTTAGTGAAAACTTATCTTTATTTTTCTCAGTTTCCTGATCTTTTGGAGTCGTGAAAGTTTTTTACCTGTAAACTGTAGAATACAACAATTGCAAAAATAAAACAATTTTTGCTGCACATTGATTTTTACACCTAAGCAGGCGCCCATCGCCCCACTGGTCATGTCCTTTCCCCTACATTTGCTATTCCTTCTTCGCGCCACATTTAGTTCCGTTTTGGCCCCGAAAATAATTTGATTGATAATATATTTATTCATTTTGGTTCCTAATTCCTCAGTTTTTTATGTAAGAATTAATAGGTTGTTGACTTTATAGTCATACATTTTTAAACCTTATAAATTAAAGATAATTATGTAGTTCTATTTTTGGCATAGTAGTATGATAATAATATTATCATACTACTATGCCAAAAATAGATTATAGTGAGTTTATAGCAATAGCTGTCCAATTTCATAATTATACTGTTAGAATTTCGTTATTGCCATGAAATTGTATTTGTGTGGAGGTCAGACGGCAGTTTTTTCAAGAAAATATAAATATTAAGCCATATCTGGTAAAACACAAAGTGGGCCCCAAATATTGGGGAAAAGGTTAGATGACCAGAACGGTTTATATTGGAACAGGCCAGAAAAAATGAACATCATGCCTGTTCTCCATGAAGGAGTATTGGCAGACCTGTGCAGGATCCCACTGAGAATTTCTTTAAACAAAAAAAAAACTTTGCCTTACCCGGATCAACCCAGGGCCATTCGCTCGAGGAATAGCATTTCTGACCACACAACCGACAAGCGAGTCGTATTTACAAACGACATTAAATTCTAACAGCCCCAATTGTTCTCCTATCCCTTAAGAGTCATCCTACAATAAACCCGACCTCCACAGAGGTCATGTACGCAATAAAACATGACATCTAATAACTCGCAGACCTTTTATAATACTTTTAATTGCTCCATGTAAACTTGCTCGCACTCAGTTAGAGGTCCCGTACATTGCCCGTACATTGCTCCCTTGTGGACCGTAACTGAATTATAGCCCCCTTGATAACAGTCGGGATGACCGCGGCAAGACGCCCAAAGTTTGTGAAAGATGGTATGGTTATGTTGAAATTGTTGAAGTTTGTATTGAATTTTGAAGCGGTTGGGTCAACAATTTTGCAAGTGTCTTGGTGTTGAAATTATAGTTAGAACGACCTTCAGAAAGTATTTTTATTAAAACTTCTATTATGTTGGGCAAATATTGCTATTACTAAAGCTACGGTTGGTACGGGCCGTCATGAAAATCTGTCATTTTGCTGGTGAAAATGACAGATTTTCATGATGGATTTTCATGACTATTTGACATGTCAAAAAACGCTCTGTATTTGGACAGCATTGCGATGTAAGAAATTAGCAGGAAAGAGTGCCTCACGGCTGCGCCAAAAAGGCCCAGTTCAGCAAATGCCAGACAACTAGTGCCTGATGCTGGTTTTCAACTGGACCTGAAGTGTGAGAATATGACGGATGTAAATCAGTTTTATACTGCAACTTGTGTCTCCATATAAATATGTATCAGATAAAAATAATAAAGAATACAATATCATCATTTGTGTGACCGTTGCCCGCTTTCTTAGGGAACTTTCATATTGCTGATGTAGCAAAAATATTGGTTCTTGTGACACAGGGGATTCTAGTTCAAGAACCTGGGTTACACCAGTGAATAGTGTCTTGAAGTGTCAATTAAGAAGTTTATGATAAATTATTTTCATGTTTTTTTACTCTATTGTGTAAATTGGTCAACTGACGGTGTAATTTAATCCTAACTATAATATTATAAATGCGAAAGTGAGTTTTTTTGTTTGTTTGATACGCTTTCACGCTAACACGGCTCAACGGATTTGGATGAAATTTGTCACATGGGTAGACCATGACCTGGGTTTGGAAATAGGCTTTTTATCCCGATATTCCCACGGGATCGAGACTTATGCGGGTGAAACGGTGGGGTGCAACTAGTCTATAGTAATAGTAATATAGTAATAGTAATATAATAAATATTTTATTTTGTGTTTGTTTGCTTGTTTGTTTATATGTATGGCGACATCTCGGGAACTACCAGTCGGTTTTTTTTTTTTTTAGATAGCCCAATTCTTGAGGAGCAACGGACGAAGCTAGTTGTTGATAAATCTAAAGTTTCATAGTAAATCATGAGAAGGTAGATATACATATTTTAGCATGCCAATTTTCATTAAAAAATTATAATATTTATCTAGTTTGACTTACGAGACTAAATACCTACTGCCTAATCTCAGTTTTATCCTAACTATATAAAAAAAGGTCTGGGTAATTAGACATTGGCACTGGGTGAGGTGAGTCGTTGACGTCTGTAGGCACTCAGATTAATGGGCTAACGACTGCCCTCATTTATCAGACTTTAGACGTGAGCTAGTTAAGAGTTCAGGGTTCAGTAGAAGAAAATGTATCATAATAAATGTGGGACAAAAATAATCCCTAGAAGAGGAATATTGGTAGGTAGGTATATGAACTGGACTAAAAAATTATAACAAACAACAACGTAAACAACCATAATTATTATTTAAGTGATAACTTCTTATGGGAGAGTAAACCGATTCGTTACGTAACGCGTAACGGCGCCAATCTGTCTGTATAGTTCAACTTAGCTTAGTTTAAGTTACCACTTCTGTCGGGCGTTCTGAGACGCACACGCTTTTTTTATAATTTTGTTATTTCCCTGTCATCACACCAAAATAATTTCATAAGGCGTGTACGAACGAACAAGAACATGGTGAACACGAAAATTATAACACTTTGTTCGCATGTAAAGACGCCAGGACATCAACTTACTACAATCTGACAAACTTTAATACGAGTAGATTTTCAACTTCATCGCTAAAAAATAAGGTTTAATGTTGATTGGGAAAATTTGACAGATTGGAGTAGGTTGATGTGCTGGCGTCTGTACGTACCACTAACGAACATCAAACACTGTGTTCGTCTAAAATGTTTGTGGCGATCTAATTTCGAATCCATGGCTACTAAAGAGAGCGGGGTGTTTGAGCACAAACACAAGTCGAACTGTGTTCGTGTTCGCTTTGCTAATTCACGTCCACACGTACCAACCAACTCATTGTAATTCCTTAAATATAACCCTTCTGTGTTCAAAAGAAAATATCAATCCTTTTTGAGAACATCATCGCACTTAATGCAGCTGGTCATTAAATGTCTTTTTCTCAAACATGTTTGGAAATTCGAACATTGTTTTGACAACCTTCTTCGAGATAAATCGAAATTACTGTACTGGTCAAAACAAGCAAGCGTCCGGCTGGCAAGGTTAATATGAAAATCCATATCTGTCGTGTTTATGGTTTGAATTTACGCGCATTGTTTGAGAAAAGTACTATACAAGCCTTGGCCACAATCAGGAATTGATGCACTCACGTATTTATGCCTCGGCTTACATTTTCACGATCGTCCATCAATGCCCTAATTGCGGGCCGTGGCGGTAATGTACTATAGAGCCATTATCTCAATTTAAAATAAAACTATACGAAACCACGTACCAAACAAATTAGTCACGAACAATCAAGCCTTTCCGCCCACAATAAATTACTGGCTGCATAGAAACACTAGATTCCGCTTAGAATTGAATAGAAACAATGAGAACCAAAGGTACAATAGAGATGCACATTTGACCAACTTTTAATATCAGTGGAGCGGAATAAAAGCGCCGAGGCACCTCCGGCGAGCTCATTTAGACAAATTATGCACGTGCATTCTGAAAAAAATAAAGGTACGGTATCAAGTATGTACAGTTGCAAGAGATGTTCTTTTTTAAGGAAGCCAATTTTATATGGAGTTGCAATTATTTTTGTGAGCTACGAAACGGAATATTTTTGTGTGAGATGTATGTACGTTCAATTGCACATCAATGGTAACACGAAAATCACTCTTACTGCTACGATATAAAGACGTTGTGATTGTCTAACTGTAGGTACTAACAATTTGATGATGGATAGTATGAAAGATTTTAGATCAAAGTCTAAATAAATAGCCACAGTTTGCTAGAAAATCCTCGAATTAATCACTACCATACAGAATAATAGCTATTGGCATTTAAAAATGAAACCTGTTTGGTCATATCGCCAAAAGCAACAATATTTCAGAGCTATAGAATGTTGTGCGTACAACGTACGATTGCGATTTTATTTTTAAATTTCCAATGGCAGATAATAAAATTCTGATAATATGTAGCACATTTCTACGTAGATCTGAACGTTTATACCACTGTACTGTATGTGTTACCACAAAAGGGGCGAGAATACTGAGACCTTTGTACTTTAGTCCAACCGTACGGAAGAGCATCCAACGAAAATGTATAATGCAACACTTCTCAGAGCCCTGCTAATGTATGACGCAACACAAATGTATTATGCGACGCCAGTGTATATCCCCCTTAAGGTCGCGTGCGTGGATTTGTTCTTGTTTGCGAATGCATTTGTTAAAGGGGGGGGGGGGGGATAAAACAATGGCGTTGTTCTCCAAGAGAACAATAAAAGTATCATGTTCTTTGCTGAGTAAGTAAAGATTAATCTTAGCCACGCTCGTGGGTAATACGCGATGTATTCATCTCGCTTCGTGCATTTTAATGCTAAGACAATGTCTGGTTCTTTTCTTGTATGTGGTTTTTTTTTAAGCGCGAAAGCGAATGGCTTTTATTTTACTTATAAAAAAAAAATACTGTCTTCAAGCGCGGATTTTTGAAGAGTTCTTCTCATCTTGTTTCACAAAAAGAGGAAGGAAATGCATGTCAATAGATTTGGAATATATAAAATCAATCGTAAAAATAGGTTGCCAAAATATTATTTTTCCATAACATGAAGTAGTTCATGAAACGCAGTCCGTTTTATTACAAAAGGTAAATAAATCAACAAGAACATCGATTTTATAATTGTGTAAAAATATTGTTTTTGTTGTCCACCGTACAATCTCTCATTAACTCATTACACAAGAAATTCTAAGAGTGATTGCATTTAAATTTCCCCGTCATTAAATTTATTTTCGAGTGATATTCTCAAGTTTCCTTTTCATAAAAACCTTCAAGTGTAAATTTCAATATCTCTTACATTTTAACCACAGTTTACTTTGTTGAAGAACCTACCTGTAGTTTTACGTGTTTGTGGTAACTTACGATTGAGAACTTACGTTTTTATGATGGACAGTGTCTTTCTATTTTCTGGTGATTCCTTCAATGTAGCCACCGAAATTTAAAATGTCCAACATTTTCTTTTAAATTGCGACTCTTCTTTACTTTGTACATTGATCAAAATTAAAGACGCGGATATTATGATAAAAAATAATAAGACACTAAGTTAACATCATTCTATCGAAACCGAAACGATCCCGCTCCGTTCCCGCGTATACCGAGCCAATCAGGAAACGCTTATTGAAATATACGCACTCGGTAAGCTTTCGGTACTGAGTATATCGAGCAACCTGATCCCGCACGGCTGACGTACCGACCAGTGAGTAAAGGGCCTTAAGCGCAGGCCACACCGCCAGCTAGCGGGCGGGCGGGCGAAGCGAACGAAGTAAACGAACGAAGGAAACTATACAAACTACGCGAAATATCGGTAGCTCGCGGTGTGAACCGAAGTATGTAAAGAGGTGAAACGATGTTCGTTCGCTTCGCCCGCCCGCCGCCCACTAGCTGGCGGTGTGGCCTGCGCTTTACTTTTCAGAAAAACAAAATCCATACGCCATGCGATCCGTGATAATAACCACCTATATGTAAGCAAGTCTTCTCTCATCTCTGTATCTTCATACCAAAGCAGAATCTTCCCTTTCTATCCAAGATGAGTCTCACAAAACTACTCGGCACATTTTCTTTGACATCACTCGTCTTCCATCACTGTACATATAACTTGGAGGCGTCTCGAACGAAAATGTTTGCACTTTGGCGTATTCCCATAGCTCTCTAGCCGGGAACAGACTGGCGGTTCTCTGTCATATCGTAAATTTAATTTAACACTTCGGACGGGACGCTTATGCCATCCATTTGCTTTTGAAACTTATACTTGCAAGATGGGAGATGTCGTGTTTTCAAGGGATGGACTTCATTGGTATTTCAAATTGAGTTAGCTACTATATTTTGCAAAATGGAATAGTGGATGTTTGTTGAATTTTCTTTGAGACTGTCTGGAGAAGGGAAGGCTCAGTACACTATGCACCCGCCTTTGAGTTCCTGTGTTGTGTTTTGTTTCTATATTCATTATTCGTAACAAAGGGTACGGAATCGCCCTAAGACCGCAGTACCAATGAAAGTCGTGGTGCTGGAAATGTGTTATGCGCATTCATTCTGTCATGGCCGCCATTCAAAGCTGTCAGTTTCTTTACGTCATTACTGTCGTAGTGTGAAATAAACGTTGACACGCTTGGCTTCTATGACAAGTGTTGACGATGCGTCTAGCAGCGGCCATCGAGGCGTCTTCATGCTCTGTGATGTATTTCTATGAAGGCGACGTGTCGCTACGGAAGCATATATACATATACATAATCAACCTATTAATGTTCCCACTGCTAGGACACATGCCTCCTCCTGTGAGAGGGAGTGGGCTGTAGTCTACCAAGCAGGCCCAGTGCGGGTTGGTAGATGTCACATGACTTTGAATTTTTGGCTCTAAGACATGCCGGTTTCCCCACAATATTTTCCTTCACCGTTTTGAGAGCTGTGATGATGAAATTATTTACACAAAGTAAAGCGCCTCCTTGGGTTCTAACCCATGACCTACAACTCGTAAGTCGGGGCCGTTACCACTAGGCCACAACTGTTCCTAGTCGGGGCCGTTACCACTGGACCTCCACTGCTCCTAGCTACGGAAGCTATTTCATAGAAATTCATAGAAACCAGTCACGCATGTCACGTCCTGCACGTCGCTTAAATTTACCGCCTGCGGTCGGCTACGCAATGATACCTTTAGGATCACTACCAACTATTATAGTCTCTGAGTCCTTTACTTACCTACACAGAATGAAGTTACGCTAAGAATAAAACCTCGTGCCGACTGGCGCGATGCGATACTAACAAAATAATTTCTATGAAAACTTCACGGTAGAACAATTACCGGTGTTTTTGTAATAATCGGTAGGGTTATTACGTATCTTGCAGAAGCAATGCGATAGCGATCTTTTGTTTCATTTTGACAGTTCAACAACATTCAATGCGATAATAACGTTGCAGAGCAGAATTAAATTTCGAACTTATGAAGCAATGGATTAGTAATCTGTTTCAAAACGAATTGATTGTATTTTACGTAATCCACCGGCCGATCCATTTACATTATATTTTTACAAAATAATTGTTAACGTCATCAAAATCTTTGTTCATTTAAAACAATGCAAAACATAGCCATGATTGTTAATAATAATATTCAATCATTCTGAATGATTACATAACATAACATCACGCTTGTATTCCCCGAAGGGTTAGGCAGAGGTGTACCTATAGTACACCCACATTTTGCCAGTTATGTTTAAGTCCCATGTAATAAGGGGCCAGCCTATTGCCATCAACCTGGCACAAATCAAGACTACGGGCTGCTACTGAGAAATTTCAGATCGAAAACCCAATAACACTGGCCCCGACCCAGGAATCGAACCGGGGACCTCATGCTCAGCACTAACACTTGCGACTACTAGACTAACGAAGCAGTCAATGATTGATTGGCTGAATGATTAATATTTATAAAATTTTAAATTAAAACATGGCGCGCCCGTGGGTGTCACTCCGATGCATCGCTCCCATATTGGAAACTGTTTAATCAATTCAACGGTGTTATCATTGGACAGCAATTATAGGCAGGGAGATGGATAGTAGGAAATGAATTAATAATATCACTGAAAAGCACTTGAAATAATTATATTTTTGAAAATATTTTTAAGTCTTTACTACGTGTAAGTAAAGTGTATGGATTTCGAGTTTTTACATTCAGAAGAATGTGTTGTGCAGATTTTCATAAACCACTTACAAGTATTCTTATGTCACTCACAATCGAGTGATTAAGCCAATATCACCAGAATTGAATCACAGATTGGTGATTGCACTAAGTCGTAAATAATAATAATAATATATTTATTTCAGATCTAATTAGGTACAGGATCCATAAGTTGTTAGTAAAGGTCTTAACCTAATGTTAGTAAAAAGCCACACCCTATGTACAAAATTAAAACGACTGACACCTACGTGTGCAGCCGTATCCAGTGAGCCAGCATGGGGCTGTCCCACTTATCACACAATACACTCAGGATGCTGTGGGAGCTAGCACGTATTCTACCAAGAATAGAAGCGCACCGTTTCCGTATAATGGCATGAAAACCATCAACCCTGGCCTCGGTGAACATCCCGGAAGCGCTACAAAAGCGTGGTAGACCCAACAGCATCCTGAATACATTGTTATACTAGACACGCAGGGCGTTGTATGCCCTCAGCGTATACCTGACCCACAGACTGCACGTGTAAAAAGACTGGCAGTATGCTCTGAAAAGGGTTATTTTGACTTGCGTCGTACAACGTGCAAATCTGCGGATCAGCATATTACCTCGGACAGCCATCGCCCTGCGTTCCCTTTCTATGTCTAGGTCATCATTCAGGTCATGAGTGACCCAGTGACCCAGGTACTTAAATTTTGTTACTCTAGATAACGGAGTATTATTTATTGTCACATCTGGCACGTTAGCGTAACATTTGGTGCCCGCCTTGAATACCAATAATTCACATTTTTTTGCATTGTACCTGAGTCCCTGAGTGACCGCGTAGTCTTCACACATCTTAACAAGATGCCTGAGTGCGCTTATTGATGGACTCAGCAGCACCATGTCGTCAGCGTAACTTATATTGTTAACGCAAACTCCGTCAATGTGACAGCCTATACGGGTGCTGCTGAGTTCAACAATCAGCTGATTAATGTAAAGGTTAAAGAGCCGAGGTGAGGTAATACCCCCCTGTCTCACCCCGCACTTCAACCCATACACATCAGACAGAGTTTCACCCCACCTGACATAGTTCGTCTGATTCTCGTACCAAAACTTAAATAAAGAAATAACAGTACTGTCAACGCTGCTTTCCTTTCGCAATTTATCCCACAGGATATCGTATGACACCAGGTCAAATGCCCTCGATAAGTCCAGAAAACATGCATTGACTGGTGTTTTCCTATCAGCATAATACTGAACGGTCTGCTTAAGACACATAATGGCAGTCTCCGTCGATAGTCCGGTTCTGAAACCGAATTGGGCATCGTGAAGATTTATACGACTCGCCATATGTGTATCAAGCAAACAGTCCAGTACCTTAGCTGTAACAGTCGCCAAGGAAATAGGCCTATAGTTTGCGGGGTCCGTAACATCGCCCGTTCTGTTCTTCACTATTGGCACGACTATGGTCTTCATAAGCTTATCTGGCAAGTACGAGTGACTTATACATAATGAATAAAACGTTGCCAACACCCTCGGTAGATGGACTCCCGCGTATCGCAAGTGCTCGACGCTTAGGTGGTCATATCCCGGAGACTTGCCTCCGACCATCTTTCGAATGACATCAGCTATTTCCTTGGCCAAAAACCTTAAACACGGAGAACTTACCTCAGCGCCAATCACCGATGAGGACACGGGCGCAGCCGGTCCCGACAAAGGATCAACTTGGAACTGATTCACAAACAAATTTGAAATGGCTTGGGGTCACAAATTCCTGCTACGCTCACCGGCAGACTCGGCTTGGGGTTCAGTTTAGAAGTACTTTTCCAAAACTTCCCAAAATCTTTGGATTTGCGCTGCTCAGCCATAATGTCTAGTTTTATTTGTGCTTGATTATTGCGACACCATTTTAATTTGGCTTTAAAAAGTTTACGTGTATTTCGCATATTCTCATAAATAGAACCTGAAGTTGGATTTCCAAATAAATGCCACATCTGAAAAGCAAGCCGAGCCTGAGAGTGGACACTTTTTACATGCTTATTCCAACCTGTTAAAGGTTTATAACATTTTTGTCTAATACCTGTAGCGGTCCGCTCAGCAGATGTTGAAAGTATATCAATGATTTTTGTGTACATATTGTCTAAAACTACTCTGTGAGTTACATCGCCGCATATTTTATCCGCACAATTAATACACTCAGGGGGGAAATCTATGTCACATAAACCTGACTTACACAATTTTCCATACATCTTTATCTGTTCTGAGTCTCGTTCGCCCCATATAACCTTACTACTTAACACTTTACGTAGTGGAATATTAGACTCCACTATACTTAGGTTACATTCTAATTGAATAGGAAAGTGATCGGACCAGTAAGTGCCGTACAATACTTCTACACTAGATATAATTTGACGCGCGGTGAGGCCGCGCGTCAAATTATAATTGTAACGACGCAACGGTCAAGCCATCGCTTGCACCCGTGCGCATCACTCACATATGTATACGAGTCGCGAGGTAGTAGCTCGCTATCCGCGCAGGTCCAACACTGTTCCTCACAAAACTTTAATAATTCATAGTGAAATTGTTCATTGGTATGCGCATTATAGTCACCCAACATAAACACATATTGAATATCACTACTTTCTATTATAGCGTTCATCTCGCTTAGACACTCGGTAAACTCAGTTATATTATCATCACAGCAAGTAGGCATATAGACTGAAAAAACAAGTAACTTACTGTCTGATTGTTTTATCTGTATTGCTGTAAGACGAGCACTATTACACTTTACAACCGTCACAGACGAGAATAAACTTTTCCTCCAGAGGAGTGCCACTCCTCCGTAGGGCCTACCTCGCAGTATTCCCGCAGAAGTATCCACCGCAGAGGTCCCAGTGTAAGCAAAGTCATCATGCACAGTTCCTAGAAACGTCAAGTCGTGGGGCAGTAACCATGTTTCTTGTAATGCTATAACATCAGCTGATACACACAGCCGTCTAATACAGTCAATCGACGTTTTTACACTTTTGCAATTGAAACTGATCTGATCTGACTGATGTAAAGACACTTTAACTCCAGTAAGGACGAATTTCACCAATGAAACTAAAAACAAATCACTTTCAAAAGCTGCCAGTGTCTTCATTGCTGTGAAATATTAAAATTGACAGATCTTGAACGTGGTTTAGATGTGACGACCGCGTTCAGTTTCATTGGTGAAATTCACCTGCGTTTACAAATGCATCTACACTATCATGTAGTTAATGATGCTTACACTTTTTTTTCTTTACAGGTTGAAATTTAATTTACTGGTAATATTTTAACCACGCATTCTAACCATGAAACTTATTCATTTAGGCTAACAATATCGAAAAAATAGGGATTTTTTTATTTCTTTGTTTATAAAAAAAATAAAATATTATTGACCTAAATGAAGAAGTGTCATGGTTAGAATATAATGGTTAAAAAAATATTTCTGTAAAGTAGGTATAGATAAATGTTTTATAAACACAGATTGGCTAGCAACCTCATCTTAAACAACACAAAAGAGGTATTATTCTCTCTAGTAATGGTCCAAGTAGTCAGTTTGACGTCCTCAGCCTGCTCGCTATGAATAATCATCTCGTAAGTAACCCGTGCATCATGTAATTGTCTTGACTATAAATCAAATTAAATGCTTTGTGGCAGATTTACCCAGAGATTTATTAGGTGTAGAGGTAATGAAATCATAGAAATGATTATTTTAACTAAAGAAAATACTAAGGTAACGTACGCACAGTGCCTCTAATTAAATATCTATCCAAAATATTTTTTTGTTCGGGTAAATGAATACTTAGTTAAGGGCACCGTTGGATTTTTTTTATTTATTATTAATAAATAAATACAAATTATACATTACCTTAGTTTCGTATCTCCAACTGCATGACACAAATGACAATGCGTAACAAAAAAATTGGGCACGTTTTCGCTTTGATATTTTGTGAATAAGCAATGCAAAGGCGTAATGATGCCATTAATTGTTAAGAATGTGTATAAATTTTCAGAATGCGATTTTTTTTTTGCTGATGTGAATAAAACAATTAAATTTATTAACACTTAAATTGAATTTATTTTGCAAAAGCACAAAAATGGGAGGTTTTCATTCATTCTTCTTACCCACTGCTTTTGTACCGCCATAAGCAACAATGAAAACAGGAATAATTAATAACAAAACATACACTCCACGGTTCCTATATCTCAGCCCACTCGTCAGTGTTGCCACTGAAATAATTAAAAATGTACGTGTTTTAATAAAAGAATGTAACTCGGAACAATTCTCTCGAACCCCTCGCGTATCCACTCCAATTAATATTACGCTTATATTTATTATTTTTTCGTATTAAACTGACAGTAATTCGAGAATTTTCAAGCTGATACAGTATGACACAACTTAGATGTAGCATAGATTTGAAAAATATCATTCATTCATTTCAATTTCACGAATGTATTTGGCTATAAGACTTTACAAGTTATTGTGTTTTCGAAAGATCATTTTCACCTAAAGCAGTAATAAAGATTGGTGATTTTGAAGGCGCACTCAGTTCGGATGGTGATCGGTTTTACGAATTTTGCCGATGCTACATCTAAGTTGTGTCGTACTGTACCAATTTGAATGAAAGCCGGGCTATAAACGATGAGCAATACTGATCAATTAGATTACAACCCAAGTACGCGATAAAAATATACAACGTGCCGCTACAATGGCGACATTAATTTAACACACGGGTAGTGGCCAATAATCATAAAAATATAATAAGAAAAAAAAAACATTACTTGAAAAATTGTAATTTTCAAGCGCTTGCCGAGAGGCTCTCCTCGCTACAGTTGTTAAGTACAGGTTGCTCCAAGATGCTATTTTAGAAAATTGTAAATAAATCAATAATAATATCGTTTACTGAAATAAAAATACCTTCACAAAAACAAAACGCTATTGTGTGTTAAATTAATGTCACCATTAAACCGCGGTTTACATACATACATAACTCACGCCTTCTTCCCATGAGGCTAGGCAGAAGCTACAGAATATTAAGAATATTTTGATTCATACCAGTGATGAGACAGACATGCCAGCATTGAACATTTTTTGTCTCATTTTGCATCGAAGAGTTAAAAAATTGAAAACTAGTAGTACCTTCCTGCCTACTATCATTACCAATCAACCTATATCACAGAAGTCAAAAATTACACATGACATATTCGTACAGAAAATTTTCAAGCTTTTAAAAGGCTCTTCAAAAAACTCATACAATATTATTACAGAGCAAAATACAATAAGAATCAACTATAAAATGACTCGCTACGATACCAAAATTAATTTCAACAAATATCTTTCCGAATTTCCGTGTTGACTGCATTTACGACATGAGACTACTATCAATCTTCCGACAAAACCTTTTAACGTCATATGACAGACCACCAAGCATGCGTGTAGCGACTTCCAAATTGGACAAATTGAAGAGCAGATTGAGCGATGGGACCGCGACAAGGGAAGTGCATTAGTCAGTGTTTGCCCTAACATATACTCCCGGACTCCAAATCGAGCCACCGTGCGTGTTTATGTTTATCACAATAAAATAACATCAAAATAATGATAAATCAGAGATTTTTTTAGGTAAATTTGAAGCTCACATACTGGCCATCATTTTGGTATCACCAGTGTTCCAAAATTGAATTCAAGCGGTTAGTACCCACTTATGGGATGTGCTGAAGAGGCATTTTCGAACTAACCAACCAGCTCCAGAAATTTTACGGGGGCTAAAAACTACCATCTTGGGAGCATGGGAAAACATTCCACAGCACGTCATAATTTATTTCATTAATTAATTTAATGCCAAATTGCATGACGGCCGTCATAAAATAATGCTCTTGGAAGTAAAAGAAGTTACTAAATACACGTTTTCTCTATGTAACCCATAGTTTTATGAAAAAAAATCCACGCTTATTTTGCCCCTGAGAAACGCGAAAAGACGACTTATTGCAATTAAACTGTTGTTTTTTTGTATTCGGAACAATGACAAACGGAAATAATTGTGTGAGACTTCAAAACCACCGTTTTTTCACACTCACACTTTTTTCCTTGTACTACCATAATTAAAAAAGGTAGAGTAAAATGCAAAAATGTAGAGGTACCTTTAAAAAATATACAGGATGGCTCGATTCAGGTGTCCGGGAGTGTAGATGAATGATCAGGTAATACAAGGACGAGAGTGCAGGTATACCTATGAGTAGGTAAATAAGTAGCTGGCTCCCTACATGGTGGAGGCGTCATTAAAATTAGATTTTTCTTCTGTAATTAAATAAATGCGAAATAAAGACCATGTCTTGCATTTTGTAAAAAAAAAAGGTCAATGACAGAATTTTTATGTTTAGTGTGTTTTTATGTATAGTGAAAATTTTACACAAACAGTGTAAAATTTTCACTGGTTTTAATTGGTAAATAATTTTATTATTATTGGCGCAAAAACCAAATTACAAGATAAAAGAAAAAATTACATTAAAAAATATAGGATTCTCGACGTATTTATATTCATTCCATAATAATGCTTACTGATTATAATAGTACTCGAACATTGTCGACGGCTTTAAAATTGCTTGCCCTGATTATTACAGGTACTTTTTTCAAATATGTATTTTAATATTAATCAAATAAAAATCAACAAAACAATGTAATTTTTAAAAATCTGCCAGGTGCGCGTCGGACCACGCACATTGAAGAGTTCCGTAGATGGGATGAATATTTATCCCAAGAACAAACTTAACATTGTAGTTGAAAAACATGTTCTCGCATACGGAATGTATGGGTGAACGTGTTTTTTAAACTGCAAATGTAAGTTGGTCGATTATTACTCGTTAACTTGTAAAGCCTACTGAACTGTGATAGTTTTTTTTTTAATTCGTTTGACTACTATAAATTTTTCCACATATCCAGAACCAACCATTTAGCTGGCTGGGGGACAATTGATTAAAAAAAAAATTGCAAAAAGCTTAATAATTTATGTATTTCGCTAACAAATCTCTGAAGCCAAAAATGGTTTTACAAACTCCCAATATTTTTAAACGGCCCTTCCTACGATACTACCATACTACTACGATATTACCCCACGCCATGGGGTAAACGAGAAAAAAAATACATCCCCACTTTACGTGTAGAGGACGTTTTTTCATGATTTTATTATACCACTTTACACAACGTGATTATTAAGTATACCCAGGCATGCCAAATTACAGCTTTATAGTACTAACAGTCTTTGAGCTAAGCCGCAGACAGATAGTTGGACATTGAGAAACTTTATGGGTTCCTTGTTGACTACGGAACCCTAAAAACAATTACATTGTTGATTTACCTAGTAACCAACCAGTAGACAATAACAGACAATGTTGCACAAAACTAAATAGATAGAAGTTGAATCGAATCGAGTCACTGCCGACTCGGGTTCGCTTACTTTTGCACAACTGAAAACCTTGGAAACTCGCCCACCGAACATCGTAGAAGTTAGGTCTGCTTCACAAGTTCCCTCTTCTCTCTTATAAGCATAAATTAGAGAGTAATATTTCTTTCAGCGGAAGGTCGTAGCATCGGGTTCATTGCGTAACAAACTTACAGTAGCATTCATTTTGACAGATCAACAACATTCATTGCGTTATTATATTAACGTTATTGAGCAGAAAAATTTAAGGAGCAGTGGATTAATAATATCCTTCAAAATCATTGAGATTGTGATTGACCAGCGTGAGGCATAAATGCTGAAATGAAGTGTTTGTACATCCACCCTCAACAAACGTCACGTAAGGCCGCAATACTGCTAAGGGTGTGATGATACATGAAAATATATGATAAGTTAAACGAGCCTACTAAGACCTACAAGCCTAACATTCCCTACAACTCTAAGCCCTATAAGCCCTACAGCCCTAACCTATCATATACCTAGTATGTGATAAATAAATATATAAATAAGTTCAGGATGTCTGCACCATGCCACCTAAGGTTACAGACGGATAGTAGGCAGGATTCCAGGTTCGGGAAGGGTACACTCACTGCCAGTTCCGCAGACTCACGAGACTGATCAGAGATGGCTAAAGGTGTCTTGGCCACAGTGAGAGGTAATGAGACAAGAATATAAAATTCAAATCTGATTTATTTCCAATATATTACAGCTTATATATTACTTTTTCTTAACACACACTAATGTAGAAAATCTTTGTATCCTATGCGTGTAAGATGCAACCAAATCAATAGTTTAACTGGGCCGCGCGTAAGCCGGGCCGAGTGCTGAGTCAATGTCCAAAGGTAACATTGAACAATGTTTCACGAACTATGCTCAAAAATCTTTATTATTTGTTTCTTTCTTTCTTTGATACACAATTTGGGTGTATGATTACCCGGAGTAATTGGAAATATTTAACTGATGCTCAAAACATTATTGAGCTTCCAATAATGGACGCTTTTGTAACCGCCTTGGTGCCGTGACAGCGCCCCGCGAACGCTACATCTTAGATCCTCGAAAACAGGAATTATATTTTGAAGTTCACAAAAAGAGGCATAATCATTATAAAGTGTGTTTTGTATTAAAATCATATTTTATTTAAAATGGAAATTATTCGTGGTTCAATTAAATTCGTGCCTTTAAATATCGCCAATTGTGGTGTGGAGTCTTCTTTCTGGTATTCAAAATCGTTGCTAAATCGTCGCATTTCTTTTTTTACAATTTTGGTCAATTTTATTTTCCTTATATGAACTAAAATTCTAAATGCTAACAATGAGCTGAAGTTTCGGTATCGCCCATTACAAACCATTTGAAATCGCATAATTTTGATTAAGGTCTCGACGAAGATTCATTGTTTTAAGTTTTCGCTCCACGGTTTTGACAAAAGAGCGCCTAGAATTTGGAAATGGGCCAAGTATAGATTACACACTTTTGAATGTACAAAGTTTCGATTTTGAACTCAAGGAAGGAACCAATTTTAAATCTGATTGTAAGTTTAATTTGATTGAAGGAAACAGTCTTGTCATTCATACTTTCCATACTTATATTATAAAACTAGCTGCGCCCCGCGGTATCACCCGCATAAGCCTCGATACCATAGGAATTTCGGGATAAAAAGCATTCTATATCCTAACCCAGGTTATGGTCTACCCACGTGCTAAATTTCATCCAAATCCGTTAAACCGTTTTAGCGTAAAAGTATAACAAACAAATATACAAAAAATCAAATGTTTTCTCTTTGTATAAAGTACTAGCTTCCGCCAGCGGCTTCACCCGCGTGATAAATTTATAAATTATAGCTTACTATAAATCTATATTAATTATAGCTTAGCATGTATTACACATATAAACCTTCCTCTTGAATCACTCTATCTATCCATAAACCGCATCAAAATTCGTTGCGTAGTTTTAAAGATCTAAGCATACATAGGGACTGACAGCGGGAAGCGACTTTGTTTTATATTATGTAGTGATATTAGTTTAGATGCAAAAGTTACTGTCTGTCACCTTTTTACGGCTAAACGAATTTCGATGCAGTTTGGCACACAGGTACACCATGATCTGAGTTTAGAAATAGGATACTTTTGAACCTGTTAGTATGTTCTTTCGTGGAATAATTTCCGACCTACACGAGGTCTAAGCCGCAGCAAAAGCTAGTGTCATATAAATATGAAAAGTAATATGGCCAGTAATTTAAAAATATTTTGATATTATTGTACCGAACCTAAAGAATTGGTAATTTACCATTTGTCGATGAACAGTATGAAAATAAATTTTCAGGAGTACTGATGCATTTATTACGATATCTCTGTCAGAGACTCAATGTTTTAAAATCACAAGAAAATAAATCCTTTCGACATAAGCCATCATATCTTAGTCTTGTCTTAAAATCATCCTAAAACCGAACAAGTTTTGAGACTAACTTTGATAGAGTATTCTCAGTAATGTAGAACTGGCTACAGTTTCTACTCCTTTGACTTGCAGTACCTCAATCATCCATTTACTTTATGTTCAACTGAGTAAGTTTGAACATCAAGTTCTCTGCACTTTTTCTGAGACTAATTTCAGATCTAAGATGACTGGAATAGTTTTTAAGGGACAGGTAGGTACTGTCTTATTACAAAATGAGATCTATCCTTAGCCAGAGATTAAAGCTTCGAGCTGGTTTTAATATTTCGAATATTATTCTGACTTTGATGATGTACATACAAAACTGACAACTTAGTACCGGAACAAGTTGTCAATTTTGAATAAAGAAATGCATTTTGATCCCAGTTAGGTTGTTATTACAAAAACTGGCTCGGTGGTTTAAACCATGGTCGAAGAATCCTTCTATCAAGACCGGTAATGATATTAACTTGGATGTTTATTGCCTAACTGACCATCTTGTTTAATAAACAAATAGGTATCTAGTTTTATACACAAAGAAAAAATATAATAATATAAAGAATAAATATATTTATAGTTTTTACCTGAACTCAGAAACAAAAGATTCATTTACACGAAGAGAGTTTCTCGTTTCGAATATGTGATTAATAGAGATATAAAGGTGGCTGGTGTGAACACGAACAGCATACAACGATGTTAGTGGGTAGAAAGATGTAAAAAGACTGGCCTTTCAACCTGGCCGGGGCCCGACCACAACCAAAAAACGTTCCAGAAATTCACGAGGTTACATACATAACTCATGTGGCTAAGTAAAAATCCCACATTAACACGGTCCCGTCGAAAGTTGATTATATTATTCATATACCCACCGTCCTTTCATGTACAGTGTGTTTTCCCTTACATCTCCTTTTTGGTAAACAAACACGGTAGAAAAACTCACTAGGTTTCGCATCATCAATTTTAGAGAGCAGTTTTGAACGGCCGCGACTTACGAGTTGTAGGTCGTAGGTCCGAACCCTGACAGTCGCTTTACCTTGTGTAAATTATCTCATCACTAGTGCTGTCAAAACGGTGAAGGTAATATCGTGAGAAAACCAAAAAATTCGAACACTTGTGACATCTGCCAAGCCGCACTGGGCCCGCGTGGTGGATTACGGCCCACTCCCTCTCATCGAGGGGAGGCAGTGGGGAACATTATAGGCTAATTATGCTTATGCTACACATTTTTGCTTCAATGTTAACCGAGGAATAATAAAGAAAAACGATATAAATATCATCATACAAAATCTCCCGTCTCCTATTATTTTAAACGCGGGTACTATCAATACCTATTTAGTAGTAAATTAGCCAATTTAGGCCCGATCCTAGAATTTGTAGTAAAACCCTTAAAAGTTACAGGACGTTTAAGGTGGTTTCTCAATTTGATTGAACTGTGATTGAATTGAACTTTATTGGTTGAATTGAACTTTATTGATTGAATTGAACTTTATTAATTGAATTGAACTTTATTGATTGAATTGAACTTTATTGATTGAATTGAACTTTATTGATTGAATTGAACTTAATTAATTGAATTGAACTTTATTGATTGAATTGAACTTTATTCATTTAATTAACCATTCACTTTCTCAAAATCAAAATCAAAAACACATTCACTATCTCAAAATCAAAATCTCGGTTCGCCACATTTGTTTACCAAATATGACAAACAAAAGAGTACACACTTTATTAGGTACGTACACAGTTTGAAGCCCAGGTGTGCCGTAAGGGAGACAACTCATAAGTTACAGGGAGTTACCACGGTAACATAAAATACTTGTGTGCATTATCAGGCTTTGATTCTGAAGGACGTTATATTGCGGGACGGAATACTTTGTTCGTAAGATAACGTAAAGCATGAGAAAAAACGAAAGATCGACCTAAATAAAATGTTGATAAAAACGTGATCTTGTTGGAGTAAATACAAACATCTGGGAAACTGTAAACGTGCAACGTGATCCTAGACACATTCTTGGGCATGTTCTAGGTAACGCAGACGAAGTTATTGTCATATATTTACTGAAGAAATGTTGGGTCAAATATTGACCATAATGTTAGGATTATATTTCACAAAAAATACAGACAAATAGGGTATGAATTTAGGCGTCACATAGACGGATCACTTGTGAGAGCCAATAGTGGTCAACATCGTGCTCCACTATTGAATTCTCCTAAAAAACGTCCGAAAAATGTTGCAAAGTGGCAATTGCTGTCCTCTTTACTGCTAGTGACCCAACCCATATACGAGTGCCCATGTGTGAGTTATTGATCACTCTTGCGTCTCGGTCTGAATAAAATCATTCTTCCTAGCCTTTTTGCCAACTATCTTGGGGTCAGCTTCCAGTCTAACCGGATGCAGCTGAATACCAGTATTTTACATAGAGCGACTGCCTATCTGACCACCATAATCCAGTAACTGGGTAATACTGGATTGAGACTGTCAGACTTTCGGGCTTCTGATGACTCGTAATGACTGTTGAAGCCGGGACCAACGGCTTAACGTGCTTTCCGAGGCACGGAGGAGTCTCGGTATGTAATGATGGTCACCTATGGTGATGACTGATGGTTATTACTTAGCCACGCTCCTCTCGTCTGCGTCCTGCGTCTCGGTCTGAATAATAATAATATTAATAAGGGGGGAGGGCCTTACCCCGCTCTCCTTGGCTAAAGAGAACTGGCGCAAGCCTGTAGTGCTTCACACTAACGATCGCAAGGAGGTATGGCAGAGTAAGGAGCTTCACGGACGCTACTTCCGGGCCCTACATGGACCCGATGTAGACTTCCTAGCGTCCGTAGCCTGGCTGCGTTTTGGTGACCTATTTGGGGAAACCGAAGGTTTTGTCTGTGCAATTATGGACGAAGTTATGATGACGAACAATTACCGGAGATTCATTGTGAAGGACGGCACGGTTGACATTTGTCGGGCATGCCACCGTCCGGGAGAATCAATCCGACACATAATTTCCGGGTGTTGTCGTCTAGCTAACGAAGAATACTTGCATAGACACAACCTTGTAGCCAGGATTATCCACCAGCAACTTGCTCTGAAATACAGCCTTGTGGAATCTGAAGTGCCGTACTACAGGTATGTGCCCGACCCAGTTCTCAAAAATGGCAATATCACATTGTACTGGGATCGTTCCATCATCACTGACAGGACTATTGTTGCAAATAAACCTGACATAGTGGTGGTGGACCGAGTAGAGCGGCGCACAATGATCATTGACATAACGATCCCGCATGACGGGAACCTCGTGAAAGCCGAGAAAGATAAACAAATCAAGTATCTTGACTTGGCTTGCGAGGTTGTCGACATGTGGGATGTGGACTCAGCGATCATTGTGCCGATAGTCGTATCAGCCAATGGCTTAATTGCCAAGAGCCTCGACCAACACCTAAGGAGGCTCTCGTTAGGCAGCTGGGTCAAGGGCTTGATTCAGAAAGCGGTACTCCTGGACACGGCTCGCATTGTCAGGAGGTTGCTCTCTCTGGAGCCCTGACCGCCGGTGGCTTGGACCCTGTTCCCGATACCGGTGGGCTACTATTTTTTATATTTTTTTTAATGAATTTTGTAAAAATATTTAAAAATGTAAACAATATGTATAGTAAAAATGAATAAACAATAATAATAAAATCGTTTATTTATAAAAGGGACACGTTAACAATAAATACTTTAACAATTTAAATAAAATAGCGTACAGTTGCTTATTTGCCTGAACTAGGTTGAGCCTGTGCTTCAGGCTAACATTATGAATAACATACGAATGACAAGCTTTTTTTTTAAATTGCTTCCTTATTATTTGAAAGGCATGCTTAGTCTTAATGATGAAATATAATAATGATCAGAAGGCCTGGAGAAAGTGACAATCTATCAGTGATAACGATGATGAAAATGTCAAAAATGTACAGGATTGTAAAGCTTATGTCAATCCTGTTGAAAGTTGTTGTAGAAATATTAAACGCTTTGAAAGCATTTAAAAGCAATTGGCACTTGTCTTAGCCGTCAGGTTCAAACAGTTCAGCCTATCACAGTTCAGTGTTGGACATGGGCCTCTCCTAGGCTGCGCTACAACACCCTGTCCTCCGCCTTCCACATCCAGCGGGGCTAGCACAGCGAACCCAAGACGTTTGTGACAAGACATGATAAAATCTTACAATTTGTCTTAAATGCTAGCACGGGTCAACCATGTGATAAAATCTGAGGCGCGACATGTCTTTCTTGTTGCTAACTTCATAGTGTGGCACAGTACTTAAATTAAAAAAATTAAAATGTCTATGATCATCTGAATATGCGACCAAAGAAAATAATACGTTTGTATAGTGCAGGTTCATACGGTTTTACAACATTTAATTTTGTTGTGAACTAATTCATTTTTGACGTACGGACGACACTCGTACGTAAGTGGCATTTGTGACAAAATTGGTGCACCCATAGTAGCAAATAAGACATATTGAGTCCCAAATAAACGTCAAGAAATTATGTCACAAGTCAAGAGATTATCTCACGCCACCGTGCTAGCATTTGGGACAAAACTGTTTTATCGCCCAAATTGTGATAAAATGTGTGACTCAAGCTATTTCACAGTAGGCCATGCTCGCTGCTCAGTCTGTCCAAGACACCTTCTTAGGTTCATCGGTCCATATAGCTGGGGGGCGTCCCACACTACGCTTGCCGATACGCGGTCTCCACTCCAGAACTCGTCTGCTACTCCGGCCATCGGTCCAGCTTCAGGTCGCGGTATGATGTTAAATATAACATCACGCCTTTTAGTATTCCAAAAAGGGTTAGGCAGCGATGAACCTATTTTACACCCACATTTTGTCAGTTTTGTTTAAAGTCCCATGTAATAGGGGGCGAGCCTATTGCAATCAGTCGGGCACAATTCCAGACTCCGAGAAGTTCCTAATGGAAAAACCCATTGACACCTTGCCCGACCCGGGAATCGAACCCAGTTTCTCATGCTGCGTAATAGCGCTTGTGACCACAAGATCAATAAGGCAGCTATTTTATCTAAATAAAACGAATCATTCCTTTTTGACCAACTGTGACAACACAAAATAATAACATGTTTGCCATCAAGAATCAGAATACCAGCGCTGCGACTTTTAGTATTAAATGTCGCAGCATCGTGCTGAGATAGGACCCTTTTGGCCTCGCACAGGACTCTGCTTCTTTTTTACTTTGTTTTATTTTTATTGTTTTTTATTTCTTATTGATGTTTTAATGTGTTTTAGTTTAGTTTGTGATCTCCTGTGCTTGTCCCAATAAATAATTTTTCTTTCTTTCTTTCTTTCTTCTCTTTCTTCTTTCCATCACCAAACTATCCACAAAAACAGACAAAAACTCTTTGCATTCACCGAGCTCTATAAACTACTTCCTGTATTGCTATTGAGATAATATTCCAGCAGCCTCTTTTGACCAGTTACTGTAGTCCTCTTCAATCCACTCAGTGTGAACGGTCTGTGACGTCACCTCATACCTACCTTAGTACTGTCAACAAAAGAGTCAGGTATACAGACCAAAATATTAATCTTTCCGTACCTTTTTTTTTGTGTGTGGCATCTCTCCAGTCAACCCAGGATGTTGTCGGCTGCTTAAGTGAGCTATCCTATGGATGCCTTAATAAAGTAAGGCCTCCAGCTAGGGCATAAAACTTGTAAATTAGGCGACTTCAAGCTAAGAGCACAGACTTCAGCTCATCTTTTCAGTAGGTACACACTGCCAATATTCATTTAAAGCTGCTCTTCCGAAGGCGATCAGACCGCAGTGACACGACTGCACTGGTTTCTATGTAATTCTATAAAAACCCTTCTAAAGATGGCAAAATTGCCGCCTTCAGACATTTTTAGCAAACTCGTAACTGTATTAAAAAAAAAAACAAGTATAGCTATTTGGTTATGTTTGAAAACGCCAAATTTTGACAAATAAAACATAATAGGTTGACGAACTAATTCTATTACTCCATAATTGAATCAGTCTCATTTTATTTTTCGAAGATAACCGATGGAACTTTCGACCGTTGTCGTACTTTGCCTGTATACCAATCTCTTTGTTTGACTGTACGTATGCTCGACACAAGGATTACCGCAATACAAAGTGCGGTGAACCATTTTCATGTGCTTCTGTGCAAAATATTTCTGAAGGTAAAGGGACTTAGAATTATAGTTTTTGATAAACAACAAATGTTGTTAGTGTTGAGGTGTAGTGCCGATATATGGGTGCAGTTTAACAATGACTTTTTTATAAAGTTTAATAGTTGCATTATTTCAGAAATATGAACAGAGGGGCAATTTCTGTATATTTATTTTTTTGCATTCTAATGTCAGTCCCAAACTGACAAAAATAATTCTAATTTACCTTCTTTTTTTACATTGAGTGTCACTGAGTTTGCGACATCATTTTGAACGTTTTTAGTACGGGAATTCGTTGTTCATAAATAATTTTAATAGTTTACTTACTAAGCTTGAGTTACATCGCGAAGACCTAATATTTATGCAATAAATAACACATTTCTAATTTGGTTTTTCATTTGCTAGCAACTACTGAAAAAATAAATCCTCACTTCATTTCATAACAGGACTTAAAAATGAGCGGCGTTAAAAAAATTGAGAACTTCAATCAAGCATGTTAAGAATACATGAAGAATAAAAATACGTTTTCTCAAACATGCTTGGAAATTCGAACATTATTTTGACAACCATCTTCGAGATAAATCGCAATTGCTATACTGGTCGAATACACCCTAGTACCCGGCCGGCAATGTTTGTTTGAAAATCAAAAATCCCAAGAGAAACACTCAATAATCGGCGAATTCGTAAACAAAATAAAAATTATGAGCATTTTACATTTTTTTTAAATATTGTAGTCCTTTTAGTAACGCATCTTTTGGTACAATTTTCATTTCTCTATCTAAATAATTGAGAAAGCTAGACCCCGGTCACACTTTTCTTGAAAACGGGTATCCTACTGAAGCGATCCAAAAAGCATTTTAAATGCTGAAACCAATCATAATACATAAGAGAATTATTGCGAGAATCGAATCATCATTTCAAAAATATCTTGAACTGAATTATAACCGACTGCAGACTACCGCAGACCAAGATAAAAATTACAGTATAACAAAACTTCTCTTCTCAACAGTACTTAACACGTACGTTTTAGTACTTCTCAAGTACTAGCAATAGAAAAGATGCTTCCTATAATAAAAACATTTACAAGTACGTACAACGTTATCGTCAAATTCAGTGTTGCAGTGGAAGTACTGAGACGTGACCTGTAAGAGTTAGGCTGTGTGCAGACTAAGGCAATTTAATACTGTCTATTACGGCAGCCTTACATGGAAAAATCAATCTGAACCGAAAACAATCAGATTGTTTAGTGAAAAAGATGTTATAGCCAAAGTTCTCAAATGACGAACAGATTTTATCTCGTTTAAAAGTATCTAAACGAAACAAAAACTTTTCGTCTATGATATGCAGAAAAGTTTGGTTTCTAGTGTGCACATTGTTTTGCAATGCTAGAATTGTTGTAAGTACTAGATTTTGAACCCGGCTTCGCCCGCGTGGAGGTCGGAAATTATCCCACGGGGATGCACTACCGCTATACCGGGACAAAAGGTATCTTATGTGTCCATCCAAGGTATAAATTATCTGTGTGCCTAATTTCATCCTAATCCGTTCAGCCGGTTTGCGTGATTGATTAACAAACATCCAAACTTTCACTATTAGTAGGATAGGATACTAGATTTTATTTATTTATTTATAGATTATTGATTTTTTTTTAGATTTTGCCCGTGGTTTGACCCGCATGGAGATCGGGAATTATCCCACGGGAACGTACTACCGAGATAAAAATTGAAAACGTAATACTTACCCACAAACTCACTTTCGCATTTATATTATTGTTTGGATAATTGAGAATACCTTATGATTTTGTTAAATTTTAATTGGTAGCTTTTGTAGGCTTTTGTAAAATCAAACAAAATCAAACAGTTTTATACTAACCTATTTAAATTCTACAGAGAAAGGCGTCGACATCAATACCCAAGGTGGTTTCCATAATAAAAGCGTCTACGAAAAGCGTTATCGGCCACAGCTACAAATTCGGCGTCGTAGACATTCGTAGCGTCGTAGCACCGTAGCATCGTAGCCTCGTAGCTTGGGTGCTACGAGACGTGACTGGTGTACATGCGATCTTCGATGAGATCACAGTGCAGCTTTGTCACAAACGAAACTACGGATTTTAGGAAGACGACTTATTTTCGACGAGATTTTTGTTCCGGAGGATAAAAGTTTTTGTCTATACCTACGGATTTGAACGGGATTTGAAGAAGACCTTTGAACTGTGAAAATTATGACTCTATTGTTGCCAAAGTCATACGTAACACAATTTCTTTTGGGAAGCTGGTTTTTATCAAAACCTGTGAGAAATGATAGTGGAATTCAGCAGTAACCTGTGATATGTAAAGTTTATTATTCGATTCCGATGTTATCTAACTTATGCAATAGAGACTTCATAATTTTCTTTTTTTAATAATTAATAATATTTCTTTCGAAACCAGAGAGTGAAATCAAAAAAGAAAATTTCAGGTCAACGTGGAAAGTAGTAGATGTAATTTTTTTAGGTATTGGGAAACCCGATCATTTATTTTTAATCAAATACGAACGTATCGTGATTGTGAGTGTGGGTTTTTTGTTTGCATAAAGGTGCTCCCACACAGCAGTTATATAACGTTATATAACATAGTTTTTAAACAGAACTGAACCTTAGTACTTTAAAAAACTATGTTAGAAAATGTTTGTTAACATTTTATAACAGCAGTGTGGGAGCACCGTAAGAATTAAATCACAAACAAGGATTTTGAAGGATATTGCAAATCCATTGCTACATATGTTCGACAAATTTGTCAACTCAACAACGTAAATAATGCAATGAATGTTATTGAACTGTCAAAATTTATTTATTTATTATTAGAAAAAAATAAAAATAAAATGAAAGCCATATATTGCTACTGTTAGTGTTTTACGAAATTACCACGGGGGCAAAGGTTTTACTTCAAAAAATCTACGAAAAATCACAACACCTTCAAATTATTTGAACCTACAGTCCAGATTTTCACTTCGTTTTAAAACAGACGTCGCATCGCTGCATCGGCGTCGTCTAGAAGTCTAGCGACGTGACCGGTCGGTACTGTTACAGCTCTTTGTGACAATCGAGACTTACGATTTGCTGAGGAGGACAAAATGGCTTTGCTCTGAAATAAAAAATGTTTTTTTTAACAACACCTGTGTTCTCCAAAGAATTAGGCAGAGAAATGTATGTAGCATTGTTAAATGCGTCAGTACATTTAGTCTACCTCTATCACAACACACGATAACAATAAGTTATAGAAAATTACGTGTTAAAGTGTTATTTTTAACCAATTTACAAAATAAAATTTAATATTAAATTACACAAAAACATAATTTTGTGTTGTATGTTTTTGGTGTCTATGATTTTGTCATTAGTACAGGCACTAGTACTGTTTTCTCTAATGTTCATTTTTACAAATTGAAAATTTGTTTTTGTGAACCTTGCATTTTTTCTGTATTAATTTTTTATTTTTAAATCTTATGTTGAAGGGGGTGAACCTATTCTTATTAACCTGACATAATTTCAGACTCCGGGCTGCTACTGAGATATTCCTAATAGAACCCAATAACACCACGCCAATCCTGAAGATCTAAACTAGGATGACATGCTCAGCATCCGGTGTCGTAACACAGATTACGCAATGTAAATTGTCTTTGGTCCCTAGTCCTGACATCAAGCAATATTATGAAATTGTAAAACTTCGCTTGAATACAAATCTTTTGGCTACTTTATAAGAGTGTTTTTTTTTTTGTCATGTCAATTTGGAGTCTAGACAAAATCAAACTGGTTGCTAACTTAATTGTATATTTTTTTATTAATGGCATACATTTTTACATTCTGTGATTACTTCCTCACACACTGACTTAAATTGAACAATTTTAAATAAAATCGTCTACTTTAACAATGTTTGTAAATATGTGAGCACCACACACACACACACACCCACACACATCACATAATTAATTTATCGGTCATTGCTTCATTATTCATTCTTTTTACCAATTTTGGTGTAGTACCTAATTTTATTCTAGTTGCATCGTCTTCACATATAATTATATAATTAATGTATCCAAAGTATTGTAAAACCGCTTTAAAACAGTAACGGTGGAGTTTCTTGCCCATTCTTCTCCATAAGAAAATTTCCTTTTGGAAGGGGCGACTATCATATTTTTTTTTTTTTTGTATACGAGTATCTTTGACGTTCAAAAGTGCCTTTTATGTGCCTAATTGAAATAAATTATTTGACTTTGACTTTGACAAAGTTGTTGGATCAAATATGCATATCTCCCATAAATATTTAGGTAAGTATCTAATAAATTAACCAACTTAGTTTTACATAAGATCTCACCATTTTTTGCGGTAGAAGAACTGCGTTGCGAGACTTACATTTTTTATATGTTATGTTTTTGATAAGTATATTTTTTGCTAAAATAGTTCGTCATCAGTTATAGATCCAAGTCTTTAACCCCTCGTCAAACGACCAGGAAACTTGGTGACTTCGGGTCAAACGTGACCATTGACTTTAGATTGCCCCTTTGTTAGATTTCTAAGAACCACAGAGGAAAATTTTCATTGTTTTCGAACGTGAGTTGACTATCGTCTGATAACGCAAGTGGGGATAACTTGGAATTTGTAGAATTTAAAGCTTGGTTGTGGGAATTGGTTTATTGGGATTTCTTTATTTTAGACTAGAGCTTCTGCCCGCGACTTCGTCAGCGTGGAATAGTTACTTTGGCCTAACGCTAAAAAAACCCCCCGATTTTGAAACATTCTTCATTGGTACTCCGCTCCTATTGGTCTTAGCGTGATGATATATAGCCTTACTCGATAAATGGACTATCTAACACTGAAAGAATTCTTCAAATCGGACCAGTAGTTTCGGAGCCTATTCGGTACAAACAAACAAATAAACAAAAATATAAAAACAATATTTCCTCTTTATAATCTTCTAAATATATACAGGATGGCGTCACTATTTGGACCACCTAAATAAAGGTTAAAAAGATTTTTAGCCTAACCTTCGCAGGCCGATTACAGTGAATTATTAGAAGGTTAGGTACTAACTTTTTTTATTTTTTGCGTAGCTTAGGAACCTGCATAGTTTTTAAAGTCAGCTAGAATATATGGAACCTCATTTTTGTATTTTTAAATTGAAGTTGTAAATTTCAGTCTTACCACTAAAAACTTTAATTTCTGCTATCGATACTTTTTTGCGTAAATTGCAGGAATGTTAGCAAGTTTATTATTTTATGTATGAAAGTAACATTCAAGAGGATAGTGTCGCAAAAAAAAAACTGGAAAATAATCACTACAAAAAAATATATGAATTTTTGAAGCTCCACCGGCAAGAAAACTCGAAAGAATTACAAAAAAAAAATATAACTCGAAAACTACAAAAAATCGCGGAACATACATGGGGTATTTTCGAATACCCCTGGACATGCGGAATCTATATTTTTTATGACGTGTATATTTGGTCCACTCTGTATAACTCAAAGGTGACTGACTGACATAGTGATCTATCAACGCACAGCCCACACGACTGGACGGATCGGGCTGAAATTTGGTATGCAGGTAGATGTTATGACGTAGGCATCCGCTAAGAATGGGTTTTGGGAAATTCGACTTTTAAAGGAGGTGAAAAGGGGGCATTTCGATTGTATGCAAAATCTTATTCCTTGAGTTAATAGACTCGAAACTTGGCACGAATACTTATCTAAGTAAATCATAAAGTCTGTAATTTTTAATTTTTCTAAGCTACCCCCTAAACGGGAATTGGATGTCAAAGTTTGTATGAAAAAATTTTTGCGCAATGTCCGAATAACGCGAAACTCAGTATGAGCGATGGCCGTTTTGCGTGGATGTGACGCATATTTTTCCCCCAATTTGTTATTTATCGTGTTCTTTTTTATTCTTTTCTTGCGTCATGTTTACCGCAAATAAACGTATTTTCTTTCTTTCTTTCTTTCTATTTATACTTAAAACCGAAAATAGAGAATAACGCGTATCAATGTTTTTCTTTCAATGGTTAAAATATTTTAATGGCGACTGCGATTAACTAATTTTTCGTCATGGGTGTCGTTTTCGTAGTTTTAGATAGTGCTAAAGCCAATAGTGAGGTCAAAATGTAAATCCAAGATGGCAGCTGCGATTTTTTTTTAATTTTTCGTCATTGGTGTCGTTTCCGTAGTTTTCAAGGGTGCTAAAGCCGATAGTGAGGCCAAAATGTAAATCCAAGACGGTGGCTGCGATTTCTTTTTTTTTTCGTCATTGGTGTCGTTTTCGTAGTCAAGGTTGTGAACATTTTCAAATATAATGCTATCGTCATGAGTGTCGTTTTTATAGTTTTCTAATGTGCTTAAGCCGAAAGGGAGCTCTAAATGTAACTCCAAGATGGCGGCTGCGGCAAATACCTATACACACAACGACATCTATTTTTTGGAATTTGCTATTCACAATTGAGCCCTATAGGTGACGCTGCAATCGAAATTCAAGACGGTATTCTGTTTATGACACGTGCACAATTTCTGAGCAGTACCTAACCTGACCTAACAAAAAGTACAAGGCTTTCATGAATTCACGCTATAGGTAGTATTTCAATTATTAAACAATCAATCTGCCTAGCCTTTTCCCAATTATGTTAGGGTCGGCTTACTGTGTAACCGGATGCAGCTGAATACCATTATTTTACATGGAGCGACTGCCTATTTGACCTCCACAACCCAGTTACTGGGTAATATGATACCCCTTGGTAAGACTGGTTGTCTGACTTTTAAGCTTCTGACGACCCGTAACAACTGTCAAAGATCCATGAATGGCAGCGGGACCAACGGCTTAACGCGCTTTCCGAAGCATGGAGGGGTCTCGGTATGTCAAGATGGTCACCCATCCATAGACTAACCCCGGCAACCGTAGCTTAACCTGATGGGTCAACCCGTGCGACTGTTATTACTTAGTCTCAATCTCCTCTACAATTCTTCTCAATTTCTATCAATTCATCAATTTCTATCATTAGTCATCGTGCACAATTTCTGAACAGTTACCTAACAAAAAGTACGAGGGTTTCATGAATTCACGATAGCTTCAATCATTAGTTCATTACGTTATGCTACTAATAGAATTTGTATTAGGCGACAGATAGTTTATAACCTGAACAAAGGATACTTTTTATCCCAGTAATACGTTTCCTTGGTCCGACTTCCACGCGAGCGAAGCCGCGGGAAAAAGCCAGTATTAGTATACATAGATTACAGAATTTAAAATTTATTATTTATGAACAAGTACTCCGTGAGTTGGAAGAGCTCGTGGCTAAGTAATAACGCCTGCACGGGTCGATCTATCAGGTTATGGTACGCTTGGCGGGGTTGGCCCGTGGATGGGTGACCATCTTTACATACCGTAACTCCATTTGTGGACCTTTGACAATCGTTAAGGGTGGCTAGAAGTCCGAAAACAACCAGTCTTACCGAGGGGTATCGTATTACCTAGTAACTGGGTTGTGGGTCCGATAGTTTGTCGTTCCATGTGAAATACTGGTATTCAGCTGCATCCGGTTAGACTCCAAGCCGACCCCAACATAGGTGGGAAAAGGCTAGTAGATTAATTTTACTCCGTGAGTTGGAATCTATATGACGGCGCCTTCATATTTAGAATAGTGTTAGTTGAAGTTCATAGATGTCGCTGTTAGCTTAGAGTGTCATGTAAATGAATTGTCTGTGTCTGCTACGTCACTTCCGAAGACATGACACTCTGACACAACACCGAGCGCTAGTGCGCAGTGAAGCGACAATTTACGGGCAGTATGATTTGAGACTCGGTCGGGATCGCACAGGTGTGCTACGCGCTCGGTGGAGTATCTGAATTGTGCTACCTATTTTGTACGGGTATTTAGTGGTGATTATTTTAAAAGGACATTAAGATTAAAATTAAGTGATTGTCTTATAACGAGTGCTTCTATTTTCTTCGCCCGACAATCCACGCCTACCTGTAAAGTACAACTTAAGAATTGTGATCATGGATCTTATTAATATCGCTGATGAGGGCCAAGTCCCTTTATCAGAAGTGGGATTCGAAGGGCAAAAGACCTGAAGAAAATAACGACGACAGGGTAGTGGCCCCGCCAACGTCTAACTTATTGCAAAATGTGGAGATTTTGCTATCGCGACTGCTGGCAACCGGTCAACCGCAAACGTCTTTCAACACAACTACACGATTGATACGGTTTGATCCTGATGATGCTGATGCTGACATAGAAGGCCACAAATCAATAGATTGCCACAAGCGGCAGGACGAGACTTCACCCCGAATGAAGACTTCGAATCGACCACCAGCACCGAACGTGTGGTGAACCTGTTACGTGTGTGGACAACCTGGACATGTTGCATCGTCGTGCCCAGACCAAAAAGGAGGCAGTGGGGTAGCGGCGGCTGTGGTTAAGGAGGTCAACACCTGCGAAGCCAATTCAACTAGCAGTAACCTGACCACGTCATCCGGTGAGCTCGTTTCTTTTCTATTTGATAGTGGATCTGCTTGTTCGTGTAATTTGCCAAAAAGTTCCCGGGTATTATGCGCTGTAATTTAGTGTGTGAAGATAAACTTGCATTAGTTCAGATATTGAAAAAGTATAGTGAATTCTTTATTGACGTTTTAACTACGCGTCACGTTGCGACAGATGTTTTTCGTTTATACCACTGTATCCTTTGGGCAAATTAAGAGGGCCAATTAAATAGACAGAGAGACATGGTTATATTCACGAGAAAGTGGTCGAAATGCAGCATCCGAATCGGTTCTGACTACATTTACCCGTGATGCACCTATAGAACTTCACACCGACGCAAGGTCTGGCGGGTACGGAGCAATATTGATGCTTCTCATATCGCATCTTATTTTTGCCAGCAAACTACTGATACAGAATCGTGGTATCGCTCTTGCAAGTTGGAGGCCCTGGCCATCGTTGGAGCTGTTGGAGGTTTCATGCATTGCTTGTACAGGCGGCATTTCATTGTCTATACAGACCGTAGCTCCCTCAAGACATCGAGGTCAGGGATTGGCCTCGCTCCGCGCGGTTACCGTTGGTGGTCCTTTTTACAGGTCTATGATTTCGATATTGTCCACGGGCAATGGAGTGGCATGGAACATGCTAATTTTCCGTCCAGAAATCCTATTCCGGAGTTGGTGCATGGTCCCGTTCCAGTCTTGGTAGCCAGGTGAAGCTGAAATTGCCCAGTTTGTTTACTTGCTTTCGGGTTGGCTTTTAGTGGAGCGGTGGGTGCGACTGCGACTCTAGATTCAGGATCTCATCGGTGGGCGTAGCAGTCGAAGGCTGTGGCTTACACTTGCGACGTTCCTGGGGGAGTATAGAACCGGAGGGTCGAGCGTGGTAAGGATGGCTTCGGCTCCCAGTAGTCCCGGGCTCACTTACTTTGGTTTTAATTAGTTGTGTTCACACGAAGGTTGAACTCCTTGGTGCGGACGAAGCTCTTGTTGGGATTTGTGAGCAATTTTGGTTCCCAGGGATGGCTAGGTAGGTGTTAAAGTTTGTTGGGTCGTGCATTGTGTGCAGAGCTTCAAGGGGATGTTCGGGACTCAAAGGGTCGGACTTTATCCGATGCCTAGGGTTTCTGCACCATGGCATACTATACATATGGGCATCGCGGGGAAGTTGGTTAGTGGAAGCGAGAGCAAGGAGTATTATTCCGTCCGTTCCGTCATGGCTAATTCTTTCGCTTAAATGTGTCCTTCTCGAGAGCACTTCCTCTTTGGAGGCAGCTGCTGCAGTTGTAACACTAAAGGAGGATGTTCGTCTTTTCGGCGTGCCTTTACGGATCATTGCGGATCGAAGCGGGGGTGTTGTATTGGCGCAGACAGAGCAATTTTGTGGTGACCATGGTGTAGAGTTGTATCTTATTGCTACCAGTTCTGGCAGGGCAGGTTTTCGGGTAGAGAGAGTCATGCGGACGTCGGGGTGCTTACGTGCTGTAATGGAAAGTGACCCGGGCGGGACCTGGCGTGACCAGCAGGCGTAGCATGAGCACCGCTTTGTCGACGGAAGAGAAGACAAAAATGACGTTCCGTGTAGACAGTACGACGGCAGCAAAGTAGAAAGAGGCAACTGCACTTTTTACGAAATTCACTCTTTAATATAATTCGACTCAGAATTCTTTGTTTTGTCATAGGATGTTTTTACTGTTTGATTGTCAATTTTTACTGATAGTAAGTCACATTAAACACAACTACGTACAGCTTATTTTTTTCAGTGTGTCGAAGTACCGTGTTTTGGAACAAATAACATTACAGTAATATTCGCCTCAACCATTTCCTTGGTAATATTAACTAAATGATGTAAAATAGGAGAAGATAGCTTTCTTCTTCTATTAGTTATCACAGTTTTGCATTTAAAACGCTCTTCTGTAAAATCATGATTTTGCAGATAACCCTGTATACTTTGTGACCGTCAAGTAGAATATTTAACTACCATAGACAACTGTCAGTCGTCAGAGTGATTTTGACAATTTGGTATAGTAAACTTTCTTCTGAAATAGTCTACATATAAAATGACCTAGACAAAGATAGTTAGAAACGAAAGACAAAGTGACAGATTGAAGAAAGATTTCTACGGTGCGATGTCAAAAATGAAGAAAGGAAATGTCACTTTGTATAGAAACAGCTGTGTCTACTCTTCGTAGACATGGAAAGCGCATGCTACGCGTGCTGGCGTGACGAGCTTCTCTGAATACTAATAGCGTTGAATAGTACACGGTCTAGTGTAACTGGCTACACACCCACAGAACTTGTGTTTGGCATTCGGGCGCGGTCTTTGGGTCTAGCACGCATAGCTTCAAATTCAGTCTGAGTCTCGGTTAGATATGAAATTCGTGAGATAGCATCCGAGAATATTAAGAAAGCGTTTCAATTGCGGTATGGCAACGGTGAGGTCGTTTTCCAAGGGATCAAGATTTTGTCTTCATTGAATGTAGCGATAGAAATCAGACTAAACTTCATAGGAAATTCAGAGGTCCCTTTGTTATAACTGACGTTGTAGACAACGACAGGTATGAATAAAAAACTTAGATGGTCTAAATTTGCGTGCAGTACCCGGGGGCTATGAAGGCTTGGTAGATAATTACCACCTTAACCAATTACTTAGAGGAGGCCGAGACGGCGGTCCGCAACCGGGGAGTGGAGTGGGTATCATCTTGTGATGACAGTGATACCTTGTCATATGTAGTTCACGTACGTTAACCGCCAGCTCTGGAACCCTCTCGGCCTCCGAGAGTGAAGAAAGGTAATTAAAAGTAACATTGCTACTAATCTGTGAGATTAACTTAACTGTGTGAGGGACTGGCTCATGCGGGTCGACGTCCTATGATATATGTAGTTGCGGGGTAGACGTCGATAGGGTGATCTAAGGAACTGGCCTATGCGGGTCGATGTTCCGGATCCTATCATTTCACTGATCGTCTAGTCTGAGAGGCTATGAGATCAATTGGGATATATGTGGCTAAAATGAGTGATCGGAGGGACGCTGATAGGTTGTCCGGTCCATGTTATCTGGAGGGTAACTGGTCGAAGGGACACCTATTGCGATATGTGTGGCACTAGTGAGTGATCGGAGGGACGCTGATAGGTTGTCCGGTCCATGTTATCTGGAGGGTAACTGGTCGAAGGGACACCTATTGCGATATGTGTGGCACTAGTGAGTGATCGGAGGGACGCTGATAGGTTGTCCGGTCCATGTTATCTGGAGGGTAACTGGTCGAAGGGACACCTATTTCAGTTGTCTGGGTCAGCTCGTAGTGGTTGAGTTTGTGGGGAGACACGCTGATGGCTTATCCGGTCCATGTTATCTGGAGAGATAGCTGGGTGAAGGGATGCCTTATCAGTTGTCCGGGTCAGCTCCTAGAAGTTGAGTTTGTGGGTTGTAAAACGTTGTAATGTACGTCAGTGATGGACGAGCGTACAATGTAATGTATCTACCAGTTTTATTCTCTTTACAGAATAATGGGCAAGAGGCGACTTAAGAGGATGGAGACGCACGAGGACGTGCGAATGTCAGTCTGGCCGTGACGGCGCCTTCATATTTAGAATAGTGTTAGTTGAAGTTCATAGATGTCGCTGTTAGCTTAGAGTGTCATGTAAATGAATTGTCTGTGTCTGCTACGTCACTTCCGAAGACATGACACTCTGACACAACACCGAGCGCTAGTGCGCAGTGAAGCGACAATTTACGGGCAGTATGATTTGAGACTCGGTCGGGATCGCACAGGTGTGCTACGCGCTCGGTGGAGTATCTGAATTGTGCTACCTATTTTGTACGGGTATTTAGTGGTGATTATTTTAAAAGGACATTAAGATTAAAATTAAGTGATTGTCTTATAACGAGTGCTTCTATTTTCTTCGCCCGACAATCCACGCCTACCTGTAAAGTACAACTTAAGAATTGTGATCATGGATCTTATTAATATCGCTGATGAGGGCCAAGTCCCTTTATATATATATATATATAAAAGGAGAAACTGATTCACTGACTGACATATCAACGCACAGCCGAAACTACTGGGACTAGGAACGTGAAATTTTCCACACAGCTTCCTTTAATAATGTAGGGGCGCACTAAGAAGGGGTTTTTGAAAATTCGACTTTTAAGGGGGTGAAAAGGGGGGATTTCGATTGTATGCAAAATCTTATTCCTTAAGTTAATAGACTTGAAACTTTGCACGAATACTTACCTAAGTAAATCATAAAGTTTGTCATTTTTAGTTTATCTAAGCTACCCCCTAAACGGGGATTGGGGGGTGTCAAAGTATGTATGAAAAAATTTTTACGCAAGGTCCGAATGACTCGAAACTCAGTATTTATACTTAAAATCGAAAATAAAGAATAATGCGTATCAAGGTTTTTCGGAAACAACCCCTAACGGGGTGAAAAGGGTTAAAATATTTTAATGACGGCTGCGATTTACTCATTTTTCGTCATGGGTGTCGTTTTCGTAGTTTTCGATAGTGCTAAAGCCGATAGTGAGGTCAAAATGTAAATCCAAGATGGCGGCTGCGAAAGTTTTCTTATTTTTCGTCATGGGAGTCGTTTTCGTAGTTTTCGATGGTGCTAAAGCCGATAATGTGGTCAAAATGTAAATCCAAGATGGCGGCTGCGAATTCTTTTTTAATTTTCGTCATTGGTGTCGTTTTCGTAGTTTTCAAGGGTGCTAAAGCCGATAGTGACGTCAAAAAGTAAATCCAAGATGGCGGCTGTGAATATTTTCAAATTTTTCATCATGGGTGTCGTTTTCGTAGTTTTGGATAGTGCTAAAGCCGATAGTGAGGTCAAAATGTAAATCCAAGATGGCGGCTGTGAATAATTTTTTTATTTTTCGTCATTGGTGTCGTTTTCGAAGTTTTCAAGGGTACTAAAGCCGATAGTGACGTCAAAAAGTTAATCCAAGATGGCGGATGTGAATATTTAAAAAAAAATCGACATGGGTGTCGTTTACATAGATTTCTAATGTGCTTAAGCCGAAAGGGAGGTCTAAATGTAAATCCAAGATGGCGGCTGCGACAAATTTGTCATTTTTCGTCACGGGTGTCGCTTTCGTAGTTTTTGAGGGTGCTAAAGCCGATAGAGAGTACTTCGTACGAATACGTATCTTAGTAATAAATGGGGATTAGGGGTGTCAAAGTTTGTATGAAAGATTTTGTATGCGAGGTCTGATTTACTCGAAACTCAGTTTTTATACTTAAAACCGAAAACAAAGAATAACGTGTATCAATATTTTTCGGAAACAACCCCTACCGGGATGAAAAGGGTTGAAATATTTTACTTGCATCGCACTGACCTATATCAAGATACACGCAACGACATCTATTTTTTGGAATTTGCTATTCACAATTGGGCCCGATAGGTGACGCTGCAATCGAAGTTCAAGACGGTATTCTGTTCATGACACGTGCACAATTTCTGAGCAGTACCTAAACTAAAAGTACTAGGGTTTCATGAATTCACGATATAGTATTTCAATTATTAAACAATCAATCTGCCTAGCCTTTTCCCAATTATGTTAGGGTCGGCTTCCCGTGTAACCGGATGCAGCTGAATACCATTATTTTACATGGAGCGACTGCCTATCTGACCTCCACAACCGAGTTACTGGGTAATACGATACCCCTTGGTAAGACTGGTTGTCAGACTTTCAGGCTTCTGACGACCCGTAACAACTGTCAAAGATCCATGAATGGCAGCCGGGACCAACGGCTTAACATGCTTTCCGAGGCATGGAGGAGTCTCGGTATGTCAAGATGGTCACCCATCCACAGACCATCCACGGCAACCGTAGCTTAACCTGATAGGTCGACCCGTGCGGCTGTTATTACTTAGTTTCCAGCTCCTCTACAATTCTTCTCTCAATTTCTATCAATTCATCAATTTCTATCATTAGACATCGTGCACTATTTCTGAACAACCTAACAAAAAGTACAATCATTACGTTATTATGCTAGGATTTGGCGATTTGGATTTAGGCGACAGATAGTTTATAACCTGGACAAAGAATACTTTTTATCCCGGTAGTACGTTTCCTTGGTTTTCCGACATCCACGCGAGCGAAGCCGCGGGAAAAAGCTAGTTACTTATAATAGTTTTGTTTTTTTTTCACAATTCGCAGTTTACTCATAGTTTTAGTTTTGTATTCAGAAGAATATAACATACTTGACGAATAAAATAATTTTAGCACTTAGAATTTTAGCATTTTTGAGTTGGGAAGCTTTGATAGCTTTATCATAGGAGTCTTAAAGTATTTAACACTTGGGATACTTGAACAATCGGCGACTGTATTATGTTTACAATTATAGAAGATAGTGGTCAAACGCAAGCCTAAATAATTATTACAGTAGTAGTTTTCATGTAATATATGTTAGCTATTTATATACATTTTGTAGTTTTAAGATATTTACAGTATTTTGTAAATAACACAATAATTGTATTTGTTAATATTAAAACGTATTTGATTTGTTTGAAATGCTAAAATGGCGCCACCGGATATTATGATGTCAATTGACTATTTGAGTCTGACAAGGGATTTTTAAAGTTACGAGGTAGCGCCATTTTAGCAAGGCAGTCGTGGATAAGACGTCGAGATACGAGTACTAAGGCTCGAGCTGTGTTTTAAAGATACCTAGTGTTGATTGTGAGGTATATATGATTTTGTGTGTTGGATGGAGGTATACAAAATGTAAGTACATGAACAAGTGCCTATTATTTCTAAAACCTTATTTTCAAAAGCCATGAACCTAAATGATAGTTAATTTTCATATTTAAACTATTACTAGATTCTCTGTAAGAATAGAGAGTCTACATATATGTACTAAATCCTATAAAAAAATTTAGGTACAAAACATGAAAACTTCAACCATTATAACGAAAATTTGTAAACTGTTAATTTAACAGGGAGCTTCGACACAAAATACAGAGTGCATTGGTATTCCGGTGCACTTTGTGTTGTGCCATTCAAAGTCACGCACAGCAGTAACGTGTTACGTTTAAAGGTCACTGTTAGGCATAAATAAAGCAGAAACGGTGGAAAACCGAAGCCAACGAATACGCAATGCTTATTAGGTTAGGTTAGACAAGAGAGCCGACTGGAAACGATTCCAGTTTGAATCTCTAAGCAATATTAATTGTCATAAGCCTACATAGTTTCAAATGGAACATTGTCCAAAGAATTATTCAAAAAACAAAAAACCCGACTGCAAAAACACATAACTGAAAAGAGAATAGATTATAATGCTTGTTTTTCTCATTTCAGTTATGTGTTTTTGCAGTCGGGTTTTTTGTTTTTTGAATAATTTTCTTTATTTCAAGCTTTTTAGTTTTATTAATATATCGATATTTATTATCGATTTATTAATATATCATTTTTTAATGTAATAAAAAAGAAAAAAATGACAACTGCCATTATCTTAGTTTTAGTGTAAATTATGTCAATTTTGGGATCTGTGAGTGCTTATACATCTTCTCAAATATTGTTTCGTAATTTTTATACGTTATTTACGAATTTACTAAATATTACAATAGTACTTATTCAAAGATTTAACACAGGCCTTAAATTACGAGAATACCTAAAGTGTTAATATAATATTATCAAAATGTATTCCGATTTGTTAGTATGACAAACAGTCATAGAATTATGTTCTCGTGAAAACTCGGTCGGGAATTATACTCTCGTGAAAAAAATTACGACTAGATCATTATCTAGTCGATTAAAAAAAAAATGATAAATGCATTTATCATTATAAACGGAACGAGAATAAAATAATAAATGCATTTATCATTATAAACGGAACGAGAATAAAATAATAAATGCATTTATCATTATAAACGGAACGAGAATAAAATAATAAATGCATTTATTATTATAAATGCATTTATCATTTTATTCTCGTTCAAAAAACCATTCAGTCGCTTCGTTGTGTTAGTAAAACGACTTTTATGGTTTTGAAAAGTAAGACATATTGTCATCCTCTTCCTTCACTTAGATTTTACACAAACGCAATATAAGCTAAGTTCCTGGATTCTGGTTCGTTACGTGCTTCTTTCATAGGGAGGCCTATGACTGGGTGCCTCCGAGTCCTCTATACATAGCTCATTAGGGTGCTAAAGTTGCACAAAATAGACGCAACTCTACACATCTTCTTGATGTCGTGTATGGGGCAGTGGAGGATGGTCCTTCTGTATCCAAGATGTCGACAGATCCGGGGGATTGATGAAACGACCAGGACTGAGCGGGTTCAGGGCGATAGTTTGAGTCCGCTTTGGTTTTGCTTAGCCTTGAAACCTCTAAGCACAAGGCTAGAGTCTCAAGAGAGATACAAGTATCGGCTATCAGTTGAGAAGAGGTGGTCAGGTGATATCTGACCTCCTTTACATGAATGACTTGAAACTCTTTGCCCCCAACAATTTGCGACTGATGGAGCTGCTGAAGATAGCAGAAACGTTCAGTAGCGCCATCACGATGGAATTTGGTGTGGAAAAATAAGCAGTCATGCATGTAAAGCGAGAGGGATTACGGAATCCGTGGGAATCCAACTCTCGGATTCCATTCATCTAAGATCACACTACTCAACCGAAACCTACAAGTATTTGCGTGTGTTGTTGACTGTCGAAAGCATAAGGCATCACTGCTGCCGACATGATACCTTGAGGAAGCGCTTCTTTGCTTTGGCCGCCTGAATAAATGTTAAATAGGTAGTCTTTTATCAGACGGAAACTAGGTGCGTGCCTTAAACGGTGGCTCATGCTGGTTTTGATGTATTCTTTCGGCATACTAAAATAGATTCAGACGAATGGATAATTTAGATGCTCTGGATAGGAAGGTTCGTACATTGCTGACGGCATATCAGATGCATCACCCACGGTCATCAGTGATGAGACTGTACATCCCGTAAAAGTATGGGGGTTGAGGTTTAATAAACGCTGAAACCCTCCACAACCGCGCTGCACATGGCGCTGGCGCCAACCTACAGTACTTGATACTAACGATCGAAGTATGGCAAGGTAAAGATTTTCACGGAAGCTTTTTCTGGGCTCTCCATGGGCCTGGTGTAGACATTTTGGCGTCTGTATCCTGGCTGCATTTCGGCGAACTCTTTGGGGAAACCAAAGGTTTTGTCTGTGCGATTATAGACGAGGTTATCATGATGAATAATTATCGGAAATACATTGTCAAGGACGGTACGCTTGACAGCTGTCGGGCAGGCCACCGTCCCAGTGAATCAATCCGACATATTGTTTTCGGTGGTTCTCGTCTTGCTAACGGCAAGTCAATCCGACATATTGTTTCCGGTTGTACTCGTCTTGCTAACGGCGAGTACTTGCACAGACACAATCTATTCGCTAGGATTATCCACCAGTAACTTGCCTTGCAGTACAATCTTGTGGAGTCCGAAGTACCATACTACAGAACACAATACATAATATAGTATGTGCCCGACCCTGTTTTAGAGAATGGTATTACTACATTGTACTGGAATCGATCTATCATCACTGACAGGACTATTGTAACCAATAAGCTTAATATTGTGGTGATAGATTGACGAGAGCACCGTGCAATGATTGTTGATATCACTATCCCTCATGACGAGAATCGCGTGATCGCGAAAATCAAGTATTGACTTAGCACACGAGGTTGTCGACATGTAGGACGTGGACTCTGCAATCATTGTATCGATAGCCGTTACGGTTAACGCTGCTCCCACATCTCCGCCGCGAAACCGTGGCAGCGGAACCGCAAAAATTCCGCCATGACTTGTCCGTTGTACGAAAGGCGAAACGGAAGCGAAACTGCCTGCTCTATCGTACAGATTTGATTATGATTTTATCTCTTTCTCGCGTGATTTCGCCGATCTGCTGGGAAGCCGTTTACACCTCCGCACGCAGTCCGCCGGTTTTTTGCGGTTCCGCGTTTGTTCTGCATAGATTCGCGACATAATGTGGACATGTTTCGCAGCGGAATTGGCAGCGGAATTGGTTCAGCGGTTCCGTTGCCACGGTTTCGCGGCGGAGATGTGGGAGCAGCGTAATGGCCTAATAGCGGAGAGCCTCGACCAACACCTCAGGAGGCTCTCATTGCGTGGCTGGGCTGGGCTTAACTCAGAAAACTGTTTTCCTGGACACGGCATGCATAGAGAGGAGGTTCCTCTCTAGAGACCTGATCACCGGTAGCTCGAACCCTGTTGCCGATACCGGTGGGCTGCTAATTTTAATAATTTTAAATAAAATGAACATAAAAAAATAACCTTTTCTCAAAGCTGAAAATCGTCTCTCTACGACGTCCATTATTTATGGAGCAATTGACGAAAACATGTTTTTTATTTTTCCTGAAAAGTTGCGTTTTTGTAGTTATCGTTTTATTCTCCGGGGACGGCGATATCTAAATTTGTAATTGACTCATTACTAGCTTTTATTTGATACCAATATTGTTATAATTTATTTAAAAAAAACCTTCCCCTCCTTTTTTTTTGTATTTGCAGATGCAATATATAAATATTATATAGCCTATGACACTTCTACAATTAAGACAAATCTAACGACACCTCATATGTTAAAATCCATCAAGCCGTTTAGGCTACAGAGCGTGCCAAAGAAATAGACACATACATACATACATACATACATACATACATACTCTCGAAAAACATTACCCTCCTTCTGGGGCAGTCGCCCTCCTTCTGGGGCAGTCGGGTAATAAAAAGAGAGTAATTATAATGAGTAATTTAATTAGAAAATAATTACCAGCATACATAACGGGAAAATAGAGGCAAGTAAGAAAGTAAAGTAATACAAAGAGGGAGAAAAAAGTAAAGTCAGGTATTTTAATTGTTTAAAATAAGTTATCAACGTATTTTCCGTCACCGTTCAAATCAAAACTGTCATTCTTTGACAGTGTTATTAGAAATGCTTAGCATTATCAGCCTATAAGTGTTCCCACTGCTGTGACATAGGCTTTCTTACGGTGAGAGGGAGTGGGAAGTAATCCACCACGCGGGCCCAGTACTGGTTGGTGGTGCCCATCGTGGTGGTGCCCTAATGTTTTCCTTCGCCGTTTTGAGGTGATGAAATGGCAAATTGAGGTAGGGTATCAATTTGTTGCATAAGAAGGAAAAGCATGGCAAGCAGCAATGACAATTTTAAAAGAAAAAACAACGGGTTGCACTCCGGGAGTGCCGGCAGAAGTGAAAACTTGAACATTAACGTTGTGCAATAGAATATTTTGGAATGGTTGGGGAGTAATTTCGCACGAATTGCTTTATTTATCAGTATAAAAGTACAGTACAGAACAGTAGTATATATTATATTTATTTTCAAAATATAGTCTAACAAAAATAAACAATTTATTTAAACACTTTTCATGAAGTAGGTATTATGTTTTGACTGCTTTTTTTACCCATCAATAAGGATAAAATTTCTTACCTCGCAATTATTACGTAATCTCAAAGACTATTTATTTTGATATTTAGTTTGTCGGTTGCTAGGCAACGGATCTTACGGTCACGTCCTGACGCGAGTTTAACATTCTTTACCCATCCCAAAAAATAATGCACAAAGCCGCTAAAGAAGTTTTCACTTAAATAAAACTATGAGTTTCTGAGGGACGAACAAGCAGGCGGTTCACCTGATGATACGTTGGCTGCGCTACCTATACATAGACTTTTATATGGATTACGTCAGCACCAAAAGTAATAAAATTAATGAACATAACATCAACCAATCTACACTATTTGGTCGAGTACTTTATTAGGTACTGAAAGGTCGTGTCGTGAAAGGCTTTTGTGGCTTTATGTATGATGTTCTTCCACTTCATTCGGTTCTCCGCTTCTGTCAAGGCAGTAGTAACAGAGAGTTCAGTGAGGGCGGTTGCTTGGTCTGCCCACCGGTTAGGTGACCGGCCGCGAGGTCTTTTCTTATCTACCTTGCCCACCACCAACTTTTCAAGGTTATTTTGTTCCCGACAGGCAATGTGACCAAAGTAACCGATAATCCTTTAGTAACAGATCGTGAATAGTCTATCTCTTATGCGTAGTTGATCGAGAATAGATTTATTCGTTCTCTAAAAAAACTAAGTAACTTTTTGAGTCTCGCGTTGATGTCTTTCGTTCGAGCGTTATGTGACGATGATGCAAGTTCCATGATTTTTGTTCACCCAAAAACTGCTCAAGAAGTTTTCACTTCAAAATTCAAAAAAAGTTCTCTAAAAAATTTCTCTTGAAATCAATATAAAACAGCAACTAAAAGACTCGTTTCCCTAAGAACCGTATTCTGCTCGCAGTACTCTCTAATTAAAATGTACCCCCAGAAAAGATGGTGATAAAACGCAAATTTTACCGCGTCAATCCTAAAGCTGATTTATGAAAGGTTTTCATTTGCACGAATGTAACAAATTAGTTTATTGCAATTTGTATTTCGGATACGGATTCGTATATTTTGTTTGGAAATGTACGGGGATTTATGTTTTGCGGAGCCGTAATTGGGAGGATTTTAAAGGAAAGGTTGCTTTGTAGTTTTGTTAGTTTATTTATGGCTGATTTTTCAATAGTCAGATAACTTTTATCTGTGGAATAAATACAGCGGTTTGACAGCTTTTGCATTAGAATTCTCTGTCTACGTTTTGCATAGATAAATATGTCAAACTGTCTTCTAACAATTATAATACGTTTTTTATTTTTTTATTTGTTACAGCCCAACAAGATCTACATTGTGTTCAACTATATCAATCGAAGAATTTTATTTCTTTCTGCAGATACGGTTATTTTTTTTTTGACACATCAAATTCTTTATTTTTATTTTTTTATGCACACTTGTTTTTCCAATGCACTTTCGACATTGGCAAAATAATGTCGACATCGGCTTTGCTTCCCATTTAATAAAAATAGAATAGAATGTCAAACTTTCATATTTATTCTTCAGATAGAAATTATCGGACGATTATAATGATCAAGTTTATTAGTTATGATTTTATTTTGTAGAATCATCGTTACTATCTGCAGTTTTTTCAACTCTCTCTTATCAAATCATCACTCTACGCATACCTATTCTTTCCTTTAGTTCATTTGACTCATCAACATCATCTTTCAGCGAAACGCCAAAACCTTGCTGGATCTAACTCGATTCGTATTAAGTCCAACAAAATTATTAGAAAGTAACTTTCAAACTATTCATACCTATTTCATATTATTTTGAAAAACTAATGTGTGAAAGTCATAAAATATGGATTTAAAAAATATTCAACAACATACCTACATTTTATTATGTAACATAACATCACGCCTATTATCCCCAAAGGGTTAGGCAGAGGTGTACCTATAGTACACTCACATTTCGCCAGTTATGTTTAAGCCCCATCTTATTGCCATCAACCGGGCACAATTCTAGCCTCCGAGCTCCGGGCTGCTACTGAGAAATTCCAGATTGAGAAATCCAATATTATTTTGCCCGACCCGGGGATCGAACCTGGTACCACATACTCAGCAGTAGCACTTGCGACCACAAGACCAACGAGGTAGTGTAAACAAATTTTCGAAATAAAGTATTTGAGGCTAATTTGTGGCGCACCCGCCTCATCTCCTGCCCAGTATTTTTTTAGAAACATTGCCGATCTGTCTAAACGCGTCATTTGTATTTTTCCGAGCGGCCGTGCGTACAATTGCCTTCATTTATATGTTCAACGAATTGACGTTTCTCTAAATTACTAACGACTGTTCGTTAACCCACTTTATGATTTATTCAATAATAATATTTATCTGATAAATAAATTGGACCTTTTTTTCGTTTGGGTTTTTGTAACTGTGTAGGACCTACGTAATGAGACAAGAGTGCTCTTCAATTTCGAATTTGTCGGATGTAAGGCTTTTGTTAATGTATCGTTGTTCTTTATTGCTATTTATTTATTGTGTTTTGAGGAGCTCGTGGCTAAGTGATAACAAGCCGCACGGGTCGATCCATCAGGTTAAGCTACGCTTGCCGAGGTTGGTCAGTGGATGACCAACCCCAGCAACCGTAGTGACCATCTTTACATACCGAGATTCCTCCGTGCCTCGGAAAGCACGTTAAGCCGTTGGTCCCGGCTGTTATTCGTAGATCTTTGACAATCGTTACGAGTCGTCAAAAGCCCAAAAGTCTGACACCAGTCTTACAACAACAGCTCGTTCCATCATAGACCTCATCCATCGTTTTCCATCAGGCGAGATCGAGGTCAAGAGCAGGCCCATTCAGGAATAAAAAAAAAAAATTAAAAAAAAACCTAGGGGTATCGTATTACCCAGTTACTGGGTTGTGGTGGTCAGATAGGTAGTCGCTTTTTGTAAAATACTGGTATTCAGCTGCATCCGGTTAGACTGGATGCCGACCCCAAGATAGTTGGGAAAAGGCTAGGAAGAAGAAGATTTATTGTGTCTTATCATTGTAGGTGAAGTGGTAGTGGGCTGGCCATGTTTGTTGTAGGACCGATGGTCGGTGGAACAGACGAGTCCTGGAGTGGAGATCACGTATCTGCAAGCTAGTGTGGCACGCGCCGCAGCTAGATGGACTGACGACCTTAAAAAGGTGGCTGGGACAGACTGGATGTGCAAGGCGGAGGATAAGGTGTAGTGGCGTAGCCTGGGAGAGGCGTATGTCCAGCAAAGGAATGTGATAGGCTGAATCGCTCAATAGTAGCTCCAGAAATAAACTTGTGTAAAATCCTGGTCCTACCATCCGGATTATCATTAAAATCTTAAAAGAATTTGCTCTAGTTCATTCATTTGCTCTAATCTTCTTCTTCTTAGCGTGTCGATGGCAATCTAAATAGACTCGGCCCAGAATTCGGCTGTGTTTGTCGCCATCATTATAATTATGAACGTTGACTTAATTACTTTTTTTTTGTGTTGTTAATCATCAAATAACTTTTGCCGCTCTGGGCAGAGCGGAAGGGCGTGTCAGACTCTTACTAGCTAAAACCCACCCGTGTTTTTTGAGTTGCTTGTACGTTGCCAGGGGCCACGATAACCCTTTTTTATTTGTGTTGTTAATCATCAAATAACTTCTGCCGCTCTGGGCAGAGCGGAAGGGCGTGTCAGACTCTTACTGACTAAAACCAAACCCACCCGTGTTCCTTCCCTTGCCTTGCCAGGGGCCACGGTTTCCCCTTAAGACTACCCGCAACCCCGGTAGGCATTGGCCCTAGCGGACCCCGTCAGTTTTGCTGATATCTCTTTGAGGCGCGCGTGGAACACGACGCGCCATTGAACCGGGCCTGGTCCTTATCGGACGGCGAGCTGCCCGTTGCTCTCCGTCCGCAAGCCCGCGCCTACGGTGGCCGAAAATCTGCTACCAATACCCGACGCCCGGGGCGTCTCCTACGGCGGCGGTGGCTAGGGCTACTAGGGCGCGGCATTTGCCTCTCCCTCTCGCGCTCCGCCTCCTCCTTCGCGAGCATTACTGCTTCACAGAAGGAGGTGACGGCTTGCCATGCCCTCTCGCTCCGCACCATGGCCAGGACCAGAACCGGACGCGAGAGGTCACTGCCGCCGATAGCCCCCACGAGGACACGGCAACCACGGACCCTTAAGGACTTTCTTATCTAAATCGTCACATAAGCAAAAGCGTTATGCGACTTTCTCTCTCTCTCTTTGTCATTTTCTATTATATACAAGTGTGTTTGCGTGCGAATATCGTGTAAGGAACTTCGTTCCTGACGAGGGTCTCCCGACCGCACACGTTTTTTTTTTAAATATACTGAATACTCGAATTTCTTTCTAGGTCACCTCAGAAATACTATCAAGATGTCTTATCTAGCACATTCGATCTACTTTTTATGCGAACCTGCCACAAACTCCTTCGGGATATAGATTGAAATATCGATGCTCTTTGTAACTCAAATGTGTCTAAAGAAAACTTGGCCTAAATTCATAATCTAGTGGGAATTTATGTAAAAAAGATGGTGGGCTTTTAACTAGGAGCAATATACGTTATACAAGGCGTCTATAGAGCAAGATTGTTTTGACATATGCTTTTTTTATCTTATAAACGCTATTATTTGTGAATTTTGCAGGTGAAAACTGGGCAATAAATTAAAAGCTGAACTATTGAATGAAATGGACGCAATATAATGACAATAATTAATCGGTTGAGTACTGAACTGAACTATTGCACAAAATATTCTAACCGTTCATTATTTTGAACTATTTGTATCTACCTACTTAGATGTTTAATTAGATTGCATACCAAATGTTTTTTTATAAGACGAGCGCTAATCCTGCCGACAAACTGTGACGCAGTTTGCCAGGTTTATAAAAGTGTACAAGTGTTTGATACAAAATAAATTATTTATTTATTTAGATGAATTAGATACATTAAGACTAGTGGCAGTTTATTCAGTTTTTCTCTAAAATTTATAAATTCGGGGACAACTAGCATTTGTTTAAAAAAAGTTCCCTTGTAGTTCCTTAATAAAGATTCAGAAGATAACACTAACAACTAAGAAATATTTCAATTTCATAACTGTATACACAGTACACACTAAACGCATTAACAAGTACCAAGGACAACGGAAACTCTGCCACTAATTGACAGTTCTGTAACGGGAATTTCGGCCTTAACATTCAGGAGTCAAAGATGAAAATGGTGTACCGTATTTGGGTAAAAGGAAGTTAAGCCAAGTGTACAGAACATCTGCTACGCTCCTTCTAAATCCCGCTTTCTGCATTTAAGTAAGACGTAGGATTAAATGCCTTGAACGGATGTTTGTATACGCACAGAAAATGTTATGAAGTAAAATGTTGGCAAGAATAATAATGTAAGTATTTACTAATATTTATTTTATTTTGCAATCGTCGTTCTGATCTTATACGACACAGAGATCTCTCTCACATAAGATCGAAGGAGTATTAGAAATGAGTTCACCAATTCAAAAAAAAAAAAAAACATAAAAATCATTCATTTTGATATTTATCAAAATGAATGATTTTTTATGTATTTTTTTTTGCTACGCTTGCCGATACGCAATCTCCACTCCAGGACTCTTCTGCTCCATCGGCCATCGGTCCTTCGACAAACATGGCCAGCCCACTGCCACTTCAGTTTGCTTACTCTGCAAGCTACGTCAGTAACTCTAGTTTTTTTCCGGATAATTTCATTTCTGATTATAATCCTTCAAACTCTGAGCATAGCCCGCTCCTTAACGCACTGAGCAACCTTGAATTTGTGGACCAGGATGTTTTTTTTTAAATTACCTGCTTGGTAATTAAAAAAAAAACATCGGGCAGTCTTTGGAGACTGCCGATAGAAGTGAAAACTAAGTAACTTTTTGATACAACGAAACGCCGTCTAACGAAAATGTCAGGAATTTATGTGGCTTGCTGTGAGTACAAGAACGAAAGCTGTAGGTCCATCAAAAAATTCAAAAAAAATAAAACAGAGTGCGCTGTCAACAACATTTCTTCTCTCCCTTCGTCTTACGAATTTTCGATCAGGTCACGTGTCCTGACGCGAGTTTAAAATTTTTTACCCATCCCAAAAAAAGTGCACAACGCCGTTAAAGAAGTTTTCACTTCAGGTTTTTTTTCGTCACAAAGAAGGGAGTTTTAGCTTTGAGATTTACCTTCTAACACTAAAAATAAGATGTTCATTCTCCTAAACATTTTAGTAACAACTTAAAACTAAGCTTAATTTAAACACATTTTTTAATTTTGTTAGTATTACTTATTTATTTGAATATTACTATAAAAGTAGGAAAACAACTTGCTATGCAGTTATAACAAAATAAATCTCTATTTAAGGACCCCATGGCCTTCATAAAACACCACGTAGAAATGATAATTCTTCATACAAAGTAAACATCAGACTGATGTCATCTACCGTTGGTTTTCAATGAAATGAAGTTATTTTCAGTTTTTTCCCCTTTCCTACTTCCCCAGTAGTGCACTAAATAAACTACTGCGCACTCCATCATTCGATTATCCATCGCATCCCCCCCGGATCACGAATTCCCTTCAATCTTTTTTTAAAATACTGGTACAGTTTTTTACTAACTACGCTGTGTTTCTTTTAACGTACAGACACCGGTCTGTACGTTAAAAGTACTGTCGCAGTGTTGAGGATAAAAAATTAGACTTACTTTCGTAACTGATTTTCCAGATTAGTCAGCAGTATCAGTTAGGTACCAGAGTTACAATAAATATCTAATAATGAGCCAATACGGATACCAATAATGTACTATATCGATACCACTAATGTACAACCATTATGTGATACGGGCTGGTATCCGTCAATCCGTTTTGAGTAACCTTACCATAGATACCAATAATGTACCATTTGGATAACTATACCGGCAGGGCTATTACCTATCTTGCAGAAGCACTGCGATAGCGATAATTGCACAATAATCGCAAATATTGCGCAAATTGGTATTATGTATCAGCGATAGCGACACCGTAGCAAAAAAGCGATAGTGCTGCCTCTATGGAACAATCACTTAACTAAAATGTGCATTTTTCTCTACTGATCGCATGGTAATCGCGATTATTTCGTATTACGTATCGTTTTTGACAGCAGAGCAACAGTAATCGGCGAGCACATTTGGCTGTCAAATTGCGATAACCTTTTCCCTTGTCACTTTCGCTTGCTAATTACAAATTAGTCTTATAATTCGAAGAATTTTACTTAAAATTGTGTACATTTGAATCCGTCGTGTTTCGTGCGTGTGCTAGTTAGAATGAACTGAGTGTACCGTAAAAGATCGAACCATATACAAAAAAAAATTGTTTGCGTCTCTATTGAGGTATTCGGTAAGGATTGCTCGTGCTGTTCTCTTGCTTGAAGCACATGAGGTCGAGGCCAGAAGGATTGAAAGCCATAACACAGCACGGTTGCGACGTAACCTGCAAGATCAAGTCAAAGCTTTGAACATAAATATCTGACGCCGAGTTCAAAGCTCCTTACAGACTTTCCAAAGAGCTATTTATGAGTTTGTGCACTGAACTAAGACGAACGAGAAGAAGAACAAAAGTTAGTGTAGGATGTAGTGGCTATGATCATAAATGCCTGTGCTGTATTGCACAACATCTGCAACAAACATCGGTTGCCAGTACTGAAGGTGATCTTAGCAACGAAGTCACACCACAACCACAGCAGGATGTGGGTGCTGGTATTGAACTACACCTCCTAGTTAGAGGCCGACAACAACGAGATCGCATTGTCCAAAGATTATGGTAATTCTGGAGGCTAATATGACATTTAATACATGCTATATTACCATCATAATAGTATTTTATTTACATAAATTGTGTAATAAGCTATTAGTACGGTCTACTTACATCGATACCATACTATACTTTATTTACCACTGTTTAAGTTGATCTATATTCTGATATCCCCTTTAATTAAACAAAACCAGCCAAGTGCATGTAGGACCACGCACAACGAAGGTTTCCATATTCGGGATGAATTTATCCCAAGAACAAACTTAACATTGTAGTTGAAAAACATAATTATTATTCTCTTTTATATTCCAACCGCAATAAAGTTTGTACGCACAATATTGAGAGATTTACGTAGACTTCTTATAGATTGTCCTGTAATCTATGAGTAAAGAATCATTTTCTGTATTTTTTCAATATTTTAGGCTCAGTAGTTTCGGAGATAGGGGTAGGTAATTACTTAATGGAAAATTTTCATAAATTTTCTCTGAAAGTAGGTATTTATTTTAAAATGATACAATAATAATATAATATTTGAAATACTCACAATAAGCCCTTTTATTTGATACGAAAAGTAACCCTCTTATTCAAAATTCATTTATTTACATTACACGTCCGTGTTTGGGTCACGGAAATTCATGTGTACGAAATTTCAACTAAATCGGTCCAGTAGATTCGGAGCAAATTGGTTGTGACAGACGGACAGCCACGCAAGTGTTCCTATAAGGGTTCCGTTTTTTCATTCGGAGGTACGGAACCTTAAAAGCACTAGGCTAGTGTTAATATTGGGATTAGTATGTAATAAGGTGATTTATTTATTGGGGTTCTAAAATTATGGTTCTTAACAATAAAAAATCAGTACACATAGTATAGAAATAACAATTATTTAATTTTATTAATGGCTGTATTTACAATTCTTTGATATTATATTATATTGCGCACAGGATTGGTTCCATACGAGTTTCTTGCCTGTTCTTCTCCATAGGAACCTACTACGCTTTGGAATGGGCAACTAGCTTCATCTTTCTGACTGACTGACCCCGTGACAATTCAAAAGTACCTGTAATTGGTTTATTTGAAATAAATGCTTTGAGTTGAGTTTGAGTTAGACGAGAGATGTCCTCAGGGATCAACAGCACAGGCACGAAATTTTCAAGTACCTATTTACGCTATAAATCCCCGTCGTGTTTGATTTCTTGCATAATATGTATTGATGAGTGCTCTAGATGTTGTTCAGGGTTTGATGATGAAGCCGGAAGATGGCCTTATGAACTTCTCAAAAAAATGAGATAGCAACATTGAGTTTGGATTTGCACTCATTAGCTTTGTCTTAACCCAAAGTACCTAATATCCAGGGTCTGATGATAAAGCCGAAAGCTGATCATAGGAACTCCTCAACCAAACATGATAGTATGTTGTGTTTGGACTCATTGGATATGTATTGACAAGTGCTTTTACACTAAGTCGTGTTCAGGGTCTGATGATGGAGCTGGAAGGTGGCCACAGGAACTCCTCAACCAAACAAAAAAGCCCTTTGGCTAAAGAGATTTAAGATACTAACTAAATAGTAGTAATTTAATGTCTTTGATGACATGTGAGTGACAAATGCATTCCCTTCATAGATAATGATTCCATAGTAAAAAAATATAAAAAGTCTTTATTAACTTGTACTAACAGTTATAAAGAGGTTCAGTTAGTTTCGATTTCGATAGATAGTAGGCAGTGTATAGAGTGCCACCATTGGCACTCTATCCCTATCGGATAAAGTGCCACTACAGGCACCCTAGTAACACCGCCTCGGCCCGGCTCAAGTGCCGCAAGCATTGGATTGTCATTGTCACTGTCACTAAGTCACGTCACTTGGTATTTTGTTTGATTGTCGAGGTTAGATCGCTGTAAAACACCACATTCCCAAAACATTACATTCTCTTGTGCCTAAATGGACCCTGGCACTTCGGCGGCCGCTACCGCGGTACCGCTCGCTACGCTCGCTCGGCTCGTGCGTTGTGTGGTCACAGTTCTAACCTAACCTAACCTAAATAACAAGTGACAATGACAATGCAACGCTCACGGCACCCTAGCTGGGCCGAGGCAGTGACACTAGAGTGCCACAAGAAACTCGCGGCACTCTATACACTTCGTAATTTATTTATAACTAGCTGCCCGCCCCGGCTTCACACGGGTACCACTAATTACTAATCTACGGCGCACCTACCTATCTACCTAGCCTACCTTATTTACCTACATACCTACACCTACATACCTGCCTACCTACACCTACCTACATACATACCTACCTACCTGCCTACATATTTACATACATACCTACCTACCTACTCGCATACCTACCTACTTGCATAAATACCTAATCTGCGTTCGCAAATCTTTTGCCAAACATGTAATCAAACACGAGTTTTAGGAAAAACAACTGTAATGCCTACCCATAAGGTTCAGTTTGCGCTACAACTTCATATTTTTTATGACTTTTTCAACAATAATAGTCGGTCTAAAATCAACTTTATTTACACTATTGCATTAAGTTGATGTTTGTTTAAGTGGAAAACTGACGCGCTGGTCTGCACGAAGCTTAACGAACACAATAAAAAAATAATTATCCAACTTGAGAACGGCTGAAAAATAGAATTCATTTTTATATAGGTATGTATATAGATTTTATGTAATTGTGGCGGATAAAAGTCATCAGCGCTACGAGCAGTTCAGGAGAAGTATGTGTTAGCAGTTAAAGTTAAACGGAAGAGGGATTTAAAATTTAGGGAGATGGCTATAGAGGTGGGGCGTTGTTTGAGCATTAATAGAAGATGAGTGATACAGATTGCCCTCTGCCAACCCGCACTCACAGACACAGAGAGAGGAGTTACAAAAACACGGGAGTACAACAAAAACCTAGAGGCGAATACGATAAATGACAGATATAAAAAAAAAAATTATAGCCGTAGAACTAGCGTAGAACGAACCAAGGTTTTGATTTTATGGTTGGTTGCCTACTACATAATAAAACCTGCCCTTTTTTTCTCGTGGTGTTATGTTTTACTGTTCCTGCCATGAAGATTGGAGCTTAACTTGTCAAGGCTCAGCAAGTCTTATCCCTGATGACTATTGTGGGTGAGATCAGCTACTGCTAATGAGTAAGCATCTTTGGCCAGAGCATCAGCGCATTCATTGTCCATAATGTCACAATATTACTATCTACGAAGTATATAGAGTGCCGCGAGTTTCTTGTGGCTCTCTAGTGTCACTGCCTCGGCCCGGCTAGGGTGCCGTGAGCGTTGTAATGTCACTGTCACTTGTTATTTAGGTTAGGTTAGGTTAGAACTGTGACCACACAACGCACGAGCCGAGCGAGCGTAGCGAGCGGTGCCGCGGTAGCGGCCGGCGAAGTGCTGGCACTTTGCCGGCCGCTACCGCGGCACCGCTCGCTAAAACATTACATTCTCTTGTGCCTAAACGGACCCCAGGGTCCGTAGCATGTGTAGCCTTCCGTCCGTTGTATGTAGCCCTTTAATTTGATACAAAAAGTGACCCCCTTATTCAAAATTCATTTATTTACGTTACACGTCCGTATTTGGGTCACGAAAATTCATGTGTACGAAATTTCAACTAAATTGGTCCAGTAGATTCGGAGCAAATTGGCTGTGACAGACGGACAGACATACAAGTGTTCCTATAAGGGTTCCGTTTTTTTTTCATTTGGAGGTACGGAACCTTAAAAACACTAGGCTAGAGAAATACTTAATGTTAATATTGGGATTAGTATGTAAGGTGAATTCTTTATTGGGGTTCTAAAATTATGGTTCTTTACAATAAAAAATCGGTACATAGTATAAAATAAACATTTACTTAATAATTTTATTAGTGGCCGTATTTACAATTATTATGCAAAATGATGATATTATAACTATTATATTCACATATTATAACTATTCATTACACCTTTCTGCTGCGCCCAGGATTGGTTCCATACGAGAGATGTCCTCAGTGGTCAACAGAATAGGCACGAAAGTTTCAAGTACCTATTTACACTAAATAGCCCCCTCGTGTTTGATTTCTTGCATATGTATTGATGAGTGCTCTAGATGGTGATCAGGGTCTGATGATAAAGCCGGAAGCTGATCATAGGAACTATTCAACCAAACATGATAGTATCATTGTGTTTGGACTCATTGAATATGTATTGACAAGTGCTTTTACACTAAGTCGTGTTCAGGGTCTGATGATGCATACGGAAGCCCTAGGAACTCCTCAACCAAACAAGATATCCCTTCGGGTAAAGATATTTTTTTTTTTTTTTTTTTTTTTTTTTTTTTAGTTAGTGTTCTTGCAATCTGTTGCTTGTGAACATTCAGCATAAGGTTTGGAATTTATTAATTGTCTTGAGGGGCAGTCAGTCCAGCGACGTACGCCCTTACGTGTCATATTCCCATAGATCTCTAGGGGACTTTCGTTTTAGCCTTTTGAATGTTGAGTCATTATTCATTAAGTGCGTGACCAGTAAGTTTGGATGAATGTCTAGTCTGTTCCTGTACGATTTCATTGAGTGTTTAATCTCTTCTTGAACTGTTCTGATTTCAAGGTCGTGGTGTAATTGTTGGTTAGTTATGAACCAAGGAGCATTAGTAATTATCCTCAGCATTTTAGACTGGAACCTCTGGAGTATTTCTAGGTTTGAGTTGGAGGCTGTTCCCCAGAGTTGGATTCCATAAGTCCAGATAGGTTTTAAAATACATTTGTATAACAGCAGTTTGTTTCCCAGCGACAACTGCGATTTTTTGCCGAGTAACCAGTACATTTTCCTTAGTTGGATCCCTAGTGCTTTTCGTTTTGTAAAAATATGTTTTTTCCAGGTAAGACGACGATCCAAATAGAGTCCAAGGTATCTTGCTTCATTTGCTTGGGGTATCTGAACACTGTTGAGCGACACAGGGGGACATGTTTCGCGTCGCGTCGTAAAGGTCACCTGTACCGACTTAGTCTCATTTGCTTTTATCCGCCAGGTAGTTAACCATTCTGTGATGTTGTCTAGGGAGCGTTGAAGCATGTTACTTGCTTGTGCGGGTTCATCATGGGCGGCCAAGGCTGCTGTGTCATCAGCAAAAGTGCCGATTACGACACCATCTGTCATAGGCAAGTCTGATGTAAAAATCAGATAGAGGATCGGACCAAGCACGCTTCCCTGTGGCACTCCTGCATGAGCCCTGTGAATTTTGGTTGTATCTTCTCCTTGCTTGACGTAAAAAAACCTGTCGGCAAGGTATGATTTTAGGAATATGTAATAGTTTGTCGGGAGTTGGTTTTTTATTTTGTATAATAAACCCTCGTGCCAAACTCTGTCAAAGGCCTGGGAAATATCTAAAAATGCCGCGCAGCAATATTTCTTTTTTTCGAAGGCTTTATGGATTTCATCGACCAGCCTATGCACCTGTTCTATCGTGCCATGATTTTTTCTAAAGCCAAATTGGTGGTCAGGTATGATTTTATTTTTTGCTATTACTTTGTTTAATCGCTTCAAAAAAAGTATTTCCATAACCTTTGACAGAACGGGTAGCAAGCTGATCGGTCTGTAGGAAGCCACGTCTTCAGGAGCTTTACCAGGTTTAAGGATCATTTTAATTTGTGCTACCTTCCATTGAGGTGGGAAGATGCCTCTGATCAGTATGCAGTTAAACAGGTGTGTCAAAAAGTGTATAGCTATCTCAGGTATTTCACGAAGTAGTTTTGCGGTAATCAAGTCGTATCCGGGGGCTTTATTTTGTTTTAGATTTCTAATTGTTTCCATGACCTCACTCGTCTTAATCTTTTCAATTGGGAGGTCGAGTTGATAAGGTTCATTAAGTGAGTTAATAAGTTCTTCATTGTTGGTTATCGATGCGTTCCGGGCAGTGTTCGGTACGAAGACATCGGCTAGATGAGCGGCAAAGGCTTCTCCTTTCTCTAGGTCACTTTTTGCCCAGGAACCGTCCTTTCTCCGTATCGGCGGATTAGATGCAGTAGGTCTTTTGAGTTTTTGGGTTGCTTTCCAAAGGGAATAGTCACTAGCAGCTGTAGCATCCAGATTTCGCAGATGGTTTTGTACATTATCGTCCCTTTCAGCCTGTAATAGTTTTTTAAGTTTATCCGTTAGGTAGTTCAGCCGTGTTTTGTCCCCGGGAAATCTAGTTGTTTGCCACAATTTACGAGCCTGCCTTTTTTCGGCTACTAGTTCGCGAATGGGCTTCGAGCAGTCTGGTTCCGTGTATTTCTTGGCAGCAGGAGTGCTATCCCAAGCAGCGTTTTGGACACACTCGTTGAAATGTTCAACCGCTGTCATAATGTCCTCTTCGGTTTTAAGAGGCAGGTTGGTATTAATCGTAGACTCCACTATGAATCGGAATTTGTCCCAGTTGGTCCTACGTTCATGTAGCCTTGTTATAGGTTTAGTATGCATGAAGTCCTGGGAAACCTCTAGTAGAACTACACTATGGTCAGATGAGAGGTCTTGAAGGGAAGTACATTTGAAACAATTAGTAGGAATCCCCTTTATGACACTGAAGTCTACCAAATCTGGTATTTTTTTAGGGTCAGTCGGCCAGTAAGTTGGTTCCCCGTTCGATATTGTATCTAGTCGTAGATCGGTTATAGCTGCCTGCAATTGACGTCCTTTGGGAGTTGTTAAGCGAGAGCCCCATTGTGTATTTTTGGAATTATAATCTCCACCTGCTATAAACCTTAGGCCTAGCGTATTGAAGAAATTGACGTAATCTTCTTTTTTGATCGCATGTTTTGGGGGAGAATACAATGCAGTGACAGTCAAGTGTCCCCGCCAATCCTCAACAACAACACTTGTGGCTTGTATCTCAGGAGTTTTAAATGGCTCCGCTTCATGGTGTTTGATATTATTCTTAATGAGGATTGCAGATCCTCCGTGAGCCGTACCATCCGGATGCATTGTTTGGTAGAATTTGTAATTGAAGATCCTGAGGTAATTTTTTTTCGTGAAGTGTGTTTCAGATACCAGTAAAATATCAATTTTGTGTGTTTTTAAAAATGTTTCTACTTCTAGAACATGGTGTGGCAGCCCATTGGCATTCCAAAGGGCTATTTTTAACGAACAGAATTTGTCAGTTTGGTCATGATTTCCATTAGGAGATTTGTTATTGAGGTTAATTGTTGCATTAGTTGTGTCATAGTATTCATGATTTCTTTCATGTCATTGTTGTTTGTTTGGACTTTTGGTAATTCATTTGGATTTTGCTCGCTGGCAGGTTCGTGCGCAGGTTTGTTGGATGTTAATGCTCGTTTATATGATGGTTGGTCTTGTTGCCTAGTAGTGTCCGTCTTGTCAGGGTTATGTATGAGGTGCATTGTCTGTCGGTGTTTTGCTGGTTGGGTAGGATATTTGATGTTCTGGAGCTCCTTATATATTGAGCAGCCTTTATAGTTTGCAGGATGGTTACCATCGCAAAGTACACATTTAACTGAGTCCGACCTTTCTTTACGTTCGCACTTGGACGATGCATGGTCTCCAGCACATTTTATACATTTGGCCTTCCTAAAGCAGTATTTTCTTGTGTGCCCATATTGTTGGCAATTGCCACATTGTGGGATTTCTCGTTTAGGTCTTGGTGGTTCGAAAATGACTCTACAGTGCAAAAGACTCTTGATGTCATAGATATGTTTATTGTTATTGTTAGATTCTATTTCTATAAAGAATATTGGTAATGGCTTTTTGGTACTTCTTTGTTTGACGTTCCAGATATTAGTGACTTTATGTCCTTGGATTTCTAGTTCGGCTTTTATATCGTCTATATCAGTGGAGGGGTGGAGATTTTTGAGGACTACTTTGAAACAGCGATCTTGTTTGGGCCTGTAGGTATAAAATTCTGTATTTTTTTCTTGCAGGTTTTTAACAATTTTTGTATATAATTCTGTAGATTTAGGTTGTATTCTAACTTGTTCATTCCGGAGCACTTTCACTTCATAGTTATCCGAAGCTACCTCATCAAGCATTTTTAGTAATGGTTGGATATTACTGACCCGGTCAACATATAAGGGCGGAGCCTTAACAGGTTTTTCAACGGTTTCGATGATTTTATTGCTTTGTGTGTCTTCCGTATCATTATCCAGTCCAGAAAATCTATTTGAGGTTGGTGTAGGTTGGCTCAGCCAGTAGGTGTCAAGTTTCTTTTGTTTTTGGGCTTTGTCTATTTCAGGGCTTTCGCGTTGCCTTTTTCTTTCAGGTACTTTTGTCCATTGGTTGCTATCAGCTGTAGGTGTACCCACTTCCGTATCAACTGGTGTTAGGTTGTCGAGGTTATTCAGTGACTGAGTTCTTGTTGTATTAAAGAAGGATTTGTGAAAAATTTGTTGAGTAAGTATTTTATTTTGAGTTTTTTCAGTTTGAGAGAGAGTATTCGATTGTTCTTTGTTTTCCATAGTGTTCCCACGAGTAGGGTCGATTAAAACAGGTCGCACACAGGGTAACGCCCATTCCCATGTGAAGGCACCATACAACAATGTGAGCCAGGTCCATTGAGGTTGGCGCTAACGGCTGATAACCCATCAGTCATTCATCCTATTGGCGCGTATCCCACCGTAGGATTGGGGTAAGTTTTTATTGAGGCTTTCTACCTCTTGGTCCGGGCGGCTAAGCCAAGACCCCCGATTTCGCTTAAGGTGCAAGCAAAGCGATGTTCCGGGTTGCAGTGGTCATTTCCTACCTCTGCTAATGCTCGATCGGGTTAATTACCGTCGCCCGAGACTCGACGTTGACCTTTTACGGTTGGTTTGGTCTTTCCTGGAGCAACCAACCCTCCTCCTTTTTCATACGGGCTTGGGACCGTCATCGGCGGAGTTAAAGATATTTAAGATACTATATTATTAGGAGTAATTTAATGTCTTTGATGACATGTGATTGACAAATGCATTCCCTTCATAGATAATGATTCCGTTGTTTAAAAAATTAAAAAGTCTTTATTAACTTGTGCTAGCAGTTATAAAGAGGTTCCATTCGTTTGGATAGATAGTCACTGTGGCATTAAGGACACTGAATGCGCTGATGCTCTTGCCTTTCGATTTCGATAGATAGTAATATTGTGACATTATGGACAATGAATGCGCTGATGCTCTGGCCAAAGATGCTTGCTCATCAGCAATAGCTGATCTCACCCAAAATAGTCATCAGGGGTATGACTTGGTGAGCCTTCCACAAGTTAAGCTTTAATCTTCATGGCAGGAACAGTGGAACAACACCAGTAGAATAAAGGGCGGGTTTCTCTTGTTTTTTTGATCGCACACTAACGCCATGTTGTTAGATGTATAGAGTACTTCCATACAAACAATAGTTGCCGATAGTAACATAAATCCGTCTCGAGTGAAGCCAATTAAGAAATTATCTGTTGCACTTTTTGCATGGAACATCATTCCATTCTGTATCTAAAGAAACTCATGTTATTGCACGACTCGTAATGCTTCGCATTAGAGTGTGCTCTACGATCGAAAAATATTTTTTGCCCCATTTCTGCAACTGTTTTTATTGTTTCACTCCTGCTAGTACACAGAACCTACTTAATTTATATACCATTGTATAGATGATTAAATGGAGATTAATATTGTATTTCTTAACAATTGATTTAATGCAGCAGAAATGGAAAAAGCATCAAAATAGTTGAAAAAAAATTCCTGTCCGTCAATTTATGATCCCTGAAAACATTGTAGCTTGCGATCAAATCAATTAATTGAGTCAATTTTTTTTTTATACATTCGTTTCAGCCGTAGAAGGAACCCTATTGAAAATGGCTCTTTTATTCATAGTAGTTTAATTATAATTAATAAAATACTAACTAAAATATAATATCAATATCTAAATATTTTCAACCTTGATCCGGTGCCGTTGCCTAGCAACTGCCAACGTAAATATCTTTGTCAGTCGTTGACATTACGACTTCATGAAAAGTGATAAATTGTTCATTTTTAAACTATGTTTTGAATTTCTTTTTCGTTTATGAATGAGTGAAAAGTATGAGGCGTGCACTTTTGGATTTTCCAAACTATTTTCTTTTTTATTGATAAAATAGTTACATGGCAGATTAAAGACAAGATTAAAGCTTAACTTGTGGAAGGCTCAGCAATGTTACGACACTGCTATAATGGAATATGACTTAGAAAAAAGAATGAATGAAAATACATTTTTCATCCCACCATCTCGGAAAAAGTATTTTTAATCTTCAATATCTGAGTGGAAAAGCCGTTTTTATTCTCGATAATTAAAAGGAAAACAAATAAAAAGTATAAAATAATAATTTAACAGGAATGTGTGCCTCGCGGCTGCGCCAAATAGGCTCAGTTCAGCAAAAATGCCAGACAACTAATGCCTGACGCTGGTTTTCAACTGGACCTGGCGTGTGAGGTGACGGATGTAAATCAGTTTTATACTGCAGTGTGCGTGTATGTAAACTTAAATAAAATAAATGAGTGTAAGATAATAATAATATGTAAATATTTAAAAATATTAACTATATGTATAAGAATGAATAAACGGAATAATAATATCAAGTAATTTGATTAATACTGCAAAATGTGTCTGTATCTATACTTAAATACTTACGGTCTTATTCATAACAAGTTATCGAACATCTAAACACTTGCTAAAGTCTGGTTTACAAAAAATGGTATTCATAAACGCATTTTAGCACCAAAACGTTCTATAAACCTACTATAAAGTTATAGAAGCCAGAACCCTACTTTAACAGTACTATAAGGAAAAAATGGCAGACTCAACAGCAGCTGATTACTAGAAAACGACATTTTGACGTACATACAAATCTAACCTGTGTGTCTACTGTCTACAAAATGTCAGTTTTGTAAACAATCGTACATGTTTAATTTATTTTGCATTTCTGTTTAACTAATTTAGTTTATTATTATATAAAATGCAAGCTTTGCAAAGCTTGGATACTATTGAAAGAATTGTACGTCTTGAGAACCGTCCGCTTCGAAGAAAGGTTTACAGAAATAGAAGTGATCCATTTTCTTTGGACGACGACGATTGGAAGCATTGTCCTTATTAAATCTACAGCGACCTTCATAATTAACCTCGTTCGTGGGAGGATCTTATGTTAGAGGCATATCTCTTCACTCCTATTTTAACGCCTCAAAATAGAAGCGGGAAAACATATCACGAAGCACTGCAACAATATAATACTGTGGAACGCTGCTTTGGTGTGTGAAAAAAACGCTTTCAATGCCTTTTACATGAACACTAGGAAATGTGAAAACAACCATAGTGGCAGTATACTTCACAACATTGCAGTTCACCATGGAGACATGCAGTTAGAGGGTAGTAATATCAATGAATATCATACAAGTGAAGTAATTCAAGAAGTTGCAAGGGGAAACGCAAATGCTAATGCTATTTTACAAACTTTTATAAGAAGATATTTCAGCGAGTAGTTAATTAATAAAAAAACTTGTTTAATATATCAGTTAAATTTATTTTGTAATACTCTAATTTGACTTTTCGATTTTTTCTTAGAACAAAAATTTTTCTTTTTCGTTTGCCCTCTGTGCCTCATGTAATTCTTTTCTGCAGGCTGTTTCAGTTTCTGCTATTTGTAGCAGCGCCATCCTTACCATTCTAACCTGAAATACAAAATTAATGTAATATTTTGTTTGTAAATTATAGTTATTACCAAATTAATTAAATCAGTAGGGGCATAAGAATAACTAATATTACGAGTCCTTAATAGTTATTCTTAGGGCCGCGGGTTTTTGTTACTATGAGTTTTGTAACAAAATTCTTGACATGCTTAGTTAGGAAGTATGTAACGTAAAAGATAGGTACCTAATTCGTAAACCATGCCAGGCCGCCACTTTTTTCGCGTTGGTGTTTGCGTCCGTATTTTGATTTTCCATTAAGGAGACCCTCTCCTGACTAATTCTTTCAAAACAATCTAAGGAACAGAAGCAAAAGCAAGCATGTAAGTATGAGAATGTTTACAAAACAAAACTTACTTTGAATTTGTTCTAGCTGTAATGGTACAAACCTTATCCTCCTCCAACCAAGTTTCACTTATTTGCCTTTTATTGGAACTAGTCTACGGTATTGATTCCAACTGTTTATTTAGTACATGCATGTAATTATTCAAAAATTTTCGTCGCTTCAATACCAAATTCATTGACAAATACGTGTTTTGAAAGACGCGCCGTGTCAAAAGAGTCGAAACTGTAGACAATAAAATAGTTTACAGTACGTAATAATGTCTATGGTCACAATTATTTGGTGCGCAGACAGACATTCTCGTTTGACGACTCGATGTGTTGGTCAATTTGTTGGAAGACTTCATTAAAATGGCAACATTTTGATTTATAACGACATATTAGTAATAGAAGGTTTATGAAACGTTTATGAATACAAAATTTTATCGAAGGTTTTATAGGCTCATAAAGCATTTTAACTAAGTAATGTCTAAAACCTTCGATAAGGTTTTTTTATGAATAAGACCGTTAAAATATACCAGTGTAACAATAATCAATAATATTTCAATACAATATTGTGTGATATCATATAAATTGCAAAACAACAAAATAAAAACAAACACATTGCCAACAAATCACTGAAACATACTTAAAGTAGGTAGGTACATATATCATATAATTGAGACATTAAGTGTGACCATATCCAGCTTCCGTTGCGCATCTATGAGGTACTGTCGCAAGCGTCGTCTAAAAGCACCTATAGTGTTAATAACTCTTATCGGTGGTGGCAGGTTGTTCCATATTTTGGAGGCCGCATAACGTAAACTCTGAAAGCGGCTGTACCCTGAGACTGAGTCGAGCATTGTTGCGAGCATTGCCTTCTCCCGCATTCCCGTCTACTCGTAACCCAACTCAATTTGTTGTATAAGTAGTCCGATTTCTGATATCTAACCACTCCGAACAGAAGGCAAGCCAAATGGAGTTTGCGTCTGGACTTCATTTTTAGAGTACTTGATATCGCACTATGGCTCTTACTCGTACGCCAACGTGACGTAACTTGAGTCCAGATTAGAGTTTAAACTATTAAATAGACAAGATAAGGGCGTAAGAAGCATAATAAAATCCTCACGAAATTTTTACCGTGAAGTGTAACTTGTTGTCACACTATGCCACTTAGGCCAATATGATGCAACTTGAGTATATTGGACTCAGTTTGTACTATGAAATAAATAGTATAGGACCATTAAAAGTAGCTCATATATTCAGTTTTCCTCATTAAATACGTGTTATAGATTAGGGCGCATATCTCAAGACGGTTGTACTTTAGAGCTGAGCTGCCAACTATTGTTTGTGTGGAAGTGCCTCTACACATCTAACAAGGTGGCGTTAGTGTGCGATCACACGATAACACATTCTGCTCATGAACTGCTTGTAGCGCTGATTACTTTCATCCGCCACAATAATATAAAATTATCAATAAATATTCTGTCTGAGTTTCTTTTTAAATCATGCAAACTTGTTTTTTCAATGCTAAGTGCATTTTAGACATTGGCTGGCAGAATAGTCGACAACGGCTTTGCTTGCCAAAAATAGAATAACATAGACAAATAACATTGACACTAAATTGACTTTATAAGACTAGTTCCGAAGACTACTACTTAATTGTTTTTGGCGCTAGTTAGCAACAGCGAGCGATTTGCAAACGATCTAATAGGTAATACCGACTTTTATGACGTTTAGCGATTGATCGCGCAGTGAACCCGCGATGTCTGCGCAATAATTGCTGATTGCTATTTTTAGGTAATCAGCCTGCGGTTGATAAGAATAGACTCGCTCCATGTTACATGGGACTTAAACAAATCTGGCGAAATATGGGGGTACCTACTATATGTACATCTCTGCCCACTAACCCTTCGGGGAAACAAGGCGAATATCATATCACGCCTTGTTGTATCACGAATGTTGTATCAATAATGTTCCTTATACCAATATTGTACCATAAGCATACCAATAATGTACCATATCGATACCAACCATATGGATACAAATATTTTACCATTATGGATACGTTTATTGAAGACCCTACTAAAAATGAAACAATTTTTTTTTTTTTTAATTCTTGGCGCTCGGGACGAACACAAATGGCAACTGGCGCGGGCATGTCGACGGTGTGGCACGGGCGTTGCACCGGCCGTTTAATTTTTCACACAAAATATATCCTAGGAACGATGTGGCGCAGAACATACACACAACGCCCATCGCCAAGCCCGCGATTAGCCCGTCCCCTCGCCACTTGTGTATGTCCCGCGCCTTAACTCTGCGATCTTTCTACTTACTAACTAAGAATTATCATTCCAAACGTAAGGCGTTCAAGAATTATATTACTTCTTAACATAATTAATTCATTATACTGTAGGTACTCCGTACAATTCCTGGAGAATTTCCAAAAACTGCTCACGAACTTTCACCTAATTCAGTAACCCGTTTTAATATCGCGTGATAGTCCGACATTTAATGGCTATAATAAAACAAACTTAGTTTTAATAAAGCCTATTACTTGCGTCGAAAGCAGTAAATACGGCTAATAAAATTATGTTAATTGATTGCCTAATATTCAACAGAACGTTTGTTACGTATTTCTCGTTAAGATTGGTTTTGTGACTTTTCTTGTGATATTAGGTTTTTTGTCTGATTATTTAATTTTGAGGAAGCTATGCCTGACGAAAAGCATCAGTCGTTGAGCTCCTTAAGCTCTGAGTTGAGCTACACGACAAATGCGTGCATTGACTGGACAGGTCCACTCAAATCTGTATGGTTCTTTCCTCAAAAGACCATTTTAGATACCAATCTACATGGTCCTCAAATGATCTGACCAAGATTATTTCTGGGTTTTTATTGACATTAATGTATTTTATATACTATACAATGACATGAATATTTACTTTTTAAAGCATTATATTCTTTAAATTATTGTGAATGTGAAGACTATGTGGGTCATTACTTTTATTTATACTTTTTTTTTTCTCAGTTAGTTTTTATCATAGTCTGGCAGCTCGAGTAATTTATGCGGCCTATCCAAATGTCCTTTCTTTGGTATTGTTCGTCAATCGTTGAGCTCCTTAAACTCTGAGTTGAGCTGCACGATTACTGACAAATGCTTGCACTGACTGGACAGGTTCACTCAATCTGTGACCATTTCAGACACCAATCTACATGGTCTTCACATGATCTGACCAAGATTATAGAAGGTCTGGACTTTAAAAGAGACAATAATGACCTCTGAGTTTATTTCGGCATTTCTTCTCAGAGTAGTCAGATAAGAAACGCCGACCTCATCTAGTTTAAAAAATATGATTGACGTGTAAAAGTGTTTGTACAGACCTACTTACAGAAATAAAATAATTTATCATTATCATTATGAATATTGCAAGAATTTGGTCTTAAATGGGAGTTTTCTATTTTCATGATCTACGCTTGATAGAGATTTCAGTTACACTTTAAAAGACCCACGTTTTATTGAAGGGTGGACTAATTACTTGTCGGGATTTAAACATAGAGTTACGTCCAAAGAAGTTTGGAAAGAGTATCTCCCCCTTTTCGTTGGTAATAAAAATATTAATCAGTCAATGGCCTAATAGCCAAGAGCCTTGACCAACACCTGAGCAGGTTCTCGTTGGGCAGCTGGATCAAGGGCTTGATTCAGAAAGCGGTACTTCTGGACACGGCTCGCATTGTTAGGAGGTTCCTCTCTCTGGAGTCCTGACCTCCGATAGCTTGGACCCTGTTCCCAAAACCAGTGGGCTACTATTTTTTATATTTTTAAATGTATTTTAATGACTTTTATAAAAATATTTAAAAATGTATTTAATAAGGTGTATAAATGAATAAACGAATATTAATGTAAATATAAACTTTATTTCAACATAGAGACAACATAATGGACACAATGAACAATTCTATAAAAATAAATAAACGGTACAGCCGATTGAAGCTATGATGCCACATACAGACACACAGATACACACTTTAAACTTATTTTACTTTACCTCTCAAACAGAGAGGTGTCGGGGTTAAAAATACTGGGGTTAAAAATACTGGCAGACTTAAAATAAATCGGTCAAGTGCGAGTCGGACTCGCACACGAAGGGTTCCATACCATGTCGTACAAGATTTAACACTATGCATTTTTGTAATACTTTCGTAAAGGTAACAACAGAGGCGCTTTAAAAAAACATAAAAATTTGTAAAGAAATTGTCTAATTTTAATGAAAAAATGTTTTTGTGTTAAATTATAAGTGTAGAAGTTTATTTCATTTATTTTAGTAACATGCATAAAGTCAAAGTTATTTATTTGCTACTAACATAGTATTAGTAGGTATAAATAGGTATATGTGGTAGGTAAGCAGGTAGATATGTAGGGTAGGTAGGTTAGGTAGCAGTTAGGGTAGGTAGGTAGGGAATTAGGAAAGGTAGGTGCGCCGTAGATAAGTACTTAGTGCTAACCGTGCGAAGGCGGGCCGGGTAAAGCTAGTTACTTATTTAAAATAAAAGGATTTCTCTTGCTACATCAGACTATATTGTACAAAATAGAATGTAAGTAGTACGCCAAATTTTAATTACAACATTCCGTCAATACAGGTATTTATTTACGTTATTTTTGATAGTCATAATTCAAATTCAAATTCAAAAGTCATTTATTCAAACTAGGCTGAGAATCAGCACTTTTCGAACGTCAAAATTACATAAGACAGTCCCCCAAAAACGCCCGCCCTTCACCACTTCCTAGTGCTTTTGCTGGAGAGAAGAAGTGGCGCAACAAACTCTCCAGCAGCTCAGCTTGTTCAGTTACGAAAAAAAAACTTGATTCTATACAATAGTATGCAAATATTTTACATTACTCAACACAAAACATTAAATAAAATATATTTGCCATAATGACAGCTAGCACACGACACTGTACCAACAAAAAAAAAAATCGAAATCTAAACTCAAGCGAAAATAAAAATTATTTTTACACATCCCATCGGACTATGAGAGTGAGGGAAGAGAGAGTGCACTCGTGTCTGCGCATACACTTGTGCACTATAATATCTCCCACGCCGAAGGCTAGTCTCCATTGAGATTGGCCGCCGTGGCTGAATATTTTTAAACAAATAAGTTTTCTCAATATGAAATTGTATCCACAACGGTTTAAGGTAACTGAATAGTAACCTGTATGTACCACCATTCATTTCAATGTTACTGAATATTATTGTCTATTGGAGTGTAGTTTTAACATGAGGTACACACATCAACACCGTCTAGGGATACTTTGAAAAAAGTCGATAAAGTTCTTAAACTCAAAAAATACTGGCCGGTTTTTAAATCTTTTGAAGAGAGCTTATTTTGTAGACCTTTTTGGATGATCGAAATTTAAATGATCGAAATAGTATATGCTGCCATGATAGTAGGTACTTACTAATTCCATGTTATTACTCCGACTAGTAAATAGTTATCTGTGGAATTTATATCGCTTAATATTAGCATGAAATACAAAATATTATTTTTAAGTTGCAGTAAATCGCCCATATTATATAAAATACGTTATTAATCGGCGTTTTTAGTATTTGTTGATTATAAACAGTATATGGTACATGATACACACAAGTTTCAAATTCCTAATTTGTTTAGTTGTTGAGATAGAGCTCGTACAAAAATGGTCTAAAACAGACAACTTCTACGGCCCCCGAATTCATAATTTTTGAAGATAAAAACAAATAACAATTATATTTATTTTCTACTTGATGAGCTCTAGACAACGATACCCCACATGCCAGGGTCAGATTATTTTTTTTTCAAAATTTAATTTTATTGTATGGCCCTTTAATTTTTAATTTTATTATTTGTTGCTCTTGCGGCAATAGAAATGCTCAATCTGTGAAACTTTCAACTGCCTACCTATTACGGTTCATGAGATAGAGCTCGCTGACAGACAGACGGACAGCAGAGGCTTATGAATAGGGTTCCGTTTGTCACCCTTCGGGTACGGAACCCTAAAAAGGAAGGTACTAAAAACCATTTAAATTGATTCTATAAATAAAAATTCAAATTGAAATGTTCAAGGTAGTCACTTGAATGACTTTTACTTCCATCTGTTCACTCAATCAATTCTGATTGATTGAACTGATTTGGATTTAAATGGAGACATTAAAATGTTCGACTTCGAAATGACCGAGATACATATTTTAAAGGACATACATATGTGATTTACTCTTGTCTTCTACTTATTCATGTGTGAGCTCAATCTACTCAGTATGGACACTTTTTCTTGTGACTAAATACGGTGAGGGCAAATCTAGCGATTTAAATCTTGGGGCAGCGGGGCTTGACTTAATGTCAAAAAAACTGATGCAAATGACAGATTTTCATGGCAGAGTTATAATAGGATATTACACCCATTTATGAAAAGTGTTTCAATTAGATTCTACAGTGCAAATGAACTACTACAAAATTCACAACATCTTTATTCAATCGATATGTGCCATAAAAACGCATTTATGTTTTGCATTTTCAAATTTCACGCGTAATTTGTCGAAAACGCTGGACGCAGTGGACGCCATATTGCTCTGTGGTCATGACGTCAGTTGGCTGTGTAAACAAATGCAGTGATTACAGGTACCTACGCTGATAGTTGACAGTTGACACTTCTAAGTTTACATAGCCGTATGACGTAATAACATGGCGACTACAATTTAATGGTGATAAGAAACAGATTAAAAACTGAACCTTTGAATTGAATTTTAAAATTTAGTTTGCTATTTTATGAACTAAAACTAACGTTTTCGAGTGATTCATCAACTCGTCCTACATGCCTACGGCCCATTTGGGACAACTTGACGAAAATCTAAAAAAATATTATTTCTATTCTGCAACTCGTCCCACGTTACTATCAAAAGGAGAAAAGGTAACAATCAGTAGTAAAAGTCTTAATGTGAAAACAAAATAAAAAAGTCAACTGTCCTAATTCTTTATTTATGGAACTAGGTGCTTAGGCGACTCACTCACTCACTTAGCTTGCAATGGTAAAAATACAGGTTTTTTAATTGAATCATGTGTTGTTTTTAAAAGTACCAGGGTGATAGAAATAAACATAAAATAGGTGCCTGAATGATTTCACTAAATTGTGCACCAACGATTAAATAAAAAGAGGAATATAAAGTATTCGTTATTATTCACTTTATCAAACAGATAACTGTCAAAACTGCCTTTTAACTTACCTATAATTTTAGTTCCAGTTCATTTAATCGATGGTGCACAACTCTTAGTGAAATCGTTTAGGCGCCTATTTTCTGGTCATTTCTGTCACCCTGGTACTTTCAAAACACCAAATGTTTCAATTTTAAAACCTGTATTTTTACTAATAGTGAGCTAATAAGTAAGTCACTTAAGCTGCTCCTAGTTCCAGTTCATTTCTGCTTTCCTGGTAGTTTGAATAAATAAACAATTAGGACAGATGACTTTTAAAACGTCTATCGATATCACAAATCCTTCATGCTCTTCTCTATGTTTCATCGTTAGTGCGTTTCGGATTTTTTTTTGGTTTACTTACCTGATCATAACCGAAAGTCATACATGTCTACCATTCGTATTAATTCCGGATATGTAAACTAAACGAAAGTAAAAACCAAAAATTCTTACAAATATATTGTTATATCTTGTCTTACTGACTGTACCAAACGTTGATAAAGTTTAAAGTTCCACACAAAAAGAAACGTGGGACGACTTGCAGAATAAAAATATTATTTATTTTGATTTTCGTCAAGTCGTCCCAAATGGGCCGTAGGCATGTAGGACGAGTTGATGAATTACTCACGTTTTCCGACTGCATTTTGCCTAAGCTATCTCAATAATGTATTTTTATATTTTTTCTCGTATAGAGTAAAATACCCTATTATGAAGGAACCGTTTTCTTAGTAACCCAAAGCTCAAAAGTTGTATTGTAATTCCTAATGGCGTATATTACAGAGTATTCAATTCATCTATCTATTTAAGTAGAACCACGGCAGCTCGCGAAGGCTATTTCAGTACCGACGGATCCATTATAGTCGGTAGTCTGTGCACCGCGAAGCCTTCAGGACCGAAGTCTTAATTAATGAAGTTAGCTCAGAGAGTTATATGAGTTTGACCCATATTGTTGTTTTATTGTTTTTGCACTGACACCCCGGCTAAACTTCCTCCGGACATCGAAGGTTTTTTTACGTCATGCTCCCCAAGTTTGCGGTACGGATTTAGACGGAGTTATTAATTAGTTTAGTTGTCTCTTTTTTATTAATCTGTTAGGTGGATGTTCGCCTTTTTTTATTATTATCGGGGTATGTGGGGCGTTTATTTATTAGCTAGTTGCTATTTCCCTGTAGAATTCCTTTTTTTAGCACGAAAAAATCGACTAGTATAATTTATTTATGGGGTTTGGTTTGATCAAGCCGTATTTGAATATTTGTGATGATAAAAACGTGTACATCAATAAATTGTATTGCCCAATAAACTATAATATTAGATAACTAATTTAGAAACTAGTAGTTCTGCGAACAGTAGACCTCACGAGCACAAACTTTTTGGCAATAATTACCGCTTAGCTTGAGGCTTAAAAATAATTAATATGATTGTCTTCAACCTGTGTTTCATAATATTATATCAAAAGAATCAATCTGCCTAGCCTTTTCCCAACTATGTTGGGGTCAGCTTCCAGTCTAACCAGATGCAGCTGAATACCAGTGTTTTACATGGAGCGACTGCCTATCTGACCTCCATAACCCAGTACCTGGGTAATACGATACCCCTTGGTAAAACTGGTTGTTAGACTTTCGGGCTTCTGACGTCCCGTAACGACTGTCAAAGATCTGTGCATGACAGCCGGGACCAAGGAAGACTGGATTTAACGTGCTTTCCGAGGCACGGATGAGTCTCAGTATGTAAAGATGGTCACCCATCCACGGAACAACCCCGATAAGCGTAGCTTATCCTGATGAATCGACCCGTGTGGCTGTTATTACTTAGCCACAAGCTCCTCCTCCTTCATAATATTGTATCAATGTCTACAATAATATAGAATAAAGACTGTAGACAATCAAATTAATTATTTTTTATTTTCGATATATACATGTTTTTGAGGTTGTACTATCATAGGTCTGACACCTATGCCACAAGCCCATCTTTCGGGTAAATTTTATTGCCTGTTCAAATACTAAATGTATGTATAAACATCGAAATAAATAAAACATTTATCTTTCACAAAACAAGAGTATTCCGCCTTGAACCCACAAAGTTCCACAAAAATATGCCTTAAATATTATGTCGAGGCAGCCATTCTTAATCAGTATGATTGATGATGTGCCGACATATTCGATAATGTACATACTCGTAGTAATGTATACTACCGTCACAGTACAAATAAGTAACAGTATTATACAGTATGTTAACTAACAGAGGGCGTTCCCGCTAACCCGCAATAGTATAGCGTCCATACATGCTAGAAAAAATATTAAAATCGAAAAAAAAACTTTTTTTTACGTTTTTATCCTAAAATATTTCACAAAAAATATTAATTTCATACGTAAAACAAACACTCTGTACACGCGCACTTGTCGCACTTGTCTTTCCACGTTGAAATACAAGTGAGCGTATACAGAGTGTTACATTAACGTATCAATTTAAAAAAAAATGAGAAAATTTTATAAAAAAAAAAAAAAAAAAAAAACACGTTTAATATTTTTTTTAGCATGTATGGCCGCTATACTATTGCGGGTTAACGGGAACGCCCTCTGTTAGTTAACATACTGTATCTTCATAGAAAACGGCCGAAACGACGCGCTTCGAAATCTTAGTGTATATCAGTACGCCCACGAAGCAGTATCGAGTGCGCAGCAGTCACGCACGGACGTGGAACGTTTATCTACCGAAGGCCGTAGGTTATTAATTCAAGGTCACTGCCGATATATAATACTGTTACGTTATTATACTGTGCTACAGTGTTTGTTCACCGATTGACATTTAAAGGGCGTTGAACATGGAATCAATATTATGTTATGGGTTGAACGTTCAAACAGTTTATTACTTGTTTTTGAGGTCATAATAATTTGTTTTATTAGGCAACTAGCAAACGCACAGTTTTTACGACTTGACAAAACATCGTAATTTCTTTATCATGTGTAAGTTTAATAATAATAATATACTGTACACATAAATCTTTCGGAATAAATTCTCTAAATGATAGTCAAAATCGCATCAAAATTCGTTGTGTAGTTTAGAAGAATAACGCGGTCATACAGACGGACACGAAAGCCAGTTGAATTGAACTACTGCGGTTTCGCTGCTATGGTTTCGCGGCGGATGTGTGCTAAGGCGTAAGTCTTAATCGTCACTACCAAACCGAATTTCGACAAACCGTCATACGACACGTCTTCATTTCGACAATACCAAAGCGTTGAATAAACGATAAAAGTTGGCAACGTCGATAATAATTATCAAATATTTACCTGTTACATCGAGGTACAGTAGGGGTCATTAGTGCAGTTACAACTTTAAAAAATAGTAGATTGACACTTCGCTTTAACTTACGACCTTCTTATAATAAGTCATTTCTATACTGTAGACACACACTCTCATTAGTTTACAAATTATTGTATTCCATAAATTCAAACAGTTTGGTATATGGCATGATAGCTAAGCGGTTATCAAGTTTGGGTTAGCGCGTTCATGTGCAGCGAGTCGCGGGTTCGAATCTCACGCGCGGTTATAGTTTTTTTTTATGTTTTAAAAATCACTCGAATGATCACGCTATTGACTATAAGTAGTTCCTTGTTACTTTCGTTCGCCTTGTTCACTAAACTCATCAAACTTTATGATTATACCCACAGAAACCTAAATAAACAATGATATTAAGGTAGACAGATGTAGATAACTTACGATACGACTCATTCACCGCGACTAAATAGAACGTTGTTGGTTGGTTGTTATTGTGAGTTAGTGACGTATATTTAATATATTAGTGGTGTTATCATAGAAATATAAATAACATTCTTTCTTATATCTATGGGTGTTATAGTTCATTTCGAAATGAAAGGAAATATGTATAAATATAGAAATGAAAGCGAATATTATTGCGCTGCGTAAAAGCGGCCTATAAGTATATCACAAATATCTGATGAAACCGGACTGAGTGTAAGTATTATGATTTAATTATTTTATCAAACATCTAATTAAAGTATCCCTAACTGCTGATCCTCGTAGTTATTTTTTGAAACGTTTTAATCTACCATAAGGTCATTGAAGAAAAAATATATAATTTCAAAGTAAATTTATTTACCTTTTTTTATTATTTATCGATGAAAATAAAATTATAATATTTATGTGAAATAGTTTCACATAAATATTATAATTTTATTTTTTTTACTTTAAATAATTTTGTATTTAAATAGTAATACATAATAGTATTTTGCTTAGTAGCCTAACAGTACTCCTTTTTTGTTTTAGAGAAATACTGTGAGTGGTTGGGTGGAAAGATATGAGGAAGAGGGGCTTTGCCAGTCGAAAGCGAAGTGGAAGACCCCAGCTCATAAAAAACGCGCAGCGACAGCACATTGCATGGTCAGCCAATATGAAACAAGTGGTTTCAAACCGACAAGACATTTTGCCGAATTATTCGACACGTCTTCTATACGAACCGTTCGCCGTGCACTTCACGCAGAAGGTTTACATCATCGAAAACCAGCTCAAAAACCATACTTTTTTATAAACACCCGGATATAAAAGTTACACCTTGGCCAGCACAATCTCCTTACCTCAACCCCATATGGGGTTTGATGATACAGCGATGGGAAGCACGGAATGAGCGATTTGATGACCAGTTGAAGTTGCATTGCATGGAAATATGGGATTTAAGGGGAACAGATATGTGCTTCAATATTGTGGGATCCATGCGTCAACGATTACTTAATTGCATTGATAATAATGGGGGTTATACCAAGGATTATGTTATTATATTACAAATATTGATTTTAGTAATATTCAAATTATATTGTGTCTTAACCGTAATAAGAATTATTTAGAGGTTTAGTTTCAATCTTCTTTTCGTAATGAAAATGAATACTTAAGCTATAACCTCATTATGTCCTTTCATCCTTTGTTAACTTTGAGGTTTGAGATAGAACGAACTCACTCGCAGTAGAATAAAATTAAAGTAGTAATACTGAGTAATTTAATTGTATTGTGACAACGAGTCCGCACTTGTTATATTTACGTCGGTAGATTTGCTAAACTTGTGGTATGTTACCCACACACGGAGTAATTAAAGCACAATATTGTTATATTACTAAGATACAATATTTTAAGCCTGATTGTCATAGTTCACTGATTAGCTACTTTACTTTTGTTCTTTATGAGAAAATAAACTCTTTTAACTAGAAGTTTATTTATCTATACTTCTTATAATAATTACATCGAATAAACATTTTTTTTATCACTTATTGAACATTTTTATTCTTAACCCCATAATTCAATAACAATATAGTAATTATTACATCGTTTATTCAATTATTTTTATTAAACGAAAATTATTATTTTCGTTTTAATAAACGAGAATAATAATATAATAATAATAATTATCTAATAATAAAAGAACAGATAAAGATTATTGTTGAAAAGAAAACTAAAAATCTCGTTTCGAGATTGGAACCCAGACCTATGTGTCTGACAGTCCGATACTATACGCTATCAGCTATTAGGACTTCATAAATAGTAGTGAATTTTAGCAATGGTATGAACCGACCAAGGTCACACGTAATTACTTACTCTTGGGTGTGAAAGCGACGGTACGTTTTGTTTCGTTCGACGCTAGTTTGTGAACACATCACTTAAACACACAGATGTAGAAACCGCACACAGACCGGCCTACGCGTGTTCGAAGCAAAATAGTTCTTAGCATGATAATGAAATTATGACCGCTTACTGTACATCGGTACATCGAGGTGTTAAAGTGCCTATACAAAGACGCCACTATGTCAGTCCGACTCCACGACCAGACCTCGAAACCTATCCTTCTGCAGCGAGGTGTGAGACAAGGAGACGTTATCTCTCCGAAACTGTTCACCGCTGCACTGGAGGACGTCTTCAAGGTTCTGGACTGGAAAGGGCTAGGCATCAACATCAATGGCGAGTATATCACTAACCTTCGGTTTGCCGACGATATAGTTATCATGGCTGAGACCATGGAGGACCTCAGTATAATGCTCGATGACCTCAGTAGAGCCTCCAAAAGAGTGGGTCTTAAAATGAACATGGACAAGACAAAGGTCATGTCAAATGCCCATGTAACACCCGCCCTCATAAAGATCGGAGACGCTACGCTCGAAGTTGTAGACGAGTATGTTTACCTAGGACAAACTGTCCAGCTAGGTAGGTCCAACTTCGAGAAAGAGGTCAATCGTCGAATCCGACTCGGCTGGGCAGCGTTCGGGAAGCTACGCAATATCTTCTCGTCCCACATACCACAGTGTCTCAAGACGAAAGTCTTTGACCAGTGCGTGTTGCCAGTGATGACTTATGGCACTGAAACGTGGTCGCTCACAATGGGCCTTATCAGAAGGCTAAAAGTCACCCAAAGAGCAATGGAGAGGGCTATGCTTGGAGTTTCCCTACGTGATCGAATCAGAAATGAAGAGATCCGCAGGAGAACCAAGGTAACCGACATAGCCCGAAGAATTGCCAAACTTAAGTGGCAATGGGCAGGACATATTGCTCGCAGAACAGATGGCCGATGGGGCCGAAAGGTTCTGGAGTGGCGACCACGTACTGGAAGACGTAGCGTCGGAAGGCCTCCCACAAGATGGACCGATGACTTAGTAAAGGCCGCAGGAGTTCGGTGGATGCGGGAAGCACAGAATCGGTCGAAGTGGCGGTGCTTGGGGGAGGCCTATGTCCAGCAGTGGACGTCTTTCGGCTGATATGATGATGATGATGATGATTTACCTGTTTTGATTAAAGCTGTTTTCAGACCAGCGCGATTTGTCGGGCGACGCGACACGAACAATACAAAACTTCACGGTATAACAATAACCGGTGTAGCATCGCGCTGGTTTGAAAACAGCTTAATTTGACAATAATACTATGGAAACAAGAAATAATTTGAACTTGAAAATTGATTATGAAATTCAATAATTAATATCGCAACACCAAATATTTAGTTTAAGATGTAAAAAAATATTTGGAATCCTTTCACATGTATTTTTTACACCTAAAACGGGTAAAAAATCATATTCAATGTTATAATTGCAATTCATTATTAATATTCTAGTTCGCTAGTTAGCCACATTTCTTATTTCCATACAGCAAATATTGCCAAATTAATCAAAACAGCGAAACATTTGACATTTATTTGCGACGTTGCCCAATTTCAGAATAAACGCTCTTAAGTCAGATTTGGATAAAATTTGGCACGTGATAGACCATGAATTGGATAAAATTTGGCACGTGGATAGACCATGAATTGGATAAAATTTGGCACGTGGATAGACCATGAATTGGATTAGAATTCAGGATACTTTTTATCCCAATATTCTCACGGAATCGAGCCTTAATGCGGGTGAAACCCCCAGGCGCAGCTAGTTTATAATTTGTTTAGATTAATCAAAACAACCTGAAAAGTTATTTTATTCAAATGTAGACCTTTAGGTACTAATGACGTCTGTTAGCCTTCCAAAACTATAGTTGAAATTGTTTTCAATGTAAATGCCAGCTTTTATTTATGAACATAAGGCTGCCTGTCCACTGAAGCGGAGAGGAGAGGAGCGGAGCGAAGATGTGCCAATATTAACCAATAGAATCGCACCTCTGGTGCGGAGTTTGGTTTCTATTGGTTAATATTAGCATATCTCCGCTCCGCTCCTCTCCTCTCCGCTTCAGTGGACAGGCAGCCTTAAACTAAACTTTAATCCAAACTATAGGGCTTAAGTAAAACAAATATTGAATAAGTTGATTAAAAATGTGGGTATTGCATTACTTTAAATGACAGTCGTGACTCTGCAGGATTGGCGTAATTTCATTATAATATTGTTATCTAACCTTGCTGTGATGTCACTTAACGAATCGTCACGAACTACATAATAATAATAATTATGAGAATGGCTCATGCGCATGCCGTGTTATAAGCATAAGCATAATTAGCCTATAATTGTTCCCACTGCTGGGACACAGACCTCCTCTCTGTGAGAAGGAGTGGGTCGTAATCCACCACGCGGGCTCAAAGCGGGTTGGTAGATGTCACATGTCTTCGAATTTTTGGTTCTAGGACATGCTGGTTTTCTCACGACGTTTTCCTTCACAATTTTGAAAGCAGTGATGCTGAAATAATTTACTCAAACTAAAACGACTGCCTGGGTTTGAACGTACGACCTACAACTCGTAAGTCACGGGCGTCCTCGGGTCATCACGGCTTCTCACCTCCTGCCGTGTTATAAACAAGGTGTTATTGAAATAACCGAAAACCTCTTTACAGTTTTTCGAGTTATGCGAACATAAATGTATGGAACTGCTGATATTTTTCCGCAATTTCAGGTTTGGTGCCATAGTAAAAATTGTTCATAATGATGAATACACTGATCCCTTTTCAGGTTTTCATTTATTTTAATTACACTTTGATTATTAGCCATACAATAATGTGACTAACTGCGTTGGCTGCGTCTGACGTAGGTACATTCAAGTTTAGATGGTATAAAATGAAAATTATTTTCTATGAACCGCATTGAAACAATTCAAATTTTTGGTGAATAACTCAAGCATTTACTAACATTGTGCAACAGAAAATCTCAATGATTAGCTTGCAATACCACTTTAGGGTTTTTCTAAGGCTGGAATAGTACGTAGCCATCTGATCTGAAATATCTACCCCCATTTTCGCATTATTATAACCCAAAACACAGTCTCGTTTCTCCACGACAATGTTTGGCCTCCAGCGATATGGCCTTAGCACTAGAGCTCCAATATGATTATTGCAGGTGGAAAGAACCCCCTAACACCTTAGTTTATCAGTCCATTTTATATATTTGACGCCCTTTATATTCTTCAAAGCCAACACTACCTTTTCTCTGCTTTGACTTTACCGCTTGCTTTGGTAGACGCTTGTGGTTCTGTCGGACTGTGCCAGAAAGAGTGTGACTGTGTTCGAAATAAAGAGTGACATGCATAATTCGTGCCTATCCTTTACCGTGTCCACCGGTGGCGCACCCCGCCCGGCAAGACTTTTGGTTTAGGGAGCAGTGAACCGGTGGCCACATGAAGATTTGCCCCATAAGATACCAAATACCTACTCATGAGGTGCCGGTCTGAACATGTTAATGCCCCAAACCTCTAAATAAACACCATCATAATTATCAACATCATTTACCTAGCCTTTTCCCAATTATATTGGGGTCGGCTTCCAGTCTAACCGGATGCAGCTGAATACCAGTATTACATGGAGCGACTGCCTATCTGACCTACACATCCAAGTTACTGGATAATACGATATCCCTTGGTAAGTCACAACTACTAACTGGCTGTCACTGACTTTCGGGCTTCCGTCGACTCGTTACCACTGTCAAAGATCTACGAATCACAGCCGGAACCAGGGGCTTAACTGGCTTTCCATGGCATGGGGCTTAGTATGTAAAGATGGACACCCATCCACGAAACAACTGTGGCAAGTGTAGCTTAACCTGATCCATCGACCCGTGCGGCTGTTATTACTTAGCCACAAACCCCTCTAACAACAACATCAGTAAATATAAAACAAAAAAATAAGTAAAAAAAATATTATTATTATTTGCCCGTATTGTCCCCAAAATGGACTAATCCCTCCTATAAGCGTCAAGATAGTCCCGCCATCTACGCCTGTAAGTAAGTAAGTAAAAAGTAAGTAACTAAAAACCTCAAAGAATAAATACTTTAGTGAAGTTATTCGTTGTTTCTTTGTATCGAACTCGAACGAACCCCACGTAAGTAACTACCAGGTCAAGATTGGAAAGACAGGCGAAGTTAATTAAGTAGAAGTTCCCGGGTGGCAACAAAAGGTCCCGCAGTTTACACTGTAAGGGGTTCACGATTGCGCTTTTATTAAAAGTTAATTGAATTGCTGCGACGTTGTTTCCCAACAAATAAGCGATGGTTCAATGTGATTGGTTGTTTTAGTGGCTATTTATTTTGGTAAGATTTTTATTTCTTTAATATTGGTGTTTTTGTGTGGAGCAGTGGCGGCCCAGTGGTAACGACCCCGCTTTACGAGTGTTCGAACCCAAGCAGGCGCTTTACTTTGTGTAAATAATTACATCACCACTGCTCTCAAAATGATTATGAAGGAACACATCGTGAGTAAACCGGCACGCCCTTTATGCCTGGAGGCTTTATAATTCGGGTATTAAGTTCTGTTTACGTTTTTAGTTTTTATTTTTGCTTGAGTTTAGATTTCGATATTTTTTTGTTGGTACATTGGCGCGTGCTAGCTGTCATTATGGCATATATTTTATTGAATGTTTTGTGTTGAATAATGTAAATTATTTGCATACTATTGTATAGAATCAAGTTTTTTTTTGACAGCGGTGCTGCTGGGGAGTTTGTTGCGCCACTTCTTCTCTCCAGCAAAAGCACTAGGAAGTGGTGAAGGGCGGGCGTTTTTGGGGGACTGTCTTATGTAATTTTGACGTTCGAAAAGTGCTGATTCTCAGCCTAGTTTGAATAAATGACTTTTGAATTTTGAATTTTAGAACCAAAAAATCGAAGACATCTGACATCTACCAACCCGCACTGGGCCCGCGTGGTAGATTACAGCCCACTCCCTCTCACGGACAGGAGGCCTGTGTCCGAGCAGTTGGAACATTAATATTCTGATAATTTATGTTATGTGTATGTTGTTTTTATGTAGTACGTACCGTCTCGTTTTCATGGAAGATCGTTGGTCTAGTGGTTGCAAGCGCTACTGCTGAGCATGAGGTTCTGGGTTCGATTCCCGGGTCGGGCAAAGTGTTATTGGGTTTTTACATCTGGAATTTCTCAATAGCAGCCCGGAATCTAGATTTGTGACCAGTTGATAGCAATAAGCTAATGTTATGTGTCCATATTTAGAATTCACAGTTAAAAGCTCGCCCCTTAGTTTAATTCTCAAAAGTTTGTTGAAATCAAAGTCACAGTTTAAGGGAAAACCATTGTCATCACTGCACACTGGTTTTTTCATGACTTAAACCGGTAAAAAGCTTTCATAAAATCTCTAAAGCGTTTGCCAAAAAATAAACAACTAAAAATAGGATATTTACTCAACGGCACTAATAAACCTATCACTGAATAACAATTCGAGGATTAAACAACAAAAATAAAGCTTCAATTACAACTGACCATTCGATTTTTCCCCCAAAACTCCGCATTTGAGGTAAAAAACGGGTGGGACCAACCAAATAGTGCGGCCCAGTGATATACCGCTGGCATTTGTAAAAAACAATAGTCGTTAACCCTTCGTCCATTCGATTTTCACATCACGTACACACTTCACAAAGTTTAGCTTTTGCAAAATTTTCACGATTTAACGGAATCACAGGAGGGTTTATCTTGATTTATATCGATAAAATTGAAGTGAAAAGTTACAATGTTTTATAACAGTGTCGATTATTTTCTTTGGGCATTTTATAAAGGCTTTATTTGAATGACAGAAGACAAACTTGACAACGCCTAATGCTAGGTCACACACGGTGACTTTGGTCACCGACGACTTGCTAGCGATGTAAAAATGCCACGTCGCGTCGGCACACAGATTTTGACAGCAGATTTGTCGCTAGTGATGTCAACGTCGCCGCGTCGTTGCGAGTCTTATCCATGAAAGTTGTCGAACTTGCAGTTACGTATGTAGCCTTTTCGATAGATACTTTATTGGTTACGGTTGATAGATTTTTTACAAGTTAACAAAAAGGTCTTATTCGAAATGTAAACTACCATAATCCGAGCAATGCATCTCCCACTTTCAACATACAACATGTTTGATTGTTATTATGACTACTAATTTAATAACATATAAGATTGTACTATTATGTAGGGTTTTCAGACACACATTTTTTAATTGACGGCACGGTTGGCGCAGTGGTTACGAGATTGACTGCTGCGCTGCGTGTCGCGGGTTCGATCCCCACACGGAACAAATATTTGTATGATCTGCAAGTATTTGTTCCGGGTCTGGCTGTTTGTGTTTGTGAATTTAAATGTTTGTAAACGCACCCACAATACAGGAGACATTACAAGGTTGAAAAAAAAAAAAAAAATTAAGTTATCCAGGACCTAAGACTAAATAAAAAACGCTGCGAATAATGCAGTGAAGCATGCCAAAACTACACCGCCTCTCTGTGCATACGAGTACACGCTCACACGCACACATTTATAACCTTTTCAATGACATTAGAATCAAAAAACACAATAGACGATGTATATCTAGTAACTTAATCCGCTTAACCGTTCTTAAAGAGTTAGAGAACCCTGTAAGAAATCGACACGTGTTTCGCCTCTCAACGAGGCATCCTCAGGACGACGATTGACCCGTTGCGAACTCGGACACGAAGTGTTATCAACGCGAGCCGAACGCAAAGTGAGCTTCAACCGCCCGTCACCCCCACTTATATAGGATCGCTTATCGGCCCACCTCGGCCGGGATCGTTATCAGTGCGATAAGCGAACAATCGCAACAATGGTGACCTCGGAATATTCGTATTTAATTCGTTCAACAGTGTAACGTTTCCTGTATTATTTTTTGCAATTTCTAAACTCTCTAATACTGACATTTTGAAACCTTTATCACATGTGTGTAAAATTTTGAAAGTGTTATTGTTATTTAACGAATGACCAGAATCTATTAAGTGTTGAGCAAAATGGGATCTTTCTGGACAATTATTCCTGTACGCTGCAATATGTTCTTTATATCTAGTTTGAAAATTACGACCAGTTTGACCTATGTAAATACCATTACAATCATCGCAATGTAACTTGTAAACACCTGATTTTTTATGGTTTTCTAATTGATCTTTTCCATTGCAAATCTGCCTTAATGAATTATTTGTTTTAAAGGCTACCCTAACTCCATTTCGAAACAAAACGTTTACGTTAACGTTAACGTTTACGTTACGTTAACGTTTTACGTCCAAAAGGTAAATGACGTAATACAGGGTAGCGATTTTGAACAACTAGGTTCAGACCCCACTAAAGTTTTTACTTCCCAGTTAAAAAATCTTACCAAACACATATCTTACATCGATCAAAAGCCCTTAAAATATATTGTCCCTATGAACCCTAGGTCTCCTTTGCTATACGGTTTGCCTAAGATTCATAAGGATAATATCCCTATACGGCCAGTGGTTTCTTATATCGGTGCTCCAGCATATAAATTGTCAAAACATTTGAACTACTTATTGAAGTCAAGATCAAATTTTAAACCAAAGTTTACTCTTAAAAATAGTTTACAGTTAGTAGAGAAGGTTAAGGATATCAATTTGCCTACTGGTGCCAAATTATTATCATTGGATGTTGAAAGTTTATTTACAAACGTTCCTTATGAGGAATGTTTACTAATACTTGAAGATCTTTTTGAGAAACAGCGAATCCATCCTGGTGAGGTTAATGAATTGTTATCTTTGACCAAGATTTGTATGGAACAAAATTATTTTAGATTTAATAATCAATATTACAAACAAAAAGAAGGTTTAGCCATGGGTTCTCCACTCAGTCCTCTTATGGCAGATATTTTCATGGACCATTTTGAAAATAAATACATTGTTGGACAACCTCAAATTTTATATTATTACCGCTATGTTGACGACATAATTATGTGCTGGACCGGTACATTGCGTCAAATCGATGTTTTTGTTAATAAAATCAATAGTTTGCATCCTAAAATTAAGTTTAAATTAGAATTAGAAGTTGATGGATCTCTTAACTTTTTAGATTTAACTATTTCAAGAATAAATAATAAACACGATTTTCAGATTTATAGAAAACCAACATATACAGATGTTACGATTCCTGCGTCATCTTGTCATCCGATTCAACATAAATTAGCAGCTTATCGTAGTTTCACTCATAGATTAATGTCAGTACCACTTTCTCAAGATAATTATAACAGAGAACTTAACATTATTTATCATATAGCTGAGAGTAACGGATACAAAAAGAAAATGGTCGATGATTTGATTCAAACGAAACGTCGTAAAATAGTTCGTTCACTTTTGTACCCATTGCCTCCAGAAAGACCACATGAATACATAGGTAGTTTGACATACTTAGGGTCAATAAGTGATAGGGTTTCAAAAACATTGTTTCGAAATGGAGTTAGGGTAGCCTTTAAAACAAATAATTCATTAAGGCAGATTTGCAATGGAAAAGATCAATTAGAAAACCATAAAAAATCAGGTGTTTACAAGTTACATTGCGATGATTGTAATGGTATTTACATAGGTCAAACTGGTCGTAATTTTCAAACTAGATATAAAGAACATATTGCAGCGTACAGGAATAATTGTCCAGAAAGATCCCATTTTGCTCAACACTTAATAGATTCTGGTCATTCGTTAAATAACAATAACACTTTCAAAATTTTACACACATGTGATAAAGGTTTCAAAATGTCAGTATTAGAGAGTTTAGAAATTGCAAAAAATAATACAGGAAACGTTACACTGTTGAACGAATTAAATACGAATATTCCGAGGTCACCATTGTTGCGATTGTTCGCTTATCGCACTGATAACGATCCCGGCCGAGGTGGGCCGATAAGCGATCCTATATAAGTGGGGGTGACGGGCGGTTGAAGCTCACTTTGCGTTCGGCTCGCGTTGATAACACTTCGTGTCCGAGTTCGCAACGGGTCAATCGTCGTCCTGAGGATGCCTCGTTGAGAGGCGAAACACGTGTCGATTTCTTACAGGGTTCTCTAACTCTTTAAGAACGGTTAAGCGGATTAAGTTACTAGATATACATCGTCTATTGTGTTTTATGATGGATTTCCGCAAGGTCACGCCTGAGTCAATTAACTATTAGAATCAAACTACACCACAGAAAGTGCACATATTCGAAACGGTTTACCCTTGTTTGGTATAACAACGTTTCGTCGAAAATCACTTCAGCTAATTTTAGTTGCAATAAAGTCATTTCGTATAATTATTCATTTGACCGAATAATTAATTGGTAGATTTTTATTTAGCATATTTATTTCTTTGAAATAATGTCATTTGACTGAATTTTCAAATGCACTAATTTCATTTAAACTAATGTTTCACTAGACTAATAATGATTTAGTCGAAAGATATATGAAAGCGGTTAATCTGTCGGAGTGCCCTAATTTTGATACTGCAACCAATTTCGATGTAGCGCTCGCCGGCCGCTGCCGCGGCACCGCTCGCTTCGCTCGCTCGGCTCGCGCGTAGTTGGTCACGGTCGGAGTGCCCTAATAGTTATATTGAATAAAACACCAATTGAATATTCGATAAAATACATGTTATACCACCTGAACACTACATCAAATGAACATTATACCTTTTGATCAATAGCGCAAATGTTGTTATCGCAAATAAATATTCGATGAAATGAAAATTATGTTAATCGATATTATACCAATTGATTATTTTCTTAAACGTTGTTCGAATTAGTAACATTCGACGAAACGTTGTTCTACCAAACAAGGGTAACCCATTCGAAACCGGCTTCACTTCAGTGTTGACAGCGCGCTGTCTTGGTTTTTTATTTGGTCTGAGTATAATATGTATTGGCTGTGGGTAATTTCGGAAAATATCTCACAGGTGGAATAATTCCGTAATACATCGTTTTCATACAACTCTATTGGTTTACGCGGCGCACGCCAGTAAAACATTCGGTTAGATGATTTTTTCCGACATCTTCAACAATCATCGTAATTTTTCAGTCAATTTACACCAAACCTTAATGAATTACAAACCTTTAAAACCGTTAAACCTTCTTCATGAATCACTTCGTCCATTATATGAAAAGACAAACAGACGCGGCGGTGGGTAACTTTGTTTTATGATAAGTAGTGATGACTGATATTATAATAGATAGATATACAGGGTGTTTGGTGCATCGTGTGCCAAATTTAAATGGTCGACTGAAGGGGTCTGCTGTCCTTTCAGACCTCTTAACATCTCTCATGCCCTGTGGATTTTTTAATCGACTTTTTGTCTCGACAAAAAAAATGATTTGTTTCCACCCGGTTTACGCTATGCAAGAAAGAGTAAGAAGATAGATTTTACTTCGCAAGAGTGAAAAAGCAAATTTTACCTGTTTCTCTAGTAACAGTTACGCAAAAAGATTTTTTAAATCATAATTTTGAACATTAACCTTATGTGACTCGATTCACAATTCTAGCGAATTCACAAAGTTGTTACGAGATTTTTATGGCATGTGGCACATCATTAGCAAGAGGATAAAATAGAACATTTTTGAGGGAGTTGGAAGATCCCGGTCGCTTTTGGTTTTTTTTTATAGCCATGTAAACAGCTGTAACATGTACAGCTTTAATTTAAGTTTTACCTTTACGAGTAAATTAAAAAAAAACTTGATGACTAATGTCACTAATTTTGTATTTAAAAGCACTCTTAAACAATACACATCTAAATAAAATTAAAATTCGGAGTCTGCGCCTTATACTTATAAAAATAATTGTATGTGAATGTAAAATTTGGGTCTTTTTTTAATAAACCAATAAAAAGTTGATTAAAAAAAATCCACAGGTCATGACAGATGTTAAGGGGTGTAAAAGGATAGCAGATGACCCCTTCAGTCTACCATTTCAATTTGGCACACGTTGCACCAAACATCCTATATAAAGGCACTAGGGACTTGTTACCATGAATGGGATACTGGGGGATATTTAAAAAAAAATTGGCTGTTTTGTACATTTTGACCACGAAGGTCACTACTCTATGAAACAAGAGATTTTTTTTATAATTGATGAGTAACTTCGACACTAGGAATCTAGAATCATGGTTACAGTTTGCGCGTCGCGGTCCTTGCTACCCTGTATATAAACTTGCTCGCTACTATTTGATAAACAATATTAATTGGCAACAATCTCAAAACTCGTTGAATCAACAACTGAACCACAATTTAATTGGTAACCTGTTAATTAAAGTAAACACAACACAGTTGACAACACTTAGATTGATCGCAGTGTTTAATCAAATCGAATTGCAACACCTTGTGTGTTGATAACAATGTGTCAAATTATTAATGTTGTTAACATGTATACAGGCAGTGGTTTACAATCATATTAAGAACAGTCGTTTGAGAATTACTATTGTATGCCTTTGTTGGTGCCAATAAGCAAACAATAATTAATGATTTTAATTTGATTTAAGAGCGTTTATTTTGAAAGTGGGCAACTTCGCAAATAGATGTCAAATAGTTCCTTGTTTTCATTTATTTGGCAATATTACTGTATGGAAATAAGAATGTGGCTAACTAGCTAACTATAATGTTAATAAATCAATTGCAATTATTATAACACTGAATTTGATGTTGTAACCGTTTTAGAAGTTAAAAAATTATTCAAAAAACAAAAAACCCGACTGCAAAAACACATAACTGAAAAGAGAAAAACAAGCATTATAATCTATAGAATTTTGGTAGGTATCGCAGGCAGGGACAAACAAAAGCTAGGTACACCATATTTCCGGTTAATATTGTTATATTATTATTGTCCCCGCCTGCGATACCAAAATTCTATAGATTATAATGCTTGTTTTTCTCTTTTCAGTTATGTGTTTTTGCAGTCGGGTTTTTTGTTTTTTGAATAATTTTCTTTATTTCAAGTTTTTTAGTTTTCAAATTCAAATTCAAATTCAAAAATCATTTATTTCGATCCATAAAAAGATCATATTACGACATTGTACATTTGAATAAAATAAAATATAATTCCAATCATAATCAATATACACAAAAATAATTAATTAGATAATATAAATAACATTAAAATTATAAAATTAAATTCAATTAAAATCTTAAAACAATAAATAAAAATGAAAAAATTAAAATGTTTAAAAGTACGCCTGCCTCTGAGTCATTTGTTTGTTTGTCATTACATTAATCATAAAACAATGGTTAATGTACTGACAATCAAACCTGTCCGCAAATACGCTCAGGAGGAGTTTTATTAATATATCTTAATTTGGAATTGACTCATTACCAGCTTTTGTTTGATACCATTATTGTTGAATTTTTTTTAAAAAAAACCTTCCCCTCCCTTTTTTTTGTACTTGCAGATGCAATACATAAATATAATACGGGGTGTCAGGGACATCGACGCGAAGCTGATTACCATGGATTCAGTACATGATTCTGAACCCCCCTACGTTGAAATTTTTCGTCGGTTATTAAAAAAAAAATCAGCTGCTCCGTACATTTTGACCGCGTAGGTATTGCACTTTTCTATGAAACAGCTGTTTTTTTTTTAAATAGCCGACGAAAAATTTCAACGCAGGGGGGTTCAGGACCATGTACTGAATCCATGGTAACCGGCTTCGCGTCGATGTCCCTGCCACCCTGTATAGCCTATGTCACTTCTACGATTAAGACGAATCTAACGACACCTCCTATGTTAAAATCCATCGAGCCGTTTAGGCTACAGAGCGTGCCAAAGAAATAGACATACATACATACATACATACATACATACATACTCTCGAAAAACATTACCCTCCTTCTGGAGCAATCAGGTAAAAAGGCATTTAGAAAACCCAATATTTTTTTACGTCTAAAACTAAATATTCGGGGTTAAGATATTAATTGCATTTCATAATCAATATTTTAGTTCACTAGTAAGCTACATTTCATATTTCCATACATTTTAGTTATACAGGATGGAAGGGTAAACACCGTTGTCACTCAAACTATGGGTAGTTGGCTTAAATATAAACATAAAAAACCGAGTAAAAAAAAATTACGTTATTTTCTTTAACAAATATTAAAAAGGTTATTGTCCGACACCGTCCGCAAATTCATGGATATGCGCCCGCCCGAGTGACGTAATCGATCGCCGCCCGTCCTACCTACCTACACAACACATGAATAATTTTTTTTTTTTTTTTTTTTTTTTTTTTTTTTTTTTTTTTTTTTTTGTTATTTATTTCAAAAAAGTTACACAATGGGTATTTCACAATTATTCTGCCAAACTGCAGGACAGTTTATCGGCAGGGTTCTCGTGGATACATTACACTCTTAGTTTAGGTACTTAATATTGCATTATTACAAGGGAACACACAGTTTTGATATGTTAAGAAAATAGGCACATCGCCTTGTATTTTAGTGCGCCGTATGCTCACACAGACGTACGCACCACACCACGCCCAACTGCACACATACCCGAGCTGCACATTGTTTATTTCAATAGATACTTAAAGTACATAATTATGCTGATCTACAGCTCAAGTATCCGTACACTGGCGTCTATTCCACGGCTCATATCGACTGGTCCGCCATGCCAGCACTCGCAGCAAAAGCACATGCTCCTAGCGTCCCGACCACCGCCGCAACCTCCCTCCCGATGGGTGACAAGCTACCCAGCGCGAGCGAGACACCACAGCGGCCGCCCGACCGCCAGCAACACGTCGCGCGCGCATGCTAGCATGGCCGGCCATGCGTTAGGTACATAATAATAATGTACACTTCACTCGTACGTATCCGCACAAAACACTCGCGCAACCCAGCCGCTGACAAATGAACTTTATTTTGATAGCACTAAGCTATACTTTCCATCAAGCAAGTAACGCGAGCCTCCGACCAAACACGCTAAGCGAAGTGACACCTTAACAGTTTAGGTTCCACCGCTAGGGACATAAACCCAGGTAGTGCTTGCGCAGGATATTTTTTAAGGCATTTTTAGATACTGTTTCGATAGAAATTTCCTTAGGTAGTTCGTTTAACAGTGTTGGAACTAGCCATTGCCGCGTCCTTTGTCCAAAATAATTCCTCACCTTTGGGACCAAGTATTTGTTTCTTTGTGTCGTTTTACGGATTGGTCGGTTATACACTTTCTTTACTTTGTGTTCGTTTTTGTTGTGCTGCTCTAAAATTATAGCTGTCTTTACTTTTTAGGGTTCCGTACCCGAAGGGTGACAAACGGAACCCTATTCATAAGCCTCCGCTGTCCGTCTGTCTGTCAGCGAGCTCTATCTCATGAACCGTAATAGGTAGGCAGTTGAAAATTTCACAGATTGAGCATTTCTATTGCCGTAAGAGCAACAAATAATAAAATTAAAAAATAAAGGGGGGTCGCCATACAATAAAATTAAATTTTGAAAAAAAAATTATCTGACCCTGGCATGTGGGGTATCATTTTCTAGAGCTCATCGAGTAAAAAATAAATATAATTTTTATTTGTTTTTATCTTCAAAAATGATGAATTAGGGGGCCGTAGAAGTTGTCTGTTTTAGACCATTTTTGTACGAGCTCTATCTCAACAACTAAACAAATTAGGAATTTGAAACTTGTGTGTATCATGTCACATATACTGTTTATAATCAACAAATACTAAAAACGCCGATTCATAACGTATTTTATATAATATGGGCGATTTTCTGCAACTTAAAGTAATAATTTTGTATTTCATGCTAATATTATGCGATATAAATTCCACAGATAACTATTTAATAGTCGGAGTAATGACATGGAATTAGTAAGTACCTACTATCATGGCAGCATATACTATTTCGATCATTTAAATTTCGATCATCCAAAAAGGTCTACAAAATAAACTTTCTTCACAAGATTTTAAAACCGGCCAGTATTTTTTGAGTTTAAGAACTTTATCGACTTTTTTCAAAGTATCCCTAGACGGTGTTGATGTGTGTACCTCGTGTCAAAACTACACTCCAATAGACAATATATTCAGTAACATTGAAATGAATGCTGGCACATACAGTGTACTATTCAGTTACCTAGCTTAAACCGTTGTGGATACAATTTCATATTGAGAAAAATTATTGGTGTAAAAATATTCGGTCATGGCGGCCAATCTCAACGGTGACTGGCCTTCGGCGCGGGAGATATAGTGCACAAGTGTGTGCGCAGACACGAGTGCACTCTCTCTTCCCTCACTCTCATAGTCCGATGGGATGTGTAAAAATAATAAGTAAGAAATAATAGATTTCTGTATGACTATCAAAAATAACGTAAATAAATACCTGTATTGACCCGTGCGTTTGCACTGGCGAAACATCACGACAAAACATGTTGAAATCTCTAGTTCCTGTCAAACATTGTATGAAAAATTGACAGAAAATAGAGATTCCAACATGTTTTGTTGTGAATGTTTCGCCAGTGCAAACGCACAGTTATAATTAAAATTTGGCGTACTACTTACATTCTATTTTGTACAATACAGTCTGATGTAGCAAGAGAAATCCTTTTATTTATAAGTAAACTTAGTAAGCTTTACCCGGCCTGGCTTCGCACGGTTAGCACTAAGTACTTATCTACGGCGCATCTACCTTTCCTAATTACCTATTTCTACCTAATTACCTACCCTACCCTTCTTACCAGGGTAGGTAGGTACCTAACCTACCCTACATATCTACCTGCTTACCTACCATATATACCTATTTATACCTACCAATACTATGTTAGTAGCAAATAAATAACTTTGACTTTAGATAATGCATGTTACTGGATAAAGTTAACTTAATATTTTTCTCTTAAAATAAATGAAATATACTCCTACACCTATATTTTAACACAACAACATTTTCTCATTAAAATTAGACAATTTCTTTACAAATCTTTGTTTTTTTATAGCGCCTCTGTTGTTACCTTTACGAAAGTATTACAAAAATTCATAGTGTTAAATCTTGTACGACATGGTATGGAACCCTTCGTGTGCGAGTCCGACTCGCACTTGACAGATTTTATTTCTGTATGGGCAATATTCTACAAATTTTGAATAATTTTTCGTACCCCTTATTAATGCTATCTTTAGTTGCCTTGTTTACTAGTAATTTTATTAATCGAATTTGTAATATTTTAATTTTATTTAAATGTACCGGAAACGTCAGTCCATAACCACACAAACCGTAGTTTATTGTTGCCTCTGCAAGTGCATGGTAAAGAATATACAGAACCCGCCTACTAACTATATATTTTAAATTGTTAAGTTTCCCCAGTACGGAGCGCAGTTTGTTACATACAGTGTCTACGTGTGCGTCCCACGTAAATCGTTCATCAATTAATAATCCTAGGTATTTGTATTTCGCCACACGCTCAATACACTCACATTGGCAGTTTGCATTGCCATTGTGAAGGCACTCGTACGAGTGGCCTTTTATCGAGATACATGAACTTTTAGCTATGTGGTTGTACGGGGACGATATCAACATACACTTGGTTTTATTTATATTAATAAGGAATAAATAAATACAATACAACCTTTTCCTGGCTTAAGACAGGCAAAAATACCTACCTTAGGAATTGCGTGACGATTCTAATTGTACATCTTTAAAAAAAAAAGTTGTGATTTTCCATTGAATTTATGTTCTATAAACGAAACCAAACCACTGGTTTGAAGGATAACGGTGTTTACCCTAACACCCTGTATTGCTAAATTAATCAAAACAGCTATCTTAGAAGTTGTCAACTTTTAGGATATACCATAAACCATAATATAGATATTTTATTATTAATAATGTACCAAGAGCATCAGCGAGGTGGATAAAAAAAAAAAAAACATTTAAAGGTTTTTTATTTTTATTCCTTTGTTGGAGTATAAAGAAAAGGATTTCTAAATATTAATGTAATATCTTCGTCTTCTTTCTTATTTTAACAGGATTTTTTTTAATTTTACAAGGATTACATGTTTCTAGTAAAAAAATCTTATGGTGCGCAGGATGTAGGTACATTTAGAAGTAATTATAATTCGTGTAGCCTGTTATTTACCACAGCATGTGCTAATTTATATGGTAGAGCTGATATAAGAGAAAAAAAAGAACTCTGGAACCGACACACGACAACAGAAAAAAGGAAAAAAAAGTCAGATTGGTGACCTAACTTTCAAACAAGACAGAGATTACACTACCACAGACTTGCTAAAGCAAACCTAGTACATTCATCACTAACATTATTAATAGATTCACCGCGGACAATACACGGATTTAGTTAGCAAAACGTATTGTTTTCCTTGCCAATACAATTACCACCTTACTAGCGAAAGTTACGGTAGTTTTTTCAGTAAAGATGGGTTTAATCAAAGTAATAAGGGCGGTCAAACTGACGCCGGTTGCTGACAAACAGCTGTGGAAGGTTTGGACAATGATGGACACCAGGCATCTATCCGGTTAACGTGCCGTGAAGGGCGATCGTCCACGGCACACGTCCGGTCCGGATTCCGGTGAAGTATTTTGGTGAGTTCCAATTTATAGGGAATCGTTTGGTTAGAGTCCGTGTTTTGTGATTTCAAGCAGAAATATAATTTATGGAGTATGTAACAAAACTGTTTGAACAGTCAGCTGCAGAGAAATCTCACCCCCTAGCAATGTATTTTTACATTGCTAGGGGGTGAGATTTCTCTGCAGCTGACTGTACAATGATTTTGAAGTGAATTCACTGTTAGCGTCATCAAAATCAATACATAACATACATAATCAGCCTATTAATGTTCCCACTGCTGGGACACAGGCCTCCTCTCTGTGAGAGGGAGTGGGCTGTAATCTACCACGCGGGCCTAGTGCGGATTGGTAGATGTCACATGTCTTCGAATTTTTGGTTCTAAGTCATGCCGGTTTCCTCACGATGTTTTCCTTCACCGTTTTGAGAGCAGTGGTGATGAAATTATTTACACAAAGTAAAGCGCCTGCTTGGGTTCACCCACGACCTACAACTCGTAAGTCGTGGCCGATACCACAGGGCCACCACTACTCTCAATCAAAATCAATACAATAATATTATTATGTATCTAAACATAAATGTACACCTAATGTACCATTAAACAGGCAATCCAAACTTTCAAACTAGTGTTATAATTGCGAAAGTAACTTTGGCACGAGGTAGAATATGATCTGGGTTTGGACATAGGAAAAATTTTTTTTCCGGTAGTACATTCCCGTGGCATCATTTCCGGCATACCCCCGGGCGCAGCCGCGTGCAAAAACTGGTTTGGTATAGGTACCGGAAAAATATTCATTTTTCCAATACACTGCTCATTTATATTGTGTGCGTTAAAACTTTTAAAGCTTATGGGATACTAAAAAGAGTGATGTAAAAGAAATGATAACTCAGCACAATCTTGTCGAACCTGGAGTTTGAGAGTTGACGGTGTGGTACCCCCGTGCCTCAGAATTAATACATGGTTTTCGCCTACCTTGTTACTGCACTCGCGCGCGCCGCATTGTATTTTCTTCTTCTCTACACAACACCAATAAAACAAATCACCCGTGCTTTTATTAAGATTATTGCACGACTCATAATGCGAAGTGCTCTACGATCGAAAAAAAATGTTTGCCCCATTTCTGCAACTGTTTTAATTATTTTTTCTTATCTCCTATTAGCAACAAAATATTTTAGAAATGTTTCGCGCTATCGTTCGTCGATTAAAAGTGTCGTCGTGTCATCGTTTGTCGTGAAAACAATTTGTCGCACTAACGTTCGTCGAGCTGATGTGCCGTCGCACCGCTAGTGGTCAACCTATCGTACGTACTGTCGCCCTAGCAATTGTCGCGCATTTGTTTGTCGCAAATATGATACGGAGTCGCTTGTGTCTGCGCTCACACTTGTGCGCCGAATGTTGGTCTCCGCCAAGATTAGTCGCTGTTGCTGAAATTCGGTCTGGAGGACTTCTTTTTTATTTTATTACATAGTTTAAAAGTTGGTCGTCAGAAGCCCGAAAGTCTGACAACCAGTCTTACCAAGGAGTATCGTATTAAGTAGTTACTTGGTTGTGGAGGTCAGATATGCAGTCGTGTCTATGTAAAATACTGATATTCAGCTGCATCCGGTTAGACTGGAAGCTGGCCCCAACATAAACCAAATAGCATGTGCAACTAACTGTACGTACCAAATAGAGGTTTACTTTTATGCACACAAAGAGGTCAATCAAAACTACTTTGGTACTATTAGAGCGATACACATAGGTAATTCCTGGACGTCAGTCGGTCGGTCAGTCAACATATGAGGCAAGACATTAGACATGAATTACGTGCAATGTATTTCTGAATCACAGCAGACGTCCACGTTACGTCTGTTACATTAGTTGGGTAGATAAACTAGATAATATCTAGTGACATATTATGTCATTTGGTGACATATCTATGTATAGTCTACTTTATAATCTCTTAACAACTTTTGACAAGAATGCTCAGTAAAAAATTGCCCTAAACTAGCGGCATTGTACGACTTAAAAAATATGGTTTATCCATTCGATCAAATAATTATTTATCGAATGGATAAGCCATATTTTTGTTTATAATTTATAAGATGCAATAATAGCGTACCGCTAGACCTATTATAATAGTTCTAGCTGCGCGGTATTATTATGGCCTGTAAAACAATGAAGCATGGTATCTGTTACAATATTGACGGAAATTCATAAAAACGTGCAAGCCTCACAATGGAGCATAGCATTCTTGGAGTCAGAATATCGGACCGAGTTAGGAACACAATGCGGCGCTCCAAAATACAAATCGCTGACGTCGCGCAAAAAGCAGTCAAGCTTAAGTGGGACTGGGCCGAACACCTCTGCCACATGTCGAATGAGTCATGGGCCAAATCCTAAACGATGTGGGTCTCTACCCAGAAATCGTCCATCAACATCGAGGCAGACCCAAGAGAAGATGGCGAGACGAGCTTGACGCCTACAGACAGGACTGGTCCACACTAGCTCAAGACAGAGAGGAGTGGAAAGGAGAAAGGGAGGCCTTTGCCCTGCAGTGGGACAACAAGAAATAAAATAAATAAATAAAACCCTCACAAGCCATTCATACAGTGCCACCATCGTAAGGTTGAAACTATCTAACAATCACAGACAAATAGACCTTGCACGTTAGGCCGCCTTCTATTTAAAAGCGAACGTCGCGCGAATACGCGAACGATTGCGTGTTAATGTCACTTTTTGTTCGGAAAACCAAAAAACGCCCTCTGTCGGTGCGACCACGTGCGTTCAGGCTTACAGAACAAAGTGTTCGGACGATCGTGTATTCGCGCGAAGATCGCTTTCAAATAGGACGTGGAGTTGGACATGCAAGTGATAACCTCAGAGTGGTATGGCAAATACTAGGTCGAGAATAAAAAATTTTAGTTATTTTTTACTCTAAACCCAAAAAGTTGTTAATAACAGTGAGTAACAATTTTCATGATGGGAAAAACACTTTAATCGCAAAGAACAATCTGCTGTCTCAATTTTTGTTCAGATAAATCGACAAATGCATAGAACAGCTGTGTTTTACTTGTCGGGATATTATCAGAATAATTGTCAAAATAATTAATATAATTAATTGACTCAGGCGTGACTTTGCGGAAATCCATTATAAGATACAATAGACGATGTATATTTAGTAACTAGGACACGGAAGTGTTGCCACGACGCGAGCCAAACGCAAAGCGTCTTTGCGTTTGGCTCGCGTCGTGGCAACACTTCCGTGTCCGAGTTCGCAACAAGTCAATCGTCCTCCTGAGGATGCCTCGTTGAGGGGCGAAACACGTATCGATTTCTTACAGGGTTCTCTAACTCTTAAAGAACAGTTAAGCGGATTAAGTTACTAAATATACATCGTCTACTAAATAAACACGCAATCGTTCGCGTATTCGCGCGACGTTCGCTTTTAAATAGAAGGCGGCCTAACGTGCAAGGTCTATTTGTCTGTGATTGTTAGATAGTTTCAACCTTACGATGGTGGCACTGTATGAATGGCTTGTGAGGGTTTTATTTATTTATTTTATTTCTTGTTGTCCCACTGCAGGGCAAAGGCCTCCCTTTCTCCTTTCCACTCCTCTCTGTCTTGAGCTAGTGTGGACCAGTCCTGTCTGTAGGCGTCAAGCTCGTCTCGCCATCTTCTCTTGGGTCTGCCTCGATGTTGATGGACGATTTCTGGGTAGAGACCCACATCGTTTAGGATTTGGCCCATGACTCATTCGACATGTGGCAGAGGTGTTCGGCCCAGTCCCACTTAAGCTTGACTGCTTTTTGCGCGACGTCAGCGATTTGTATTTTGGAGCGCCGCATTGTGTTCCTAACTCGGTCCGTTATTCTGACTCCAAGAATGCTATGCTCCATTGTGAGGCTTGCACGTTTTTATGAATTTCCGTCAATATTGTAACAGATACCATGCTTCATTGTTTTACAGGCCATAATAATACCGCGCAGCTAGAACTATTATAATAGGTCTAGCGGTACGCTATTATTGCATCTTATAAATTATAAACAAAAATATGGCTTATCCATTCGATAAATAATTATTTGATCGAATGGATAAACCATATTTTTTAAGTCGTACAATGCCGCTAGTTTAGGGCAATTTTTTACTGAGCATTCTTGTCAAAAGTTGTTAAGAGATTATAAAGTAGACTATACATAGATATGTCACCAAATGACATAATATGTCACTAGATATTATCTAGTTTATCTACCCAACTAATGTAACAGACGTAACGTGGACGTCTGCTGTGATTCAGAAATACATTGCACGTAATTCATGTCTAATGTCTTGCCTCATATGTTGACTGACCGACCGACTGACGTCCAGGAATTATATTTAGTAACTAGGACACGGAATTGTTGCCACGACGCGAGCCAAACGCAAAGCGTCTTTGCGTTTGGCTCGCGTCGTGGCAACACTTCCGTGTCCGAGTTCGCAACAAGTCAATCGTCCTCCTGAGGATGCCTCGTTGAGGGGCGAAACACGTATCGATTTCTTACAGGGTTCTCTAACTCTTAAAGAACAGTTAAGCGGATTAAGTTACTAAATATACATCGTCTATTGTATCTTAAAATAATTAATTACCAATCTTACCCTGACTGCTAATGTTAAACACACTGCAGCATTCTGTTTATCAAATAAACACAGCAGATACGTGGATTATGCATCCTGCATAGTTAACTCTGTAATTAATTAGCTAAATGACAACAGGCCTACGCTGGAGTTAACTAACATATTTTATAATAATACTGACATTAATGTTAATGTTAATTTAATTAATTTGAATTGTTACAATGACTCGATCTAGTTTTCATTTATAAGCTTTTGCAGTTTGGAAAATACATATTTGATTATTAATTTATTCACTGACACAAACTATCATTATAAGATAGCCCAAGGTGATAGGGTGGTTCTTATCTATGTATTTATTGAAATATTACAAACTAGGTTTTGCCCGGAGCCCTCGTTGAGGTCGGTAATTAACCTACGGAAACATACTATCGAAATAAAAGGTATACTATGTCCTAACCCAAGTCTACCTATGTCCCTACCCAAAGCCGCTCAGCCGTTTTAGTGTAAAAGTGTGTGGCACATGTGTAGAACTAAAAAAAGACATAGAAAGAAAGAAAGAAAAATATTTTATTTGGGACACGCATAGGATATACAAACAGTAATTGTAAAAACATAATAAATAAGAAATAAACAAAACGGAGTATTACCTGTGCGAGACCAAAGAGGCTTAGGAGCCTTTTTGGCCTCGCACAGGTCATAACATTTTATTATTTCTTTAAATATCGCATCGAGGTCTCAGCATAATGCTGCGATATTTAACAAAAAAAAAAACCGTTGCGCTGGTATTCTGATAGGGCCCATTGTGATGTCACGGACACACCTACGGACTTACTCGTAGATAGATTCCACTAGGGAGTAACAAAATAAATAAATAAAACAATAAAAAAGATAATAATAAACAAAAATAAATCTACTCCATAAAGATAGAAAATAATTATATATAAATACACAGGCTACTTTTCATTCTGGATTGCAAACGAAGTCGCGGGCAACAGCTAGTATTCAATATTTTTCTACAGACATTAGCATAGAATATTTTACCTTTTATACATCAGTTCACCACAGGTTTAATTCTAAATGTTACCCACAATTCGACTCCAAAACACCAAAGAATCCTCTAACGGTAGGAATCTGGAGCATCCAGTGCAGGCGATCGTTCTTAACGCTACATTACACGGGACTATGTCTCGTGTCCGACATTTGTCGGACTGGATGTTGGACACAACGCAATTATCTGGATTTAAACGCCTATTGTTGTTACGAGATTACAAGCAGGTATGTGTAAGAGTTAGTAATAGCTTAGGAAATTCTAGAAAAAAATGGGCAAACAACCGACTTCCAAAAAAAAACAATAAAGTCAAAAATAACTTTAATTTTGGAAGGCGGTGTCTTTGATTTTGTATTTTCGTTTTTTGACTTTCGAAAATAAAGTTATTTTTCATAGTGTTTTTTGGAAGTCTGTTTTTTTTTTTGTTTTAAACGCCAAATGAAGCTATTATAACATCATCAATATACACGAAGTGGATAAAATACGTATTATTAAAGCTAACTCAGGAACCACTCATCAGCACTTGACCAGATTTATTTGGGACCAATCTAAAAGTATAACCCTACAAATAAAAAATAATTTTCCAAATCCTTTATAAATGACGGAGTTCTGAGGTAGCAAACATTTTGACAAAAACATCCGAATTTAGAACCTCCTTTTTTTCAAGTCTGTTAATATTGTAAAAAAATGGCTCCGGGAAGAACACCGAATTTTGTTCTGTGAAGTTGTATTAAAAGTTCCCGTGGATAGGTTGCATTCAGTAGAATAGGCACTGAAGGGCCACATGCAAAGAAAATTATTATTATCCGGTTAGAAACTTATAGCAATAAAAATCATCTATAATATACACAGTACACCAACACAATCAAACATTTTTCCAACAGACTTTTTTTTAGTCTTGGCTCAATCATCTCTGGTGAACAAAAATTACGAAATACAGTGTCATCCAAAAATAAACCGTCAGAAATATTTCGTTCAATCAATAAATCCCATAAAAAAACACGGCAATGCATACAGTTTGACAGATTGTAGTTATACATACCTAATGACAGATTTAAAGCATAATTACCTACAACAACAGACAGATTTTTAGTCCATACTAGAAATATAAAATGTCTGTGCTAAAAACTGTTGCAGCTAAACTAAAAACTCGTTTGCATCATCCAAAAAGTAAGGGTAAGTCTTGTACTACGCGCCAAATCCTCTGCTTCCATCAGTCAGTACACTTGTAATTCGTCTAAGCATTGCATTAATTTAGCTTATCCTTGCTTATCTACCGCTTTGAGATGCGTGCCGTGTACGTACCCTGTGCACGCTGCCGGAAATAATAGTATGTTAAGATTATGTGACGGTGAGTAATTATATTTTAAATCGTCGAGTTATTATACCGAACTTTACTGTAGATTGAAACACCTTTATTATGACAGCTGGCAAGAATACTTCAATGAAAGGAGCCGCAGTAAAGCCTACATATAGTGCCATCCACGAAGACGTGCCCCTCTCCATGATTACTGTACGTACTATAAGTTGTACTTTAAAAGTACTGTAGCAGTTACACCACCACATACGAACTACGCAACAAAGACATGACGTCACACAAATCCTGCATCGCAAAATTAGAGTTTACCGCGCGAACGACATAATATAAAAATAACTGACATCAACCATCGGGCAATAGCCCGCCAGAAACGACACCCGTCTGGTCGGAGGATCCTCCCTTTTCAAAAGAGGAACTTTACACCCTGTTCTGGATACCTCTAGAGTACCAACAAACGCAACCTAATAGAACCGTAAACCGATGACCCCTCAATGGGAAACAGTCCCTATGGGTCAATCTTGTAACTAAACACGGTAACCCAACAATAATCGGATAACAACACTTGACTATCCATCCATCCTCACTAGTACCTCTCACGTACAGATGTATATAGCGTAAGGCGTAGTCAAAAAAGTACAAAACAAACTCGTCCTAATCGAACCGGAAACCGATGGCCCCGCAATGGGTAACAGTCCCTATGGGCCAATCGTGTAACCAAACACGGTAACCCATACAAACAATGATCGGGTAAAAGCACTTGACTATAAATAGTGCAAAGTACCTCTCATGTTAAGATGGGATGTCCTATTCTCCCAAACTCATTGTCAGAACATTAAAGACTATTGATCAACGCCGTACAAATAACCCTTATGTGCCGACGTAATCATCAGTTAACCCGAGTGCGAATAACGTTTAAATGAATGCTACATCAGATTCGAGAATTAAGGTATTGTGTTAACAAGCTCTATAATTTCACGAAAGTGCTAATATTAACGTTCTGATTATACAATAAATGTATGAAAGCGTAATAGAAATTAATTTTGGATGATCGAATTAGCGTGGAAGCGGTATTGTAATAGTAAGTTTTGGGTACGATCGTCGTTCATAGTTTTAGAGTAAAGTGTTTGAACTATTTAGGGAAGTAGAGCGTGGTTTGTAATTAAGTTTTACTGTAAAAATACTCAGTATAAATCGATGAGGTTGAAATCGATGGCTCGAAAACTGATCTGATGCTATGCTGATCGATCATCATTTATGCCAATATTGTCAATTTGGATATCTCCACACTGATCCTAGATTCGCCACACAGTTTTATGGTTAACCCACCGTGTAACGTATTAAGGAAGACGGATGCGACGCGACTCCAGTAGAACGATTTATATGAAAACTTCATGGAATTTGTTTTACCGGAACCGCGTCGCACCGTCGCATCGCGCCTGTCTGCAGGTGTCCTTTTTCGACTATTATAGTGTTTGGCTAAAACAGAAATAGTCGCCGTAGCCGAAATTCGACCATAAATCTTTAAAATTTTAAGTTTGATAGGATAGTTTAGGATAGTTCATACTAATTCCATGTAACATACTAATTCCATGCTTATGCTGCCATGTCATTATTCTAAGGTCAGCCATCTTTTGACCATAAAAAAGATTGTGTGTGTAAAACGCATGGTAGGGCGTGTATTTTTTTTAAATATTTTATAGTTATAAAAATATTAGCTTTTTGCACTCCTTCTCCATATAAACTTTAACTGTGCCAAATTTCATAATCCTCCGTCAGCGTAATTTTCGTAAAAAGGGGTATAAAGTTTTTGCTTCACGTATCACCCGCGTAAGCCCCACCGTTACCAATTGTTAACAGTCAGCTCACGCAGCGTGATTCACTATTTTTACTTCTGAATAATGGCTAATAACGTCTGTGGGCTGTTGCACTCTGACTTAAAAAAAATAAAAAATTACTGGTAACACCGAAAAATTCAGAAAAACCCGGGGCTTTTATATATAGATTATCGGCTTACCATATACTGTAAGTATCAAAAAGCTGGCTCTGACTCACTTGCGTTAGTGTATTGTTTATTTATGCAAGTCTGTTCTCTACCCATGTCGTAAATAAGGTACAAGCAGGCAGACAGTTTATTTCTTTTACACACTTTATGCCTAACAAAATCCTTCTCAAATGACGTAATCCCTAACATCTCCAAGAGACAGTCCGAAAATCTCAGCTAAGGATAAAGTATCTAGCCTTTCCCGAGCCCAAACTAAGTGTCCCATTTGCAATATTAGTGAGAGAAGTAAGAAAAACACAGGAACAAATTACGCTAACATTTTCCTCTTGAAGGACGTAATCCGGTATACAATATTCAGGGTGTTACCCTTACCCGCGGTCAACACTAAGTGCTATGTATTCAGATTACATTGCCATTTTGTCGCCACGTATCGCCGTGGAAGCTATTTTCGTGTTTCTAATTTAGCTTCTTTTAAGGATTGGTATCGACTATACTCCATCCTAACTGTTATATATAATACCTGATAATTATACCTAATACAATATTATAAATGCGAAAGTGAGTTTGTTTGTTACACTTTCACGCTAAAACGGCTGAACGGATTTGGATGAAATTTGGCACATGGATAGATCATGACCTGGATTAAGACATAGGATACTTTTATTCAGATATTTTTACGGGATCGAGATTTACGAGGGTACGCGGGGCGCAACTAGTTTATTATAACATTAGACAAGTAACGGATATCAATCATTCGTTATTTCGATATAAATGTATTATAAACTCCGTTATTTTATAATAAATACCAAGAAATTTAATCTACACACATCAAAAGTGTCTAGGGATCAACATATATTTTTGCAATAACTTTTCTCCTGATTGATATTAATTAAAATTTTCTTTAAGGATTCATCAAATAAAGTGTTTTCGTTTGTCACAGTAACGATAAACCAAGTCACCTTTGCATTAATAAAGAAATTTGCCATTTTCCTAATAAAGGGATTTTTGACATTTGAACCACTAACATTAAAGTTCGAAAAAAAGACTGAAATAACAGTTTTCTTTAAAATTTTATTGGGTAACTTAAACAATTAATAATCCGTGTTTCTACCGCGAACACTAACAACACAAGAACATCGGTTTGGCATACTCAAAATGAGTTCATCCAAATCACGCTGTGGAATGGCCGCCCATGTTCGTTGCAACAACAAAAAAAGGTCTTCTTGCGACTGGATACCCTCCATATTCGGCAGAGCTCTTCTCTGTAGCATATCCCATGCATGCTCAATCGGGTTCAAGTCTGGCGACTGAGCAGGCCAGGGCAGGACATTGATGTTAGCTGCGGCGAGAGTCTGTCTTACAACTCTTGCGGTGTGCGGTCGTGCATTATCATGCATTAACTGAAATAAGGGACCGATTTGCACTTGTAGAGGAACGATGACGTCTGATACAATCGTCTCAGCATAAATTTGAGCGTTGAGGTTGCCTCTGATCCAAATCAACTCAGTTCTTCCGCCGATCCAAATACCCGCCCATACCATGATGGTTCCACCACTATAAGGATGGACTTCCTGGCAGGATTTTAATCGCTGTTGGCGTCCAGGGGTTCTCCAGTGTCGTATACGTCTTGTATCCGGTCTCATACCAAAACGAGACTCATCAGAAAAGCACACGAAACGCCATTGTTCTTCTGCCCAATTTCTGTGTTCAAGAGCCCATTGATATCGAATCCTACGATTGTGCATTGCTATAGGTGGTACCCGTAGCGGTCTTCGGGAATGAAGGTTCACTTCATGCAAGCGGTTTCTGACTGTTTGGTCGCTAATTAAGTTCCCTGAAGAGTGATGAAGCCTCACGGCTAACATCATGGCGGTTATTGTTGGAGCTCTTCGAGCTAAGATTTGAATGTATCGGTCTTGTCTCCGTGTGGTGCAGCGATACCGTCCTCCATGGCGCTCAGCCACGGTACCAGTGCTTCGGTAACGTGTCCAAAGTCGACTGATAACACTCTGACTTGTATTCAGAGCTAAAGCCACAGTACGTTGCCGGGAACCAGCTTCTATCATTCCCACGGCTCTGAGCATTTCTTCCCTGCTTAAATGACGTCGCTGCTCCATAATAACGTTGGTTTTAATCAGTAGTAGGGAAACAGTAGCACTAATAATGTCTTCAATGCGTTGTATGTTTTTATAGGGAAAATATTGACAGCTGATTTTCATCTTTTACTCGAATTTGATTCACAGTTCCTGATTCAAATTATGAAATGCACCAAAAAGGATCCATATAAATTTATAAAATCATAAATTTATTACAAAGCCACATCTCAATCTCAAGAAATCCGCATAAAAATGCTTGATCCCTAGACACTTTTGATGTGTGTATTTACCATTTACATTAAAAAAATTACTCTAAAGTGTAGTAATTTAGTCAATATGACACAATAACTGAGGAGTGATTTTTAAAGGGGGCTTATTTCCATGATAAACAATTTTTCAGTAATGGAGAAAAACCAGAATCTAAAATCTGTACGAAAATGAGATTTTTTTTTCTGTAAGTTTCCTTAGAAAATATATTATGTACTTTTTGTATTACATTTTGGTCTAAAGGCTAGTTGACATGACAGTGACGAAGACATTCTTTTCTAGCAAAAATGGAAATAAGCCCCTTTGCAAAATTTCCCTTCAACTGTCGTTATTAAGCCGTTATATGTCTAATGCTATAATAAATGGAATATAGATGACTACATTTTTATTACCTACTAGTTTGGAAGATTTTTTATTTTATTGAATGTTCAAAACCGATTATGTACAGTTACCACGGCACAATATTGCAGCTAATTCCATACAACAAATTAAAAATGAAGAAAGAAAGTCGTCCGGTCTTCTTTCAAAATTTAAAACGTTTTGAAACTCCAACTGAAAACCTCATAAAATAAAATCCAATTCACTTTTCTGTATCGTTGTAACAAAATCAAAACAAAATCTTAGAGTTAGGAAGACGGGCTTGGCAGCCTGTGAACACATCTGCCACTCACGTCCGGAGCCACACGTGGCTCCTCAGATCTGAGATCCGAGACGGAATTCTAAACGCGAAAATATATCTCACGGATGCATTGATGTGTGTCATGTGGTGAAACCTCAAGATCTTAAACAGTAAAGAGGTAATATTATTGCGATTCTAATTTCGAACACAGATCTTCTAATTCGAAACAAATGATAAACGACAAAAAAATAGAGATCTAGATTCAATAGAGGTATTCGAATTAGTTTCAATTTGGAACTATCTTATTAATAAGTTCTAGCAAATGATTGTCAACTTTGTTATTTATTAGAATTAATAATTCCATTCAATACAAAAATCAAAGATGTTGGGATTAAATCCAACGGCTTTTATAAACGATAATCAATAACCATTGGCAAGAAAACTGACTCTGCACATTTTTTTTTTAATTACATCTCTTGTTTAATCCAACGGGTATATAAAATAAGTACTTAATGGCATGTGCAAGAGAGTTAACTGTCATTAGTTTATTACCCATAGAATCAAATAAAAAAAAACCTGCAACTAATAACTACTGCACTCACTAAAACTTCTCTTTGTTTCCTAATTCACATCACAGCAGTAATAAACCATGACACAGAGACAGCGAGCTTATCGTCCACAATGATCGTTAGCTCACAGTTGAAGCACATTTACACGAGCAGAGTTTCTTGCTTCGAACAGGCAATCGTAAAGAAAAGAAAAAGATCAATCTTGTCAATCATACGTAGGTATGAGTCAACCGGACGTCCATGGTATGGTAACAATTGACAGTTATATTATAACTCAGCAAGTCGTTAATATATTCAGTTTTGGAATCAAAATGGTAGTCTTCAAAATGGTTGAGCTGAATGGTGCTGACCCATGCGTCAGGGACTGCTCATCTCTTAGCTGCCACGGCTTATTTGCACTTTTAAGTTGTTTTTTATTTTATTACAGACGCTTTTAACGTGCACGTCTTTCTACATTATTCTCACATGTATTATTTCGACATGAATGATCTAACCAACCAATACTTTGTAACAATATTTTGATTTAAAGAGTGTCCGTGGAGTTCTTGCCCGTTCTGCTCCATAGGAACCTGCTACGCTTTGGAATGGGCAACTAGCATCATCTTTGTTATGACTGACAGACCTTTTCACAATTCTAAAATGCCTGTAATTGGTTTATTTGAAATAAATTCTTTGAGCTTGAGTTTGAATACAAATTTTTAAACTGACGTGCCGTATACGGCGTCGTACTACAGTCAACTGTATATGTACGATAGTCACATGTCAAAACGTGAAACTCCGTGAAAGTCGCCTCGTCTTCGTTTAGAAGTCCGTGTAAACAAAAATTATATTTAATTCGAGTTATCAGATTCGAATAAAACAACCGACTAGTTTTCGTTTCTCATCGCTTAAACAAATGAGTGCGGATATTCGTCTCGCAAGATTCTCGCACTTTCATTCTTGTATTTCAACCGGTTAGAAACTTATACTCGTGTAATTACGCTACGGTTAGCCCATTTCAGTTCACCCACAATTTTAGGAGCAAGATAACCCGACACGGATCTTTTAGAGACTTCTGCGGGGTTATAACACGAGAAATCAGTGCGGAACCGGAACTTCGGGAAGCTATTGTTGCAATTTATTGCAATTTTGGTGCCAGATATAGTTGCGTTAGTTGTGATACCTGTAATTATATGGCAGATATTGTTTTTGATTTTGTCTAGAATCGAGATAATTTTAAGGATTTTAATTCTGGCGTGGGTATGGATATTCTCTTGTTTTTTGCCCGATAAGGAGAAGTGGGAAAAATGGAAGGATAATGGTCCCATAAGGAATTTAGCTCAGGAGCATATTATCTATCTATCTGTTTAGCCCGTAACGTCCCACTATTGGGCATTTTGGGCAAAGGCCTTCCTTTTCCTCTCCACACAAGTCTGTTCACGGTCGTTGCGACGAAAATAGAGGGTCGAACTTAACTCCTACCGAAAGGAGGTTATAAGCCAAAAGTTATCAATAAGTTTAGAAATCATTGTAGATTTATTTATAAAATAATTACTTTTTGGTCTTACTAAGCGAAGTTACCAGAACTTTGCTTAGTAATATCTTTAAGCAATTATTACACTAACCTAGATTTAAGTGAAACATTATTTCATCATTTTAGCAGCGTAAAAACATCGTTTGTTGGCCATTAAAGAAAAAATAAATGCAGATTCAAACAGTTCTGATGGCCAATTCCCGTAATTTTGAAGAACGTTCGCATGAAATTCGCATCTCATTCGCAGTTTGTCAAAAATACAATCAATTTACCAACATTTTTGACCAGTTTGAAAGATTGCTACTTGAATGTGAACGGTTTTTAACCGACTTCCAAAAGGAGGAGGTTCTCAATTCGTCTGTACCTATGTTTTTTTTTTTTGTATGTATGTTTGTTACGCGATTTCTCCGTCAATTGTGGACCGATTTTGAAAATTGTTTTTTTGTTTGAAAGAGTATGCTTTCGAGGTGGTCCCATATAAATTTTATTAACTTTACTTGGATAGTTTTTGAGTTAGCTTCAGTTTTTAATACGTATTTTTCCCACTTAGTTTATATGGATGATATAATGATAACTTCCAATCACTGTTATTTACATAGCAGGTTAGTGGTATTCGAATTTGTATGGGGTAGGTACCACCACTAAAAAGTGTAAAATAAAAACTTTTTACAAAAAAGAACAACCGACTTCCAAAAAAGACACTACAAAGTGAAAAATAACTTTAATTTCGGAAGTCGGTGGCAAAAAACGAAAGTTCAAAACCAAACACACCGACTTCCGAAATTAAAGTTATTTTTGACTTTGTAGTGTCTTTTTTGGAAGTCGGTTGTTCTTTTTTTTAATTACGAGAATTGACCTTCTGTCTGTAAAATTGTTCGTAATTCGAAGACTATTTTGATTTTAGATCTATTAAGTACACTACTTGTATGATATTCTTTACTTATTAAAATTTTCATACTGATTGATTCAGGAAACCGAAATTCAATTCCAACAATGTAAAGAAACTGCAAGCTAAGGGAATAAAATTTTATATTCAATTTAGATTCAGTCTTCAAGAAATCATTTGGAGACTTATGCGTGCACGATCACCAAAGTTTCAGCACATAAAATGTTACAATGTAGTCGGCAGCAACCCTAACTTGTTAATAAGCCCAGTTGAGCACGAGCTATTTTTTTTAACCTATGCTTGACAACTAATGGTGCCAACATGACGAGAAGGGACAACTTATAGGGACTATACGCGTTTTCTATTTAACGAATTATAACAAGCGTTGCCGTCAGAGGGCGCATGTCGATCGCCGAACGCTAAGCGACTTAGCGTTCGGCTCGTGTCGTGGCAACACTTCGTGTCCGAGTTCGCAACAAGTCAATCGCCATCCTGAGGATGCCTCGTTGAGAGGCGAAACACGTGTCGATTTTTCTTACAGGGTTCTTTAGGACTCTTTAAGAACAGTTAAGCGGAATATGTTACTAAATATACATCGTCTATTGTATTTTTTTTTGTGTATTGGAGGACAGTGTAGGATTTTTTACAAGTACCAGGTGAAATTATTATTTAAATAACATTACTTAGATTTTCAGTCTAACCAGATGCACACCAGATGATCACTATTTGAAACACGGAGTAACCGCATATGTGACCTCCATAACCCAGTTACTGGAAAACACGATTGTCCTAGGCAAGACTGATTAATAGATTTTCGGGCTTCTGCCTGCCTGTAACGACAGTTGAAGATGTAAATATAAAAATCCTAATAAATAATACAAACATAAATTACCTATTTACCCGCTTGACTGTCGCTAATGAGACACAATAAAATTTTAATTGTTAGCGAGCTGCATCAGTCTTTCGGACATTTGAGCTCTAGCAATGACATTATAAGTAAAAAGACATAGATAGGTTATCTACTCAACATTCGATCTTCAAAAACGGCACAATATCACACTATTATATGACACGTGGAAGTAGGACGGCATGACGTAATTATCGGGAGCGAAAAAGAGACAAGACGAAGAAAATGTGGCTAATTAGCCAAATTTTGACGAGTCACTTGCGGAGCGGGTATAACCTATCTACGTCTTTTTACTTATAATATCATTGTATGTAAGTAAATACCTAAGTAATTTATAAGACCGCTCATTGTGTCACCCTAGGTAAAATTTCTTAATCTAAGTCTGTAATTTTTATGGTGTACCTACATAATAAAGAGTATTCTATCTATCTATCTATCTATCTAATTTATGTTAATAGGTAATTTACATAACACGTCAATCAATCTGTCTAGCCTTTTCTCAACTATGTTGGTTCGGCTTCTAGTCTAACCAGATGCAGCTGAATAACGTATTTTACATGAAGCGACTGCCTTTTCGACCTCCACAATCCAGTAACTGGGTTATACGATACCCCTTAGTAAGGCTGGTTGTCAGACTTTCTGGCTTCTGACGACAGTTGAAGATCTAAAAATAAGAAATATTAACAAATAATACAAACAGAAATTACCTATGTAAATTAAATACCTAGGTAATTTATGTTAATAGGTAATTTACATGACACGTATGTCAAGTTAATACAACTGAGTATTGATGTGAAAACATCAGGGGCGTAAGACGTCAATTTTCCAATAGAGTAGACCTCACGTCACAAGACTTGCAAATAATCGAATTATCTCCATCCTTGTCACTAAATGGGTTTACATTCTCCCTTATACATATAGTAAGTAACTTGGTTTTGTTATGGTGTTTCTCTTTTGTGTTGTTTTATTGTGTTGCATGATATAAATTATTATCGCTGTATTTTCTAGAGTTAGCCCGAGCAAAAAAATATAGGGTTATTTTAAATTGGCTCGCTAAACTCCGCAGACGCGATGGTTCTATTATATTTAAAAATAATATAATAAAAACAAAAAGATTTAAAGTTTTTTTTTTTGGGTGGTCAACGACTGCTGTTAGTATTGTTACTTGACGTAGGAGTAGAGAAAAACTGTTTTCTTATGTTTTATCTTGTTAAAATCATTTGCAATTGCATCGATATCCATCACGTATGCACGTGTGTGAAGTTTACACAAAAAAACAGATTATTTAGACTGATATTTCAAGTTACTACAATAATAACGGACGATGACCCCATAAAAAAAATCTACATTTTTTTTAAGTGAAATTTCTTTAGGCGCTTTGTGCACTTTTTGAGTGAACAAAAATCATGGAACTCGCGTCATCGTCACCAAACGCTCGAACGAAAGACATCAGCGCGAGAATCAAAACGTTACTTAGCGAAATACATCAACGCAATAATCAATAAGTTACTTATCGGCAGTCCCCAAAGACTTACCGATTTTTTTTTTGTTATTTTATTATAAATTTAGATATCAATACCCATTGCGTCTGCGGAGCGGTGCTAGGGTGCGGTTTAGCTAGCCAATTTAAAATAGCCCTGTATAAGAAAATTAGCTTTTATGCTGTGGTGAACCGATTAGCTCGTAGGCGTAGTTTTTATGTATGTACTATGTAGGTATAGAGTTGGATCTCTATACCTACATAGTTAGTGTTAGTAATGCTGCGGGCGCATCTACGTCTATCGCGACAAAGCAATGCGTGCCGAAGCTACGTATGTTTTAGTCACTAAAGAGTTATGGCGCTAATGCGGTGGTGGACACATTAGCGGCTTCGCCACGTTTATTATATACCGCCACCCGGGCGTGCTACGCAGCCCGAACTATCGCGACGGTAACCGATAATGATTGGTTACATCTGCGTGTATCGTATCACTGTGCGAAGCTTCGTCACGATAGACGCAGATGCGGCCGCAGCATAAGTTATACCAAATACCTAATAATATTAATAAAAATAAAAATAAAACACAAAATAACGCATAATATTTTTTGAAGTCTGGAAGCTTGTAAATGGCAACCGTAAGCGCTTTTGTATATACTAAATAGAAGATAGACTGTAAGACCCCCCCGACCCTTGCTCGATAACGATGCGCCAGCCCGCGTTTTTGCTGAGCCTGTAGCTTTAAATTCCCCTGTTAATAATAATGAACCATCCTTGATCCAGCCTGTCCCTCTTGATGTCCTCCCTTCAGCGAACGCCCTAAGCCAAGGTTCGTACCCCACAGGGGGTGCCCTTAGCGAGCGTTCGCCTAGTTTTAATTTAGCTTAGTTTGTATGCCCCTGGCTGGAGGCTTTGAGTTTCTTTTAGGAGCTTAAGGCAGCCACAGGAAAGTCCGGTTAAGCAGCGAGTACCTTAGTGGTAACCTGTGAGATGCCCTAGTCAAAACAAAAAAAACCAAAAAAAAAAAAAAAAAGGCTGTTAGCTTTCCTAAAAATAAATAAATGAATCAATAATTTCAGTTTAATAGTATCTATAGGTAAAATAACTACGTGCTTTACCATCTTCACCATTAGTGGCTATCCTTATACTCGTATCATGCTTGGTTGAATTTGTCATTTCAATATTGAAATGTGTGTGTATATCGAATAGGTAGTAATTTCACAAAGAGATACTCCAATCACTTGTTACAGATAATGACAAAAAATTGAGATCAAACCATAAATTTCTCTCTCTATATATCAGTTAAACAAAACCCCAAAGTTATAGTCATATAAACTATATAGTCAACTCATCCCACAAGCTTTTAGTTTAATGCTAAAGTATGTTTCAACGGTAAACTTTACCTATCGGCGTAGGCTTATCCGGTTCTAAAAGTTAAACAAAGTTTAGTGAACGTTTGTTCAGCGATGGGCTTATTGAATATTGTGACGTCACACAGATTTATGATAAAACGATGTTGAATACACAACATGTATTGGGCATGTGAATAACATGTGTTAAAATGGCCACACCATTTTAACACATGTTATTCACATGCCCCCTTTCTGCGTAGATGTTGGTATAGTTTTAAGCTGACACCAACTATTGCTATTTCTACATACAATTATTTCAAATGTCTGTAGCAGGTACCATTGGTTGTATCAAAAGTAGAATTTACATGTAAATATGCCGAATGCCCTGCACCAGTCACCTTTCACTTAAAGCCGGCGTCCGTGACTCGTTCCTACTAAGGCTCGCGTTCACCAGGGTGAACAAAATCCAGTCGGTACTCTGGGGCGTCCGCGTAAGGTACATTTTAGTGCGCACGAAACGTCTGTAATATTTTTATAGGTAATTATAGCACTAGGCATATATAGGAGTGAAGTATCTGTCTTAAAATACTTGGCACTTTCTATCGCTTTAGTTAGAGTGGTGAAGGGTGGGCGTTTTCGGGGACTGTCATATGTAATTTTAACGTTCATAATACCCTGATTTTCAGTTGAATTTGAATAAATAATTTTTGATTTAAAAAAAAACATAACTTAACATTACGCCGATAGTCTCCAAAGGATTTGGCAGAGGTGTACAACCCACATTACACCCACACCCACATTTCGCCAGTTATGTTTTAATCCCATGTAAGGTGATTCCCATTGCCATCAACCGGGCACAACGCCAGACTCCGAGCTCCAGAATCGAACCAAGGACCTCATGTTCAGCAACACCGCTTGCGACCACTAGACCAACGAGGTAAAGACTAATTTGGAAAGAGATATCGTGATACCGGGTCGTGGAGGTCAGATAGGCAGTCTCTCTATGTAAAGTAATGGTATTTAGCTGCATTCGGTTAGATTGGAAGCCGACCCTAAAAGTGATCTTTTACCACAGTCTTTTACAGACTCCCCAAATAGGGATGATGCCTAGGTCAAAAAAATTAAATTCTATTTAGTCCGTCAGTGACATAATATAAAAATATTAGACACGTATTTTTTGCTTCATCATAATTAATAAAAAATGACTTGGATAAAACGCATTAAAGTTGGGAAGTGGGGGTCGCTACGTCACAAGTAAGTATAAATCTACATACTCGTGACGTCATGACACATTTTAACTCGCCGTAATCTTTTGATTGCGTAAAAAAAGAAAAAATATGTGTTCAATATTTTTTTTTTTTAATAATCTACAAGACGGACAAAAAATATTTTTTTAGTCGTCATCCCTATCGTGACCTACCTACATTTTATAAGTAAATAATATCATAACCAATAACGCTGAAATATAATTTTATTATAAAAGGCATTCATTGAAATCACAGCTGAATTGATATTTGATGAATTTTGTGACCGCACGCGTTTGCTGTCATAAATTGATTACGTTGTTTTCGGTCATTTTATTTACTTAGCACATGGAATAACGCATAAATCGTGATTAAAAATGATATTATTTATTTTATTGTGGGAATGTAATATAATTATGTGTGTGTTGGAACATCCATTTCATTGGATCAAACCACTTTTTCCACCCGCCTACACTGTATTGTGCTTGCGGTATTAAACGAATCCTAACTATAAGGCTCAATTTACACCACCGCGGAATGGAATGGAAGTGAATTTTTATGTACAAAGCATAATGAACTTTATGTAAACAGTGTAACGTACAAACTAAATATGAGCAGAAACACAGGTCGCGCGTCTCTCGGGGAATTCTTGCGCTTTTTTGGAAATTCTCGCAGCTCGAATCTATTTTGTACCTTAAACAATTGATATGCAGTTCCTTATACTTTATTCCAAAAGGAGATGGGCATTTCTGGGCCCAAATGTAAATGGTTGCGGTATGGCTTAAAAAAAAGGGTATATTTTTTTATATCAAAGTTCAAAAAATGAGCCTTATCCGCAATCTGGGAGCAGAGAAATTACAAAAATAAGTTTGCTGTACAAGGAATGTGTAATCGATTAAACTGTAATCGATTTATGTGAATGATTTAACAAAAAATAAGTTTGCAGGGGCTGAATTGGTATCTGATCTGATTTCATTAATTCACATCAATCAAAGTATTATATTAATAATGTATAAGTATTTATTAAACGGTTCGTAAAATAAAGAAAAATATCTAATCGATTTACGTTTAGTAATCGATTTTTTACTTTGGAGTATTTTTTGACAGTGTCAACACTGAAACGTCAATGTCAATCGGTATCACTGTCACAGGACTCGCAGGTCACTCGCTCGCTTGCTTCGTATCGTTTCGTGCGTTACCTCCTGCGTTTTGAGTATTTTTCCATTGCTTTTCTCCTCGACCACTGCGTTTCTTCTAAGGACTTCTGCTCTTCTTTTACTTGTACTCCTGTTATCCTACCGGACACTGAACCTGCCTTTACGATTGACTTGAACTCGTTATCTTGGACTATCGATTGGATATTGAAACATGGATCGCTGCGTGAATTGTGGAATAGCGACTAATCGCTGCAATACACTAGGCCGACGAGTATTACATGATGAGATGATTCTGTCAGTGATTCAACAATGGCGTGCACCACAACCTGTAAGTACCTGCTTGCAAATATTAGATTGCCTGTTTTTCAATATAAGCCTGCTTCATGTACGCAGCTCCACCCAAAACATACACATTCACAATGTAGTGTACCATTAATTATGTTTTATACAATAATTGTAAAATAACTATTGTTATGTCTGCGTCACAAGCAAAAGAGAAATCATCAGTATATGAATATTTTCTTTTATTACTAAGGAACAACTGGGAATGAACTTTATAGTACCTACCTACTTTTTATATTTTTATTTATAATCTTACTTATTCTTTAAGGTTAGCAGTAGTGACTATGTTTGTCAATTATGCTGGGATAATGCGCAAAGACCAAATAGTGAAGGAACAAGACAACCTGGTCACCGTAATGTTTGTCTTCGCTGTGGACGATCTCTTGCATCACAAGTCAGCCATCTTCTTCACACTGGCTCAACTCGGGAATTGAGAATTTATAATGTAATACAAGAATGGATTATGCCTCAAACTGTGAGTAACTGAATCAATTTCAATTAAGTATTTATAAAAAACTATATTGTGAGTCAAGAACATTTTATCATTCAAAACAAATAAACATAATTTGTTATCCCCTTATCGCATGCAAAGCCATGTATGGATGCCCTAGTTTATGATATTTTATAAGCAACTGTAGCAATACCTAATATTAAAAAAATATAACTTGTATCACAAGATGTACATTTTTTGTTGCATCTCGGTTTAAAATAGTTTAATACTTAATAAAAACTGTTTCAGATAAAACTACTGAAATTGTCTTAGAAAATCGTTTATTCAATTTTCTTTTCTTACATGTCAATATCAAAGGTGACTTATTAAATATATTTTCAAAATCATTAATTTCTTTTAAAACTGCCAGCAACATACTCCTCCTCGCTCGACCCTGACCGTCGAGCTCATACGGTGGCAGCTGGCCCTACTGTTTTCATTATCACCACCAACTTGTTGACCACCCCATCGCTTTTCATGTCGTCGCCTGATGGTCACCGTCATTGGACCGAACATGTCGACACCGCAGTACGTGAATGGTCTGCAGTGGTATTCGAGGCGCATAGTCGGTAATCCTGCCATCATTGGTTGCTCGCAGCGTGCACGCCGCGCTTTACAGATTTCATAGTTGGCAATTAATGATCGCACTGCCGCCCGTAACCGAAATATGTAGTAATCTTGTCGAAGTTCGTTTAACAGGGCCGCTGTACCGTAGTGTCCTAATAGTCGGTGCTTGCGTTCCATAATATGGTTAGTCGCATTGTGTCTTGCGTCGAGTATAATCTGATTTTGTAAGTCAAGCGACAACTCTCTTCCAGCCAGCGACTTTGATCTCGCAGCACACCGTCGTCGTCAAATCTCGGATTAAGTTTTCTCAACTTACTTTGCGGTTTTATCGTATTGCCTTTCTTCATCGCAGCGATTTCATCATAAAATAACTCACATTGAATTTGTCGGATAATATGAGTTTGAGAACGACGTTCATAGACCGGTCGGCGCCAATTTGAAAAACGAGTATGGTCAAGGACTAGTTGACTTTCGTATGATATAGTTACATAACCTCACTTATAATAAACAGCTAATATCTCTGTTCTCAGATTGCCAATATCCGCAAGTTTTTGTGTGATAATATTATATTATACTACCTATTATTTGATACAATTTTCATCCTATTACAAATTAGGCCCAAGAATGTATGGAAGCGTATCGGTCTCCTTTGCTTCCATTCCATTCCGCGGCGGTGTAAATTGAGCCTAACGTAATAATATTGCGAAAGTGAGTTTGTTTGCTAGTTTATTTGTTTGTTTGATACACTTTCACGCTAAAAGGCCTAAACCGAATTGGATGAAATTTGGCACATGGGTAGACCATCACCTGACCATCCCGATATTCACGGGATCGAGACTTATGCGGGTTAAACCGCGGGGCGCAGCAGTAATATTATAAATGCGAAAGTGAGTTTGAATGTTGCGCTTTCACGCATAGGAAAGAAGACATAGGCTACTTTTTATCCTGGATCGCAGACGAAGTGGCGGGTATCAGAGCAGCTAATAAATAAACAAATCAAAGTTACGTAATAAATAAACGAGAAGGTACTCGTTTAATAATTTTACAAATGTATAGTTGACCGCGACCTCGTGACATTGCTATAACACCCTAAAGTTGAATGTCACTTGCACATCATAAAACGTCAAATTCTATTTTTGCTTTGAGACCAATGTGACAGTTAAATACTTTCAACTTTAGTGGAGTTTCAATTTAGTGGGAGTGTTTTCAAAAGTGGTAGAGTACCAAACAACGAGACGTTTCAATTTGTATATTCAATATTTTATCTATTTAAATTGTAGAATTTGATATGAATTGTGATTCGGTCCAAAAAACAGGGTGATCAGGGCTCTAGACAGTGAAACCTCCTAACATTACGAGCTGTGTCCAGGAATGCTGCTTTCTGTATCAACCCTTCCAACGGCCTAGCAAGAGCTCAGGCGTTGGTCGAGGATCTTGGCTATTAATTCATTGGCTATAATGGATATCACCTAAATCGCCTAAATGATTGCTGAGAACTTTGTACCTGTTAATGGCAAAGGTCAGGGTGACATTAGTCTCATCTTTGCCTTATAAGTCAAATCAAGATACTTGATTTACTTATCTATCTTGGTTTTTGCAAAGTGATTATAAATTATTATCTATCTCTTTCTTACTACGTTTTGATTTTACCTTTTTCTTACTAAATAAGTTATTTATTTACGCCCAAACACGACTTAAAATTAGTGTTGAAATATTTAAGTTTCGACGCTCATTACTTCCAAACCAATATTTTTTTTTCCAATTCTGATTCCATGCAGGGCTAAATATTGACAAGACAAATTGATATAATTTTTAGTTTTGAACATACACCGTCAAACAGACGAGTAATCACCATACTACGTTTGTATAGAAGAATGACCAACTAGCGTACCCTTAATACAGCTGTCAAAGAATGACAGTTGTGGTTTTAATACACAGACAACTTCAGTTGGTAGTTTACTACACAATTCATTTGCCTGACTTAGCATTCGCTTTTAGTCTTTACCTTCCTTATTCCTATTGTCACGTCTTTTACTTTGAAATGTCTATTTCACTCAATCCTGTTTAGGCACGAGTAATTTTCACAGTGGCTAAAACCTTCATTGTGGAATTAAACGAGGAGCATAAATAAATAGCATAAATTTTAAAATTTGCATTCATTCATTTAAATTTAGGAAGTATTTGGCTAAATGACTTTACAAGTTATTGCGTTTGGATAAAGATCTTGAATTGAAGGCGCACTCAGTTCGGATGGTGATCGGTTTTACGAATTTTGCCGATGCTACACCTCAGTTGTGTCGTACTGTAGTGGGTAGTCAAGTCTTCCGCAGAAAGGTGCTCTTACAACAATTTCCGTAAAGTTTTCATAGAAATTGTTCTATTAGAGTCACGTTGCGCAGTGGCGTCACGTCTGCCTGCGGGAGCCTTCAATCGCACCGCATTCCGTAATTTTTCACGATTTGTGAATGTGTAAATACGGTTGCAGGAATAAAAGATTGGTCAAACTGAGGCGAACCCCACGAGGGACGCAGGACCCGTCTGCATTTACGACTATTGTTAGACACGCAACTATTCAACCCAGTTTGAACTTGTCGAATTTCTCCCGCATCAGGGATTCGTCTCAGCTTGACCAGAACTTTAAAAACCACTTAAGAGCGTTTATCGAAAAAGTTAACAACGTCGCAAATCGCTGTCAAATATTTACTTATTTTTTTGGCAATATTACTGTATAGAAATAATAAATATGGCTAACTAGTAAACTAGAATATTAATAAATGAATTGCAATCATAGCACCGAATTTGATGCTGTATCCGTTTTAGGTGTAAACCAGGCATTTTTGGAAAGTTTCCAAATAGTTTTTTTTACAGTTAAAACGAAATATTTGGTGTTATTGCATTTCATAATCAATGTTATAGTTCACTAGTTAGTCATATTTCTTATTTCCATACAGTAATATAGCCAGAATTATCAAAACAGCGAAATATTAGACAGCTATTTACGACGTTGCCCACTGTCTGTATAAACGCTCTTATCAAAATAATAACATTATACAAAAAACACCCTCAAAAAAAAATTCGATTCATCCATTTGTGATGGAGCTGTCAGGGTATTATACTTGGATTTCAATATACACTTTAGAAATAAAAGAAAATATTGGTAGATCAGTGGAGTCTATAAAATAAGGCATGAAACTAAAATCATTTCCACTGTTTATACGACCAATATGTGCTCCGTAGTTATATTTTATTGTAGCCTTAAATGACAGCAATATAGATGGTGAAGAGACATGTTTGGATATAAAAGTGCTGGATGAGAAAGTTAAGATTTCAGTTGTATTGTACGTTTATTCAGATTACTTCGCTTCAGGGATGAATAAGGAATCTATTATAGTCATACTGTTAGGTGTATGATGTTTAAAAATCAGTATTTACAACTTTTGAATAATCGAAACATAAATAATTTTATTTGCTTTAGCTACATTTATTTTTAGCACTTAAAAGCTTTTTACTATAAAACAACAAATAAACAGGTAATAAATCAATAATATTATACGAGACGTTAAAACTATGATAAATTCTTCCAAATCTTAAGATATTTTGTAGAATTAAAAACCAATAACTGAGTTTTGTCGCCTCAGAAAGATCAAACTTAAATCTTTCGTATTATACAACTTTCACAAAGAGAAACATAATAGTTGCAGTCATTTATGAAAATGTTGCTCAATTATCTCCATCCTATAGCAATTTAATGCAGGGAGAATACTCTCCAATAGTAGGGTACGCCACTGAGCTCGATCATTCTTCACTGTCATCCATCCTTGCGGTACCTTCGAACACACACATACCTACATTAATTCAAAAGCATCCAAGTCACTTCCAGCACATATTATTACCACTAACCGCAGTAAATCGCATCTGGCACTGAATTGATGATACTCTGATACATAGTTCCCTGCACCGGGCTCTCGCGATAAAACCTTGATTTGTGATCAATTTTTGCCTTGTGCCAACCTTGATTTGTGATTAGTAAAGCTGCATATGTGTTGGGAACAGGGTTGCGCAACATTGTTTAGCAACATGTTTTTGTGGGAAACACGTCGCTGGCAAGATATAAATTAACACTCTTCTATTTAAAATATAACTCTAAAGAGTACGCCACTGAGCTAGATCTCATTACCCATCTACCAATATACCTATCTTCATATTCATAAACACACTTATAGGTCGTAAGCACCCAAGTCACTTCCAGTACAATATTACCTTTAACCGCAGTAAATCGCATCTGGCACCAGATCGATGATACTCTTATGATACATAGTTCCCTGCACCGGCCTCTCGCGATAAAACCTTGATTTGTGATCTACTACGTACGCTCTTGTATTTATCGTTGAATGTGATGGTAAAGCCGCGTATTTGTTGGGAACAGGGCTTGCCAACATTGTTTAAGAACATGTTTTTGTGGGAAACATGTTGGACAGAATGAAATGTTGCAGTTTTGCCGGCAACATATCGTACCTTCCGTATTCAAGATAAATAAAAGTTGCACAAAGATGATAAGCAAAAAAAAAATTACTAAGGCTCGGCGCAAACGGGCCACCGACCACAGTCACTGGTGGCCAGCGACAGCGCTTTTTCATGTATTTTGAGTGGCCGCCACTGGCTACACGTGTGCGGCGCGTCTTTACAACATATATGAAAAAGTGTGCTAAGTCGCTGTCGCTGGCCACCAGAAGCTGCGGTTGGTGGCCCGTTTGCGCCGAGCCTTACTCACGTTGTCTATATAGCTTTTCAGGGACCTATGCACAGAGCAGTTATTATACGCGCGTCATGTGACGTGCATTGGCAGGGCGTTTTTGCCTTGAAAAAGCAACGTTGCGGCGTCGGTGCGTTTTCAGCGCCAATACGCACGTCAGGACACGACGGCGTGTAAAAAAACCGTATGAGGCACTAAGACTGTTTTTTTTTTGTCTTAGATCACTTCTTTCAGTCACTTCTGATTCAAATCACTTAACACTGTGTACATAAGCTTTTCAAACCATTTATTATTCCAATTCCTACTAACATAAAAAAATAACTCTACTAAGGACTCATACAAAACAGAAATTAAAATAAACACCCACTCGAGATCTACGGAGCATTACAGCGGACAATATAATAAAGTGTCACATTACAATTTACGGCTACAATAATAATTTTATAAGTCTTGCAATACGAACTGATATTAAAAACGTCCGGCTTGCATTTGAGACAAGCTATAAATATTCCTACACTACCCAAGACCCAAGGGAATAGTTTTATGTTCTACATTAAATCATAAAGAGAAATGTATTTACATGCATTTGTTTTCTAGATACTGACGTCTCTGACAGAATTTTATTGAGTGGCTTTAAAACGTGTTGTGAAACTATAGATGAAAAATAGTTTGTAGGTAGTTGGAACTATTATTCTACTATGACTTTATCATCATAAAAACAGCAGTTTTATCATTCCAATCTGAATAGCCTTTTCCCATCCATATTGGGGTCGGCTTGCAATCTAACTCTGACCTCCACAACCCAGTTACTGGGTAATACGATACCCCTTGGTAAGACTGACTTGTCAGACTTTCAGGCTTCTGACGACCAGTAACGACTGTCATAGATCCACGAATAACAGCCGGGACCAACGGTTTCACGTGCTTTCCGAAGCACGGAGAAGTCTCAGTATGTAAATATGGTCACTCATCCACAGACCAATCCTGGCAAGCGTAGCTTAACCTGATGGATCGACCCGTGCGGCTGTTATTACCTAGCCACGAGCTCCTACAGCAGTTTCAAATTCAAATTCAAATTCAAAATTCAAATTCAAAAGTCATTTATTCAAATTAGGCTGAGAATCAGCACTTTTCGAACGTCAAAATTACATAAGACAGTCCCCCAAAAACGCCCGCCCTTCACCACTTCCTAGTGCTTTTGCTGGAGAGAAGAAGTGGCGCAACAAACTCCCCAGCAGCACAGCTGTCTGTTCAGTTAGAAAAAAAACTTGATTCTATACAATAGTATGCAAATAATTTACATTACTCAACACAAAACATTCAATAAAATATATGCCATAATGTCAGCTAGCACGCGCCAATGTACCAACAAAAAAAAAAAATATCGAAATCTAAACTCAAGCAAAAATAAAAACTAAAAAAACGTAAACAGAACTTAATACCCGAATTATAAAGCCTCCAGGCATAAAGGGCGTGCCCGCTTACATATAGCTAATAAAGCTGTAACTCGAAGTCACATAATTAGATATGATAAACTAGGACCATTGAAGTAAAAATAAATCAAAAATAGATCAACAGTTAGGCAAGAATAATATATAATCTACTGTCGAGGTCGCTAGCTAATCACATATTGCAATACAACTCATACGAAAACATTGTAATGAGTAGATCATGTCAACAATAAATAAAAATAAAATAAATTGTATAATAAAGTCAAATAAATTAAACATTCTATAAACTCATATAACCTGTCAGTAGGTAAGCTAATTCTGGAGAAAGAACATAAACATTGTCTTGAGTTAATCACAGCGACCAACTATTTTTATCGCTTAAGTAGTCATTGATAGAATAGTATGCCTTTGAACAAAGGTTGGATTTTACTTTAGCTTTAAACGCAGTTGTATCATTACTCAACAATAAATTATAGGGTTATTTGATAGAGCTGGATGAGATGAGGTAGGTAGGTGAGGTTAGTTCCCGTATAGTATCTGTATCTGAAATTAATTTATCAAAAAACCTGTAAAAAAAATAAATAAAAAATAAAAAAATTATCGTTTATTCTCAGGTATTAACCCATAGCAATAATTATTACAATGCATTGTTATTAAAATATTACATTATAATAAATTAAACAACTACTATAACTTTGCTCTAGTAATAAACTGTTAACAGAATATAATAAACATCATATTTAAGTAAAAATAAGGTTATAAAAAATCTATCAGTAATAGTCCAACGATTAAGGCGCAAACTGGCGAGCAAGTAGTTTAAACTTTGAACGTAAACCCTACTTTGACTAACTAACTAATGACTAAGCCAAGAATACAAGATTACCAGTATTGCACGTTAGTTCTAGTGTACACCATTATACCATAATCAGCCTATTAATGTTCCCACTGCTGGGACACAGGCCTCCTCTCTGTGAGAGGGAGTGGGCTGTAATCTACCACGCAGGCCCAGTGCGGGCCGGTAGACGTCACATGTCTTCAAATTTTTGGTTCTAGGACATGACGGTTTCCTCACGATGTTTGCCTTCGCCGGTTTGAGAGCAGTGGTGATGAAAATATTTACACGAAGTAAAGCGCCTGCCTGGGTGCGAACCCACGACCTGTACATGTACAACTCGTAAGTCGAGGCCGTTACCACTGGGCCACCACTGCTCTCTAATGTACACACTAATAAATAAATAATTAGTCGCTTTCCTTTAAAATTCAAAAACTCATAAATAGGTACTACGAAGAAAAATTTCCACAAGTAAACAAAATAACTCATTAAAGAACGAAAAGAAATCGCAATAATACCACTCACTCGAATAAAACTCAAAAGTAAGTAGAGATAAAATAAAAGCTATGGGATTACTTGACATCGCTCACAAAGGACCTTCAACGCCCATTGTGACTTACTGAAGCATGATTTTTTTTTATACCATCTTTGAATATTTACTGAAGATTATGAATAACGTCTCTGTGAACTGTATTCTTCGTTTTTTCAGCCATAAACATCGCGTTTCTATTATCAATTGCTTCTTGTTTGCTATTTTGTAAATGTTTTTCTTTTTGTTCTAGAAAATGAAAAGGTTTTGACTCAAATTGCTTTCGATTGAAATAGGTTAATGGAATTGTTTCTTAATTTTCGCTTTTTGTTAATTCTGTTTTTTTTTTTTGGATAATACAACGAATAAGTAAGGCAGGTGGAGCAGAGCTTACGGAATGATTGCCGAGAAGCAGTAGAAGGAGCGTTAGCAGACCAATAGCCAGGTGGGTGAATGACCTACAGGAGATTGGAGGGAAGACCTAGATGAGACTTGCACAGACCAGGGAAGGATGACACAAAAGGGAGGAGGCTTAAGGTCATCGCCCACTATAACAGCACTGCTCCAGCACAGTAACACCCCGGCACCGCCTCAAAATATTTAGTCGTCAACGCGCCGTCAGCAAGGCGACCGCTCACTGACGGTACGCCACCGGTGAGGTGAAAGCTTGCTGTTCATTCACAAGCGAGGCCTCACCGCGCGGACTGCTGGGCGTCACCGCGCGGACGGCGAGGCGCCGGCGAGCGGGCTCCTCGCTTGAAGCGTGCTGTCGGCGCGCCGTGTGACGGCTCGCGGGCCGCTCACTGCCGGCGAGCCGTCCACTATTTCGTATAGCCATCGTAAAATAGACTTTAATACATTTGCCGTGTCGGAGCCGTGCTGCTACAATGAGCGATAACCTTTAAACTCAGTAGTAGAACAAGGCTGCCAATGATAATGATGAAGTGAGGCCCTAGTTGTTTAATACGAGATCCGAGCACCCAAACGTTTACTTGATAGTAAACTTGATGATCGGAGAAGTCGAGGCCGGCCCAAGCTCAGATGGTTGGATGGCGTAAACCAAGATTTAAGAACTTATATGTAGAGTGAGAAATTGGAAAAGGAAAGCCGGTTATAGGTCACAATGGAGAAATAATATTCGACCTGGCTAAGGCATTTGTGAATTCCCGAACACTGTGATCGTCTCGTTAAAGACCATCATAGGTACTATTATAATAATACATATATTATGTAGTAGTATAGATATAGTAGTATTGTTATAATGGATAAGAATGTTGAAAACTGTTTCTTCTTTCTCCGACTACGACACTATCATCAAAGATGTCCTAAAAAAAACATAACGGAATAGGATACTAGCTTTCATTACATCATAGTTTTTCGAGTCGCTTCTTCCATAAAAAGTTGGGTTAAAGAGCGCTTATAAGAAGTCCACTTGAACTTATTCCTTAAAACCCTTAACTCCTGTGCATAGCGGACATTAATACAATAGAATAGTACAGAAGGCTGCATTCATACAACGACCGAAAATGCGCGCACTTATAGGAATGCTTCACGTACAGCGAGTGGAAGCGCACTTTGGACTGGCATTCGTTTGAGATAGCCGTCAATACAATGCGATTCAACTAACAATAGGAACATCAATGACCTCTATCTGTCAACTGAAACTTGAAATCTACGGCTCGCAAATAAAATTAGTTGTTATCCGTTTTAGTTTTTGTTTTTATCTGTTTTTGAAGTAAAAACTTCTTTAGCTGCGTGGTGCACTTTTTGGGATGGGTAAAAAATGTTAAACTCGCGTCAGGACGTGACCGTAAGATCCGTTGCCTAGCAACCGACAAAGTAAATATAAAACTAATAAATTAATAGTCTTTGACATTACGTAAAGATTGCGAGGTAAGAAATTTTACCCATATTGATGGGTAAAAAAAGCAGTCAAAACATACTTCATGAAAAGTGTTTATATAAATTGTTTTGTTAGACTATATTTTGAAAATAAATAAATATACTACTACTATTAATGAATATTGTATTTAACCACATAAATTATAGTACTTTTATACTGATAAATAAAGCAATTCCTGCGAAATTATTCCATAGCCTTTCCAAAATATTCAAAAATGCACAACGATAATGTTCAAGTTTTCACTTCTGCCGGCACTCCCGGAGTGTAACCCGTTGTTTTTTTTTTATCTCACTGACTTTGCTCCAAAATGAGTAAACGATGTGCAGTTCTACCAACACGTCATAACGCAATGCGCAGATGTATGCCAAATCGCTAGGGTGTTCCCGCCACAATTGGTTTAGTCTTATTTTAAAGTCTTATAGTTACGCTAGTTTTAATTGTTTATAGTTACTGTGACTTATAAATTCTATATGCGAGTTTATGTAAAACGGTGTAAAAAGTAATATACTCTATCTACAGGTAAGTTTGTGTTTATTTCGTGTTGAAATTTCGCCCTATCGAAAATTGGATTATGACGTTATACTACACCTCGTTCGTTTAACTGCACATCGTTTACGCATTTTGGAACAAAGTCACTCCTATGCTTAATTGAATTGGATTGTATGTACGCGTCTATGTGTTACGCTTGTTTTTGCTCATTTTATGAACCCATCCTTCTGTAGACACTATTCTGTGGTAATACTAAGTCTTCACCTGGAAATAAATCTGGTTTAACGATGCGCTTTCTAACAAGCTGGAAGATTAAAACCGTGGTTCGTAGTACTATCTGTGACCGCGGCTTTGTTTGGCTTTGACTCTGAGATTTGATGTGCTTCAGATTACCTATATTTAAAGGAAGTAAACATTTGTATACAAAAAAATTAATCAAACAATATTGGCTGATTTACTTACCTCTTTTAAAAGATTTACTTACATATGCGTTATGAAATTAAAAAGACGGTTTTCTTAAATCTTGAAGAAAAGTTATCTAGTTCATTTTACTTTCACTTACCTATCTAAATAACACCAACATTTTATGTACCTAGGTAAACTTTATAAAGTTCGTAAACAACACATACAATCTAATTAAGTTACAGCAAAGTCAAACAGCAAACGCAACAGATGCTTAGCTTATGTTATAATAATAATAGCGCCAGAAGATTTAATAAAACACTTTAATAGTACAGAGGCATACGCTCACAATCAAGGCACTTGAGCCCGTTCAGCTAAAGCAACCAAGCGCTTGGAAACAATGCTAAATTAACCTTGGCTTATCAACCATTAATTCATTTGGCAGGAACCCAAAGATTTCGTTATAGTTCTGCGATTGTAGTAAGTTGTCTTAACAATAAGTAACACGTTCTTGGCACGCTCGGGAATTATATTAATAAAGGATATTGGACTTGTTTGATTTGCTGATGCAATTTTGGTTGCACGTTTGTTTAGTGAAAAGGTGTTAGCTGTTCTCGCTGTGTTTTTAGTACTTACTTCTATATTTTGGTCTTGGCTAAGTTAAAACACAGATTATTACAGATAGGACACCCTGCAGTTTAGGTATGAAGCTACAAGTTAGCGGCGGGCCCGTTTTGCTGGGCCAGTTCAGTGAGTGTAACTTAGTCAGAAGATCTAAGAGTCACGCGATAGAAAGAGAGGCAACTTCTAGGTGAATATAATGTAGGTGATTAGCGCTGTGCGACCTGAATTGCACTTTATCAAGAGTCGCTTTTTTTAACCGACTTCCAAAAACGAGGAGGTTATTATGTATGTCTCGTATGTTTGTTTTTAATTTTTTTATGTATGTTCACCAATTTCTCCCTCAATTGTGGACCGTTTTGTTTTTTTTTAAACGATATTTATTTTAGCTCTCAATAATACGTATTTTTTCCCACTTAGTGTGGACGATAATTATGATAAGGCCCTATCAGAATACCAGCGCTGCGACTTTTAGTATTAAATGTCGCAGCATCGTGCTGAGATAGGAGCCTTTTGGCCTCGCACAGGACTCCTTATTTTTTACTTTGTTTTATTTTTATTGTTTTTTATTTCTTATTGATGTTTCAATGTGTTTTAGTTTAGTTTGTGATCTCCTGTGCTTGTCCCAATAAATAATTTTTCTTTCTTTCTTTCTTTCATAAGTTACTGTCACTGTTATTTACATAGCAGTTAGTGGTACCTATTTGAATTTGTGTGGGGCAGGTGCCACAACTGAAAAAAGTTTTTTTTTTTTACAAATAAAAACCCAAACTACTTCAAAAAAAAAAACAACACTACAAAGTGAAAAATCACTTTAATTTCGTAAGTCAGTGGCAAAAAACGAAAATCCAAACTGAAAGACACCAACTTCCGAAATTAAAGCTATTTTTCACTTTGTAGTATCTTATTCGGAACGGAGTGTCCCATCTGCATTAATCTGTGGTAATAACGGGTCGGTCGATCAGGTTAAGCTTCACTTGCCGAGGTCAATCCGTTGATGCCTGATCATGTTTACATACCGCGACCCCTCCGTGCCTCGGAAAGCACGTTAAAACGTCGCGTCGGTCTCGGCTATCGTTCGTGGATTTTTGTCTTACTAAGGGGTAACTAGGTTGTGAAGGTCAGATAAGCAGTCACTTGCGGGACAGTCCTAAAGAGTTACCGTGGCCCCTGGCAACGTACAGGCAACAGAAGGAACACGGGTGGGTTTTAGTCAGTAAGAGTCTGACACGCCCTCCTACTCCACCCAGAGCGAGAAAAGTTATTTGATGATTTCCCACCCAAAAACAGATAGGCAGTCACTCCATGTAAATGTACTGGTATTATATAATAATAATAATAATATATAATTTATTTTCTCACCACAATATCCTTACAAAATAATAACAATAAACAATTTTGTCTAGCTATGTGTTTAAAGAAAAATATCGTGGGAGACTGGTGCCTAAGCTAAGCCGAAGCCTGTATTTCAGGCCACCAGGTCTCCGCCCCAAATACATATATATTTATGGTTTCCCGAAAACTAAAACTAGACAATAATTTCCATTATACTTGAAGTGTTCGTGTGGAGTGTTAGGGTGTGTAAACGTGAGGGTGTGTGAGTGATATATTATATGTATATTATTACATATATTTAACTGCATCTGTTTAGACTGGAAACCGACCCCAACATATCAGGGAAAAACCTAGGCAGATGATGACGTACTTATTTCGAGTTTACCCGACTAGTTTCATATTCGAACTGAGATTTTGCACACTTATTGCCGACGTACTTGCCGACGTACACACATGTCTCATTTGCGACACATTTATATTCTGGTATTGATTGGTATCTGATTAAACCAGTTTTTTTGTTTACCATTATTTCTAATTAAACCATTCGTCATATTTTATGATGGATAAACCCGTAAAATAACAGATTTTCCCTAATATTCTTTGATATATAGCTGGTCGTTATTGTAAATCAATGGATGAAACATTTGAGTCAACAAAGTGATTTTATTGCCTGCATGGAAATGGCCAGATGGACATTTTTATGATAAAATGATGTTAATCCTTTACGTACGTATGTTTAAAATTTGTTTTGTTATTTTTATAAAAAAGGTAATATTAGTTGTACCACTAATGTTACCTTTTCTAATGTTGCCATCACAGTGTATAATTAATATATTAAAAGTTGGAAAAATAAAAACTGAAATTAAATTAAATTAACTGGGGATGCTTCGCAGACGTGATATAATGAAAAAAGAAAAAAAATACGTATGAAACAAATTCATGCTTTTCCCCCTTGGTAGGCAAACACAACAAAACGTTACCAACTACAATTCTTATATTATAAATATACTCCTTTTGCTTCATTTACTGTGGGTTCAATTTCATATTTTATTGTCTTCAAATTACCAGTATAAAACGACCATATACAATGTTGAGACAACAATACGACAATAAATGAAACCACTGGCAATACTAATGCTTATCAGTATTTGATGGTTCCAATCAAATAAATACTAGCATCGAAATTAAAAAGGTGATTTTTCAAACAAACTACTTATAAGTAGGTAGTGATGGTTTGACTATGGGTTTTTGTCAATCTTTTACTAGCTATAGTGACTAAACTATAGGATATATTTGATTGAATTTTCGTATGCAGACTAAGAACGTCATTAGATATAACATAATTGTCGTAATGTCGTCTCCACCAATAACGTTATGAGTGGAAAAAAGAGTTTGTTTTAATAGAAGTGTTAGAGTTTTGTCAAGAGTGAGACCCAAACTACCCTCAATCAGTGTATTTTTTTATCCATTTCTCCCAAAATTCGGTTCTTACAAATCTGAACGAAAACTGCAGCAAGTCCATATCAAAAGCAAAGGGACACAACGGTAGACTTGGAAGGAAAAAATCAAGAGCAAGTATTTTCAATTCCGAGACGTGCAGTAATGAAACGGTGTTCACTATTCGAACGACCTTCTTTTTTTAAATGTTTCATCTCTGGTTTTGTGTTGACAAACACGTTTTCAGATACATTCCAACTGCAAATATAGGTAAGTTGCTCGACTATTACTCATTAAATTGTAAAGCATACTTAGCTACAATAGTTGCGGTGAAGTTTTTCACATAACAAAAACAACCATTCATTCATCTTTCACCAGCTGGCAGGAGCCCCGGACACTTGACTCCAACAAAAATTAGCAGGTACTTTCGCAAACGGATCCCTGAATCGAACAATGGTTTTGACACACCCGCAACATTTTTGAACGGCCTATCCAACGAGGACAAAAAAATTATCACCACCTTAATAGGTACCTAAATAAAAAATATAAAAACTAGACTTTATTTTACCACTTACATGATGGCGTGATGTCATGTCAAATTACAACTTTCTAGTACTAAGAGTTTCGCGCACAGACAGACATGGCGAAACTATAAGGGTTACTTGTCGACAACCCTAAAAAGCCGAACCCTGAAAATCGATCTCATGGAGGCTAAGTAGAGGCATAAGTCATTTTTTTATATTCTTATTTGAATTTAGACTAAAAGATTGGTTGCCTAGCAACAGTTAACTCAGCATAGGGATATCTTTCTAAAAACATAATCTCTACCACCTTTATGTGCATCGAGTTCCATGAAAAGCACCCTTCGTAAGATTTCACCCATTCCTTCACTCCTTAATGATACTTTATCACTGTTAAATGCTTCAAAAATAAACGCCCCAACAGCTTCACAAGATAAATATCTTATGAATAATGAAATATGTTAATGTTGTGACGTCGATGCAATACTACTTAACTGCAGCAGATACTGGTTCCTTTCTCATTATTTCCTTTGTACTGTATCTTAAGTATTTTAAAAGAAATCTCAGACTCCATTATTTTCAAAGAAAATGTTGCGTTTGGACAATGCACCCGGTATTCTTTGTAATATTGTCTTAATTGTCACTGAGAGTAAATATAAATTATAATTTATTCGTGAATAAATTGTGGTGTATCATTGATTTTTTAGGGCCCGCTTGCAACACAAATCTCTAAATAACACATAACAGAACATCACGCCTTGTTTCCGCAAAGGGTAGGACAGAGTTGTACCTATTATTATAATACACCCACCAAGGGCGTCGCCAGCCTATGGCCCAGGGGGGGGGGGCAAGTTGATATATGGAGGATGGGAAAAGTATGATTTTGTAGGTACAGTCAAGAGTCAAAAGCACGAAGCTTTACACTTGTAGTGCGACTCTTACCTCCACGGCGCACAATGGGGCCAAAATCGACGTTGCTGGACATATGATTTTTAACTCGGGAGGCTCAATAGGAACTGAGAAAAATAATAATTCACATTTTAAATGTATGGATTGGAAACAGACCTTTCGGTCGTTTTTCCAAAACTATTCAGAACTTTCGAAGTGAAACCTAATAGGTATTATGACTGGGCATACCATCAACACATAGATACAAATATTACGTTCCCGGACTCCGGATTAGACCAAGTTTACCAGATATGGAACTTTAAAAAACCAAATAAAAGTCGTCTAAATAAACAAAATTGGCTTTATAGCTATTGTAGTTTCTTTACATTAAATTGAACCCCCCGGCCCACCCTTATCGACGCTCATGACACCCACATTTCGCCAATTATGTTTTAAGTCCCAGGTAATAGGGGGCGAGCATATTGCCATCAACCGGGCACAAATCCAGACTCCAGACTGCTACTGAAAAATTCCAGACGTCATACTCAGCAGTACCACTAGACCAACGAGGCAGTCAAAACCAAAGCAATACCTAAATATTTTAGTGCTAAACGTAAATCATCGTTATATTTCTGTAAATTTTTTGAAGTTCACAGAGCCAGAATGATGTGCTAAATGTAGATATTTAGAGATTTTGTGGAGCAAAGTGGACCTTATTGTGTAAAGGTGATTATTTAGTCCTAGTGATTGTGAGAAAATTAATATTTTGCAATTCCCTATTTAAACTCACTAACATTTACGTTCAAGATAATTACAAAGTATAGAAATATTCATGAAGAGTTGAGTTTATTTTTTGCTCTGCTGGTCTCTTAATGGTCTCTTAGTTTATGCCTGAATATATTAAATCCTGTCACAGTCTACGTCTAAGCACACAATCCTCTTTAGTGTTAAAAAGAAGCATTAATTTGATCATTCATATACATTCATTACATGACTAAAGGTCACCAGACCAATGGCCTTATTTCTCATTCACCAAAACTTTTTGTTTCTTTTTCATTCAGCTGTAACTGTTGGGTGTTTCTCTCAATATTTTTTCTCGTTTAGATTACCACAGAAATAAAAAACCCGGAAAGCATTTAAAATAGGAACACAAGGATAAAAACGAGCTCCGACCATCCTTATCTGGGAGACTCATCATTTCGCCACAGCTTTGAGAGCGGTGTGGCTGACACTGGCATGGCCACCATCAGGAATTTTAATTTTGATAACACAAAAAATTTGTCGATAATTTGTCGAAATTTGTCGCCAAATATCAGAATTTGTCGGTCACTGGTTCAAAAGTTATAAGGGTTTCTAGGTGGCCAAGCTGGAGAGAGTCTCCCCAGCATGGCCCCATGAAGTTAGGGCACCTAGCGAAGATCTGTTTTCTCCCAAATTTAGTCGATAATTTGTCGAAATTTGTCGCCAAATTTCAGAATCTGTCGGTCACGGGTTCAGAAATTATAAGCGTGTCAAGGTGGCCGAGCTGGGGAGAATCTCCCCAGCTTGGCCCCATTAAGTTAGGGCACCTAGCGAAGATCTGTTTTCTCCCAAATTTAGTCGATAATTTGTCGAAATTTGTCGCCAATTCACAGATTTTGTCGGTGTGTAATTAAAAAGATATTAAAGAAATCAATTTCTCCATACATTGGTACAAGCAAGTACAAAATACTTTATATCGTTTTTAGATAGTATGATCTATGATGTTATATGGTAGAATGTTTGTTTCGAAATATATAAATATAAAGTTATTCTATAATTTTAACCCACCAAAGGAAAGCTGTATTCATTACCTAAATAAATAACTGTATTTTTTTTCGAAAAAATGTGCATTTAGTCGCTGGCAGATAGATCGCTGTGCTCCGTTTCATTTGCGATAAGAGTAAGAAAGATATAGGTAGATGCGTGTGTACAGACGAGAGCAAGTTGCCAAATTAGAACGCTCATTCGCCGCTTCCTGGACGCTTTTTCACTCAGGCCACGCACTTACTCATAAAAAATTATCTTTGTAAAAAAGGTAGGTAATGTATATTTCGTCTTTTTCACACAATTCAATCACGAAACAGAACAAAAGAAAAGAAAAATAGTAGTACTTAGTTACGCAATGAGCTGATTGCACGCTACGCACATCCTCCCGCCTGTGTCGTGAGTTTACTGCCTGCTTGCATGTCTTCCCCTTCCTCGCTTTCGTCTTTTTGCCGGCTGCGCATTTGACGTTTGTAAATTAGTAGACTTGGCCCCCAGGTGACGTGTCGTTCGCTAGTTTATTTTAAATTTAGAATAATAACGATTTTAAAGTAATAAATTATTTTATATTTCGATAACAGAAGTTTTATTATTCTAACCTTAATTAGAGCCATATGCTCGTATTAGGTATCTAAGTGTAAGTATATATTATATCTTTAATTTAAGATTATTAGATAGGTATTTACCTATGTATTTTTTTTTGTAACGTATTGTAAGGAGGTAGGTATGTAAGTATCAACCTATTGTGATTAATACTTACATACCTACTTACAATACGTTTTCAACGTTTCATATTTTAAAATGTTTGCAAAAGGTACGATCATTTTAACGTATTAAGTAGGTAAATCATTTATTGTTATTTTGGCAACAGAAATTTTAATATTCTAATAATTTCGTAAAACAGTTGCATGCGACTGTACATCTTGACACCAAACTTCATCTTGAGACCAAGAGCAAGGTTTAATGTTTTCAAAGAAGTTTAAGCCAATCTAACCTACTCATTTAAAACAGCAAAACATGTATTAAATTGAGAATTTATCTCTGTCTGACATTTCTAAGGACTTTAGACCGATAAAAGTAGAAATATGTTACACAAATTAATATAAATATTTTTTCTTGGCAATTTTTCGTAAACTCTTTAATCTAGCCCTTGGACTATACCTTAAAAATGGAATTCATTATATCTTCTAAACTAAGACCCGACAAAATCTGTGAATTGGCGACAAATTTCGACAAATTATCGACTAAATTTGGGAGAAAACAGATCTTCGCTAGGTGCCCTAACTTAATGGGGCCAAGCTGGGGAGATTCTCCCCAGCTCGGCCACCTTGACACGCTTATAATTTCTGAACCCGTGACCGACAGATTCTGAAATTTGGCGACAAATTTCGACAAATTATCGACTAAATTTGGGAGAAAACAGATCTTCGCTAGGTGCCCTAACTTCATGGGGCCATGCTGGGGAGACTCTCTCCAGCTTGGCCACCTAGAAACCCTTATAACTTTTGAACCAGTGACCGACAAATTCTGATATTTGGCGACAAATTTCGACAAATTATCGACAAATTTTTTGTGTTATCAAAATTAAAATTCCTGATGGTGGCCATGCCAGTGTCAGCCACACTTGAGAGCGTTAACTTAAAACCAGCTAAGCGTACGGTCACAACTTTATGAAGAGAGAAAAAATAAAAAATCTGTTTTATATTATAGATGTTTTAAGCTAAATGTCGCGAACAAATTAGAATAAGTTTTATTTATTACAAGCTGTTGCTCGTAGCTGCGCCCGCGTAACCCCGAATTATTATCCTAAAATAAAATTAGAATAAGTTAACATCAGCTATCAGAGAAAGTTCCGTCAAAATCGGTTCAGCCGTTTCGGAGATAAGCCGGAACCAACAGATAGACAGATAAAATTGTTTTTGTTATAAGTACCGTACTACATACTTTCATATGCATTTAGTAAAGAGCTGTTATTTAGACATTACAAACAGACATTTCAATTTTTATTTCGTTTTTTCATTATTTTTTTAAAACGTTGCCCACTCTAGAAATTTCTCCTGTATTGTGGGTGCGTTTACAAACATTTAAACTCACATACACAAACAGCCAGACCCGGAACAACTACCTGTAGGTCATACAAATATTTGTTCCGTGCGGGAATCGAACTCGGAACACGCAGCGCAGCAGTCAATTGCTTAACGTATAGATTCTTTATCTATTTATGTAATGTACCTAGTGGAAGAAAAAAAAGAAAAGAAATTAGGTAGCATGATACTCCTTAGTTATTTCTGGTTGCGTGGATACATGAAGAAAAAATATTATTAGTTTTACTCTTGAATGTGCAAGCTATGACTAGTAAATTAAGCTTTATTACTAGCTGTTGCAGTCGCTTTCTAGGGGACAGTCATCAACTGGTACATAATGAGTGACACACATCGTCAACTAATAATGAAGGTTTAAGCACAGATACAGATGATTCATTTCACAAATTAATACAATGTCGCCCAAGTGCATGTGACCGCCCGTAATTTTCTGAATATTCATGAAAAAATATCGAAAATAAACTTCAAAAGTCTATCTATAACATTTTTCATGTTATTCAATTTTAAATTTTTTAAAGATTTGCTTTCTGTTTTTTGACACATCTCCGAAGTTTATGGGTCGATTTGGATTCTGTTTATTATTTCCAAAAGCTTATGAGTTATTTTAACAGGTTAATTAAAATTTTTACGAAAAAAAAAACGGAATCGAAGTCATTTTTTCGGTAAAAAATTGTGTATTTATTTAAAAAAAACTAGTGAAAAATGTTATAGATAGACCCCCCTTTTGAAGTTTATTTTCGATATTTTTTCATGAATATTCAGAAAATTACGGGCGGTCACATACGCATGGGCGACATTGTATAATTAAAAAGCGACTCTTGCTACGAAACAATAAAGTGCAATTCAGGTCGCACAGCATTTATAACCGACAGTTATATTCACATAGAAGTTGACTCCCTTTCTATCGCGATACTTTTATATCTTCTGACTACGTTACGCCCACTGAATTCGATAAGTCGAGCCCGCCGCGTACCTTCTACTTCTACTTGCATCTGTTTTCATCTGTGGGTTAAGTAAGATTCATAATTAGAGACTGATTTATCCAGTCAGACAGATTCAGTATTTCAATACAGCGTTAGAATCCAGTAACACTGGATTGAAATTTTACCAATTAGTTGCCCTAGATACTGGATGCTGGACTGAAATGAATAGTGTTTTAGTGGTAATCATTTTATTTCAATAACTTATGTCTACGTATTCTAAGTCTTCTTTAAGAGACGCGCTCGTGGCTAAGTAATAACAGCCGCACGGGTCGATCCATCAGGTTAAGCTACGCTTGCCAGGGTTGGTCAGTGGATGGGTGACCATCTTCACATACCGAGACTCCTCCGTGCCTTAGAAAGCACGCTAAGCCGTTGGTCCCGGCTGTCATTCGTAGATCTTTGACAGTCGTTACGGCAGTCGCTCCATGTAAAATGCTGGTAATGAACTGCATCCGGTTAGACTGGAAACCAACCCCAACAGGCTAGGCAGGTATTCTAAGTCTTTTTCCAAAACTAAAAATATAATAGCTTAGCCTAACTAAAACTATTAACATTTTATTATAAGGCTTCAAAAAATCCTCCGCATCGCTATCGACTAGTAATGTACCCAAGAGACTGGCGGCATTGCTACGCTTAGCCAAGAGCCAAGGCAAAAGCCAGTCCTTGGGTCACGAAAGTATAAATCAGTCGTTTGGAGATTTAATTATTTCAGTGTTTAAATTGGTCAAAATCGATCTATATGACACTAAAGTTCAACCCTGGAATGAAACATTGAATGAATGAAAGACAGTCGTAAGAGGTTTATCAATTACTAAAATCGTCGTCAAACCCCAGAAACAAAATAAAAGAACTCTAATAACAATAAAACGTCCCTGAGTTATGTAAAACGAAGCTTACCGAGTAGGCGGACGCGTTTTCTCATTAATAACCAGATGTTTTAGATATTACTTCTGCGGCGTCATCATAACACTGTGCCAGATATCGTTCCTGTTGTACAGTGTGTTACGGTAAGGGTATTCCGTATACCGTGGAAATATGTAAACATTCCATTTGATTAATTATTAAATAAAATCTTGTTTTAGTTTTGATAACTTTACTTACAAAACTATCACATCATTAAGCATCTTTGTGAGGATTTCTCCAATGAAATTGAATGCGTTCACCATATATAAACGCGTTCAAGAGCTGCCATTGTACAATATTGTATAACAATTTTGACACTGACAGCTCTTGAAGGCGTTTTAGAAATGCTGATCGCGTTTAGTTTCATTGGTGAAGTGTACCTACTTCAATTTAATTTTGAATTTAGATTCCATAGAAACGTAGCAACATAATTATGACGAAAATTACGTGAACGGAAATTTCACGTGTAAACAGTTTTCATCACGTAATTTCAGCAGATGTGTGGCTAAACTAATCTTATAAACGTAAATGACGTTACCTAACGTTAAAACCGTTTTAGTTTCAAGATTACGATCAATTGATTAGAAACACGTATGTAATAAAAATTAGTTCTGCAACTAAGAATTACCAGTTACCCAATTGCGTAACACACTTTTTCATCAATCCATTGCTTCATATAATTATTTGAAATATTTGTCTGCTCGACAACGTAAATAACGCAATGTATGTTGTCGAATTATCAAATGAAAGGCATTGTAATTGTTAGTGTGTTGTGCAATTACCCCACAGCTTTCGACCCATATGCTGGTAACACGCTGTATAATAGTAGACGTAGGAGCAAATAATGAAATCTTCCCTTGTGGTATAATCTAAACATGTTGGCCTACGTTGCTAAGGAAAAGATGCTGTAATTGTATCAACAAGACGTTTTCCTTTATTTTTGTTGTAACTTTTCTTTGTTTTCTGTTACTTTTGACTTTTTTTGTTAACCGACGAAAAAAAAAGGAGGAGGTTCTCAATTCGACACGTATATTTTTTTTTTTTTTTTATGTATGACCACGCATAACTTTCTACTGAGTTGTCCGATTTGAACTATTTTTTTTTTATTGGGAAGGGTATACCCCGAAATTGGTCCCATAAAAAAATAAAAATTGAAACCCACCCCTAAGTGTAAAAAAAAATGGGTTGATTGATGTTTCACGTACTGAATTTTCAACTGTGAACCGATTCTGTTGTAATTTCGCACACATATGTAGTCCTGATGACACAACTACACAATTAAGACATGGAGTTGATCTGATGATGGAGTCAGAAGACAGTCGCGAGAGCTCCTCACCAATTTACAGCAGCTACATCGTGTTTGGGCTTATTTCTTTCCCCCTGATGACAACTTTACACCTAGCTGGGGTATGACTGTCATCGACGGTCAGAGGTTGAGACAAACATAAAATTTAATGGTAACTCAAAATCGAAAAATAAAAAACTTTTTTGCAAAAAATTAAACCGACGAAAAAAACTGAAAAGCGAAAAATAAAAAATAACTATTTTGTGACAAATTGATGAAATTGATGACAATAACAAATTTTGAGGCGGTGCCTAACACACATTCAACGAAGATCTATCAAGCTAACATTTTACGCTTTATGTATTTCATCATTCATCATTATAATATGTTTGTTTGGCGCCGCCTCAAAATTTGTTATTTGAAGGTCATCAATTTGTCACAAATTAGTTATTTTTTATTTTTCGCTTTTCAGTTTTTTTCGTCGGTTTAATTTATTGCAAAAAAGTTTTTTGATTTTTCTTTTAAGAATGCAACATTAAGTTGAAATAAACTGGAATTTTAGTCCATGCTATTTAATTATATGTAGAAAATATATTTGAAAATCCTCAACTCTGTTTACAAGTTAAAATAATATAATTTTAATTTAGCACGATGTGTGATGGCCGGTGGAGCAGACCAGTCCTAAAGTGGAGACTGTGTGGTGAGGGGCGCCCCACAGCTAGATGGACCGAAAGTAAGACGGTGGTTAAGGCTTCCTTAGTATGATGAACCCAGACACGACGTGTTGCCACGCCAAGCGCCGAATGCAGGAACTTTGAGAGAGTTGACTCTAAAATCAATCGCCATCCTGAGAATGCCTCGTGGAGAGGTGAAACATGTGTCGATTTCTTACAAGATACTTTGGATTCTTTAAGAATAGTTAAGCGGTTACTAAATATACGTCGTCTATTGTATTTTCTATTGGATTTCTTCAAAGTTACGCCTGAGTCAATTAATGATGAGTTGACCACTTTTTGTATAATAATTCGGTACAAAGTGGGCCATCTTATCAGTCTGATTGGCGAATGTTATGGCAAAAGAAGTCCACTGTGGAAATAGGCCTTTTCCAAGAAGACTTCACTGCCAGCATCCGGATTTCCGCAACTTTCAATCCAATCTCGTTACTACTTCAGTTCCAAATCCTACTTCAGCTCACATGAAAAAATAACCGTGTAGTGCATGTAAAAATATCAATAACAGTACGAAAAACTGACGCAATTCCTGACAGTATCAAAACGCCCCCATTCAACACACGTTGCGCTAATTAAATCTAGAGGGAAATCCAAAAATGTAACATAAAATGCCCTAGTTTTCACCGAAAATAACTAGTAAAGGCCCACGACTTCGCTCGCGTGGAGGTCGAGATAAAAGTATTATATGTCAAACCCAGGTCATGATCTACCCGTATGCTAAATTTCATTCGAATTTGTTCGGCCGTTTGGAAGCATAGCAAACAAATAAACACACTCACTTTCGCATATAAAATCATTATTATTATCCTTTATTTCAGATAATTTACATTTTTGAATATTTTTATAAAGTTATGATGTTAGTTATTGTTTTAAAGGATACCTACCTACATAGATAGTTCTGAGTAGACTATTTGTGTTTTCTTTATATTTTCTTTCGTTAGCTTGTTCGCAAATCCAGTTTTGAAACGCGACTGGTATTTTTAAATCAGGTTCCTGGAAAATATTGAAACGCGATGTGTCCAGCGAGTTACATTTCTTTACTGTTTTATTTCACATACAACCTAGGTTCTATTAATTCCAGGATTTTTTAACTTTATCACCAACTGTTCTTGTTCGACTTCGTTTCTTGGCGAATTCCTAGTACTTGTACTACTCAATTTTGGAACATAATTCTGATTTAGGTATTTTTGATGCCAAAAAGTTTTTTGTAATCATCATCTTAAAAGAAACAAGCTCTTGTTAAAAATAAACACAAAAGGGCTTTAGACAAAAAAAATGTTTTGTCCGTCAGGTAGATTACGTCAAATATATTACAAAATTAAGAGTACGGCAGTACATTGAGTTAAAATGTGGCATGACGTCACTAGCCGGTAGATTTTATACTGATCCATGAATGACAGCCGGGACCAACGGCTTAACATGCTTTTCGAGACACGGAGGAGTCACGATATGTAAAGATGGTCACCCATCCACGGACCAACCCCGGCAAGCGTAGCTTAACCTGATGGATCGACCCGTGTGGCTATTATTACTTAACCAGGACCTCGCAGAAATATTTATATATAAAAAAATCACACATTTAATAGTATAGGATAGGATAAGCCCACATCAATGAAAACATTTGTTAATTTCAGGGCAGCATTATATTCCATGACAAATTACGTCACAGTCCTATAAATTCGTTTTGACATCGTAAAAGCTATAATAAAGCCAGTCTTCCCGTTTTGAAAGGCTCTCCTTAACAATAATATTCGCAGTAAGCATCTCGTACTAGTGATGTACTTTGTTTAAATTTAATCGATACTCGAACGTACCTACTTCTTGTCTCGTCGATTCGAGAGCATTTTTAATGAGTATTGATAGACATAATTATACTTATTAAGTTTCGTTTGGTTAATACTAAAGAACAGAACATAGAAATGTTGTTTATTTTGTTAGCAGGCATAATCAATATTCTTCCAAACAACTCGTGGCGTAAATTTCAGCGCGTGGAAAGTTGTCGTCTATCCATAAAAACTACTAAACCTATGAGAGGTAGAGATACTACGCATGTAATCCATCACTGTATTCAAAAGAAGCCCCAGTGACGTCACCCTGCCTCATATACCAGCTTCACGACCATCGCTACACACAAATCTGGTAATATATATTTTTACAAGACAAAACAGCTAGACATTTCTCCAAACATGTCGACATAAATCTACAAACAAATATAAAAAAATCCTACCATTTAACCATTGTCCGAATTTAAGCCGACTCGATTCGCATTGTCATCGATATGTAACATCACTATCCGCAGTTGTCAGTTAGACCCGTGACACCGCTTGGATAACCACCAAATTACGTCGAATTCTTTTGTTGTCGAATGAATAGTGTTGAGACAGCGATAGACAGTGTTATTTCCCCTTTTTGTTTGGCTCCGATCCGCTGGCAAGATAAATTACTTAGGAGTTAAAGCTACTGCTGAAAAATTTAAGGTTACACAATGTTTATTTTTCCGGCTTTTCATTGTTGTTTGGGAATCGTTTATGTAAATTAGCTATATTTTGATTATTTCAATTATGTCCACTATTTGAGAAAAGAAAGAAAGAAAGAAAATACGTTTATTCAAAACAGACCTACAGTACGACACAACTTAGATGTAGCATCGGCAAAATTCGTAAAACCGATCACCGATCAACGATCCGAACTGAGTGCGCCTTGAAAATCACCAATCGCTATTACTGCTTTATGGTGAAAATGATCTTTCGAAAACGCAATAACTTGTAAAGTCTTATAGCTTATTCGTAAAATTGAAATGAATGAATGAAAATTTTCAAATCTATGTTACATCTAAGTTGTGTCGTACTGTACACAATATAACACACAACATAACATAACGGTTGTCCTCCCTGAAGGGCGGCAGAGGTGTACCATAGTACACCCACATTTCGCCAGTTATGTTTAACTCCCATGTCATAGGGAGCGAGCCTATTGCCATCAAGCGGGCACAAATCCAGACTCCGGGCTGCTACTGAGCAATTTCAGATGGAAAAATCCAATATCACTATGCCCGACTCTATTTGAAATAAGATAAGACATTTAAACAAACCTTTTTTTATAGTCCGTTCAGCCGATTCTGACTTCTATACCGTAGGCATAAGGAAGACATTAAAAGCAAAAATGTGGTTACAATACCAACTTTTTACTGCAGCTACCATTTGTCATGCCACCACCGCAAGAGAAATCAAAATCGGTTGAACGGACTGTAAAAAAGGTTAAGTTAAATATCTAATCTTATTTCAAATGGAGTCCCTATAGTTTTCTATGAAATGTCTTATCAGAATTTTCAATATCAAAGTTTTATTGTCTTTAATTTAATTAAGCATCCAAACCCTTGTAGGCTATCACTTATTAATAATAATTGTGTTATCTAAAGGACAAAATCCTTTCGTTAATTAACAAATATTAAGAGATCTTTTGATAATACCTAGTTGATTTAAGATAGTTTATTTAACAATCACAGCACATCATTTAACACTATTAATACTAAACGTTAATGAGATTTACCTTCAAGGTCAACCTAATAGCCTCAAGGAATACTATTCTCTATCCATAATTATGTACGTATAATTTTGAAAGAGTTTTCTCTGAACTCCTAACCTTTGAGGAGTTGTACCTTCCATCATCAGCTCATCCATAGGAAATCATCATCAAACGCAAATAATTGAACAAACTGTATGATATTGTCTGAAACGTAACAGTATATATGCTTATAAACTGAGTGTTCTTCTCGATTTCCTCGGGATCCCATCATCATATGCTGACTAGATAACCAGGGTACCAATTTGAATATGTACCCTAACGAACAAGAATGACGCAAATCGGATTAGAAATGTTAAAGTTATCGACATACTAATATACAAAGTATCGTCAAAATGACATCGTAAAAACAATAATGCTTATAAAATAAAAACTACTAGACCAAACTGAAAGAAATTTTTATGGAACTACCTGGCAGCTATTTCGCGTCGAACAAAAAAAGAATCACGCGAATCGGTCCATTAACCGCGGCGTAATCGATGTACATACATAGAAAAAAAAAAACATACCGGCCGAATTGAGAACCTCCTCCTTTTTGGGAAGTCGGTTAAAAATATGATTACCTTGTCAGCCAAAATGTATGCTTAAAACCGGCCCAAAAACCCATGGCCACGTATAACCTTATCTAAGCATCGCTGCAGTTACCTCTACGTATGTACATTTCGCGTCATAATTTATTTACTGCTCCAAAGTTGGAAGAACGCCAGATCTAGTAAAACGAATCCGGCATTTCAGCGACTCTCCTGCGGTTTTCAAATGAAAACGCTTGGTAAACTTGCGCAGATGAGCACTGTTATTTTGTAATGTGTTGAGCACTTCCACCCCTACATTGTAAATTCAACTTTGTAACTTTTGACATAGAGTTCTTAATACAAGGTCAAGTTTTCTGTTGCTAACCAGATGATTACATAAAAGTACCGAGTTAAACTGTGAGCTTTTAAATAATGATTAGGTACAGTTTTGGGTAGTTACGCCATATTTGTGCTCGGTTTAAGGGCTTTTATTTCGAGTGCTGTAATAAACTAAGTGTGTGGTTAAGACTTTTAGCCTGATGTAGTTTGTGAATGAAGTTTTACATTTTTGAAACTTTAAAAATCGATTTTTTTTCTACAAATTGAGATGTTTCTGGAAGCATGTGGAAATCTCTCTTTATGTCTATTACGTCTACATAGGAACATAGGGCTGTAAATTGACTTTAACAATAGTGACATTTTAGTCGTTAGTCGTCTTACAAAAGCAGCCCACTTCATCCAATGACTACAAAATATTCATAAAAAATAAACTAATGTACACCGTGACATTTAAGTTGTCTTACAAAGGAAAAAAAAAATACAATATATCAATAATATATTAATTAATTTATTGTTTAAAAAATAAACCTTTTTATGATTTTTTTGTACTTGTTCATTGGATACATGAAGTGGGCTGCTTTAGTAAGATGACTAAAATTTCACGGTAATCGCCACGATATTAATGCTGTCATCAGAAGACAGTTAGGAGGACACCGTTTTACAATGCTGTTGAGACAAATTACTTTAGTTGCTGAAAATCTTTCATAGTACCTACCGTTATGTAACGTCAATACTTTGCCCACAGATAAAAAACATTTGTTCAGAAATCGAACATAACAATGCAGTAGGTATTGTCAGTATCGCAAACTCCTTCAAAACAAAATTAGCATCTCCAATAGAAATAATACCTACAGTTATTTCACAGCTATTTTACCTCTGAATTCGCATCGCAGTGACCTTTATTTTCATTGATATAAAGGTTTCTATTTGAAGAGAATTATTATTGTGAAAGGACTGTACTCTTAATAAATGTTCGCCGCCTATTAAAATTTCAAGTTTGGACCAACAATATTAGAAAATCCTGTATCACCCCCGACTTCTGGGAGTCATTATAAATTGCCTGTCTTTTGTTTCTTTCGGCCAATCAAAGTGACATTGAGGCCATTAGATTCGCGAAACAACACATTATTAACTGCGAGAAGTGGGCCCAGCACGAACGCGTGACGTAAAATCGAACGATTTTAAAATTGGAAATACTCTTTTGCATATATTGCACGACTCTTAATGCGAAGTATTAGAGTGTGCTCTACGATCGAAAAATTTTTTTTGCCCCATTTCTGTAACTGTTTTTATTGTTACACTCCTGCTAGTACACAGAACCTACTTAATTTATATACCATTGTATAGATGATTAAATGGAGATTAATACTGTACTTTTTAACAATTGATTTTATGCAGCAAAAATGGAAAAAGCATCAAAATAGTTGAAAAAAAATTCCTGTCCGTCAATTTATGAACCCTGAAAACATTGTAGCTTGCGATAAAATCAATTAATCGAGTCAATTTTTTTTTTTGTACATTCGTTTTAGCCGTAGAAGGAACCCTATTGAAAATGGCTCTTTTATTCAAAGTAGTTTAATTATAATTAATAAAATACTAACTAAAATATAATATCTTTATCTAAATATTTCCAACCGTTGTCCGTAAGTTGCCTAGCAACCGCCAAGTAAATATCTTTGTCAGTCTTTGACATTACGACTTCATGAAAAGTGATAAATTGTTCAATTTTGTTAAAAACTATGTTTTGAATTTCTTTTTCGTTTATGAATGAGTGTTATGTATGAGGCGTGCACTTTTGGATTTTCCAAACTATTATTATTTACTCTTTATTAAATACACACTACCAAAACTAAATCCATGATGAGAACCTGTCAAAGGGGAATGAAAAGGAGTATTCTAAAAATAAGAAAAGTCCATAAAATTACAAGCGAAGTTATAAGAAACAAGACGAAGGTAACTGATGCGTTAAAACATGCACTCAAAATGAAGTGGCTATGGGCTGGACATGTTTCCCGTCTAACAGACAACAGATGGACCCTAAGAACCATAAAATGGAAGGGACCAGAAGGAAGGAGGAAAGTTGGTAGACCTAACAAACGATGGATCGACGACATCACCCAAATAGCAGGCAAAGGATGGATGGAAATAGGAAAAGATCGAACTAAATGGAAAATGCTAGAGGAGGCCTTCACCCATGATGGGGTCCATATCTCAAATCCTTTCTGGGTTTGAGATATGGACCCCATCATGAACTAACAAATAATACAAACAACTAGATGTAAGCAAAATATTAACCACATTACTAACATTTATATTTTATTATTTAAAGTGTCATTTACTATGTAAGATAGGGAATAAATAAAGGCTTATTTATTATTATTATTTAAGACTTTATTCATATCTACTAACTGCGCCCCGCGGTTTCCCCCGCTTAGGGTCGGACCACACCTGCCGAACGTTCCGCGGCGGAACGCTCCGTCGCGTCATATTTCTATGGACGTAACGTTCGGCTGATGTGTCATAGGTAACTTGAAAAACACTAGGAGCGTATTCAACCGAACGTTCCGCCGCGGAACGTTCGGCAGGTGTGGCCCGACCCTTAAGTCTTGATCCCGTGGGAATATCGGGATAAAAAAATATCCTATGTACTAACCCAAGTCCCATGTGCCAAATCTCGTTCAAATTCGTTCAGCCGTTTTATCGTGACAGCATTACAAACAAATAAACAAACAAACTCAGTGTCGCAATCATAATATTATAGTCAAACGCTTGCTACACGGTCGCCAACCACGTCCCGACAGAGGTGACCTTGGTGGTTTACAACCGTGTAGAATGTAGATGATAGTTTACAACCAAACGTTGAACAACTTTGCCGGTCGCCAACCAAGGTCACCTTTGTCAGGGACGCGGTTGGCAACCGTGTAGCAAGCGTTTTAGGATGGTGGCACAGAATTGGTCGAAGTGGCTGTGCTTGGGGGAGGCGTACGTCCAGCAGTGGATGTCTTTCGCCTGAAATGATGATGATGATGATGCAGAGTTAGGATGGGTCAGATGATACAGTTTAGTGCTTGAAACTAAAATGCTATGTCATGTGTATGATGTATTTTCGATTTAAAAATAGTTGGCATTTATTTTATGTTTACGTCTCGCGTTCGTGCTAGGGCCTCTGATACTCGTAGCTTGAACATTAATATAAAAACGTATTTGAGGAGCAATGTGCTCTTTTCATGATGTTGATAAGGCAATTGTATTTTGTTGCTGGTTTCGTGCGTTTAAATGGTTGTTATGAAAACGCAAGAAATCATATTCTACTTCCTACTAATAGTAGTAAGTACTCGTATTCATTTATTTACATATACAATATGAGCTCAAATATCCGAAAGACTGATGCAGGTCGATAACAATTAAAATTTTATTGTGACTCATTGGTAACAGTCAAGCGGCTATACAACCTAAAGCCAAAATATTTATATTATGTTCATAGTATATGAAGGAAAAAAAATGTGACACAGTGAGCGGACGAATTTTTTGATGCCCAATGGACTCTCATTGGGCATCAAAAAATTCGTCCGCTCGCTGTCAGTGGAAAAAGTGCTCAGTAGGTATTGGTATATGTAAATGTGAAAATTTGTTGTTTGTGGATTTGTATATTTTTTGGTTTGCCACACGGGTAGACCATAAGATGGACAGAGGATAATTTTTATCCCGAAAGTACGTACCCGTGGAATATAGTTATAGACGTTTATTTTTTGTCGTTTTCCGACCTCCACGCGGACAAAGGTGCAGGCAAACGCGGATATTATCATTATGTATGTATCACGTGGTACACTTTAAAAAGGTATACACATTTGTCGCCCGTTTTAGGGCCATAAGGAACATGGCAATGTTTTGACTTTAATTAGAGCTTGCTCAAGTTGAGGACGTTCCCAGAGTTTGTCCATTTTGAGTTTAAGCTCCAAACGACGTTGGAATACGACACTGTTTGATTCCAATCTTTTGTAGAATACTGTTAATTACCGTTTTGCTGTCTCTTTTGTGACAAAGAAGTACTTACGCTGATTTTTTTTTAATTTTTCAATGCAATAGGTTTCAGGGATGTTGCGGGTGCTTTTTTTGACATCGGCGGGAATCAGTGGATGTAAAAAAAATATGAATAATGATGCGGACGCGGATCTTAAGTTTTTTTAGGGATCTGTCAAGGCGGCAAGGCGAAATTATTATTTTTTAAAGTTTTTTGAATATTGCACCGCTGTTTCGTTGCATGTTGATCATAATTCATGTCGCGGCAATTATAATAAAATAATGATTAAATTATAATCATTTAAACATCAATATAGCTCTCGAAATTATATGTGTTTGGTGAATACAAGACCATTTCATGAAAATGTGACGATTTAGAGCTATTTATGTAGAATATTAAGATACCAACCCGCACTGGGCCCGCGTGGTGGATTACGGCCCACTCCCTCTCACCGAGAGGAGGCCTGTGTCCCAGCAGTGGGAACATTAATAGGCTGATGATGATGAAGTAGAAGTTTTAATGATTATAATTTCCATTTTGTTGATTATGATTTTACTTATATTGAGCCTTTTCCATCCACATTTGCATCCGCACGAGCTCCGCATTGATTGATGCAGATACGGAGGTCTAAATAAATGCGTAAGCTCCGCAATTGCGGATGCGAATGCGAATATCCGCAACATCCCTGGTAGGTAGGCACTTTTAGCTCTCGGCGAACTAACGTATGGTAATAAATAAAACGCCTGTTTTTAATAATTATATCGCATAATTATGTAGATCCTTAAAATTCATAATTATAAACATTCTATGAATATTATGACTAGAGGTCGGATATTCGGAAGAATTTTTACCTAATGTAAATTTTTGGCCAAAAATTAACCAAGTGGCCAAGTATTCCGCGCATAGCGCCGCCACAGTTTATGGGATATGAAGTACCTGTGAAAACCGATTTTCTCTTATTTTTTAATAATCAAACATATTCTGGAAATGTTGTCGTGGAAAAACATCGTACACAAAGCCACGAAGGCCTTTCAGGGACACGACCTACAATAATGAAGTACGCGACCAAGAAGAAGTACCTACCATTAAATTTCCTTGCTTTCCCTGAAAACCCCATAATTATATCCCTTTTGACGGTGGTCGCCATACTAAATAATGATCAGTAAGCCAAGACCTTTTGAATGAGATATGTCTCAAGTCTGTTGCCTTAGTTTCAATTTTGGGGACGCCAGTTCTCATCGTCCCAATTAAAAAAGTCCCATCAGCTAGAGTGTCCCAAATTTCCGTTCCTCTGTACCCTTTTTTTTTGTGTGGGAAATCATCAAATGACTTCTCCCGCTCTGGGCGGAGCGGAAGGGCGTGTCAGACTCTTACTGACTAAAACCCACCCGTGTTCCTTCACTTGCCTGTACGTTGCCAGGGGCCACGGTCTCCCCTTAGGACTTTACCGCAACCCCCCCGGCAGACATCGGCCCTAGCGGACCCCGTCAATTGTGCTGACATCTTTCCTTTGTACCCTTCCTCTGTACTCTTGACAATCTGAACAACAAGTTATTTTTCACTTTATAGTGGAAGTCGGTTGTTTTTTTTGTGAAAAAGTTTTTTTTTCTCGCTTTTTAGTGGGTTGGTTTGTAATTTATCTAAGTTACAATAATCTAATGTCAACTGCTCGTCACCTTTTACTAAATATTGCTTTTCCCGATGCAGGGACGTTCATTGTTGAGGAGTTCTCTTGTACTTCGCCATCAGCTCCTCTTCACCCTATGCATTGTGACGGGCATAAATCGCTTGGCAACCATATTAAAGTAATCGAATCGCAAGTTCGCAACCCGTGAAATACGTATTATTGAGTAGTTCCGGTGGCCATCTGTGGTCTTCATCATCAGTTCCATTTCACTAAATGGTGATTTCCGAGAGCAAATTCAAGAGTTACTATAAAAAATACCTAAATCGCTATAGGTGTGCCTATAATATTTCAAGAGTTCCCTCGACTTCTCCAGGATTCCATCATCCAATCCTGACTTGATGACAATGGGACCAACTAGAAAGTATACTCTTTCAAATAAAAAAAAACTAAACAAGAGGATGCTGCCGATGGTCTAAACATCACAGTCAACCATTTCCTTAACTAATCCATGTCAATCTTTACTATAACCACAATAAAGGTTACAATCTGCCTAGCCGTTTCCCAACTATGTTGGGGTCGGCTTGCAGTCTAACCGGATGCAGCTGAATACCAGTATTTTACATGGAGCGACTGCCTATCTGACCTCCACAACCCAGTAACTGGGTAATACGATACTCGTAAGACTGGTGTCAGACTTTCGGGCTTCTGACGTCTCGTAACGACTGTCAAAGATCCACGAATGACAGCCGGGAACAACGGCTTAACGTGCTTTTCGAGGCACGGAGGAGTCTCGGTATGTAAAGATGCTTACCCATCCACTGACCAACTCCAGCAAGCGCAGCTTAACCTGATGGATCGACCCGTGCGGCTGTTATTACTTAGCCACGAGCTCCTTCCACAACAAAAGCTACGATGGTATGTAATTAGTCAGGAATAATTCATTCCTCGATACTTCAACCTAAATTGACATTTAAAGTTACTGTCATTTTACAATTCATCCGCCCAAAGTACTGTAGCAAAATTCCGTAGAATATTTAGAGGTAGGTTCTAACAATAATCTTCGCTAAACATGCTAATGTTATGCAAAGCGTCGTTCACACAGCTCTATTGGGAGCGCTTAGACGTAAGGGGCTATCCATGAATTACGTCACACTAATTTTATGATTTTTGGAGGCCATCCGCCGTCCTTGTCACAGATGGTCGGATTAGTGTGACCCTCCGCCTGCTCTATATTTTGCAATTTTAAATTTGCAATGTTAAGACTGTTAGATGTTACAATTGTAGTTCGTTAGAATTTTAATACTTAATATTTATAAATGTGATGTCACGAAGCATGTGACTCGTCCCCACCTTATCACATGATGTCATACTTTGTTAACCGCCTTCCCCTTAACAATCAATCTGCCTAGCTTTTTCCCCACTTTGTTAAGATCGGCCCCCAGTCTAACCGGGTGCAGCTGAATCTAGTATTTCACATGGAACGAAGACGTTTGACCTCCACTACTCAGTTACTGGGTAACACAATACCTCTTGGTAACACTGGTTGTCAGACTTTTGAGCTTATGGCGACCCATATCGACTGCCAAAAATCTACAAAAGACAGTCGGGTTCTACGAATGACAGCTTCCCCTTAACGTGTGACGTAATTTATGTATGGACCCTAATGCCGTCCGTCACGGAACGCTATCCATTTGTAAAGGCGACATCTGCTCGACTCATATCGCGCGATTGATAACTCTCACATTAATCTGAAGGGGGCGCTTTAAAACTATTTTGGGACGGGAGAGTCGAATTTTAGCAATCATTTTTAACGTTACAAAGTTAGTGGAAGAATATGTGATTGAATACAATTGAATGAATACGGTTTACTTATTGAAAATACGGAAAAGTAATACGAAAAAATAATTATAGATTTGGGTAAGCCCAAATCATGGCATTCTATTCTTATTTTTCCAACTTAATTACTGCCTCATTAGTCTAGTGGTCGCAAGCGCTACTGCTGAGCATGACGTCCTGAGTTCAATTCCCAGGTCAGGCAAAGTGTTATTGGGTTTTTTTTATCAGGAATTTCTCAGTAGCAGCCCGGAGTCTCGATTTGTGTCCGGTTGATGGCAATAGGCTCGCCCCCTATTACATGGGAGTTTAACATAAGTGGTGCAATGTGGGTGTACTATTATGTACACCTCTGCTTAACGCTCAGGGATCACAGGCGCGATGTTATGTTAAGTACTACATTATTGTGACAACAAACAACAGTATCCACCAGTATTTTTAAACAAACAGTTACGTATGAATTGGCAAAACAACCTTGACTATTCTCCATTTCCAGATGACGTGAATTCCCCTTAGGCCTGTCACCCTAATGCCAATATTTATGTACCGACGTGACACGTCATTCTCACACGAAGCTTACACTCATATTGCGAGTTTATCTCGTACACTGTGACGTAAGAAGCAATTTATTTTTCTTAAAGACTCCGCGGTCTCATGAAGATTGATTGCCTGAGCAATGACGCAGCGCCATCTGATTGACATAGCAATTTACTTCGCGTTTTTAATTTATCCAATCGTTGTCTCGAGCTGCCTTTAAATTGATTCAGTTCAAATGGGTCTATTGAGATGTGCTTGAATTGATGTTGTGTTATTTAGATAGGGAAGGGAAAAATAATGGTTTTTGTTTACAAGTAGGTGACGGTGTAGCTCAGAGGGTGAGCAAGTCTGTAATAAATATTTGGCTTACCAAATATTGCGACTAGTTCGTCAAAAACTACCTATGAGATTTGCTTGGGTCAACTCCTAACGTAACTTATTTCTGTATTACGTCAGGTTTATTTGGTAAAAGATTTTACTATTTACTCGTTTTATTGATTACTTTCTATTTTAAAATATCTTCGTGTGTTCTCTAATATACAGGGTGACAGGGACATCGACGCAAATACTGTTACCATGGATTCAGTACATGATTCAGACTCCCCTGCGTTGAAAAATTCGGCGGTTATTTAAAAAAATATCTGCCCCCCAATTACGCAATGCACGATCAATTTTAAATTGAAACCAATTGAAAAAGATTGCCAGTCCATTGCTTCATAAGTTCAACAAAAAAAATTGAGCGGATTTTTTTTAAATAGCCGCCGAATTTTCTATTCACTATTTTATTGTTTATATTACTAGCTGCGTCCCGCGGTTTCACCCGCGTAAAGTAGTTTTTTCTTTTGATCCCTATGTTCCCGTGAAAATATCGGAATAAAAAGTAGCCTATTTTACGCCCAGTGGCCTCAGCTATCTACTAGTGAAAGTCCTGTCCAAATCAGTCCAGCCGTTTCGGAGATTAGCCGGAACAAACAGACAGACAGACAACAAAATTAAAATTGTGTTTTTGTGGTATGGATCGTATATACTTTCATATGCATTTAGTAAAAAGCTGTTATTTTGACATTACAAACAGACACTTCAATTTTATTTATTTGTAGTATATAGGTAGTATAGATGTATAGACTAGAAGTATCCACAGAATGACCACCTGTGTTAATAACGCGTCGATACAAAATATATTGCTGGTATACGTCATCTGGGATAATATCGTTTATTCTCGAAGCAGATTACTTTCACGCAGCTCGCTGTACTTTCCAAAGGGCGCCACTATTTAAGCGGATGGACTTTACAGCTCCCGCACAGTCCCAAACCCTCTTGTTTAAACCTTGGAACACGTGTTACTCAACATTGATTGAATAACCTAAGTTTGAATGTTTCGATTTATTGAAATACCGTGTGATTAAAATGGAGAAACTGTTGTTTTAAAAATGCCTATTCGAGTATAGTTTTTGCGGCTTTGTTTCAGTGGAGTTTTCAACAAAACTGAATCTAGGAAACTGTTTTGGCTAATGTTAAGTTAAATGAGAACATAGAAATATTTTGTTTTTTTGCGAGTTTATATCTACTAAGATGTAACCTCATCACTTTCTTGACGTCTAATAAAAAGCAAGCATTTTACAGTTTTTTTCCTTTTTACAATTTTAGTGGACCGTTTTTATATTGCAATATTTTATTCTTACTACATCATAAACAAGGTTTTGGGTTCAAATCCGGCAAGTGCCAATGTGACCGAAATTAAATTTATTTTTGACTTTGTAGTGTCTTTTTTGGAAGTCGGTTGTTTTTTGTAAGATTACATTTGGTAAACACAATTACTATTACTTAGAATGTTACAGATTACCCTGTTTTCTCCCGTTCCGTGATGACCATAATTTTCAACAAAGATTGTACTGATAACCAACAACTAACCAGTGCAAATCGGAATTGCTCACTGATGGTTCCGTACTAACAAAACTAATACACCGTACTAGTATATAATCAAACTATGATTATATACTAGTACGGTGGAGTCGGCGGCTGTTATTATTTAGCCACAAGGTTGGCTAAATAATAACAGCCGCACGGGTCGATCCATCAGGTTAAGCTATGCTTGCCGGTAGTGTTGCCCAAAATCGGTCTTGGTCTTGCAGTCTTGGTCTTGTTCTTGCATTTTCGCAAGACCAAGACCAAGACCAAGACCGACATATTTTAGCAAGACCAAGACCAAGACTGACCCTGCAAGATTTAAGCAAGATCAAGACTAAGCCTGCGAGACTCTTGCGTCTCGCAGTTAAGTCAAACTGATATTTGGGCGGGTCCAAATTGGCGGTTTTTTGGCGGACATCAAAGAGCCGGTAACGCGAATGGGAATGATTGTTTGTGTTGAATCTTTGAAAGACATGTGAAGCGGCAATGTAAACACACATTATTTCCCTTGACGTTGCCACATCAATATTTAGGGAAATATTTCCGGCAACACAAATGGCAATGGCTGAATGTTAACGAGGTATTATGGTATGGTCTATCTCTAAGTTACGTTACGCGAATAAACCAATGGTCGGTCAGTGTTTATGTACCTACTTATTTGATATTTTACCGACAAAGGCGCTGCTTAATCAAAGACTGCGACAAGTGTATCACAGCATTTGACACTGTTTGATTGCCACCGCGCGCCGCCCGTCACAGAGTACGGACAGGGCATACAAAATGGTTACCTATTTTGGTAGGGTTGGCACAGTAGGATAAAATGAAATGACCTTGAAGATCTTTAATAAATAGCAATAGGCTTATAGGTAATTGCAAGACTTGCAAGACTCTTGCTGCAAGACCAAGACCAAGACCAAGACTGAGAGCGCAATACCAAGACCAAGACCAAGACTGAGAGCGCAATACCAAGACGAAGACCAAGACCAGGTGTATTGACGCAAGACCAAGACCAAGACTAGCTAAGTCTCGTCTTGGTCTTGCATTTGAGCAACACTACTTGCCGGGGTTGGTCTTTACATACCGAGACTTCTCCGTGCCTCGGAAAGCATGTTAAGCCGTTGGTCCCGGATGCCATTCCTGGATCTTTGCCCGTCGTTACGGGTCGTCAGAAGCTCGAAAGTCAGACAACCATGTCTTACCAAGGGGTATCGTATTACCCAGTTACTGGGTTGTGAGGTCAGATAGGCAGTCACGCCATGTAAAATACTGGTATTCAGCTGCATCCTGTTAGACTGGAAGCCGGCCCCAACGTAGTTGGGAAATAGCTAGCAGATTGATTACTTTATATACTAATACGTAGGCATTGTGATTTCAACTGTCTACCTTTCACGGGTAAAAATATACAGCCCTGGCCCGGACAGACGGCTAAAGTTTAAGGGCTTATTCAACTTGTTTCTTTTGTCGTCTAAATGGCTCAGTTATTGAATCCAGACAAGTATTATTGTCTATCTCTATCGAACCTGCAGACAGATACTGTAACTAATTCAGTGTAGTGGGTACAGAAGTTTTTCGAAAATCCTCTCTTTTTAAAAGACTGGTAAAACGATTAAATATAGATGACTGAATTCAGTCATATGGAATAGCACCTTTAGTAAAAGGATTTCGTTGGCATGCTTTGTATTTTTTTTTAATTGTTTATTAATTAAAGAACAAAACAAAATATATATACAGAAACATCACAAAAACCTCAATAGAATTGTCCTGATGTTGAAACATTTTTAAGCAATCTTAATAATACCGCGTTTCATTAAACACTCTGCGAGTTGGCTTCGATCCCTCGTACGCCTTCCAAAGGTCCGGGACCCTAGGGTCCCGAGAAATGTCAAAGAAATACTACTGCTTAACGAAATATAATAATTTAATTTATGATTAAAACATAGTTTACAAAACATTGTGAGGTAGATCGCAATAATAGCAAAAAAAAGTACAAAAACGACGACGGCGCGGGTCAGACAAACCGTCGATGCTAATTAACTAATTGAATGAAACAGGATGATGCATTTTCAAAGATCATCATAGGTACTCGTATAATTTTTTGTATTTATTTTTGTAATTATTATTTCTTATTTCCCATTGAATTTTTGTTGGAACATCATTAATTAGAGTAGTTATTAAATAAGCGTTATAATAAGCGTGTATGGAACCCTAATAAGATGCTCAGGAAAGTAACGGCTCTGGGCACATTATTAGCTGCCTCAGGTGTCAATAAAATGTAATCTAATGTAGCTCGTCTGGACGTAAACATGTTTACCGGGTTTCCTTCTACTCGGTACGAGTTTTTCTTTATGTATTTTTACGCGGAAAAGCCTACTTCTAAATTGTTCCAGGTTTCGTTGATCAAATTGCTGGTAAAAAGCAAGTCTTAAGCTAATTCTAGAACAACAAAATGTAATTGATCCTTAGATCTGTATCGATAGTTTCTTAACACTTTCGACTCTACCCATTTTTATCGAGCTCATACGCCATGCCGCCATACATATTGTAAGTTGACCCTCCGGGAGGGTTCCTGGCATTACGGTTGCGCTAAAGTTAACCATCGCGGACGGTCAACGGCATTAGGTTTAAAACCGTGTTATAAAACACTGTAAAACGAAGTGAAATAGGGTTTTTTTGGTCGCTATAAGCAGTTGCAACCTTTTAAATTTTTTGTAAATATTTGTAACCAAGACCAAAAATTTTTTAAATATTGTTATTCTTGTATTTTAAAACCAACGCATAAACTAATAAATCTTGTTAAAATATACATCAGATTATGTTTTGCCTCACTTCCTATCGTCTACGTTACACTCACTGAATTGGCCCAACAAATCGAGCCCGCCGCGTATTTGTAGCCTCATACCTAAAATGCAAAGTGCGCTGTAAAGGACGCCGAGCACAGCACCATGAAAAACATAACATGTATGTAAATAGGTTAGAAATAAGGTAGAAATTAAGAAAATAGCAAAGTCAAATAATGTGTATGTTGCCCTGAGGTCAACTCTTACGTAGGCGCAACTAGCGGCGGGACCTCAGCGGAAATTTGATGTTTATTTTATTCTATTTTATGTTCTAATTAGGTTAATTAAGTTAGATTAGGTTCCAATTTGTATGTTTTTAAAGATAGTTTTGTAATTAGAATCTAATAAGAATGTCAAAAGCGAAATAAGTTACGTATTTGTCGAAAGTAGGAAATTACGTAAGTTGAAATTGAGGTTTTTTGTTTATGGTGATATCGTCACCAAATTAGTGTCAAACGACAGGGTTTAATTAGAAACTTTGTATTCCGTTTAGATTTTTAAGATCGGACCACAGGTTCCGAAGATATGAGCGTGTAAAGTAATCAAAATGTAGCAAACCTTAATTTTTAGTAGTCAATGTTCTAGAAACTTTTTTGTTTATTAAGTTATGGTAAAAGTAATTATGTCATTTAATTGGAGCACATGTAAGCTGAAAAATATGTAAAAACTGTAACGATCCGACCACGGGAACTAATTGAAACAGGGGTTCAAATGGGAATCTTGTAAGAAATTTTGAACATTAAAATGGTCTCAAAATCAGCGGTCTCTATAAGGTACCGAAATCGCTCTATAAAAGACGTGCGGGTCGAGCGGAACGTTACAGTCGGATCTCAGCGCTCGAACAAGAAACATCTCAATAAGGAACAAGAAAATAGAAGAAGTCTTGAAGCAAATAAGTCTTTTATTAGAAAGGTCCCTACAAATAAATATACAGTCCACTTCAGTCTGGTCCATCGAGCGGCGGATATCAAGAACGAAGAACCCGCCACAGGATCCTGGTCCACGGAGCTGCAAGGAAGAACGAAGAACCCTGCAGCATGAGCGAAGAACGAGATTCGTCAGTCGTAACTGGTTTGAACCTGCCCACGACAGGTTTAAACTCGACCGGTTGGACTGGTCACCCAACCGATCGACCGACGCGTCAACTAGCGGGCAAACCGACGTGACGACTCGACGTGTCAAGATCGCCGAGCCGAAGTATCGTCACCCACCCGCCGTGTCAAGGTCACCGTGTCAAGCGTCACCGTGCAAGCGTCACCGTGTCAAGGTCACCGTGTCAAGCGTCACCGTGTCAAGCGTCACCGTGTCAAGGTCACCGTGTCAAGCGTCACCGTGTCAAGCGTCACCGTGTCAAGGTCACCGTGTCAAGCGTCACCGTGCAAGCGTCACCGTGTCAAGGTCACCGTGTCAAGCGTCACCGTGTCAAGCGTCACCGTGTCAAGCGTCACCGTGTGAAGGTCACCGAGTGAAGGTCACCGTGTCAAGATCGCCGTGTTGACGTCACCGAACCGACGTCACCGGACCGACGTCACCGAACCGACGTCACCAAGCCGACGTCACCGAACGTGCCGACGAGTTGCCGAACCGAAGCCGTGCCGAGCCGTGCCGACCCGAACCGAAGAGGATCGACGCGCCGAGCCGGAAAGTTGCCGACCCGGAAGCCGAACCGACGTCACCGAAGCCGTGCCGAAGCGTTGCCGAACCGAAGCCGTGCCGAGCCGTGCCGACCCGAACGAAGAGGATCGACGCGCCGAGCCGGAAAGTCGCCGACCCGGAAGCCGAGCCGAAGAATAGGAGCTGAAGCCGAAGCGTTGCCGAACCGAAGCCGTGCCGAGCAGTGCCGACCCGAACCGAAGGGGATCGACGCGCCGAGCCGGAAAGTCGACGACCGGAAGCCAAGCCGAAGAGTTGCCGAGCCGTAGCCGAACCGAAGAGGTGCGGTACCGAACGTGCCGACCCGAACCGAACGTGCCGACCCGAACCTGAGAAAAACGCAAAATTTGAAGATCGATCAAGATCCGAAGACACCTGCGATCAAGAGGATTTCCGAAGAAAAGGTGCCCAGGACTTAGAAGATGGTGGTCACAAGGAGCCAAGGGGATGCAGCGGACATGGAGGAACAGCGACGCATCCAGTTGCAGCAAGAGGCGCGACAAAGGGAAGCGGAGCTGATCGAGCGAGAGCGTCAGAGAAGACTCTCGTTGGACCCACCAGCGTCACCATTCTCCAAGCCAGCAGATACCAGCACAGCGGGACCATCGGGAATCCAAACAACAGCAACAGCAGTACAGCGAAGGTTAGGATCACCAACAAGATCGGTGAGGTCACAGCGGTCAACAACGAGCATCACTACGAGGCTACGATTGGTGGAACTGGAGGCAGCAGAGAAGCTAGCTGCCATCAGGAAGAGGGAGCTGGAACTGGAAGCGGACCTGGTCAAGAAGCGACTAGCCGTAGAAGTTTCAGTTATCAACGATGAAGATAGCATCCACGAAGAAGGACCCGCCCCTCCCCGTGAGGAACCACATCAGAAGGTGGACGAATGGCTGAGGACCAACCCCCTCAGTACACGGGGGGAGGAAGCACGGGCAGAAGAAGGAACCCGCGAAGAACAGAAGCAGCTGCGATTCGAGGTTCAACGTGGAAGACCGCCGACTCCAACGAGGAACAGGAACAGCATCGAGCACCTGGCAGCCACATTAGAGAAGATGGCCAGGCCCAGGCCTCGACACACGGACCTGCCGACTTTCTCAGGAGCGGCCAACGAGTGGTTGCCGTTCAAGGCAGCCTACAGAGATACGACCGGTATGTACCAAATTTCTGCAGCAGAGAACATCCAGCGGTTGAGGAGCTGCCTCAAGGGAGATGCAAGAGATGCTGTGGCCGCCCTTCTGCATACGGCCACCGATCCAGACATCGTGATGAAGACCCTCGAGCAGTGCTTCGGAAGACCGGAAGTCATCATCGACAAGGCGCTGGAAGACCTGAAGAAGCTGCCGAAACCTGGGACATCAGCGGCCGAACTCAACAGCTTCGCGATCAAGCTGCAGAACATCATCTGCGTGCTGAAGACGATCGACCGAAGAGGATACCTGTTCAACCCCCTGATGACAAGAGAAGTGTTGGAGAAGCTGAGCCCGCATCTACGATCCCGATGGTGCGACTACGCATACGATCAAGAAGGAACATCGGACCCGGAGATTGTCGTCATGTCTCGCTTCCTGATGCGCGAAGCGGACCGAGCCCTGAGGTACACGTACGCCCCAACTACGTGCGCCGCCAGTCAGAAGAAGGAGACTCGACCGACGATAATGCTGAAGAAGAAGGCAAGCGTATTCAACACGACTGCAGGTGCGGAAGAGCAACGGGATAGGTGTCCCAAATGTGAACAAGCTCACATGTTGGCGCAGTGCCCCAAGTATAAGGCACTTGCGATAGAAGACCGGTGGAAGTTCCTGAAGGAAAAGGGGATATGCTTCAAGTGCGCCCACAAGCAACACAGGCGCATGAGTTGCAGAGCGAAGCCGTGCGGAGTGAACCAGTGCAGCCGACCACATCATGCGAGCCTCCATCAAGAGATGAAGAAGGAAGATCCGAAGCCTGCAGAACCAGCCAAGGAAGAAGCGGTCCTGTCGGTAGCAACCAAAGCTGCTGGATCCAGGTCAGTGCTGTTGAAGATGTGCCCTATTGTCGTGTCTGGACCACGGGGGGAGGCGAGGACATACGCCCTCCTGGATGAAGGAGCCACCATCACCCTCGTCGACAAGGACCTGGCGGAGAGCATCGGAGCAGAAGGACCATCGCAGCCACTTCATCTGAACGGGGTCAACATGTCGCAGCAAGAGATGGAGAGTCAACTGGTCAACGTCCAAGTCAGAGGACTGAAGAACGACGGCAGCTACAAGGTCAGAGCGAGGACAATGAAGAACCTTCGCCTGCATCAGCAGTCCATCCCAGATACGCTGCTACACTACGAGCACCTGAAGGACCTGACACCGGAGGAGGTGTGCTATGAAAAGGCGCGCCCCGGGCTTCTAGTGGGGACAGACCACTGGGAGTGCATCGTGTCCCGCGAGCTACGAGTCGGCGGGCCGAATCAGCCGGCCGCATCAAGGACACAACTAGGATGGGTGGTGCACGGAACAGCGCCACGTCATGCCATCTGTCAAGAAGGGAACGTGCTGCACGTCTACGAGCCCGACCGAACGACGGGCACGAGCAGCCAGGAACTCCACGACTTGGTCGAGGGCCACTTCAGGATCGACGCACTCGGCATACAAGGAAGCCGAGGATCAAGGACGAAGATCTACGGGCCATCAAGATCGTCGGGAGTACAACAAAGAAGATTGACACCGGGTACGAGGTGGGACTGCCGTGGCGACGAGACGACGTCACCATGCCACCGAGCTACGGGCAAGCGTTCCGGAGACTTCGGAAGATTGAACAGAAGATGGATGCTGATGCAGACTTCGCCGGTGAGTACTCCAAGCAGATAAATAACCTGTTGGAGAAAGGATACGCGACGCCGTGCGACGGATCTGAGGAGAAGAGCGCCATCTGCTGGTACCTGCCACACTTCGCGGTACAGAACCCGAACAAGCCCGGCAAACACAGGCTGGTGTTCGACGCAGCGGCGAAGAGCAACGGCGTGTGCCTGAACGACGAGCTGCTGGAGGGACCCGATCTACTGCTATCACTGCCAGGAATCCTCTTTCGATTCCGGGAACAGGCAGTGGCGATCACAGCGGACGTGCAAGAGATGTTCCTGAGGATCAAGATACGGCCGGAAGATCAACCAGCGCAGCAGTTCCTGTGGAGAGGCGACCAACGAGAGGGGCCTCCGAAGAAATTCAAGATGACAAGTATGATCTTCGGCGCTGCGAGCTCCCCGTACATGGCCCACCACGTCCGCAACTATAACGCCGACGTATACGGGCAGGAGTGTCCACGCGCCCTAGAAGCCATCAAGAGGAGTCATTACATGGATGACTTAGTGGCCAGCTACAAGGACACCGAAGAAGCATGGAAGGCGGTCGAAGAGACGAGAGCTGTACACGCGCACGCGGGATTCACGCTACGAGGATGGAGCTCCAACGATAGGACGGTGCTTCGCGACGTGCCTCCGGAGCTACACGCCACCTCTCCCACACAACTGGGGGGAGAACAGCCCGAGAGCAAGATCTTGGGGCTGTACTGGAACGCGGAACGAGATGAGCTGGGATTCAACACGTCGATGAACAGAGTTCCAGCCGAAGTACGAGCAAGAACCCGCGCGCCGACAAAGCGTGAAGCACTCAGCGCTGTGATGTCTATATACGACCCGCTAGGATTGCTGAGCCACTACACTATACGATCGAAGATTATTTTGCAGAGTTTATGGAGACTTCAGATCACGTGGGACGAGCAGGTGCCAGAAGAAGAGAACGAGCTGTTCGCAACCTGGCTCGCCCGACTGAACGAGCTCACCCATCTTCGATTGCCAAGATGCTACGTGAGGAAGAAGTACGAGCGCATCGACCTACACATCCTGTGCGACGCCAGCGAGCAAGCATACGCAACCGTCGCCTACTGGAGGGTGAAGAACACCGATGGGAGCGTGGACGTCGTGCTGGTAGCCGCCAAGGCCAAGGTAGCGCCTCGTCGGATCCAGACCATACCTCGTCTGGAACTACAAGCGGCCGTCATCGGAGCGAGACTGGCCGACACCATAAGAAAGGAGCATCGCATCGAGGTCAGTCAGACGACTTACTGGACTGACTCCACAACGGTGGTGCACTGGATTCACCACGACATGCGACGCTACACGCCGTTCGTCGCGCATCGCCTGGGAGAGATCGCCGAGCTGAGTAAGAAGGAAGAATGGCGTTGGCTGCCCACAGCCAGCAACGTTGCCGACGACGCCACCCGGCTTGTCGACACGCCCATCAACGAAGCAGATCGGTGGTTCCAGGGGCCGGACTTCCTGTACCTCCCGGAAGAGCAGTGGCCCATGGCGACAACGAACGAGCAAGAGGACGAAGAGGTTCTCCACATTGCAGAGAAGACAGAGCAAGACAGCTGGCTGCCGAACCCAGCCCGCTTCTCCAAGTACGAGATTTTGGTGAGGGCTACCGCCAGAGCCATCGCCTTCACCGACATCTGCAGGAAGAAAGCAACGACGATGGAACATCGCCATCTACAGCGCGCCGAGGCTGAGCTGATAAAGCAGGCGCAAGAAGACAGCTTCGGGGAAGATTTAAAGAAGATCCGGTCTGCTCGTCCACTTATGAAGACGAGTCGGTTGTATCGACTGGATCCAGTGCTGGAAGACGGTATCCTGAGGGTGCGGGGCCGGATCGAGGCCTCCTCCGCGCCAACCGAGACGAAGCGGCCAGTCATACTGGACGGCCGCCATCAGCTGACCAAGCTCCTAGTTCTGCGGGAGCACTGCGCTGCGGGTCACGCCAACAGGGAGCGCGTGACGAACGACCTACGGCAGCGGTACTGGGTCATCCACTTGCGACCCACGGTACGCGCCGTAGAGAAGAACTGCGCCTTCTGCCGAAGACGCCGAGCGACGCCGCAGCCGCCAGCTACAGGGGACCTGCCACACGCCCGCCTTGACCCGTTCCACCGCCCGTTTACCAACTGCGGGGTGGATTACTTTGGGCCGATGATGGTCAAGGTGGGGCGCCGCCGAGAGAAGAGGTGGGGTGCACTCTTTACGTGCCTCACTTCCCGCGCCGTGCACATCGAGCTCGTCGCATCACTCTCCACCGACTCAGCCATCATGGCGCTGAGACGTATGGCTGCGCGCAGAGGCTGGCCAAGACTAATGTACTCCGACAACGGGACCAACTTCCGCGGGGCTGATCAAGAGCTTCGCAACGCCTACACCGAGTGGCTGCCTGCCCTGAACGACGAGGGGCTACTGCATCGAATGGAGTGGCGCTTCATACCTCCTGGCGCGCCCAACCAAGGCGGCGCGTGGGAGCGGATGGTGCGCTCAGTGAAGACTGCTCTCAGCGTGACACTACGGGAAAAGGCGCCGGCAGAGGAAGTCCTGAGAACTCTACTGACAGAAGCCGAGTTCTCCATCAACGCAAGACCGCTGACCCACGTCAGCGTGAACCCCAGCGATCCCGAGGCCCTGACCCCCAACCACTTCCTGTTGGGGTCGTCAGATGGGCTGCCAACGACGGGACCCTGCGACGAGACGGACAGAAGAACCTGGCGAGCGAGTCAAGCGCTCGCTGATCACTTCTGGCGACGGTGGCTACGCGAGTACCTTCCCACTTTGGTACCTCGCGGCGAGCCACAGAACGACGTGCGACCGATGCAAGCTGGCGACGTGGTCCTCGTGGTCGACAACACGCTGCCCAGGAACACCTGGCCGATGGGAGTCGTCGAGCGGACACACTGCGGACCAGACGGCGGCATCAGGATCGTCGAGGTGCGCACCAGGACCGGCACCTTCCGACGCCCCGTGAGCAAGCTCGTCGTCGTGATGAAGAAAGAAGAGGCTACGCGAGCTGCGCCGGGGGGAGAAATGTAAAGGACGCCGAGCACAGCACCATGAAAAACATAACATGTATGTAAATAGGTTAGAAATAAGGTAGAAATTAAGAAAATAGCAAAGTCAAATAATGTGTATGTTGCCCTGAGGTCAACTCTTACGTAGGCGCAACTAGCGGCGGGACCTCAGCGGAAATTTGATGTTTATTTTATTCTATTTTATGTTCTAATTAGGTTAATTAAGTTAGATTAGGTTCCAATTTGTATGTTTTTAAAGATAGTTTTGTAATTAGAATCTAATAAGAATGTCAAAAGCGAAATAAGTTACGTATTTGTCGAAAGTAGGAAATTACGTAAGTTGAAATTGAGGTTTTTTGTTTATGGTGATATCGTCACCAAATTAGTGTCAAACGACAGGGTTTAATTAGAAACTTTGTATTCCGTTTAGATTTTTAAGATCGGACCACAGGTTCCGAAGATATGAGCGTGTAAAGTAATCAAAATGTAGCAAACCTTAATTTTTAGTAGTCAATGTTCTAGAAACTTTTTTGTTTATTAAGTTATGGTAAAAGTAATTATGTCATTTAATTGGAGCACATGTAAGCTGAAAAATATGTAAAAACTGTAACGATCCGACCACGGGAACTAATTGAAACAGGGGTTCAAATGGGAATCTTGTAAGAAATTTTGAACATTAAAATGGTCTCAAAATCAGCGGTCTCTATAAGGTACCGAAATCGCTCTATAAAAGACGTGCGGGTCGAGCGGAACGTTACAGTCGGATCTCAGCGCTCGAACAAGAAACATCTCAATAAGGAACAAGAAAATAGAAGAAGTCTTGAAGCAAATAAGTCTTTTATTAGAAAGGTCCCTACAAATAAATATACAGTCCACTTCATGCGCCTTCTGTATAAATTTGTGACTCTGCGGTATTCCTGCTGCGCAACCTGATGGTTACTAGTTTAGAATGTTTAGATTACTTTTGTTGCATTTCTAGGCAATTCTATTTGTTGTTTCAACTATCAACTACCATAACACGAATCATGTTTACAGGCGTTACATTAAAATCGATATCCATTAGTTGGACACTTTACGTGACATGCTCACCAATTCTACATGAACCATCACGTCATTAAACGACACTGAAAAAAAGACTCTATGTTCATGAGAGTAAGGTGTAGAGGTTTAATTTTGTGCATTATCGGCAGATCTTAGTGGAATGGTCGATTGTCGGACTGTATTTCGTTATGCATTTCCCCAGGATAGTTAAATTGCATTGTTTAGTAGTTAAGCAACTAGTTAACATTACTTTGTTGGCTTATTTAACTAACATACGAGTATAAAGGTTTACTTATTTCTCCTGTTTGAGTAGCAGGGGTCCTGTTACTGTACGGGTTGAAGTCCGGATAATTGCATATTTTAAAAATAAGTTGCAGGAGTGTACTGGGGTTGTTTATCATAACTATGTTTAAAATATAGAAGACTAACGACCCGCCCCTGGTTCCAGGGGTTGAAAGCGGTAGAGGTATAAGGGTATGGTACCGGTATAGAATTACGATACAGCTTCGATTTAAAGGTAGAACCAAAACGGTTGAGAATTACGGTTGTGGTACCGCTATTACTAATACCTTTACCGAAATCATTTCGGTACCGAAAAAAATGATGCGACGAAGAGCGAGCGCGACGCGGTGGCAGCGCCGCTGGGCGAGGGGGAGCGGTGCGTGCGGCGACCGACGTTGCTTGAGTTGCCAGCCCGTTGTCAACGCGATCGTGTCGAGACACAGAGCACTATCATCACAGTATAAAAATATACAGTAGGATGACGCCTTTGATCTCGTGGTTAATGCCGACAACGTGTCGGCATTGTCGCGACAGCTAGGGTTGTCCCAAGTAAACAATATTAATTAATTCGTTTATTTTAAAGCAACATCGTTATCAACATTATTATTTCCTTTATTTAAATTATGTACATATAATTTACATTTTAAAATATTTTTATAAAACCAAAAACATTTAAAAATAGTAGCCCACCGGTATCGGGAACCGGGTCCAAGCTACCAGTGGTCAGGGCTCCTGAGAAAGGAATCTCCTAACGAGACGCGCCGTGTCCAGAAGTACTGCTTTCTGGATCAAACTCGTGATCCAGCTGCCTAACGAGAGCCTCCGCATATTAGTCGAGGCTCTTGGCTACTATGCAAGTAGTCTCCGTTAGTCAGACGAGAACAGTCAGAAATAATGTGTCGGAGTGATTCCCCCGGACGGTGGCATGCCCGACAGATGTCAACCGTGTCGTCCTTCACAATATATTTCCGGTAGTTGTTCGTCATCATAACTTCGTCCAAAATCGCAAAAACAAAACCTTCGGTTTCCCCAAAGAGATCACCGAATCGCAACCAGGATACGGACGCTAACAGGTCTACATCGGGCCCATGTAAGGCCCGGTAAAAGCGCCCGTGAAGCTCTTTGCTCTGCCATACCTCCCTGCGGTCATTAGTTTCTAATACTATAGGTTTGCGCCAGTTCTCGTTAGCCAAGAGTAGCGGGGTAAGGCCCTTGTCCACTGAGCCCACATCTCGGTGCATCCCCACATCGGCTTCAAGGAAGTATTCCCTGACACTGCATACCTCATGGCTGGCAGGGTCTTAGCATTTAAGAAGACTCGACCGCCGCACTTCCGCGGGATATACAGTCTCATCACCGATGAACGTGGGTGATGCATCCGATTTGCGGTCAGCAGTGTGCGGACCCTCCGATCCAGGGCGTCAAGTTCCGTCAGAGTCCATTTGAGCATGCCGAAAGAGTTCATCAAAACTGGCATGACCCAACCGTTGAAGGCGCGCACCTTGTTTCCGCCTGATAAAAGACTATTTAGGACTTTATTCAGGCGGCTAAAAAAGCGCTCCCTCAGCGATTGCGTCATGTCAGCAGCGTTGATACCTAACGCTTCCGAAATACCCAAATACTTGTAGACCAGGTATTGATTGAGGAGAGGGATCTTAGGTGTATGGAATCCGAGAGTTGAGTTCCCACGGATTCCACAAACCCCCTCGCTTTACATGCATGACCGCAAATTTGTCCACACTAAATTCCATCCTGATGGCGCTACTGAAAGTTTCAGTTACCTTCAGTAGCTCCATTAGTTTAAAATTCAATTCAACATTATTATGTCGTTTATTTATTTTCTTTCTTAATTACATTTTAAAATATTTCTTACATTAAAAAGATATAAAAAACGCATTTAAAAATAAAAAAAATAGAGGTCCGGCGGTGTCGGGAGCAGGGTCCAAGCTACCGGTGGTTAGGGCTACAGAGACAGGAACCTCTTCACAATGCGAGCCGTATCGAGGAGTACTGCCTTCTGAATCAGGCTCTTGATCCAACCGTCTAACGATAGTCTAGAGAGATGTTGGTCGAGGCTTTCGGCCATCAGGCCGTTGGCCGTTACGACAATCGGTACAATGATAGCCAAGCTTACATTCCACATGTCAACAACCTCGTGTCACGTGTGCTAAGTCGAGATATTTTATTTGTTTCTCTTTCTCAGCTTTCACGAGGTTCTCGTCATGTGGGATGGTAACATCGACTATATATCATTGGCGGCGTGTTGATCGATCTATCACCACTATATCAGGCTTATTTGCTACAATAGTCCTGTCAGTAATGATAGACCGTTTCCAGTACAACGTGACTTGGTCATTTTCAAGAACTGGGTCGGGCACATTTTTGTAATACGGTACCTCAGAGTGCACAAGTTTATATTTCAAAGCAAGTTGCTGGTGAATAATCCTAGCCACTTGGTTATGCCAGTGCAAGTACTCGCCGTTAGCCAGACACGAATAACCAGAGATAATATGTCTGATGGACTCACCCGGACGATGGCATGCCCGACACACGTCAACCGTACCGTCCTTCATAATATGTCTCCGGTAGTTATTCGTCAAGATAACTTCGTCCATAATTGCACAGACGAAACCTTCAGTTTCCCCGAAAAGGTTACCGAAACGTAGTCAGGATACGAACGCAAAGAAATCTACACCGGGCTCATGAAGAGTCCTATAGAAGCGCCCGTGAAGTTCCTTGCTTTGCCATACCTCCTTGCGGTCATCTGTAGTAAGTACTACAGGTTTGCGCCAGTTCTCTTTAGCCATGGAGAGCAGGGTGAGTCCCTTGTCCACTGCGACCACATCACGGTGCATACCCACTTCGGCTTTAAAAAAAAAATCCCTGAGGCTCCACACCTCGCGGTTGTGGAGGGTTTTCGCATTTCAAAACCCTCGACCCCCGCTCTTCCGCGGGATGTACAGTCTCATCACCGATGAACGTGGGTGATGCATCCGGTTTGCGGTCAAGAGTGTAAGGACCCTCCTGTCCAAGGCGTCGAGTTCGGTCTGAGTCCATTTGAGTATGCCGAAAGAATACTTCAGTCAGGACCGGCATGACCCAACCGCTTTTGGCGCCACCAGAACCAAAAACCAGGGTTCGATATACTTTAAAGTATTTTCTTTCTGCATCAAAAATTGATCCGTAATCTCATACAAATAAGGACTATAAACGCGTATGTAAAAAAATATATTCCAATATCCAAGCGTTGTTAAAAGAAAAATTCCTGCATAGAAGATTGATCCCTAACTAAATATAAATAAGGACCAGAATCGCGTCGAGGTCAACAGAGCTTGTAGCTAAGTAAAATACTTTGATGAAGTTTCCAAGCCTTGTTGGAAGACAAAATGCTTGAATAGAACATTGATCCGTAACTAAACATAAATAAGGAGCACAATCGTGTCGAGCGAGCGTCAACGAAATGAGTAGCCGAGTAAAATACTTTGAAGTCTTGCATGTATTTCGGGTCGGCAGTTAGTACTTGCAAGTAAAAATCTGGTATAAAAATTTAAAAACTTAGTCGCGTAAATACGCACCTTCCCTATTAAATAAACAAAATTGATTTGTTGACCTTTCATCCGTGCGCGGAAATTGATATTTGTCGCGACTGTCTACACGTTGTCGGCATTTACCACGAGATCAAAGGTGTCGTCCTACTGTATCTTTTTATACTGTGGTGCTATTGTGTCGAAACTTGAACGTAATATGTGCTTGAACGAACGGCGACGCGTCAGTTGTATTGTTTTTATTTGCAATTTTCGTGCCTTTTTAATTTCACTGTTTTTGACGTGAGCACATTTGTGATTAAGTTGACAAACAACGTAGACGCGGAAACATAAATGGCGGAAAAATGGCAAAACAACCTGCTTTGTCTGGCTGCCGAGGCACGAAAATCAGTAAATTTTCGATCAAGTACCTACTCCCTTACCATTGCGGCCGACACAACGCGTGACGCCTCGGCGCGGCGCGGGCGGCAGGGTACAAAGACAACCTTTATTTTATAATTTAGATACTGGAAAAAGTAACGATACCGCAATATTACAATATCGAAATATAAAGGTACCTTTATTTTAAGGTATCGAAATTTAAAGGTATGACGTCATACCGCTTACTTTTGGTACCATAATTTTTTCGGTTATTCAATCCCTGCCTGGTTCGCACGGGTGCAATGTACCTACTGATGTGGTGACATTTATTAATTTATGTTTTCATGCGAAACATTACAGAATATTATCCCAAGGCGTTGTACAGAACAATATAGAAACTAAAAAGGGACACACAACCTAAATTAACAAACAAACATTAGAAACAAACTATAATCAAGAGAAAAAATAAAATATAAATTAATTATCTTTCATCCATCTTCTCACAAAAACTTAAAAATTCACGACACATATCACCATCTTCCAGCAAACATGTCACATTCCGGTGTTGATGTCAAAAGAGCATCAAGCGACACTGTGCGTGCTGACGGTACGGCGCTATTAGCCGGTGACTTCGCGGCCTGAGTTGTTGTTTGGGTACAACAGGGACAAAAAGCCTTACCAACTGCTCCACTAGTTCCTGACAATCAGACTCACCCCGCATAATACGGCAGGCAGTGATAAGCAGGAAATACTTACGCCTTACTTCGAGAGAATTAAAATTTTGTACCACGAGTAAAAATTTTGTAGGATAAAGGAAGGGGTAGTATCCGAAGAGTTTTTTATAAAGAAATCTAAGGAAGACCTTCTGGACTTTTTCAAGAAGTAAAGCGAAAGTGCATTCGTAAGTGTTTTCGAGTTTGCTTCTGACGACGGCCATGTAAACCAGTTTAATGACCAGTGGATTGTTAAACTCACGCATATTTCTAATAACAAATCGACATGTCAAAATGTCGAGATTTCTGTATCATTATCAAAGTTAAATATCAATGCATTTTTTGAAAAGTTTAGATTGATGCAAGGATCCATTAGGAATTACTCCCGTGTCTGGGCAGTATTTTGTCCAAATTGGTCAATGTCCTTTCATCCAAATCCGTTCAACCGTTTTAGCGTGAAAGCATAACAAATAAACAAACAAACTCACTTTCGCATTTATAATATTAGTTATGATATTAGGATATATTATATAAGTTGTTTATTATTGATTACTTCTAAAGCCGGGTCCGCTGCGCCATAACAATTAAACAAACAAACTCACTTTCGCATTTATAATATTAGTTATGATATTAGGATATATTATATGGGATGTTTATTATCTATTACTTCTAAAGCCGGGTCCGCTGCGCCATAACAATTAAACAAACAAACTCACTTTCGCATTTATAATATTAGTTATGATATTAGGATATATTATATGGGATGTTTATTATCTATTACTTCTAAAGTCGGGTCCGCTGCGCCATGACAATTAAACAAACAAACTCACTTTCGCATTTATAATATTAGTTATGATGTTAGGATATATTATATGGGATGTTTATTATCTATTACTTCTAAAGCCGGGTCCGCTGCGCCATAACAATTAAACAAACAAACTCACTTTCGCATTTATAATATTAGTTATGATGTTAGGATATAATAAATGGGTTGTTTATTATCTATTACTTCTAAAGCCGGGTCCGCTGCGAACATGAAACATCGAACTTGAACCGATTTGCGGGCGTTGATTGGTTCAAGTTTAATGTTTCATGTTAATAAAACACGAAAACATGGCGCAGCGGACAAAGTTTTTTGGGCTACTGACTACTCGTAACGACTGTCAAAATATCTACTAATGACAGCTGAGACCAACGGCGTTACTTGCTTTCCGAGGCACGGAGGGCTATTTCAGCTCAAATTCACTCTTTATCTCGCTCGCACAATACTGCTCTAAGACTGCGTGAGAGCGAGACTGAGCGGCGGGGAGAAGGCTCCAAGGCGTCGATGGTTTAGGTAATTTCTTTTTACGGTGAGAAGTAAGATAAGTAATAAAAAAAAAATACTATAGGCTTTGTACTTAAGTAGGTAGTTCGGTTATTATGCAAAGTTTTATGATCTAACTTTATTGTTCGGTTTGGAGGTAATATTGGATGTTTTTCTGTCGAGAAAATTTAATTGGATGCAGCAGTATTTTCGAAATAACGGAGGATCATGCTTACCAATTTGAGGTAGACTTAACTAAAATTGTAACTAAACCAAAGTCAGACCAAAGAGAATCAAACATATCAAGTTTCATACATGAATTCGATTTTAGTTTTGAAAACTTTCTGTTTTGAATACATGTCTTTTGTAAATCTTCATTTTGAATCTTGAAATAATTTTAATATTGTAAGTTTTTATTATTTAAGTTCCAGCAAGTTTGGACTTAAATAAACACGAATTGATGACATTACAAAAATATTCTTGGCAATATAAGCTCCTTAAGATACTTAAAGTCATATATCACAATAAAAATCAGGTAACGGTCCATTATTGGTTCTAAAATCCTGGTCTGATAAAAATGTTATGTCATTTTTAAGAAATAGGCATCTAGCTGCAATATTATGTCTTGTTTGGTACTAGGATTTATACTTACAAAATAAAAAATAAATAAAAAGCATTAGGTAGGAACGGAAGGACCAGATTATTACATGCCAGTTATAACAATCGCTAGAAAACGGCCAGTAGGATTAGGGCCGCTTTCCGAATTAGAACGTCATCGCTCACAGCGCTGACATCAATAATTGCCGTTCCGAATAAGATATCAAGACTATGACAACTGAGGGCTGTCAACAATTCGAAACGTTCATGAACGCGCTCAGTGATCTCTCAAATGTCAAAACTTTCATATCATATTTCTTTAATCAGGTTAGGTGACGAACGATAGCCAGAAGCACAATTTAGAAAATGCCACGTTAGTCTAAAGATATGATGCGACTCAAAACAAAAACAGCACCACTGTCAATTTTGACAGCGCTCACGGTGATATTATTAAAAGGCATGGTCAGCATTATCGCAAGATGGCGCATATCATGACGTCATCGATGACGATTCACAGAACATCGTTATCGCGCTCACGCTTATTCGGAACGGCTTTTAGCGAGCTCAAATCGATTACAGCGTAACTCGGTACGCACCCTAGGTAGGAACAGAAAGACCAGGTGCCAATACATGCCAGTTACTTACAACAATCGCCAAAGAGCCACCAGCTATCAAAGTCGCTGCACCTAGTAGACTCACCCTTTCTCTAAGGGCCGGATAGGGCTCTGTCGAAACGCAGTGCAGCAATGTTGATAGATATGCTTGCCAGTGAAATCTGCGCTGCGCTTCGTCAGATCTACACCAGTCGTAAACCGATGAAGCAATTCAAAACTCAAAAAAACTCAAAGCATTTATTTCAAATAAACCAATTACAGGCACTTTTGAATTGTCAAGGGGTCGGTCAGTCAGAAAAGATGAAGCTAGATGCCCATTCCAAAGCGTAGTAGGTACCTATGGAGAAGAACGGGCAAGAAACTCCACGGACACTCTTTTAAATAAAAATTTGGTTACAAAATATTGGTTACATCATTCATGTTGAACTTATACATGTGAGAACGATGCAAAACGTTAAAAGCGTCCGTAATAAAAGATAAAAACAAAAATAAAACAATTAAAAAATTAAATCAAATTAAAATAAGTCATGGCAGCTATGAGATGACCAGTCACAACTGACGGCGCCCGTTCACGAACATGACGCATGGATTAGCACCATTCAGCTCAACCATTTTGAAGGGAGCTAAATGATCCAACACACACGCCACCGTCAGCGTGACATTAGAGTGAGCATGACATACTCTCAGCCGCCAGGGCACATTCAAGTCAATGAAAGACATACCCAGTACCTAAATGGTAGCTTTATAGTCTGTACATAGTACTCACACATGTGCTATGCAATTATACAATGCTAAGAGATTGAATTTATACAATGCAAAGATAGTTTTTAAAATCTTCCGCAGCTCCAACAGTATTTTCAGATGCTATACAATTAGTTTATGTGCCCTTGTGGAGCAGGACCAGCGTTGAGCCAAGCATTTTTATCAGCGATGTAATCCCCCAACTTATAATATGCCTGACTGCATAGTGTGCGTTTAATATAAGATTTAAATTTCGTTTCATTCAGCTGAAGTATGTGGGGAGGTATTTTATTGTAGCATTTTAAACAGTACCCCATGAATGATGAGTCTACTTTAGCCAGCCTGAAACCCGGTTGAACTAATTGGTCCCTATTCCTAGTGATATAATTGTGTCTTGAACCTCTTTTACTAAAAAGATGTAGATTTTTCCTTCCAATATTAGTTATACAACCCGATTACGTCCCGAAATTGAGAGTTACCAAACATCGCGTGTTTGGAGACACTAAAAATACTGTTATTAAAGGCAACGCAGGTTCGTTTAAACTTGCCCGCCAAATGGGTACGTATCAACTTCTACTATGTAATTAATTTTCGTAATTCCAGTTTTTCTTTCTACAGTCACCTTTTGAATGAGTCATTATCGGGACAAAAAGTTTGGTGGGTATTATTAGTTCTAATTTTAGAAGCAAAATAAATTGGAGTAGATTGTTGTTTACTTTTTGTAGTTAGGTTCCGCTGGTGCGTAGTGTTCCACGCGCACCCCCTTTTGTTTGTATGTAGGGGGTAATCTCCGGAACTACCAGTCGGAATTGAAAAAATATTTTTGCTTTGAATAGCCTAATTGTTGAGGAAGATTATAGGCTCGCTAGGCGCGAACGAAGTCGCAGAAGCTAGTCCTAACTCATATTATAAATGCGAAAGTGAGTTTGTTTCTTTGTTACGCTTTAACGCTAAAACGGCTGAACGAATTTAGATGAAATTTGGGACATAAGAAACTTTAAATCCCGATATTTCCACGGAAGTGAGGCTTATGCGGATGAAACTGCGGGGAGCAGCTAGTTTCAAATAAACCAATTACAAGTAGGTACTTTTGAATTGTCATGGGGTCGTTCAGTCAGAAAGATGAAGCTAGTTGCCCATTCCAAAGCGTAGTAGGTTCCTATGGAGAAGAACGGGCAAGAAACTCTACCATTTGGTTATGAAACCCAACAAAGTTAATATAACCTACTTCCTAGAACTCCGCTTACCCCAAAAACAAGCAATAAGGTCGCATTGCACTTAATTACACTTCTTTGACTCGTCTTCTACTTTTATCATTTTCACTGACCGTCTGGAGGAGGTTGAAAAAAAGGGAGTAATATTAAAAGTGAGGCGCACATTAATTCTTCGACCTCAAAGAAAACTACGGAAAAACTTGGTAATGTACTGGAAAGGAAAATATACATTTTCTTAATGAATTGAAAATGGCAGGGGACTACTGGCCGTCACATTATAACGTAAGTTACTAAGCAGTAGCTTATAGTGTTTGTGTAGGAGACTTCAAATGAAGGTTTTAAGTAATTTATTTTGTTTTGTACCCAAAGCTAAAGGATGTTCTTTAACTAGTTAGTTTGAAAAATAACATTGTTAACATTTCCTGCTTTATATCAAATAAAAAAAAAATGCAAACTAAATATCGTAATAAAAAAATGAATATTTTTGTTCGGTACACGAACAGAGAGTACAAATATAATTAAATAACATAGTCCATTTCTCCTCGTACCAATAGACCAACTATATAATTTTTACTATCTGGTTGGTACGTAAAGATCGCGGTTAACTAGTATTATAAATGTACATGTCATTTAGCCTATTTAAATCCTGAAAGTGCTGCTCCAATGGCGGCTCTATCAGCTAAGTCCGACATCGATGCCATTTAAAATAATATCGTAGTATCTTCCTTGGACTGAATGTGTCCTTAGAATTTATATTTTTTCTATGTATTTTATAAGTGGATACCTGTAATTAGCTTTCAGACTAATGTACTGTCCTTGATCTATTTGTTTTAGCTGTAAGTCTCCCATGATAGATAAATAAATAAAATAAAATAATAATTCATAAGAAAGTTGTCAATAATGGTGCGTATAATAGAATTTATTGAACAAATTGAAATTAGTAAAATATATTAGTAATTTTTCATTTCACCTTTTACGTCACCCACGAGAACTGCTTTAATGAAATACATTAAGCTCGTAAATGTCGTCCAAAAAATATCAGTCAAACGATAAAAAGTCCCATAATTGAACATCAATCTATTTCAGATCAGGCCCGCGAGATCCGAATCGAATGACGTTTGAAATCGATTCATAGCAGTATAACCAAATTATTCCAATCACGAGCACGATTCGATATGCAGCTTTGGAATAAATCTGACACTGGTTTTGCTCTGAATTATTTACAATGTTACCAATTTACCTGTCATATTTCTCTATTGTACGTAGACTTAAATTGTCTTACTGTGACTCATACAAGCATATTAGCATATAATGTTCCCGCTGCTGGGACACAGGCCTCCTCTCTGTAAGAGGGAGTGGCGTCTTATCCACGTATCCATATGAGGATATTACCTACATGTCTTTGAATTTTCGGTTCTAGATCATGCCGGTTTCCTCACGACAATTTCCTTCACTGTTTTGAGAGCAGTGGTTCACGTGTCTGGGTTAGAACCTACGACCGCAGCTCGTTCGGTCGTGATACATAATATTATAATATATAAAGTTCATAAAATATCGCTTTATTTGCAATATTGACAAAACAGCGAAATATTTCACAGCTATTTGCGACGTTATCAACTTTGTGATTGCACCTTCCTAATTACGCACCTCTGTAGTTGATCGATAGACCTGCGTCAACTACTTTGTTATTTCTGCATACAGAAAATAGTGCAGATTCTGACTATTTATAGTGCCTGATTTTATCATATCTCCCGCTGTCTATCTATTTGTGCATAACATCACAGCATAGCCATTAGAGTTTTTTTCAATGTTTTTATTATATTCCGTTTATTCATTTTCTTACATATTGGATACATTTGTAAACATTTCTTAAAAAAAAATATATATATATTACTTTTTTTTTTCAACTTGGCATTCAATCTTCTACAAAAAGACCAGTCCAAATGCAAAAGAATTCAATAATTGAACATAAACTTCGATATAATTTAGATCAAGCCAACGAGGATGAAATCGGATGACGGTCGAATCGATCGAACTGTATCGATTAAGGAAAACGGAACGATACCGACGAATCTTATTGAATTCCTATTAAACACGCCATGGAAAGACCTTGGGGCGATCAGCGGAATGAATATTGTTTTTATTTGAGAACGGAAACTTTTTATATAATCATTATTTGTTGTTTTATGTTGATTTTGATAAAAATATGTTTTACTAGCATTTACCCGCGGCTTCGCCCACGTGGATGTTGGAAAATAGTCCACGGGGACGCACTATTGGGATTAAAAGTATCCAGCACCCTAATTACGTAATGCACGATCAATCAGAATTTGAATCGTTTTGAAACAGATTGCTAGTCCATTGCTTGATAAGTTCTAAAAAAAATCTGCTCAACAACGTAAATAACGCAACGAATGTTGTTGAACTGTCAAAATGAAACAGATTAGTCGGAATCGTTTACGAAAATGTGTTGCGTAATTAGATAGCTGGTTATAAACTATCTGTTTTCGTATAACTCAATTAGTTTACGCGGCGCACGCCAGTAAAGCTCCCGTCGGCATGATTTTGCCGAAATCTTCAACAATCATCGTCATATCTTTCAAACTTCAACAATCATCGTCATATTTTCCTTCCGTCTATTGGTGAAAACTGTATGAAAATCCGTTCGGTAGTTTTTGACACTGTACCTTTACCATTTCTAATATTTTCCGAACATCTACCAATAAGCTACCAACCTGCCTAATGCTGACTTAAAATTTAAATGAAAGATTTTTTTTCCTGCAAAGTTTCAGACACATTTAACGTGGGTTGACGCACCCCGATCGACTTCGAGCCATAATAAATTTAAAGTTCTCCTGTACCGGTCAAGGGATTTTTAATAATCTCCATGCTACGATGAATAAATTATTGGATATTGAATAAAATTTCCAAAGTTTGACGTGGGTGCTTCATTTGTTTGAAAGAGAAAAGTTACAGATTATTCTGATAGGTAGGTATGTTGTATTGGGGTGAATTATGTGAGTAATTCATAATTTTTTTCGTTAAATCGTTAAATTAAAATTGATTTTGGAGATTAGTTTTGTCAGTAAATGTATTTGAGCTAGCAAACTAGCAGCTTGCTAGCTCAAATACACATTAAAACAGGGCATGATTTTTAAACATTTTTTATTTTATTATTTTTTGTTTATTGATTTGATCAGTATGACTATGCCACCCTCATAGGAGCATTCTATATTTTATTTTATTATTTTTTGTTTATTGATTTGATCAGTATGACTATGCCACCCTCATAGGAGCATTCTATTTTTTATTTTTTGTTTATTGATTTGATCAGTATGACCTGCCACCCTCATAGGAGCATTCTATTTTTTATTTTATTATTTTTTGTTTATTGATTTGATCAGTATGACTATGCCACCCTCATAGGAGCATTCTATATTTTATTTTATTATTTTTTGTTTATTGATTTGATCAGTATGACTATGCCACCCTCATAGGAGCATTCTATATCTTTCTATGCTTAATACTTAAGTTTACAGTTTTATACAATTTTTTGGCTGTCCTGGACAAGGGAGCAACTGAGATACTGATATACATGCCAACATTAATAGAATTAAAACTGTTTTCTATGAAATAGTTACTCCTCTGAACCCCGTTCCGGACACATTCCCCTAAAATATGAGTGGTAACGTCTACCGTATGACACTCAAAACAATTGGGTGAATCACTCTTACTCATTAGAAAGGAGAAGCTAATATATTATTATATTATGTATTTTGTTGCTAGGATATGTGAGTCAGGGAAAGATGGCCGTATGGGAGAGATGGCCAATCGATAAAAATACCTACTTATTTTAGTATTTATTTCAGTTTTTAGCTATTTAACTGAAATAAAACGTTAATATTCACACAAAAGTCCTACAAAATATGAAAGGAATAATTATAAAATTATATTTTAAATGACGCTACTGCAGAAAATATCTCTCCACTAATTACCAGGCACGTTCATACTCCATTTAAATGCAGGTGCGTAAATTTTTTTGTTCATATATTAAATTAACAATGTAAAGTGTAGGTATTATAAGGCTTTGCCCTTAATTGTTGAGCTTAATAACATTAAGTAATTCAACCCTTGGTATAATTACGAAGGGATAATCTCGTTACGGTTGTCGGCTGAAACTTTTATATAACTAAATAAGAGTTTACAATTACGGCAATGACATTACACATTTTGTGAGACTGTTTCAGTTTAGGTTATTTTAACTAGTGTTGTAAAAAGTTACGAGTGTTTAATTGCTTTAGTTTTTAGGGTTCCGTACCAAAATGATTAAAAAGCAACCTTTTATGGCCTGCGGACGCTGGCGGACGGCAGGTGAAAACATTGAGGAGGATTCCTCTATCCGCCAGCGCAAACTGACAAGAAAAATCCTCTGTGATACCGCGAGCATCTGCCAGTTTACCGGAGCATCCGCAGTATGCCGCGGCATGCGCTTCGAGTAGCCACCGCTTGCCGGGATTTGATTATATTATTACGGTGAGTCTTGGTTTGTATGTCGATCCGTATTTAACGGACGGACGGAATATCAAGAAGTACTAATACTATCTTGAAAATAGTTATATTATAAACATAGCATTCCCCCTCCCCTTAACTTCGGAGTTTGTAAAGTGATAAATCTGAAATAAATCTAGTTGAGATGGAGGTTAATGTAAATAGTATACTAAAATAAAAGAGTCTGTAGCGGTAATCAACTTACGGGCAGTTGCCCGCCAGACACAACACCCGTCTGGTCGGAGGATCCTCCCTTTTCTATGGGGGATGAGTGAACTTTACACCCTGTTCCTCATACCGCTAAATTGGTGACTCCGAGAATGAACGTCAACGCAGCCTTCGTGCAACTACTTCAGAGTGACGTCATCATCATCGTCACTCCCGCAAGCTTTCGTGAGGCGAGTCTCACAGCCAGCCAGCACCCACGGCTTCAATGGGTATCCTGACCACCAGCATGCAGCGAACGCGCATTCCTGGTCATCACCCTCAGCCTCATCTCCCCGACTCACTGGGGAATCACGGCAAGCATTAAAAGTCTCTCTTAGTATCACAGTTTTCTAAAAAGAACAAAAACACTTTACAAATAAACTAATAAACTACTGACTTATGTGATCTCAAACAATGTAAAATATCCTACCAAGGTACAGAACCTTCTCGGTGCACGAGGTCGCCTCGCTCTTTGCCGGTTTTTTTTCCTAATCTGTGGGTCACAGACTCACAGACGCTTCCAAAATTTACAGAAGATTATAAAAAAAAGCAACCTATGTATGTTCCGATTAATTACTTCTCACTCCAACTGCGAAAACCAGAAGTTTCAGCAAAGCCGTTTCTCATTACAAAAAAACAAAGCAACATCATGATTGAAAGTAGCAAATTGTTGTTGTAGTTCATAGAAATAAGTAAAGGAGCAGCGTATTTTGAAACAGCAGTCTCGCAGTCAGCCGCTGTCAAACGTAAATAGAGCCAGCCGAGCTATTGGCGCTCGAACGTTTATTAACGTTAGATCTACGAAGCACAGGCGAAGCTAAGGATACGACAAAGTGCCGAGAAAATTAGTTTCAGCATTGAACTCAATGTTGTTAATAAAAACTTTATTTGGATCACGAAGTTCCTTTATGATTATTGATTGACTTTCAATATAGGTTGTAATTTAATTTCAGGATGTTGCTGCAGTTAGCCGCGCAGTAATGGCCCAATGGAATCGGCCACGATCTATGAACTAGGTAGGTTTGAACCTTGACAGGCGCTTTACTTAGTGTAAATTATTTCATCATAACTGCTCACAAAACGGTGAAGGAAAACATCGTGAGGAAACCGCCATGTCCTAGAACCAAAAATTCGAAAACATGTGACATCCACCAACCCGCACTGGGCCCGCCTGTTATGTGTTATGGCCCACTCCCTCTCCCAGAGAGAAGACCTGTGACCCAGAAGTGCGAACATTATAAGCTGAATGCTGCTGTTAATGGAATATTAATTCGTCGTTGAATTATGCTAGTCACAGTCCTTGTGTTCTCGTGTTGATGGCAATCTAATATTGTCCTGCTCAGAGGTGCAGATGTCAGATCACGTAGGATATCCTACGATTTTTGCACCAGTATTTTATTCAAATACCTATTTTTCAGAAAAATTTGTTGGCTATAGTGAAATTATAAGCCCGTTCAATTATTTTTGTATCCTGGATTTTCATTTGAAGTTATAAATTGTCAAAAAATTATAGGTAACACCGAAAAATTCTGAAAAATGTCAAAGTGACGTAATGCAACTTTGAGTGACGTAATCGCGGGGCTTGACAGCTATTGCGTAACAAACGCGTCAGTGCTTGACCGGTGATCTAAAATATATAGTTACCACCTAAGTACACATTATGGTAAAGCAATAAAGATTTATATTAAAATAAAGTGAAGTGAAGTATTGAAATAAATCGGGGTACCTACTATATGCTATTTATGTGTGCCAGTAATCTTTAAGGCATTGATGGTAAACAAATGTTGCCCGGCATTCTTGCAGCAAGATCATTATGTGTTTCTGGTAGCATACAATTTGTGTGTGAACCATGTTTCCAGCAACACAAAAATATGTTTAAACTTTTTGTTTTCCATGACTACTAACCGAGATCTTTATCGTTACTTACTGTTATTCCTGTCACTGTCGCACAACTGTCAAACTAAAGTGCAAGATAGAGAGATGGGAACATGTCTAATTTAACGAACTTGGATCATTAAGTTCCCTTCAAAAATGTTTAGTTAAATGGTGCTGATCCATGCGTCATGTTCCTGCCGCGACAAATCACGGCACAGCGGACAGAGCTCCGGCAGGATCTCATGGCGGCTTGGAGAGTGCGATTGTCGCAACCTAGATCTGGGCACGCCACAATTGCGGCGATAAGTCCCCTCTTTGAGGAGTGGCTAGAGAGGCGCCACGGCGCCCTCACCTACCGCCTGACGCAGGTCCTCACCGGACACGGTAGTTTCGGGAGGTTCCTGTTTCAGATCAGGCAGGAGGAAACGCCCGGGTGTCACCACTGCGTGGATCGCCCGGAGGACACGGTGGAGCATACGGTGGAGGTCTGCCCGGCTTGGGTGGAGCACCGCCGTGTCCTCGTGTAGGCGATCGGCGGCAGTGACCTCTCACGTCCGGCCCTGGTCCAGGCCATGGTGCGGAGCGAGAGGGCATGGCAGGCTGTCACCTCCTTCTGCGAAGCAGTAATGCTCGTGAAGGAGGAGGCGGGGCGCGAGAGGCAGAGACTAAGGTCGCTCCCTCGAGCCCCTAGCCGCCGCGGTAGTAGACGCCCCGGGCGTCGGGAATCCATCGCGGATTTCCGGCCACCGTAGGCGCGGGCTTGCGGACGGAGAGTGATGGGTAGCTCTCCGTCCGATCAGGACCAAGCCCGGGTCGACGGCGCGTAGTGTTCCACGCGCGCCTCAAAGAGTCGTCAGCGAAGCTGAAGGGGTCCGTTTGGGCCGATGCCTACCACTGGGGTTGCGGATAAGTCCTTAGGGGAAACCGTGGCCCTGGTCTAGGCAAGGGAAGGAACACGGGTGGGTTTTAGTCAGTAAAAGTCTGACACGCCCTTCCGCTCCGCCCAGAGCGGGAGAAGTCATTTGAGGATTTCCCACCCAAAAAAAAAAAAGAAAAAAAAAGCGTTATGTTCGTGAACGGGCGCCGTCAGTAATTTATTTTAATTTTTGAATTGTTTTTATGTTTTTATTACGGACGCTTTAACGTGCACGTCTTTCTACATTGTTCTGACATGTTTAATTTCAACATGAATGATGTAACCAATATTTTGTAACAATATTTTAATTTAAAAGAGTGTCCGTGGAGTTTCTTGCCCGTTTTTCTCCATAGGAACCTACTACGCTTTGGAATGGGCAACTAGCTTCATCTTTCTGACTGACCGACCCATTGATAATTCAAAAGTGCCTGTAATTGGTTTATTTGAAATAAATGCTTTGAGTTTGAGTTTCAGACGATAGGATTGTTATCAGTGCAAACAATCGCAGCAAAGGTGACCTAGCCGAGATGGACCGAGCAGTGATCCTATAATTATAAGTGGGGTTGTCGGGCGTTGTAGCTATCGCTCTTCTCACTCCTCGCGCCCACTCCGGGGCGCAGAGACGACTACGCGAGAGTGTAGCTCACTTTGCGTTCGGCACTTGTCGTGGCAGCACGTCGTGTCTGGGTTCGCAACCAGTCAATCGTCATCCTGAGGATACCTTGTTGAGAGGTGAAACACGTGTCAATTTGTTTGTTGACTCTTTAAGAACAGTTAAGCGGATTAGGTTACTAAATATACGTCGTCTATTGTATTTTATAATGGATTTCACGCCTGAGTCAATTATCTATCTTGACATTGGTAACCTTTTTTTTTTTTTCAAAATGCTATTCCACCATTTTTGAGACTCCAACGCTGCGCCATTATAAACTTTGAGCATGCTCACAACCTTTCCAATTTACCTGCCGTACAAAAACAAAAAGTTACTCTATTTCTAATCACCTTGCGCCAATTTCGCTTTGGCAAAGCGGGCACGAAGTCGGGTATGGAAGTTGGGCATTGAGCATTAAACGTTTTTGAAGCCGGTCAGTCACAGATGCCTAGATGCAGCGGCGATTGAACTTCAGCTGGTGTAAATTTTTACGCTTTTAGCGTTTGATACCTGGTTTTAGAAACCTTGTTTTGGGCACGAATTTGCTTTGATGAACTTTTTAAAAAATACGAATATTTAGGAAGATACAAATATTAGTGCACAGTTCGTATTTTGGTTTTGATTATCTACTTGTAGTCAACTCGTTCAGTGGTGATTTCACAACTGTCATTCTTTGGCAGTTCTATAGTCTTATTTGCATTATTATCACGGCAAATAATAACGTAGACTACCAATTTACCTAACATTTATTTCCCCGACTGTTAAGGCTTTTGCAGACCAGCGCGACTTGTCGCACGACGTGACACGAACAATACAATTACTAAGAAAACTTTACGGTATAACAATAACCGGTGTCGCGTCGCGCGACAAGTCGCGCTGGTCTGCACAAAGCTTTATACAAGAAAATGTTTTAACCCTCACGAATAATTTGAAAATCATTAAGTTTTAGTGGTATGAGGAACAGGGTGTAAAGTTCACTCATCCACCATAGAAAAGGGAGGATCTTCCAACCAGACGGGTGTTATGTCTGGCGGACAACTGCCCGTAAGTTTATTTCGGATAGTCTTATCTATGTTTTTCGCTCAGTAAACTCTAACTGCGCGATGCAGGAATTGTGTGACGTCATGTCTTTGCTGTGTAGTTCGTATGTGGCGGTGTAACCGCTACAAAGTCATTTCTGTGTCACCAACCGTATGGTTGCAAAAAATACTTAGATTGTATATTTTTTTATCCATATTAATAATCATTATTATTTGTCAAAATATGGTACATTATAATTATGATCGTAAGATAGTCAATGGTTTAATCACATTCTGCCAAGTCAATCAATCTGCCTAGCAATTTCCAAACTATGTTGGGGTCGGTCTCCAGTCTAACCGGATGCAGCTGAATACCAGTATTTAAAATGGAGCGACTGCCTATCTGACCTCCACAACCCAGTAACTGGGTATTACGATACCCCTTGGTAAGACTGGTTGTTAGACTTTCGGTCTTCTGACGACCCGTAACGACTGTCAAAGATCCACGAATGACAGCCGGGACCAACGGCTTAATGTACTTTCCAAGGCACGGAGAAGTCTCAGTGTGTAAAGATGGTCACCCATCCACGGACCAACTCTGGCAAGCGTAGCGTAACCTGTTGGATCGACCCGTGCTATTTGTGGCGTGCAAATATTAGGTACATACATATATTTATTACAGAATAGTGATAATTAGGTTAGTATTAACTTTATTGATTGCATAATGCTGTATTGATTCGTACATTAAGTTACTGACTCTTTCTCAATGCTGCTACGCTTCTCTGGTTAGACCTTACATAAAAATCTAGCGACCACTACACCACTACCCAACCCGTCAAGGAAAACATACGTGATGCTTATGTTATTTATCTTCTGCCCGCTACTTCGTCAGGATGAAATTTCTTGTTTTAACAGCGTTTATTCCGAAAGTGGGCAACGTTGCAAATAGAAGTCAAATAATATCGCTGTTTTAATTAATTTGACTATATTACTGTATGGAGAGCAGTGGTGGCCCAGTGGTAATAGCCCCGACTTACGAGTTGTAGGTCATGGGTTCGAACCCAGGCTGGCTCTTTACTTTGTGTAAATAATTTCATCACCATTGCTCTCAAAACGTTGAAGGAAAACATGGTGAGGAAACCGGCATGTCTTAGAACCAAAAAATTCGAAGACATGTGACATCTACCAACCCGCACTGGGCCTGCGTGGTAGATTACGGCCCACACCCTCTCACAGAGAGGAGGCCTGTGTCCCAGCAGTGGGAACATTCATAAGCTGATTATGTACTGTATGGAAATATGGAATTATGGCTAACTAGTGAATTAGAATATTAATAATAAATTGCAATTATAACACTGAATTCGATGTTGTGTTTTACATAGGTGTAAAAAAGGCACTTGGAAAGATTCCAAATACTTTACACATCTAAAACTAAATCTTTGGTGTTACGTTGTTAATGATTGCATTTCTTCAATATTTTAGTTCACTAGTTAGCCATGTTTCCTATTTCCATTGCGTTTTCGTATTTTGTCCGGCTGATGGCAATAGGCTCGCCCTCTATTACACAGGACATAAGACATAACTGTCGAAATGTGGGTGTACTATATATAGGTGCACCTCTGCCCAACCCTTCGGGGGATACAGGCGTGATGTGATGTGATGTTATATTTCCAAATTAATCAAAACAGCGATATATTTGAGAGCTATTTGCGACGTTGCCAACTTTTAGAATGAACACTCTTAACATAAACAATATCATAAGACACCTCGGCAAGAGAAAGAGTTTTTGTAATCGAATCAGTAGTACTTCCAGAGTTACCTATTACAAATCCTTACCTTCAACAAACAGTTCTACCTGTTTATCATTTATTTATTATATACTTTATTGTACACCAGATACCTAATACATTACAAAAAGAAATAGTTTGGAAAATAAAAAAGTGCACGCCTCATACATAACACTCATTCATAAACGAAAAAGAATTTCAAAACATAGTTTCTAACAAAAATGAACAATTTATAACTTTTCATGAAGTCGTAATGTCAAAGATTGACAAAGATATTTACTTGGCGGTTGCTAGGCAACATCAAGTCAAAGGTTGGAAATATTTAGATAAAGATAATTATTATATTTTAGTTAGTATTTTATTAATTATAGTTAAATTACTTTGAATAAAAGAGCCATTTTCAATAGGGTTCCTTCTACGGCTGAAACAAAACTATTAAAAAAAAATTACTCAATTAATTGATTTTATCGTAAGCTACAATGTTTTCAGGGTTCATAAATTGACGGACAGGAATTTTTTTTCAACTATTTTGATGCTTTTTCCATTTCTGCTGCATTAAATCAATTGTTAAAAAGTACAGTATTAATCTCCATTTAATCATCTATACAATGGTATATAAATTAAGTAGGTTCTGTGTATCAGCAGAAGTGTAACAATAAAAACAGTTACAGAAATGGGGCAAAAAAAAATTTTCGATCGTAGAGCACACTCTAATGCTTCGCATTAAGAGTCGTGCAAAAGTAATACACTACAAAATATACAATGGGCGGCCTTATCGCTTACTGCGATCTCTTCCAGGCAACCTTGGAATGGACAGTGATTTTCTGGACATAAAATGGGGCTGTCTTTGGTGGAAATAAAAAGTATAAAAGTACAATATACTATAATAGATACACAGATAAATGCTATATAATAGATAAATAGATACATGCATACTAACTATATAAGCAACGAAAATAAATGACGATTATTATTACAGCTAACGACGAGAACAAAATCATAACGACAAGTAATGTTCCTTCACTAGTCTTTTAAACACAGGCAACGATTGCGCGCGCTTTATTGGAACTGGTAATGCATTCCACAAACGAGCAGCCTGGACAGTAAAGGATTTGTCAAGGAAAGTTGTGGAATGCATTGGCATTTTAAGCTTTAAGCTTTGTTTATAGTAGGTATTAGTTTAAACTACAACCAAAAATAAAATTTACAACAAGAAAACACCTCAAAGAACTATTTTTATCCTCAATACCATTTTCATAGAGAATGGATGTTTGTATCTTGGTGGTCGACAGGCTCCATCGTTCACGTTGACGGGGAGTAGCCTTGTTTTGACATGGATATATTGGGAGCACAGCATCCAGCTGTATGACTGACATGACATCGAGTCTGTTAACTGTTGTAGATAGATAGATAGATAGAATACTCTTTATTATGTACACCATAAAAATTACAGACATAAATTTAGAAATTTTACATAGGGTGACACAATGGGCGGTCTTATCGCTAAAAGCAAAATTTAAAAAGTGTTAGAAAGTTGTTAAAAAGTGTTGTAATAAAGGTTATCGGGTTATATTCTGTTTTTGTATACGACTCATAATGCGAAGCGTTAGAGTGTTGTGCGATCGAAAAGTTTGTTTTACCTGCTTTCTGCTACTGTTAAACTTTAAGAACGAACCTATTAGGTGGCACCCAAGCGTATTCCTACTCGTCCTACAACTGTTGTAGGACGAGTAATGTTGACTCCACTGTTACAGTGGAGTCAACATTCGGCATAGGAACTATTTGATGAAACGCACTGTAAAAGAAAATTTAGTGACAACATTTTTAAAGAGTTCGCGTATTTGGTTTGGTCTTAATGAGACGATGAATGAAAGTCGACTCACAAAAGGTATTTACAAGGCAGATGTGAGTGGAAATGCCGGGAGGGGACGCCCTAGGAGGACGTAATTCTACCCTTATTGGTGATGTACTTCAGAAAGGACAGGTGCGTAGTACTTGCAAGCGGCGTGCATGTATGACCCAAGTTGTTTGAATGTAAACAATGCAAAAGGAGTATGTAAGGATCGTAGCAGGTGGCGTTCTGTAGTTTCTGCCTACCCCCATAGGAAGAAGGCGTGATTTTATGTAGGTATGTATGTAACTTAAATTAGTTCTTTATGGATTTTTTTTTTAAAAAGGTTATGGAATTTTTTTCTAGAAAGCTTACCGACAAAACTATGTTTACCTATTATCATAGTATGGGAGTATTTTTTTTTAATTTATCTTGTTTATTTTTCTTTTCAGTGCAAACCGCAGTCAGGATTTAGTCATAACATTACTATCGTGAAGTCATCATCACCTTGTAGGTATGGTTGTTAAGGTATTACCTGGTTCGTTGGACCTAATTATTCAAGTCGGACGCCCATTTACTTTCTCCCAAACATTTGCGACTTTTAAGGTAACTTAAAAACAAGTTAATAAAGAAACTGACTAGCATTACTAACATAGCAGGTAAGCACAAATTGTTAGTAACTAATTACTAACAATGGACTGTAACGTCTGAAATAAATCATTTTTATTTTATTATTTAAAAGTCACTTTGCTCTTTGCTTCTAACTTAGTTGTCCGATTAGATGGCTCAAAATAGTATATAGCATATCTCTTACATTGTTGGAGCAGTAAATCGGAGATATGAACCGAGTCGTATATAGCTGTGTAACTTCAGTAGGAACCAGAAGTTCTCACATTGATATTCAATAGGCATTGGTTTCACGATATTGCATTTCAGCTCCCCAAGTTAATCTCAACTTTGATGGCAACAAATCTACAAATCAAAAGACTGTGTGTAACATCGTAATATTAATACTTTTTTTCATTTCATTTTGTCTGCCCCGTTGTCGTGGTTTGTGATAAAGAATCATCATCATCATATCAGCCGAAAGACGTCCACTGCTGGACATAGGCCTCCCTCAAGCACCGCCACTTGTTCTTGGTGCTTGTCATTTTGGGTCATTTTGGTTTGCCTCGCCACGCTTGGTAGGTTTACAAAATGCATAGAGAACGCTGCTGGCCATTCTCTAGTAAGTCCCTTAGTCGTCATACGATACCCACGGGAAGAAATAGGGTGGTGCTATTCTTTAATTCCTTCATCTCTCCATCCCTTCTGGCAAATAAGTATTGTTATAACTCGATTTGTTTATCTGTGCGCTTGGAGCTGTCAAAGTCGTAGGTTGTTAGTATTGAATTCACCCACCCGATTATCTCCTCAGTGGCCCAACGCTTCCTAATACGGTCTAAACAATTTGTGTCGTCTCCACAGTTCTGTCATATTATCAGGCGCACATTTATAAAAATCGGGTTATAATAACATATTTGTCTTCTCCCACCCACTCCGAATAAATACCGATTTTTTTTTACATTTTATTTGGTATATCGTGCCAATCTGGAGATTGGGAACAGGCCCAGGCCATTAAATTGAGCATGGAGGTTTAAATTGAAACGTTAAAAACTATTGTACACCTATCACAATAATGATCATTTAACCCATAAAAAAAAGGTTGACTGGTAGAGAATGCCTTGTGTTTGGCAATGAATCAGCCTATGTAACACACTTTATCATGCACATGCACTGTGCATGATAAAGTTTAAATAAATAATTAAGACATATTTAAAAAATAAAAATCTTTATTAATAGAAGGTTCCTACCCTTCTTCTTCCTTACGCCTGCAGACATACCTACCTACATATATTATATAGCCCAGATTGTCAGTAACGCTTTATCTAACTGTCTCAAAAGTCGTGATGTGAACCAACCTATATCACTTGTGACATATTCAGGTTGCCGGCAGGATTGCACCGAAAGTTAACCGGAGTTAAGGCAAAGTTGCCTTGTGTCTCGAAAAACTTTGATATTGTGTTAGAGATATCTACGCTTTGGAGTTTATGTGATTAATCTTTTAAGAGAGTTTGTGAGTGGGTGTAACTGTGACGTAGTAATGTAATTAGGATGAGTGAAGCTTCACAAATTAATTTAGTATGTAGTTAAGTATATTAACCTAAGTATAAATCTCACGTCATAAAACAATAAGGTCTGTAGCTGATAGTTAGATAATTTAAACCTCACTTTTTTCCATTCCAACATTAAACAGAAATCTATCATTTTTAATAAAAGTCCATGCAGTGGTCTTTCAGGAGAAAGATCTCTACCATGTTCTTCCAGGAATTCATTTCCTGCGCCACTGGAATCAGCCCGCGTAGCACTGTCAACTGCACATCATTGATAACAATTGGACATTGACAGCGCTTTTATGTCCAGGCAATAAGAGCAATTTTCGTAGCGCAGGTTTCACCACTGATGTGTGTCCAAGTCGTCCCGCTGCCTCTTTCTGGACCGACCGCGGCTGCACCGAACATCCTCAGACAATCATTGGGTAGAGTATGAAAATTTATATACCAGGTAGAAAACAAAAAAAATACACATCAGCACTGAAAAATGCAATGTTATTTCTAAAAGAATTCCACCTCATTAATTAAGTTTAACATAAAGGTGGAACCCGTCCGAACAAAAATGCTTTGTTAGAAGGCGTTACACTGAAATTAATGAAGTTTCACCCATTTCTAGAATTCTTTTCATGAAAATATCACCTACATTTTATATGCTAGGTTTTAAGTGTTAAAAGGTAAAAACAAAATGTTTTATAGAGCTTCTGTATTGTTTCTTTTTAAAAGAAATATATATTTCATGCTGGTCGTAGCAGTTTTTCATTCTAGTTAGGGGATTGCAAAAAGTCTGAGTAGCTTTTGTAAAAGATAGTGCTGGTGACATCAATTTAGGGCTCTTAGAAAATGTAAGCGGTTCAAGAAATTCAGACTAATAAATGTTGGGGTCACATTGTCAGATCTGATAAACAAGACGAAGGCCCGTATTTACAGAACCTCACTCAAGACTTCAGCTTTACCTACTTAGCTATTTTACTAACTAGTTTAAAGCCATTTTTATTACCTTGTACAGGCCACACACGTTAACATGTAATCAGTATATAATGTTCCCACTACTGATACAGGCCTCCTCTTGGTGAGAGTGAATGGGCCGTAACCACCAACGCGGATCCAATCCGGGTTCATAGATATCACATCATGTCTCTTCAGTTATGTTCTCAGATAGTATAGGAAGAGGATTAGGTAAATTAATTAGTAACAACCTGCATTATTCTACACAAAATTATTGTATGCCAGGGTCAACCTACAAACAAGTAATGGCATCAGTAACTGGAACGGTATATAATCCTAAAACCAACATTACTGTATTTGTAGGTAATAGTTCTAATGTAAAAAAAGAAGAAATTACTGACTGTGTAACTGAGTTGCTAAAGTTAAATTGCAGTAAAATAATATTGTGTGCTTTCCCATATTTTGAAAGATTGACGAACAGACAAAATAATTATATTCATATGCTTAATAACCATATGCTCTTTTTAGTTAGTCATAATAGTGACAAGTTTGTATTTCTTGACACCAACATTTTTGTGGAAACGTTGAAATCGACTAGGGGTACTGTGTATCTGCCTATTAGTTTTAGACACATAATAGCAAGGCTATTAGCTTTTTATATAAACTCAGACATAGGTAGTATGTCGAAGTCTTGTGTTATTAACACCACAATGGTTAGTAATAGTACTAATGATAAAGTTGTGACCCTGAATAAATGTAGCTCAAATGCTATAAATATTTATACAAATTGTACGAAGGAGATTCCATGTACCTCACTCACTATGAGCTCACTGCCTGGTGATGACATTGAAGTCTTGGGGTCTACTCCGGATTTAAACTAGTTTGTAAGACAACAGAAGGTACCAGTAAGAATATTCTTATAACTAACAACAACAAGGTGTCTTCTGGCTCTAAAATAAATAATTATCAAAAAGGAGATCAGCAGAATGCCTTGAAAATATTTCATCAAAATATTCAAGGTATTTCTTCCAAATTATTAGAAATTGAATTGTTTTTAGAAAAAACAAAGTATGACATTGTTTGTTTTACTGAACATTGGTTAAAGGATTACCAAATGCTAATTAATTATGAGAACTATAGTATGGGCAGTTGTTTTAATCGTAAATCTATGCTACGTGGAGGATCTCTAATCCTAATAAAAAATTGTTTAAAATCTAAGCAACGTAATGACATAGTTGATTTATCAGTTGAACATTGCATTGAACTGTCCTGTGTTGAGCTGGATAAGCATGTTGTAGTGTGTGTGTACAGACCCCCTAATTATCAGAACTTTTCTTTATTTGAGTCAATAATGGAAGATGTCCTAGCAAAACTTGCATCCAGTAACAAAGCCGCAATTATTTGTGGTGATTTTAATATTAATATTCTGGAAAATAATTTAAATAGCAGTAGATTACTAAGCCTTTTTAAATCGTTCAATTTATCTAATATTTTTACAGAACCGACTAGAGTAACTCCAACTTCTGCTACTTGTATCGATAATGTCTTCTGCGATTGTGATTATTTAGCTAAATCCATCGTAAATTATTTGCCGTCTGATCACAGTGGACAAACGGTAACTTTTAAGTTTAAAACACCTTTGCAAAAAGTGCAAATACAATTTAGACCAATAACAACTGGCAAATTAAATAGATTCAATAGTACCTTAAATAATAAATTAAACGTTCTGGGCCTTAATAGTTCCGATGTAAATAAATTGTATGAGGATTTCTTTTCAGTAGTGGATACAGAATTCAATAAAACTTTTGAAAAGAAAACAAAAAATATTTGCCCCAATTTTATATTTAGTGACTGGGCAACAAGAGGTATAAGGATAAGTAGGGAAAGACTGTTCGAGCTGTACGGCCTTAAACCTTACATTAACACTGAAACTTTCAACAAGTATGTTGCTACATATTCCAAAATTTTTAGAAATACCTGCAAGATAGCTAAAGCCCTGTACATTAGCAACAAGATCAAATCAGCAGAAAATAAAATAAAAACAGTTTGGAAAGTCATAAATAATGAAACTAATAGGAAAAAAATACGGAACAGTGAGTACATATTGGAGACTTCACGCGGTGCCATAAGCTCTAACTTAGAAGTAGCTCAAGAATTTGTACATTTCTTTACTGATATACCATCTAAAACGACGGAAGCTTTAAATTCTTCACCCGATGTCTCAATTGATTTATTAAGAGCAAACGTTCCAGGCTGCCCGGTTGAATTTCAATTTAAACATATAAACCCTATGATAGTTATAAAAGCTTTTCGGCAAATTAAAATCAAATTGACCGAAGATTTATGGGGGTTATCTATCAAAGTTTGTACATCAATAATCGAGACTATTGCACCATATTTGGCTTTAATATTTAATTTATGTGTGGACCAAGGAGTCTTCCCGGATTTAATGAAATATAGTAAGGTTATACCACTTTTTAAATCTGGGGACAGTAAAGACACCAACAATTATAGACCAGTATCCGTGTTGCCGGTATTCAGCAAGGTGTTCGAAAAGGTAATGCTCAACCAAATGCTTAATCATTTTAACACCAACCAAATCTTACACGATCAGCAATATGGTTTCACCAAAGGACGTTGTACGACTGACGCCGGGGTCTGCTTATTAAAACACATATTTACAGCGTGGGAGGAGGCCCAAGATGCCATAGGAATCTTTTGTGACCTCTCGAAGGCATTTGACTGCGTAAATCATGAAACCTTACTCTTGAAACTTGAGCATTACGGACTAGGTAAACTTGCCCTCAGTTTAGTAAAATCTTATTTAAATGATAGACAACAGCAAGTTCAAATTAATGGTGTCAATTCACTCGGTCTAAAAGTAAAAATGGGTGTTCCACAAGGCTCGATATTGGGTCCTTTCCTCTTTTTAGTTTATATAAATGATCTACCCCATTTATTAAAAAACCAACCACAAATGGTGTTATTTGCTGACGATACTTCCCTAATTTTTAAGATAAATAGACGTGCATCAAATTTTGACGACGTAAATAACGCCCTACTGCAGGTCCAAAATTGGTTCACTGCTAATAATTTAGTGTTAAATGAAAAAAAAACTAAATGCATAAGATTTGCTTTACCGAATGTTAAAAGTACTGATTGTGATATAGTATTGAATAAGGAGAAACTAGAATTCGTTGATAAAACTGTTTTCCTGGGGATTACGCTCGACTCCAGGCTGCAATGGGGTCCTCATTTAACCTCTCTTGCAGGACGGCTAAGTTCAGCAGCATATGCTGTAAGAAAGATCCGTCAATTTACTGATGTAGATACCGCGAGGCTAGTCTATTTCAGTTACTTTCATAGTATCATGTCTTACGGTATTTTACTATGGGGACGAGCTGCAGACATCGATTCTATTTTTATTCTGCAGAAAAGAGCCATCAGAGCAATATATGGTCTCCGTAGGCGCGATTCTCTTAGGGAGCTGTTTAAAAATATTAACATCATGACAGTAGCTTGTCAATATATATACGAAAACATCATGTACGTTAGGAAAAATCTTAATCTCAGTAAAAGAGGTGAAAGGCACAATTATAGTACTAGAAATAGGGACAAATTAGTTCAACCTGGTTTCAGACTGGCTAAAGTAGACTCATCCTTCATGGGGTACTGTTTAAAATGTTACAATAAAATACCTCCTCACATACTCGAACTAAATGAAACCAAATTTAAATCTTGTATAAAACGCACACTATGCTGCCAAGCATATTATAAGTTGGGGGATTACATCGCTGACAAAAATGCTTGGCTCAGCGCTGGTCCAGCTCCACAAGGGCGCATAAACTAGTTGATTAGCATCGAAAATATTGTTGGAGCCGCTGAAGATTGCAAAAACTAACTTTGCATTGTATAAATTCAATCTCTTAGTATTGTATAATTGCATAGCACATGTGTGAGCACTGTGACCATTTTACAAAACTACCATTTACTGGGTATGTCTTTCATTGACTTGTATGAGCCCTGATGGCTGAGAGTATGTCATACTCACTTAAATGTCTCGCTGGTGGTGGCGTGTGTGTTGGATCACTAAGTTCCCTTCAAAATGGTTGAGCTAAATGGTGCTGATCCATGCGTCATGTTCGTGAACGGGCGCCGTCAGTAGGGACTGGTCATCTCTTAGCTGCCATGGCTTATTTTAATTTATAATTTTTTTAATTGTTTTTATTACGGACGCTTTTAACTTGCACGTCTTTCTACATTGTTCTCACATGTTTAATTTCAACATGAATGATGTAACCAATATATTGTAACAATATTTTGATTTAAAAGAGTGTCCGTGGAGTTTCTTGCCCGTTCTTCTCCATAGGAACCTACTACGCTTTGGAATGGGCAACTAGCTTCATCTTTCTGACTGACCGACCCCTTGACAATTCAAAAGTGCCTGTAATTGGTTTATTTGAAATAAATGCTTTGAGTTTGAGTTTGAGTTTGTCATTCTTCAAACTCCAGATTCAAAAGGTGCTGATTTTTAGCCTGGTTTGAATAAATTATTTTTATTTTGATTCTTCGACTGTACCCACTAAGTTATGAAACATGATTTACTATGTGTTTAATTGTTTAACACAACCCTTACCAGCATGACTTTGACGTATACGCCATCTTCAGACATTTGACTGACATTTTAGGGATAACTCGGCCTTTAATAACATTACTGTGAAATCATTATTTATAAATAATTGTTTGTCATAAGATTGATTTAGGTTTAGAATATTTTATGCTGTTTAACAATTACAAGGTATTCAAATGCAGCATTAAAATAGACAACGTATCATTTTAATGCTAGAGTATTATATCTGCGTGCAACGTTAAAATAATGAATTAGCATTACTTAAACAGACAAATTATTACTTTAGTAACACACAAAAGTACAATTAAATGATAACTAACTATCTAATTCAATTTCGATTGTAAAATATAGTACGAGGATGATCCCGATGACGACGATGATGGTTCCATCGGTTATCTTCGGAAACGCCGAAGTTTTGTAATGTGACTGACTGGTTCAGTTACATTTTTTTAAAGAGTGACAGCATCAGTGCGTCAACCCCTATTAAGATATTATCTCTAAGGTGAGAGCATAGGAAAATGGACGTCTTGTGGTCGATAGTCGCGATGAACCTTTGATACACGGTCTCTTCATGCGTCAGAAGCATGGATTAGGGAATATGCACGTAATTCAAAACTTATTCATTATTTAAATATACATTATAGTCAAATACCAAATTCCATCTCAAAACAGATGTAAGCAAAGCAGTAACGTGCCAAATGAAGTCACATCCTGACCGTGACAGAAACGGACGTTTGAACTGCAGTAGAAATTTTTTCACTTAGTGAAAAAAAAATTACATGCATGTTTTCTATTATAATTATGTATAGTTTTGGCTTTGGCTGTATAACACTTTTGTTGGCAGTACTATGTTGTTCACAGAATTATTTTATTATTATTCTGATAATATTTGAAGACTTGTAAAAATACTGGTATTCAGCTGCAACCGGTAAGACTGGAAGCCGACCCCAAGATAGTTGGGAAAAAGGCTAGGAAGATTGATTGATTTGAAGACTTGTAATTGGCTGTCAGTCACATCTCCAAGTTCTTAGTCTGTTTTGTTTAGCTGTAAGAAAGGAAATAAATAAATAAAGAAAATTTCGGTTTTATGATGTAGGTACTCAGTGGAAGCACAAAATCGAAGGATCCACAAATCTGTTATTTGAACAAAAACCTCGCTCTAATCTAGCAATAATACCTATACAACATAACCTAGGTCCTAGACAGTAAGTATAACATTTCAACCGTTAACTGTTCATGTTTCATGGCAGTCTGTTTGTCTTGGCCAAAGTTCCGATGAAACAAACATAGTAACTGTTTAACTTTCAACGATACTTTACCCGCAGTATCTGGTAAACAATTAATATTACGAACAAAACAAAACACTAAAACTAAGGGAGTATAAAAGTTTAATCACAGAGCAGAGACGCCTCGGATGCCGCTTTTAGAGACGGTACTTATTGTCAACACATTCTTATCTATACATCTATAAGTATTCTATACATATAATATACAAATACAAATATACAACGTGTTTTTTTTTATATCCCATAACTCTAGGATATGAATGAGACCATATCAAAGAATAAACAGGCGTATTTCTTTTCTTTTTTTTTCGACAATTCACAATTTTTTTTCATTTTATTAATTTTAAGAAAACTTACAGCTAATACATTCGAGTAGTCAGTAGCAATATGTAGAAGAAAGCCAACTAGAAGTTTCCACTTATATAATTTATGTAAAAAACCATTATTATTTATATGAAATATTACTTAATTCAGATTATTTTTGTTCATAAAAAGAACATATTATTTCAAAGTCGCATTTTCTTAGCTTTAAATATGAATAATTGGTTTGAATGAAAATGATTTACTCGTACTTATCAATGAAACTTAGATATACACAAATCGAGAGTCTAGTGGTAAATTATCATTAAAAAAAATATATGCTAGGTTATTCTTTGACATGGTCTTATTAATACCCTAGAGTTATGGGATATAAAAAAAAAAAGTTGTATACAAGGTGGAGACGACAATACAACAAAAAATTAAACGGCGTGTCCATAATGCTTTCCCATTCTGTATACAAAAATTCAATTGAATATATTCAATAGTTTAGTCATTATAGCTCGGCAAAATCCATAGTCGGCTCGGGCTATGTCGTTTATCCACCCCAAAAATCCACCCTAAGGTGGATATTCGGAAATGTATGCCCGAGAATTCACCCAAGGCCTACTTAGTTGGATAAACGGAATTTATAGGCTTAGGGTGAATCATTGGTGATGGTGATACATTACATTTAATTTGTTTGAAAAACTATTTTTTTTATTTCGAAGCTAGGATTTATTTGACAGGTCCAAAATACTCTTAAGCATTAGTAGTGCCAGTATTTTAATTTTTTGTTGTATGGTCTCCACATTGTATATTATTTATATATTTATAAATATATTATATTATAAATATACATACAGGGTGGTCCAAACAAGAACATCATAAAAAATAATTACTTCGTATGTCCAGGAGGGGTATCCGAAAATACCCCATGCATGTTCCGCGAAAAAAAAAATAAAAACTCCTTACAAAAGAACGTGTGTTTTAGGCCTTTTTGCTCGATCTTAATACGGTACCGTACCTAAACATCGCGTGCGCATCCGACTCGCACTTAGCCGATTTTTGTATGTTATATAATACGAAAATTATGTTTATCTCTTAGTATGCCATCAGTTTATAAAATACTCACGGACGTTGAATGGAAACGCCATGCCAGCTAAAGCCTTTACATTTCTTACTAACTGCTGTTTTTAGACGCTGTCCGTGCGGGGATTCCGTGCTCTGTAAACTTAACAATAAAAAATTGCGGTCAATTTATATTTTACAGTCAAGATGGAAGGAAAGCGGGATAAGAAATTGTATCGTTTAGATTTTATTTTTAAATGATTTGTTCAACTAATAATCGTTTTAGCGTGAACCAGAAACAATCTTGAAGGCGTATATTCAGTCTCTGTATTTATTGCGGCTGCAGCACTTTATAGAAATACTAGCTGCGCCCCGCGGTTTAACCCGCATAAGTCTCGGTCCCGAGGTAATATCGGGATAAAAAGTACCTTTTGTCCTACTACAGGTCATAGTCTACTCATGTGTCAAATTTCATCCAGATCTGTTCAGCCATTTTAGTGGTTTTAGCGGTAAAGCGTAACAAGCAAAAAAATAAATAAACTAACAAACGAACTCACTTTCGCATTTATAATACGAAGTGTATAGAGTGCCGCGAGTATTCTTGTGGCACTCTAGTGTCGCTGCCTCGGCCTGGCTAGGGTGCCGTGAGCGTTGCATTGTCACTGTCACTTGTTATTTAGGTTAGGTTAGGTTAGAACTGTGACCACACAACGCACGAGCCGAGCGAGCGTAACGAGCGGTGCCGCGGTAGCGGCCGGCGAAGTGCCAGGGTCCGTTTAGGCACAAGAGAATGTAATGTTTTGGGAATGTGGGGTTACAGCAATCTAACATCGACAATCAAACAAAATACCAAGTGACGTGACTTACTGACAGTGACAATGACAATCCAATGCTTGCGGCACTTTGGCCGGGCCGAGGCGGTGTTACTAGAGTGCCTGTAGTGGCACTCTATACACTGCCTTTATAATATTAGTTAAGATTTAAAACATCCAAAATAATATTGACTTTTTATGATTCTCACCCACATCAAGTTGCGTTTGACCTGATGTAAATCTTTACTTCTATTTTCTTATTGATATTTGTTACTTGTTTTTGATAATTATCACTTGCTTCAAAAACGGTGATGGAAAACATCGTGAGGAAACGCATGCCTTTTTTTTTTTTTGGGTGGGAAATCATCCAATGACTTCTCCCGCTCTGGGCGGAGCGGAAGGGCGTGTCAGACTTTTACTGACTAAAACCCACCCGTGTTCCTTCCCTTGCCATGCCAGGGGCCACGGTTTCCCCTTGGGACTACCCGCAACCCCGGCAGGCATCGGCCCTAACGGACCCCGTCAGTTTTGCTGACATCTCTTTGAGGCGCGCGTGGAACACGACGCGCCGTCGACCCGGGCCTGGTCCTTATCGGACGGCGAGCTGCCCTCTGCTCTCCGTCCGCAGGAGGAAACGCATGCCTGAGAGATAATTCTCGACGGCATGTGAAGACTAAGTCAGAGGCCCATGGGCGGCTTTAAAACTCTGACACCAGGTTAGACACTAACCACACGAAAAGAAGAAGACTTGTTTTTGATATATTTAAAGCTCCCGCAGACAGGCGCGACGTGACCTTGGTGAAACCATTTTTTATGAAAACTACAAGGAAATTATTCAATCAATCAATCAATCTTTATTCGTGAACATAGGTATTACAATAAAAGTCTTATTCAGCATCGCGTTGCACCCGTCACGGGGCGCCTTTCTGCGGGAGCCTTTTAAATAATTAATTCAGTTTTATCATCTTTGTTGTCAAGTTAACAAAATATGGTCTTACAGAATTAGACTAAAATAATGAAATTTAATTAATACTTAAGTATTAACTAGGAGGTTCATTTTTGCTTAAGTAGTATCACATTTAAAATTAACGATGAACCTGATCCTTAAACATCGCCTTAGGGCCACAAAATTTAATTGCGCTCTTCATAAATTCTCAATTTATAAAATCAGAATTTAATGAATGCCTGAAATGCCACGAACGACCGAATCAAAGGTTAGGCAAACACTCCGCCCTCTAAATTCAGAAATAGCACAGCCCCTGAAGAACCCTTGAGCTTAGAGTTACATTATTCTGTGACAGATCTCAAATATCAATGGATCCGAGAATTGAGAACATTAAGTAGTAACAAAATCTTTTTCTTTGTGAAAGATGATAAAGTTGTAACGTTTTTTGAAGAATTTAATGAAGAATATTCTTTACCTACCTTTGTTGTGGTTGTGTACCTATTTTCTACTGTTATAATATGAGTAAGACGTAGAAAAACCACACTATCATTAAAAGTGCGATTTTGACTAAGCTTTTGTCACAAACTTGTGGGTGTTTAGAGGTATGAGGAACAGGGTGTAAAGTTTACTCATACTCTATCTATAGCAACGGTCTGCAACAGGCAGGCCGAAACAATCGGAACTTGCACCGCCAAATACTGTTAAATAACTTACCTACTACTCAATTTAAAATATATTTTTTTTTAATTTGCCACGTGTAATCTAATTTGATTAGTTAGTTTTGCTTTAGTAGGTGGACCCAGCTGCAGTTGCTATGCTGTGCTCTGTGGCGGCGCAAGAGAGCGTTTTCAGTGCGGGTGCAGGTGGAAATATACATTTAAAAACTGCTTATAATAATGACCTAGTACTTAGATAATTTCTTATTACGTATGAGTTTTTTTTTTTCTGAACATCGATAAAAAAATTCAACAGTATCCGGACCCCACTTAAATTACTTGCCAACCCCTGCTCTTTAAAAAAGGCAGGTTCATCCGACCGAGGTTGTCGTGTCTGGCAGGCAACTGCCCTACGGTTGTTGTCGGATAGTCATATGTATTTGTCGTTAACGCGGTAAACTCAAATTGCGCGATGCAGGGTTTGTGCGACGTCAGGTTTTCCATGCGTAGTTTGCATGTGGTGATGTAGATCATGCCACCGCAGGTGTACTCAGGCACCGATGCGTACCACCAAAACTTTCAGTGGTTTTATTCGAGAGCAGTCTGGTCGTAACTTAGACGAAGGATATCCACGAGACTTTACAGATGAAAGTATGTGATTAAGAAGACCATAATCATCATCATCATTCACTGCCTGATTTCACCGTCTGCTGCGCATAAGCCTCACTTTCCATGTGCCAATCCCCTCGTTCCTGTGCCAGCGTTTCAATGTATGGACGTTACTAATACTGCTACACTCTAAATTATGGGTTGATTAGCTTGATTGGAGAAGATTGCCACCGACAAGGCAACGAGCTTAGGAGTTACCTACTTTTAGAATAGTTCCTCCATTTCTCTTGGTATTATAACGTATTCCAAAATTCGAAGCCAAATTGCAAACAGAAAACGCAAGATCATTAAAACAAACGTCTCGAGAGTCATTAGATAATTTCGTCTTTAAATTATTAAGCGCACAAGTGGATAATAAATTCATTGAATACTGTATAAATTGCTCGACATCCCGCTGTAGAACGATGCCCCTAACTAATTATACTGAGTGGTAATTCTCGAATAAATACCTACGTATCTCCTGATGCTTTAACAGAATTAATTCTAAAGTGTGGTGCAGACAATCGTTTGATGTTATTGTAATTAGCTGTGGGTATGCTTAGGGCCAGATTCACCATAATAAAAAAAAAAAAATACAATAGACGATGTATATTTAGTATTTAGTGATCCTGGCCGAGGTGGGCCGATAAGCGATCCTATATAAGTGGGGTTGACGGGCGGTTGTAGCTCACTTTGCGTTCGGCTCTTGTCATGGCAACACGTCGTGTCCGAGTTCGCAACGAGTCAATCGTCATCCTGACGATGCCTCGTTGAGAGGCGAAACACGTGTCGATTTCTTACAGGGTTCTCTAACACTTTAAGAACAGTTAAGCGGATTAAGTTACTAAATATACATCGTCTATTGTATTTTATAATGGATTTCCGCAAAGTTACGCCTGAGTCAATTAACTATCACCATAATTTGTTTTTTTCCAATTTGACAGCACATACTGCCTCAATGGAGTAAAGGTGGAGATGGGCAGGACATCTAGCTAGAATGGAAGATGACCGGTGGACGAGTCGTGCCGTAGTATGGAAAGGACCCAAGGGAAAAAGAAAGCGTGGAAGGTCATCAAGAAGATGGGTCGATGATATCATAGAAATAGCGGGAGAACATTGGCAAGCCAAAGCGAAGGATAGAACAAAATTGACAAAAATGAAGAAGGCCTTTACCCACCAGAGGGGTTCTTATTTAAATTAATTATTACTAAAAATGTAACATTAAATTAAAAATCAATTCAAATCAATAATAATAAAAATTTATAGAATAATATTTAAATCATGTTACCTATTAGAATTGTTTATTGATTATAAATGTATTAACATTGTTGCATGCTATCAAATTGTATTTGCATGAAAAATGAGAAAATAAAAGGCTTATTTATTTACTGCCTCAATATGAAAAATAGTTCGTCAAAATGCCCGTAATAACAAACAGAAATTGGTGAAAGTGTGCCTTAGTTGAGTCGTATTATGCGTCCGATTAGCCGACAGGTTATTCAATCACCAATAAGTAGCTAACCCGTCAGACGTAATCCTGTCAAAATCTCTATTTCGATTTTTTGGCTGTTCCTTTGGGTTTTTCATAATCTTCTTTTTCCTAAACCACCCCAGGATTAAAAAAAAAACAAAACAATAAATATTCAAATAGATCGAGCCATTTTCGAGTATTTGCGAAATTAATGCCCGGCAATGGATTTTTTTATACAAGGTGGAGACGACAATACAACAAAAAATTAAACGGCGTGTTCATAATGACGTTCCCATTCCGTATACAAAAATTAAATTGAATATATTCAACAGTTTAGTCATTATAGCACGGCAAAATCCATAGTCGGCTCGGGCTATTCCGTTTATCCACCCCAAAAACCCACCCTAAGGTGGATATTCTGAAATGTATGCCAGAGGATTCACCCAAGGCCTAGTTGGATAAACGGAATTTATAAGTTTAGGGTGCATCCGGCTTAAATTACATTTAATTTGTTTGAAAAACTATTTTTTTATTTCGAAGCTAGGATTTATTTGACAGTTCCAAAATACTCTTAAGCATTAGTTAATTCTTTGTAAGTACCTATGTAACCTATTATGGAGTTTGTTCTCTGAAATAAATAAACTCATTCATTCATTCATTCATTAGTAGTGCCAGTATTTAAATTTTTTGTTGTATGGTAGTCTCCACATTGTATATAGATATTTCCGCAGGTAACATTTTCAGAATTTTAAAGTTCGATTAGAGATTGTTCCTCTGGCAACTCTGGCAATGTTACCAGATAAAATTATCATTCTTCTTCTAAGCGTGTCGTGTATATTGGTTGTAGAGTCACACAAAAGTTGACTTTATGATTTCAATTTCAATTTGATTATGATCTAGCAATAACCTGCTTACATAATCAGCCTAATCTTCCCACTGCTGGGACACAGGCCTCCTCTCTTTGAGACGGAGTGGGCTGTAATCTCCTATACGGGCCCAGCGCGGGTTGGTAGTCACATGTCTTCGAATTTTTAGTTCTAGGATATGCCGGTTGCCTCACGAAGTTTTCCTTCACCGTTTTGAGAGCAGTGGTGATGAAATTATTTACACAAAGTAAAACAACAACTTCTACAACTCGTAATTCGGGGCCATTACCACTGGACCACAGCTAACCTGCTTGATCATAATCAAATACAATTCATAACAAGAAAAGGACTAGTGCTCGAATTGCTTAATTCAGTGGGAAACTGCCTCGATACCATAATTTCAAAGGGGCTACTCGGGTTTACTCAGGTTAATGAATTGCCTTGGGCTCAAGGTAGTACACATAAGTATGAAGCATTATGATAATATTATGATAATTATAATAGGTAAATATTTATCATTATAGTTCAGTATAATATGTATGCATGGATAATAATTTGAAGGTGCAAAGTTTGGAATGGTGTTAAATTGATCCTTATCATTATAAAAAAAACATAAATAGGGAGTGTATTTTGTGTTAGCCTATCTTAAGCATTGACGGTTTTATCCTTGTATTATGAATTATATAAACACACAATTATGTATGATTTGCATTCAATCTGATAGCAACATTCTTTAGCCAATGACTCCAAAACATAAAGGCGGAGACTGACTTGCAACATTTGTTTGTAATGATGATTCAAGGTGAGCTGAGTTACAAAACGGCGATACACAAAACGCGGCGAACGCTCGCTTCGAGCACTTAACTCAAGCGTGCTCCATTTTTATTCAGATTGGTCGTCGTAGAAGTTGACATGCGCTCGCTATGCTCGCATCGAGCGGTTCGGTTCGCTACACTGACTGCTGTAACGGGTTTTAAAGGAATTCACGAAAAAGCCAACAGTCAAGTGGAGGATCTGGCGCACGCATCGAGCGGCTCGGCTCGCTGCACTGACTACTGTAACGCGTTACAAAAACTCGATACATTACAAACAAACGTAGCAAGTCAGTCTCCACCTTTTTACAATAACCTCCATTCTTTTACCACAAATAATAATCTTGCCATCAATTAATTCAACATAAAGGCACTATTCCATAACTGTCGACGGCTAAGCTACACACATGTAAATAGTATCGCTCTGTATGACAAATGAAATTATATTAAAATTGAAAAAACCCCGACACAAACATTTCCTCATTTTCCTTTCCTACTCTATCATCAGACCCTGTTCATGAAAGAAAGAAAGAAAGAAACCTATTCAACTTTCACTATGTGACTAACGCAGAAATCGCAAAAAAAAAACTGCTGTTCCCTACATTTATGTTCGCATGTCTCGTCAAAAAGTAGGGAACAGCTGATTATGTACCCATAAGAGACACCCCTCTTTTTGCGTCGGAGGTTAAAATTAAAGGCAAGACAATCAACTGCCACCCACGACGCGTACGGATGTGTGGCTGGCAAATAAATGAACTGCGCAGCTAACGTGATATTCGTAATATTGTATTATCCGTGCTCATCCTACGCATCAGTAGAATTCCACCCTAAGCGACAACAGACCTATACATCTTCAACCACGTGTCAGGTATACAAATCCAAAACATCTACGAAGCTAAGCCTCAAATTAACATAACTGGCAACATCAATATTATAAAGCCAATATAGTAGGTACAAGACAAACAAAGGTTAATCTGGGCACGTGAGAGATACATTATGCTAACTCGAGCCGTACATCTAAACCGTCATCCCCCGAACTATGCTCGTGTGTCGTCGGCCGAACTCGGCTGATCGAGAGAAACATATTATGTACTAGCTTTTGCCCGCGGCTTCTCCCGCGTGAAGGTCGGAAAATATCCAACAGGAAGGTGCTACCGGGATTCAGAGTATCATACGTCCTAACCTATCCATATACCTTTCATCTAACTCTGTTCAGCCGTTGGCATGAAAAGGTATCTGGCTGATATTAAATCTGTTTTAGGGTTCTGTACATTAAAATGAAAATTTTTAACCCATAAATTATGACTTTGTTTCCTGTCAAGATACTTTTTCTCAGGAACGCGTGGAGGCATCGTATTATGTATGACATCATCGGACGATGTCGGTTTAAGTAATGTACTCTTACTTTCTATTATAGTCTGTTTCAAGTGTTAACAAACTCTGTTTAGGATAAATTCTTACGCAATCACTTCATTATCATCAGTAGCATATTCATCTGTATTTAGAAGTTTTCAACTTATTATCTGACCAGTTTCTAAAACTTTGTTTATAAAATAATTTTAAATTGTAATTGAAACATTATCGATGAAAATTGAAATTATAAAACTAACCTCAATCGTCAAATGAAAAACATCTCTAAGTTAGTTTAAAATTAGAATTTTGTTTTCAAGTATTCAAATAATCAAACGAAAGCACTCAATTTCTAAATTTCTGTAGTGCCATTTACAAATTCAGTGCTTTGATTAAATTGGCAAATATATATCCACACGTTTTTTGACTCCTCTGTTTTCTTCAGACAATTTTTAAACAGACCATGCATTACATTGCTTTCGACTGACGACGTACGAGCACAGTTCGGTCGATGACGGATCAGGTGTACGCAATAGCCGTAAGTGTAGAGTCAACATGCGATGGAGTAACAAACTTCGTTAGTGCTGAACTATGTAGGCTGTATGACCTTGTTTATGAAGACAGGGATTTCAATTCAGACGATAGTGATTAGAATAAGTACTAAGAGAATATGGATGACCCGGCCATTCGCGTTTTAGCATATTAAGTCGAGAATAACCCACCTTTTCTTGACATTATTTATAAAAAATAAAAATAAAACAACGGGTTGCACTCCGGGATTGCCGGCAGAAGTGAAAACTTGAACAATAACGTTGTGCATTTTTGAATATTTTGGAATGGTCAGGGAATAATTTCGCTTTATTCATCAGTATAAAAGTAGGTACCTACTATAATTTATGTGGTTAAATACAGTATTTATTTTCAAAATATAGTCTTACAAAAATAAACAATTTATTTAAACACTTTTCATGAAGTATGTTTTGACTGCTTTTTTTGTTCATCAATATGGGTAAAATTTCTTACCTCGCAATCTTTACGTAATGTCAAAGAATATTTATTTTGATATTTACTTTGGCGGTTGCTAGGCAACGCATCTTACGATCATGGTCCTGACTCGAGTTTAACATTTTTTACCCATCCCAAAAAAAGTGCACAAAGCCGCTAAAGAAGTTTTCACTTTAAAAAAAAATGGAAAATCTGTTTAGAATCGCAAAAATGATACATCACATAATCAGCCTATAATGTTCCCACTGCTGGAACTCAGGCCTCCTCTCTGTGAGAGGGAGTGGTCTGTAATCCACCACGTGGGCCCAGTGCGGGTTGGTAGATGTATGATGTTTTCGAATTTTTGGTCCTAAGACATGCCGGTTTCCTCACGATGTCTTCCTTCACCGCTTTGAGAGCATTGGTGATGAAATAATTTACACAAAGTAAAAGCGCCTGTCTGGGTTTGAACCTACGACCAACAACTCGTAAGTCGCGGCCGTTACCACTGGGCCACTGCTCTTATATTACATACATTATGTATTTTATTATTCGGCTTCCTATGAAGTTGTTAGATTGAAATATTCTGTGTTTAAATATCTTATAATTTCGGACAATACAGGCAGAACTAACCATTCGAGTGGATTGAATAAACAGGATATATCAGAAAATGTTTCCATTTTGCTGCAGAACCAACTAGCGGCGTAAGATCAACGGAGTACTGAAAGGAGTCCTTTTTTATCTGTTTTTATACTGTGACGCATACTTACGACAGACACAACTAAACCCACGTACAAATCCACACATACACCCACACCACACACCCACACCACACACACATACCCACACATACACCCACACCACACACCCACACATACACCCACACCACACGCAACCTTTCCTTGCTAACATATTTTTTAATTATTTTTTATAAGTGTTAATTAGTACTCAAGGTAAACTAAGTCTAGGCTTACAATAGTGCAAACTGAAAATGAATTGTAAGAGGAAGGCGCCTGTGTCTGTAACACAGTTTATACTAGCACAGACACAGACGTTCACTCTGTCTCAAAAATTCTTAGCATTTTGTTAATATAGTGGCACTTGTATGTTTTGGTTGAGATGGAGAAATTGTATTTGGCTTTTTGAATAAAAGGATTATTTATTTATTATTTAGGAGTCACCTTGGATTTCAAGTAAGTCCTAAAATCTTCGTTATTTAATCTCAACCTATGAGACCATATTCTCGGCGGTAGTGGGCAGTGGCGGCGACAGCGGCGCGTTCAAATGCTAAGTTTTATATGTGTATGTAACTGTTCTCACTCCCCGAGCCGCTGCCATCGAGAACACGGCCTTGTGTTGAGATAAAATAACGAAGATTTTAAGCCGTCATCCTTGCCACTAGTTTTATTGTGTATTAGCTGCTGACCGGGACTTCGCCCGCGTCTAACTTAATTATTTTTCTAAAATAAAAGTAGCCTTACTTACTCCTCGTAAAAAATCGGTCCAGCCGTTTCGGAGATTAGCCGGAACAAACACAGACAAAAATTAAAATATAAATTGTTACTCGTACCGTAGATAATTTCATATGCACTTAGTAAAAAACTGTTATTTTGAGATTACAAATAGACACTTTTATAATAAATATACAATTTTATTTATTTATATCGATCATATCTAACAATTGCATATTCTGTTATGAAAGAACAGCATTATGCCTCTAAATGTCATAGTAAGTATTAGGCCTAAGTTACCTTAACTGATATATTAGACTAGGTAGCTACACCCAAGAGATTATATACCTACTTTAGCGCAGATTTTACCTTAAAGCGTAAGCGGTATAAGATGCGTTGATAACGCTTCAACTGTCGGAAAGTTCTTGAGGTTAAGCGGAAGTTCTGTTGATAAGCGCTTGAAGCACGTTTTATTAATGCTCGGTACATACCATCGTGCGTACTGAGAGCAAGTAGGAATGTAATTCAAAGCGGTATTCATTTCGGAATTTCAGTATCGTAAAACCCAATTTTTGTTTTTACAAACCAACATAACATCACACCTGTAATCCCCGAAGGATTAGGCAGAGGTGTACCTTATAGTACACCGACGTTTCGCCAGTTATGTTTTTTTAGTAAATTTTAATCATTTGTTTAATAACTTTGTGCTAGCGACCGTTTTCGGAGCCCATTATTGAGTGTGCAAGTCACCCCCTGCCATTTTATCCGTGTTTAATAATACTGTTCTTAAAAGTACTTCCTAACCTTTATCAACCGCGGCCCCATTGTTGCTATCGCGGTCAAAAGGTGTTTTCCCGGCTGTAGGTAAAATCCGGCTATGGATGACGAATCCCTTCACAATGTTTGTTAATATGTACATAAATGTGAGCACCTTGTATCTATCACATAATTGTTTTTTCTCAAACATGCTTGGAAATTCAAACCAAGTAAATTATTTATAAATTCCAGATTCAAAGAAATTTATTTTTTGCCTTTTATATCCCTATTTGACGTTGATATTCACCTTAGTCATTAATAATTTGTTACAAGCAAGTATTAACCAGTCCCTTTCTTGAACTATTTTGAAAGTTAATACTGTTTTTAAGCGACTTACGACGCTGACTGTCCAAATGGTGCACAAATGGTGCACCTTATACAAACGTTCAAGCACTTACACAAAGTAAACAAACAAATCTCAAGCTACTTACACATTCAAGTCACACCCAACAGATCTTAATTGTAGAACAACAAATAAATCAAGATTTTCTCACACAAAACTATAATTTAAATGCATTACAAAGTCCGCGATTTGTCGTTTCCCCTTATCTCGCGTTCCGTCACCAACGAAACTTTGTGAAATAAATCTACATACTTGAGATAACGCGCGAGTTTACGTTTTGTTTTAAAACACGTTTGTGGTAATCGTGGTTTTGCTGGTCGGAAATTGCAAGTGGAGAAAGGTGCATAGTTTAAATTGTATTCGCTTCTATGTCTAATGTTTAGTTAACACTTAAAAACCAATTCTTGTTAAATTCAAGTCTGTTGTGTTAATTTAGATCCTGGCATATTCATATGATCAAATCTGGATATCATCATCATGATCATCATCAGCCTATTAATGTTCCCACTGCTGGGACACAGGCCACTCTGTGAGAGGGAGTGGGCTGTAATCTACCACGCGGGCCCAGTGTGGATTGATCGATGTCACATGTCTTCGAATTTTTTGGCTCTAAGACATGCCAGTTTCCTCACGATGTTTTCCTTCACTGTTTTGAGAGCAGTGGTGATGAAATTATTTACACAAAGTAAAGCGCTTGCTTGGGTTCGAACCCACGACCTACGACTCGTAAGTCGGGGCCGTTACCACTGGGCCACCACTGTTCTCAATCTGGATATATTAAAACATAATCGACTTCAATAAAATTGGCCTAAAATAACAAAAATACTGAAAAAGATCAGTCTCAGGGGTAAGTAATATATGGTATAATTCCAAAATTACTAATATTTACAAGATATAACAACTGAATCTATAATTTTATTTGTTATAATCATCAGTTAATATAATAAACGATTGATATAATTTTAAAACAACTAATTTTTATAATCATAACATACATTTAATATAAAATCGTTTGATATACCACTCAAAAGACATGAAACATATTTAGTCTAATATGTCATTTCTATCACAGTTAGTAACATGCGTAGATATACCTAACTGATTACGACCTGCCAAGATGGTCACTCGCTACGCTCGCTCGCCTTCACGCGTTAATGGTCACTGTCCTAACCTAACCTAACCTAAATGGTTCACCAACAAGAGAGGGGATCTGGCACTCGGCGGCCGCTGCCGCGGCACGCTCCCTACGGTCGCTCGCCTTCGCGCGTTAATGGTCACTGTTCTAACCTAACCTAACCCACGTGATTCACCAACAATAGAGGGGATCTGACGCTCGGCGGCCGCTCAAGCCTTAGTCTTCCATCCTAACATATCCTAGTTGGATTGCTTTGAATCGTTGTGTTAACCATAATGATGTGATGGTATCATCAATATATATTTTAAACGTAAGACCTAATGATTTTCGATTAAATAAACGTTATATCCAATAACATTATACGAAATAAGTTTTAGAGTATATAAATGTTATATGTAAAGAAATTATATCAACAGTTGGTATATCTCACGTTTGTTATATCATGTGAACGTTATTGAAATGAAAATATACCAAATAACTTTATATGATATGAGACGCACCCGTTAAGACGCATTTTCAAGAATTCGTTCGACAAAAAAATATGGAAACTTGTATGTTGACCTCTAGGTTGCAATTTTATAAACTCTGGGTCTGCGACAGGTTGCCTAACCACACCATAGTGGCGGTTGAGAATGAGTTTTAGCTCCTATTACAGCCGGCCCAGGTCACAGCTCATCGCATTACAAGACTAAGCCCAGTGCGGTCCGCTTGTAGGGTGCGATGGTTCAAACGAAACAAGGAATTTAAAACATCATTATTTTTCTGTCAATTGTTTGAAGATGATAGAGACAGAATGCCGTTTGAAATACCTTATGCGCAATATGTATGCGCAAAAATGGAAACACCGGGAGGGGGACGCAAAATGTCTTAGGAGACTGCAAGCAGGACAACATTGTATCGTATCTTCAAGTTGAAGTTCTGCTTGATTCTGCCGCATAGCGTTTTATGCTATTATGCAATACTGCTGTGATCCAAATTTAAAAGGTAAAGTCATTCAGTCAGTCCAAGTGTTAATAAAAATTCTATTTTAGACTATTATAAGACTATAATAAGACTTAAGACTATAATAAGTACTGGCTTCTAAGATACAGGTACATAAACCTAGTTTAGAAGTCAGGGTTTTTCACTCTGGAGCACAAAACAAGCCAGTTTTCGATCAGAATATTGTTAATGCACTTATGGAGAAATAAAAGATTATTATTATTATTTTTGTGTCTTTGACATTTCTCGGGACCCTAGGGTCCCGGACCTTTGGAAGGCGTACGAGGGGCCGAAGCCAACTTGCAGAGGCCCGTTAGACGTGTTAAATGAAATGAGGCACCAACCGACGAATACCCCTGTACGCACAATACTGTGCACCCAAGGACAACCCCCGGTTGGTGCAGAACTATTGCAAGATATGGAAACAAAAAATATTGGGGTATGGGTTTGGGTGTCTATAGTGGATTAGTTACCTAGAACTATGGAAGGTCTATTTCCCCTGCCTGATCAATGTTATGGTATACACGGATAAAATGGCAGGGGGTGACTTGCACACTCAATAATGGGCCCCCGAAAACTGTCGCTAGCACAAAGTGACGTAGCGACAAGGGGGCAACATGTCCTGAGGTGCTTGAGGAGGAGTGGTATTCCACGGCTTTCAGAACAATCCCAGAGCCCGGAAGATGGTCAAGATCCCTACGCGCACTTACTGAAATACTTCCTTCCTCCGAGCACGTTTGCTCTTGCGAATCTCCACTCAAGCCGGCCAATTAAGGCAAGAATGAGGTGGGATCCGAGCTCTGTTCCTCGTCAGTGTTCACTCCAGCCGGCCAATAAAGGCAAGCCAGAGGTGAGGAACAAGATTTCTCCCGGGAGATAGGGTCCGTGGGGTCGCTACTGCCCAACAGCCCGCCACATGCTGACCTGCGGGTTTATTATTATTATTTTATCTCCGTATCTACAATTCACAGAGATTTTGATTATATTTACTTTAAATTTTTAGAAAAAAAAATGTAAGTAAGTAATTTACTATTTATTTGGGACACACAGGTTGTATTAACAACGATAATAATAGCTTGTAATAATCATTATACTTATAATAAGTATTTTTTAAAGTCCTGTCCAACACCAAAAAGGGTCAAATCCCAGCATATACACAAACAGCATACACCTACGGACATAGACTAACGCCTAATAGGGGATAATAATAAAAAAAATATACAAAAGTCTATAAAAATATAAAAATTCTTAGAAAATAAAATACTAAAAACCTTAGAAAATAAAATATCAAAATGCTTGTTTGAGTACATGACTGTACTCAAACAATATTTAGCTCCATCTGGGTAATAGCCCCACGTCCCGAGATGCTACCACTTACTAATGAAGAGTATGCTAATTAGTTACTCCAACTAATTTACAAATAAACGCCTTTATAACTCAGTCCTATGGTGTGAAGTTTCGTAGCAAGTTTTACAACGAAGAATTTGCAGAATAAGTTTTGTCTGAACTACATAGTTTTTTTAGCATGGAAATAAGCGTTTCAGTACCTTCTAATAAAAGGCAAAAATGTTTACTTGAAGTAAAGGTAGCCGATGCTTCGTAGCAATTAACCTCTACGCCGCGTAGCAAAATTCTACGCCGCCGCGCCGCGGAGCAAAAGTCTATGCCACGTAACAAAAGTCTACGAGATCGTAGATAATTGCTACAATAGCTTTCGACTTCTAGTTACGATTTTATTCAACCGTTTTACCATCTTGTTTTATTTTATCAGTTATTGTTGTTAATTTTCACACCTTTTCATTATACCTTAGATAAGTAATTATTTATACCTGTTTTAACTTTGAAGCTTTTGTATTTTGTTTTAATGTTCTATGTACCTACTCCTCCTCCTCTGTGTTTTTTTCCAATAGTATAATAAAAATAACCTTCTGAGAGACAGTACTGAACATTTTCTATTTATATTTTCTTTAATAATACAAATAAAATACAGCTTCATATTCAATAGAATTTCATATAACTGTTCTACATCAAACGCCTTTTAGATCACAAAAACGTTTCATGTACCTAATATTACCTACTACTCATCCCTCACACACACAATATGTCCTCAATAAAATCTAGCAGAAACTTGTTTCGAAACAGAAATAATTTCACACAATACCGAGCCGGATTTCCTTACAAAATTAATTTTGGTAAACGGATATCTTCTTATACGGTAACGTTAGCATACCGGTATACACCAATGGATTGAAGGGATTCCCTTTGTTCTGGGTTAACCCACAAAATATTACGTATACAGAGTACATTGAGAACATGGAACGCGCGTATTGAATTGGAAAACATATTCCTGTGTACCGAGCTTGTGGAGCGGTGGCAACGGAGATAAATAAATATTTTTATAAGGAAGTTAGTGTGATAACAAAGTTTTATATTAAATTTATTTCTGACGTATTTAGTCTTATTTTTGTTTATAATAGTGTGCCATAAAAATTTGAGGGTACGGGCTAGTGTAAGCCGTTTAAAAATTAAATAATTTAATCTAATTAATTTGGAAAAGCAAGCTCTGTGTGGCTAGCTTTACTTTTGTACAATTCGACGAAAATACATTTTTTAAAGTTTTATTTTTCACACTGGGGGAGCTCTTGGCCTGCATCTCACCTGATTGTAAGTAATGATCAGGTGAAGGTGGAAGCGAGCTTCGCCCGGAATCGTCAACCACAAAAACAGACCTTAATATCAAACACTGGTGACAATATCAGATTTTCATGATGGCCGTCTTAATAAGACGGAACCGCTGTCCTAGGAAACCCAAGCTTACTTACGTGACGTCTTTACAACAAAATAATTTTCAAAATAAATCCTATTTCTTCTCATACATCGCAACGCCACCCTACAATACATAAGCTCACGCGAAGCTATCGCAAGCGGCGTATTGGAAACAATATTGTTTGTTATTGCCTCAGAGACTTCCAGAATTTATCGACACAAATTGGACCTGTTTCGCCCCGTTTCGATCTGTTTCGTCCTGTTTCGACCTGTTTTGTTTTAATACTTGATTGACTTATCTTTACGTTCCTACAAAGGTATGGATGGCGTCAAATGAAAAGGAAACGCTACCCGATGTGGCGTGAAAATTATTGATAAGAGTGATAGATAGAGGATAGGTTTATGAAGTTAGTCGTGAAATAATTCTAGCATGAAATATTTTGAAGGATTTCAGCTGGAAGTAAAGATATACTTTTGTGTTGCTTATCATTTCGCTAGTATAAAAGCTGGGTTGTATAAATTGACTAGAATACTTATTTTTTACCGTACCAAGTAAACAACAAAGGCTTATAGTAAGTGTAGCTATGAACTATACATAATTTACTAAGTACAGTATCGTTTGTTCAATACAGTATGATAGTACGTACTAAATCTAAGGTTGTTCCACTGGCAGGGAAATATCTCTTTTCCTCTTTATCTGCTTATATGTGACAATACCTTGGTCATGTTCAGATATTATAAGCGATCTCTTCTCATCTCATTTTCATTACCTCTTTTGACAACAATCCTCAGTTATAAACTTCATTATGTTGAAACTATGTGACTGTCCACATATAAAAAAAAAAGATCTTATTTATAAGCATCATGGTAAAGCAAAAAAAAATATTCGGGGCAGTCTTTGGTTACTGCCGATAGAAGTGAAAACTAAGTAACGCCATTTAACGAAAATGTCAGGAATTTATGTGGCTTGCTGTCAGTACAAGCCGTCTTACGACGCGTCACGTGTCTTGACGGGAGTTTAACATTTTTCACCCATCCCACAACGCCGCTAATGAAGTGTTCAATAAAAAAAAAACAATCAGCCTTTTCACAACTATCTTGGGGTCAGCTTCCAGTCTAACCGGATCAGCTGAATACCAGTATTTTACATGGAGCGACTGCCTATCTGACCTCCACAACCCAGTACCGGCTTATGACGACTCCTAATGACTGTCAAAAATCCACGAATGACAGCCGGGACCAACAGCTTAACGTGCTTTCCGACACACGGAGGAGTCTCGGTATGTAAAGATGGTCAACCATCCACTGACCGACGACCCCGTTAAGCGTAGCTTAACCTGATGGATCGACCAGTGCGGCTTGTTATTAGTCACGAGGTCCTCAATAATGGTAAAGCAATTACGAGGTAAATCTAAACTAAACATTGTCAAACTCAATAATTATTTCAATATTTGTGTAAATTCACTACAATACTTTCTTTTTGGAATGGGCGACAAAAATATTTTTCTGTAAAGAAGTTCAAAACTGAATGTTATTTGTGCCTTTTTGGAATAAATAATTTGACTTTGACTTTGACTTTCACACAATTTCGACTATAAAATGTCAGTTCTAAAAAAAAAATCAATCCTCATCGCGTGTGGCCACGAATCTTTTACGAGTTACGTTTTGATTAAGCGATTTAAAATTCTTCAGGCAGTATTTATGCTTTTTATCAAAACTAGCGAATAAGTTACATCTCATTTTGTGATTGGGATCTACAAGAGAACGGTGGGCGGTCACGCGAGCCTTGCACTAGTTACTTAGTACTGTTTCAAACGTTAATTTTGATGGCGCATTAATTGTTAGATAAGAATTTACTTTTTGATGGGTAAATGGAGTAAAACTAAATCATCTTTCAACTACGGTAATAAATAAAATAAGAGTGAAGGAGAAGACGAACTTCAATCAGTCGATATATTTTTTCGAAACTTAGGTACATGGTTTTATTACATTTCACGGTAACCTCACACTTCAGGTCCAGTTGAAAACCATCGTCAGGCACTAGATGTCTGACATTTTTGCTGAACTGGGTCTATTTGGCGCAGCCGCGAGACACATATTCCTGCAACGCACTTTACACTTTTTATTTGTCTTCTTTGTTTTCCTTTTTATTTTCTTTTTTTACTTGTAGTATAAAGTGTTGTGTGCCTATTATGTCTGTGCTAAATAAATATATTTTCTTTCTCTTTTTTAAGTTGGTAATTAAGAACGTGCCTGACCTATTATGACCTAAATCAATCTAAAAATTATAGTACAACGCTTTTAATTATTAGATTTCGGACTCATCTTCACAACTTCAACAAGAAGCGATTATAGGAACTGTAAAATAAATTTAATAAAAAACCCGGACAAAAGTTTAACGTCTGTCTCAGGTCGATCTGAATATGCAAGACATGCCAATAATAAATGATTGTAAACAAAAGGTTCAAATAATAATTTAATTAAGAATATAGTTTTTTAATTAAATTAATTTTTGAACTAGCAGAATATTCTAGGACACTAATTTGTTTTTTTTTTGTTTAATTTTCTTTATTTAAACATAAACAAAAACAGTTAATGACATTCAGATCTTATTCTAGAAGCATTAAATAGTATGATTAGGTGTTTTGTGCAGACTATGGCGCCTATATAAAACATTTACGTATGCATAAATTATGTACTGTATAAAACTAGTTGTTGTTATGAATCAGAGGTAACATATTACTTACTTAAATTATAATTATATTGTACTGTATAGCACGATTATTAGACACAAACGCACTTTATAACACTTTTTAACTAATTTGAATTGATCAACGAATAAATATTGATTCATTGATTAACTCTTCTAAAAATAGTTAGGGTAAACTACGTGTTACGTTAAATTATATAAATAGGTGTACACAAGGTTAACCTAACAATTTTTTGACCAAAATACAAATTATCACTGTGTTACTCGTATAAGTAAGAAAAAAATAAGTGTTAGCTCACATTATTTTATTTTATTCACTCAATTTTATATCTTCTCCATAAATTCTAAGGTTTACAATAATTATTTAGACGCAACAGTCAAGATCTTATCAAATATTATCGATTGTGCGATGAAAGATATAAACTACAATGTAAAAAAAGTACATTTCAAAAAGGTTTTCAACCTTCGACGAAGTATATAAGGATGAAATTAATTCGGGACTGCTTGTTTGTATTTTGAAAATTTCAGCATTAAGAAGCTTTTTCGGGAAGATTTAAAGTGAGTACATTTTTCTTTTTAAATGTTTAGTTTTTACAAAACCGTTCGGTTCCTTATACGGGAATACCTTATACTTTTCACAATAGGGATATTGATTGGGGAAAAAAACTATTTAGTCCGTCCATTAAAAACCTCTGTACAACATGTTTGTAATAAACTGATTTGATTGATTGATGAATGACAGCTTAAGAGCGTTTATTCTGAAAGCTGGCAACATCGCAAATATATGTCAAATATTTCGCTGGTTCGATTAATTTCGCAATATTACTGAATGGAAATAAGAAATGTGGCTAACTAAGTATCTAGAATATCAATAATGAATTGCAATTATAACACTGAATTTGATGTTGTAGCCGTAGTAGTTGAAAGCTGTTGTTTAGGTGTAAAAAAGGCATTTGGAAAGTTTCCAAACACATTTTTAACATCTAAAACTAAATATTCGGTATAGATATTAATTACTGCATTTCATAATCAATATTCTAGATACTAAGTTAGCCACATTTCTTATTTCCATACAGTAATATTGTCAAATTAATCAAAACAGGTAAATATTTGACAGCTATTTGCGACGTTGCCAACTTTCAGCGTAAACGCTCTTAAGAGCGTGCATTCTAAAAGTTGGCAACGTCGTAAATAGCTGTCAAATATTTACCTGTTTTGATTAATTAAGAATTGAATTTGATGTTTTACCCGTTTTAGGTGTAAAAAAGGCATTCGGAATGTTTCCAAATACTTTTTTTACATCTAAAACTAAATATTCGGTGTTACGATATTAATTATTACAATTCATTATTAATATTCTAGATAGTTAGTTAGCCACATTTATTATTTCCATACAGTATTATTTCCAAATTAATCAAAACAGGTGAATATTTGACAGCTATTTACGACGTCGCCGACTTTTAGGATGCACCCTCTTAACATTCTTTCTGAGGCATGTAAGAGTCTCGGTATATAAAGATGGTCACCTATCCACAGACCAACCCCGGCAACCGCACCTTAACCTGATAGATTGACCCGTGCGGCTATTATCACTTAGCCACGAGCTCCTAATATGTTAAGTTAAGTAATTTTGAATTTATATACATTTTATCAATTTCTTAAATTGTCATGAATTAGAAGGTATTCTCTTTATTAGGATTCGCATCAAAATCCGTTCCGTTTCATAGCTTACAAGAACAATGCAGTCATGCTATTTTGCCTTGATAGTTTTAGTTTTTATGACACAGATAGTGTGGGTATTTATTTATTTATTTTTGTTTCTCTTTTACGACACACCACACACACACGTCTGTCCTGTCACAACATTTTATTTGATTTTGTCTGATGATCTTTTACTACATAAGACTACATTTAATTTATTATGTAATTCATTAGATCGGACACTCACTTCCCTGTCTTTCAGATTCAAGCGTATGGCACTCGTGGGTTGCAGCTGAAAATCAGCGTCAGGTGGCACACTTTGTGCAGCCATCTGACATTATGCTGAGCTGAGGCCCTTTTGGCATTATAATAATTGTTTTCTGTTTTTGTTATTTTTTAGTTATAAGGTGTTTTGTTTTATTGTAATGCCAATAAACGCATTTTCTTTCTTTCTTTCTAAGTTAATAAACAAAGAATATTTAATAAGTCTGTTAGCTATTTTTTAATCAGAGTTAAAGGCACGCGCCGGTGATACGAAAGAAATACAAGTGAAAGGCTATGTATGAAAAACAATCGCACTGTGACGCCTTTCGCTAGTATTTTTTTCTCAGGTATTAATAACCTATTATTATCTTAACTACTTTCTCCTAGCCTATTGAATAACTGAATCCATTTAAAAACTAGACCTAGAAGGGCTGGTTTTAATTATTCCTTCACACGGGCTGTTATTACGTCGTAAATATGTTCATAATTGCCTCACGGCGTGCCTCTAACTATGATACAGAAATAGCTAACGGGCTTATTAAAATATTCTTTGTTTATTGACTTGTGGATTTACTTCTGCTTTGTGTGGTATGTACCAATAAGGCAAAGTAACAAAAGGACGTACTATTTCATGAACGCATTTGTTGTGCTAAATTTAAATCTCGCTCAGATTGCTTAGATTCATGCTTCATACTCAAATATCAGGTGATCTCATCTCTTCTAAAACAATGTATTTCTAGCAAATAAACGATTAATTTTATACTATTGACAGTTTTTTCTGTCCATGTGTAGGTCAGTTTTTTTTTTTAAATATCATTATTTCATTTATTTTATTTTTAGCACTATATTCTCCACTATAGAGGATAACTAAACTTTACACCCTGTTCCTCATACCACTAAAGTATGAGGACGTCTGTACGCATCAAGTTCAACCCGCCAACTTCTCCTGGGTCTGCCTTAATGTCGCCAGAAATGTTCTGGGACCCATATATGAAAACGTCCGTTGACATTGTACATTGTCCACAAGCAAGAAACTAATAAAAAATGTAAACAAAATTTACTTGTACCAAGCTTGTTAAAACTCGGAGGTCTTTATCAGAAAATTACCACCAAAATTGGAGTTTCATAAATTACCTACAGGGAAACACAAATCACATGATAAAGAGGTTTCATAATTGGGGTGTAGGTAATTGAAAATCGATAGACTATGTTTTACTACCTTACCAAATAGGGCAGGTTCTATTTCAGGAACTACTTGCCACGAAATACATAGGTACAGAAGGTCGGTTCTATACATATAAAGAACGTACGCATATACGCAAGTACGCACATAAATGCGTAGATCAGATGATAAGGCGATCTCGATAGAATGCCAGTGGCGAGTGCACTTCTTGTTCTTCTCATGTGGTTAGTGAACAACCTTGTGTCAGAGGTTTAAAGTCACCCATGGGCCTCTGACTTGCCGTCGAGAAGTATCTCTCAGGCTGCCAGTTTCCTCAAGATGTTTTCCCTCACCGTTTTTGAAGCAAGTGATAATTAAATAATACGCTCATGAATCCGAAAAGTTGGAGGCGCGTGCCTTGGGTTCGGACCTATGACTTGACAGTGTGACGGTCACACCACTAGACTATCACTGGACTTGCGAGTGCACTTGCATTCGCTGTATGTGAAGTATGTCTATGTGTGGAGTTGACATTCTGTACCTATTTACTTTGTGTACATACTTACTAGATATTATTATACTGTCACTATTTTATCAGCATAGTAGTCGAGCTTCTTGTAAAATCATCATTCTTCTGCCCATATCCCAATTTATTTGGGGTCGGCGCACAGTCATTTTCTTCCATACTTCTCTATTAGTCGTCATTTTGATAGTCACCCCCTTTCCAGCCATATCACCTTTCACACAGTCCATCTATCGTTTCGTTGGTCTTCCCCTACTCTTATTGCCATCTACATTCGTACTCAAAATTTTCCAAGTCGGTCTTCTTGTAAAAATCTACTCAGCACCTACTAAAAGCAACAAAAAAAAAATACAGTGAACAGAATTTTTAAATTCAATGCAGTCCCATCGATGTTCTGTGGTCTCCTCTATCGAAGATAAAAAAAAAACAAATCTTTATTAATTTCTCTGGCCTATCTGTCATAAATGCTTCGCAGTTAAAGAACTCTTAAATAATTATATTTCACTTATTTTATATTATATTCAGTATGTTAGATTCTTTATGTTTAGATTAGCTTACTTACCTACCGACTGTTTTTATTAAAACCAATAATTTGGGGAAGAATTACCTATTTTCCTCGAAAGTTTCGGAATAATATTAATTCAATTCGATTTTTTACTTATAAATTTTATTGAAAATTTTGCAGACCGGAAGGTAAAATGTATCGGCACTCTTAATAATAATAATTCCATTTTATCTGTATACCTTTCTAAGCAAATAGATCATTTCTAGGTAATATTACTTGTCTAGGCCCTCTCAATCTCTGGGACTCAAAATAACTCGAACTCAAAGTCAAACCATTTATTTCAAACTAACTGTTACCCGCGACTTCGTCCGCGTGGAATTCAATACATCAACTTTATTTATTTGTACAGCTGCCAGTGACACTTCCGTCAAAGTCAGTCCAACCGTTTCGGAACAAACAGACAGACAGACAAAACTTTAAAAAAATCTGTTTTTGTTGTATGTATCGTATATACTTTGTAAAGCATTTAGTTAAAAGCTGTTAAAGTAACAGCTTTTAACTAAATGCTTTACAAACAGACACTTCAATTTTATTTATTTGTAGAGATGTATGTTATACCAATTACAGAGATTCCTGTTTTCCCCCTCAGGGGGCACTTTCAGGGGGGGTTTGTGTTATAAGTATTTTTTTCATTTCCCGTTTTCTCCCCTAAGGGGGATTATCAGGGAGGATTTCGAGACTTTTTTTTATTGATTCCACTTCTCCCCCTAGGGGGATTTTCAGGGGGGATTTGAGGAATAAGCCCAATTACAGGCACCTTTGAATTATCAAGGTGTTGGTCAGTCAGAAAGATAAAGCTAGCATAAGCTATCGACAGTTGAGTTCAAACGCGGTAGCACCAGAACATCGTGTTCAGAAACATGTTACACCACACAAACTTATCCTAATGATTGTATTAACGTCTTTACTCAATACACCGAACTTCTGAGCGTCACAAACAGGAAGTTTTGCAACTAACTTAGTACACCATTTTGTTGTGAAGACACAACTTACTTTGATGTTCAAGTTATTTTGAATCTTGTATGTATCTATGTTGGAGTTGAGTTTAGATAGATACTTATAATGATTAGGTACAGGTTCGGGGTTGTTTGTCGTATAGGGGGTTGATGTTCTGAAAAGCAGTAGCTGTGTCCGGTGCGGTAATAAAAAAAAAATTGGGCAGTCTTTGGGGACTGCCGATAGAAATGAAAACTAAGTAACTTTTTGATTTTCTCATAAATGTCTTTCGTTAAGTAACTGGGGAGTGTGTAACGCGCGATTTTGAAATTTCTCGCGACGCCGCGTGTGAGAACCCCGCGGCATCTATTGGCAACACTGGTCGGCGGAACGCGCGCCGCGCGAGAGAATTGCCGGCTCGATTTAGAGACTGAGATGTGTGTATATAATATTGTATTATAATAGTGCTCTGTGGATTAATGACGGTTGTGTAATTGAAATAATAAACGATTTAAAACATTCATGTACATTTCATTGTAATTGAAACTATTAAACTGGCCCCACGATTCTCGCGTTGATGTCTTTCGTTCGAGCGTTAGGTGACGATGACGCGAGTTCCATGATTTTTGTACACCCAAAAAGTGCTCAACGTGCCTATTGAAGTTTTCACTTCAAAAAACTCTGTAAACAAACAGAATAAGTTAACATAACATCACGCCTTGTTTCCCCAAAGGGTTAGGCAGAGGTGTACCTATAGTACACCCACATTTCGCCAGTTATGTTCAAGTCCCATGTAATAGGGGATGAGCTTATTGCCATTCACTAGGCACAATTCCTGACACCGGGCTGCTACTGAGAACTTCCAGATAGAAAAACTCAATATCACTTTGTTAGACCTCGGAATCGAACCCTCCTCGGACCTGATGCTCAGCAGCAGCGCTTGCGACCACTAGACCAACGAGGCAGGCAGAATAAGATAGTAACAGTTATTTAAATACAAAACAAAGAAACTGACGGCGCACTGGCAGCAGTGGGCTCTCGGTTTCTTATTATTTGTATCGGCAATTCAAATTCAAAATTCAAAAGTCATTTATTCGAAGTAGGCTGAGAATCAGCACTTTTCGAACGTCAAAATGACATGAAACGGCCCCCAAAAACGCCCGCCCTTCACCACTTCCTTTTATGTTGCAAGGAATTGCCGATACAAAAAATAACTAAGACTGTAAAAGTTTTGAGTATAGTATATTAGACTGCCCCTACGTATAATATCGAAATGGAAAACAAATACTTTACAGGAGAGCGCTTTGAAGTTCATTTTGTGTACAAAATTTACATTTATGGAGCTTTTATTTATTTTATATTACATTAAATTGTGCTATCAAAATTGTCGATTTCGAGTCTTGTTCATTATTTTTGTTACAATTGTGAAATTTGGGCTTCGATCGTGTGCCTTCGAAAGCAAAGGTTACAAATAAACGCTATCAAGAACTTCAATTTCTCAGTAACCTACAATATTCATCTAAATCTTCGAGGCAAACCGACGTTCGCAAGTCCGCATCACGCAACTATTGCGTGACGAACACAAAATTGTTATTGATTTAAAATAATTACAGTGTTGGCAAGCAAACAGCACTGTACCTCACAGTACCTACGTTCTGCTCAACACGAATGTTCGATTTCACTATCATTATAGTACAGTCGCGACGATTATCCTTTGTGTATTTTCTTGATGACAAAGTCTCGTGAAATCAGAGTATACGAGTATTTTACGTCGGCCATAATCAGTTTGTATCGATGTTGTTAAAAGCATGCTTAAGTAAAAGTAAGATCGTTAGTGATAAAACGTAGACTAAGTAACTATGCATGTTTTTGTAAGTAAATAGTTGCTATGTATCAACTTATTATTTTCATCATAAATTATTTACAATGAAAATAAAACAATAATGAACATTATAATATTTAAAGAGCAATCATAAGGGTTTCTGGGACGATCAGTCATTATTTATTTATTTATTTAAAAATCTCGCAGAGGTACAAAGGCGGACTTAATGCCTTAGGCATTCTCTATCAGTCAACCAAGAGTGGTGAAGAGATAAGATGGCAGGTGCTCTGAACGAGAAGAGATAACAATAATAAAAAATATAAAAATGCATTATAAATTAAACACAAGTATTATACTTGTGTGCCCATTTCATTTATAATAACTCTGCAATTTCCGTTTAAATGCATACCATCATTCTAATAACGTGGTATTTATCATATAACGTATATAGAAGAAACACCTTAATAATTAGGTTTACACAAATCCTAAGACAGTACACAATAAAAAACCAGCACAATATCCACTTAAACTCACAAAACAAACGAAAAACGAATATTAATCCTCAAGAAATCGGACACTGAAAAACTGGATTCAGAAAATTGTAGACACAGCAATTTGTTCGGGCAGTTAAACTGGTAACGGAGGATTTATGTGGAGACAACCTTAAAACAAGCTGACTGCTTCTCCGGCTATCTCTTGTAATATATTATTTACGAAGGAAAAAAATATTGCCGTCCATCTCATCACGCTACGATGCGAATTCGCGCGTTTCTTTTAGTTGTATTTTTGCGTTTATGATTTGTATTTTGTTTTGAGAGGGGCTTGTGGCTAAGTAATAATAGCCGCACGGGTCGATCGATTAGGTTAAGTTACGCTTGCCGCGGTTGGTCCGTGGATGGGTGACCATCTTTACATATCAAGATCCCTCCGTGCCTCGGAAAGCACGTTAAGCCGTTGGTCCTGGGTTGTAATTTGTACATCTTTGACAGTCGTTACGGGTAGTTAGAAGCTCAAAAATCTGACAACCAGTCTTACCAAGGGGTATTGTGTTACCTAGTAACTAGGTTGTGGAGGTCAGATAGGCAGTCGCTCCATGTAAAATACTGGTATTCAGCTGCATCCGGTTAGACTGGAAGCCGACCCCAACGTAGTTGGGATGATGATGATGATTTGTATTTTTTTTAATTTGTTTTTTTTTATTGTTATATTTTTTTTTAGGTTGACGTTATAATAACCTTTGTTGTTTTAAGTGTTGGATTTAAATTTATGTCTTACGTTGCACCCACCCGGTTGTGGTGCAACAACCCAAATCCATTTCCCACAGGAGCTGGGGTACGCCCTAGCCCTATCGCGCACACTCATGCTGCTTATGGTTTTGGCACAGTTTTACAGTCGACCGCCTACCAGAAACCAACTCTCCTTGGGAATGCTTTCATTGGTGGTTTACCCGCCACCGCGAGGATGACTCAAGGTGCACTAGGTCTCAAATTCCCTTAGTCGCCTCCTACGAAACCCACAGAATGAGATGGAGTGGCTTCATTCTTAATCCGGGATCACAAGGAATTTAATATTTCCCGAAATTAAATATGTAAGGCAATGGGCTCAGAAAATACACCAGTAGAAATATGGAAGTGTTTAAAAGAAAATAGATGTGGCTAATACTTTATTCTTCAGCTAGCTACGCCCCGTAGTTTTACCCACATAATTCTCGATCCCGTAAGAATATCGGGATAAATAGTATCCTATGTTCTAATCCAGGTCATGATCTACCCCTGTGCCAAATTTCATCCGAATCCGTTCAGCTGTTTGAGCGTGAAAGCGTTACAAACAAATAAACAAACGAACTCACTTTCGGATTTATCATTTTAGTTATAGAAATAAGTTGTTGCATGAAGGAGTGATACCACAAGAATGGTGCAATAGTTCGCTAGTGGACCTTCAAGAATAAAGGTGATGTACCGTGGATGGTGTATGAGTTACAGATTTATAATAATAAGAAGCCGTGTACCCGATGAGATTTCCATACAAAATGTCATCCCTTAATTAACCCCTTTATGAGGCGAATATAAAAAAAATCTTCCTTAGTCATAAAGTTCCTGTTTCTAGAGAACCCGCAGCTTAGGCTGTGCGATGTCTGACAGTGTTTAGAATTTAATATTTTTATTAAGTTGATGTGGAAAAATTATCTTTCTATATTTTGCTGGACAATCCCGTTCTGAAATAATTTCAACAGTTTTCATTTTACAAAATATAGTTAAATTTCTGTATTCACACAACGCCATTACTTTCTACGCGCCAACTGTGAAGTAAAAAAATAAAACATTTACTTACATCTGGCAACACTGCACTCTTAATTGCATTAACATTTTTAATTTAATTATAATTTCACCAGCATCAGACGCGCACAAAATACATGTTTGAAATATAATTATGAGCTACTTTTAAATGAAAATAAAAAGATGTGTGTCTGGGATGACATTATGTAGATTTAAATGTAATTATTTCACCACTTTTAAAATAATCTGAAACCGAGTGTCTCTTTGAAGAGTTTATTTTAATTTTCCGAATTGGATTAAAAATAGTTTTCGGACCGAACAGCAGGCTTATTTAGTCCTTGAAAATTCAGTGTTGAAATTTTCCAACGTGGGTAGGTACTGTAATATTGATCAAACAGTCTTCTCATGAACCTCTTGGCAGGAATGCTGTTGGGAATACAACCTTTCAAAATATTGAGATACTAGCTTTCGTCCGCGGCTTTGCCCGCATGGAGGTCGAAAATTATTCCACGGGCTACTACAGGTTATAAACTCTTTGTGAACCTTGATCCAAATCTGTTAAGCCATTTTTGCATGATTGAGTTACAAACATCCAAACATACAAACTTTCACATTTATAATATTAGTAGGATTATAAATTATATATATTATATTATTAATACAATGTCGCCCATGCGCATGTGACCGCCCGTAATTTTCTGAATATTCATGAAAAAATATCGAAAATAAACTTCAAAAGGTCTATCTATAACATTTTTCATGTTATTCAATTTTTAATTTTTTAAAGATTTGCTTTCTGTTTTTTGACACAATCTCCGAAGTTTATGGGTCGATTTGGATTCTGTTTATTATTTCCGAAAGCTTATGAGTTATTTTAACAGGTTAATTAAAATTTTTACAAAAAATTATCGACTACGAAAGAAAAAACGGAATCGAAGTAATTTTTTCGGTAAAAAATTGTGTATTTATTTAAAAAAAACTAGTGAAAAATGTTATAGATAGACCCCCCCTTTTGAAGTTTATATTCGATATTTTTTCATGAATATTCAGAAAATTACGGGCGGTCACATGCGCATGGGCGACATTGTATTATTTATAGAATTTAACGGTTTGTATGAAATCTAAATACAGCTAATACCCACATTTTCTCTCTTTTTTATGACGGAACATTTAATTTTTATTTTATTTTTGTGGTTTTATTTTGCAGAATATTCTAAGTGCCTTTTAGTCAGTGTGAAATAATAATCTATTTTTTCTTTCTTTGTTTCTAATTCCCATGGGCTCTTATACATCACACTATCACAATTTAACACCAACCGAAGACACATCATGCTTGTAAAAGCATTGCAATTTATAATTTACAACACAGGAACATCGATCAGCCGTCTGACTAGCACAATACGTTGCGACTGCACCATTAGCCCTATGAAATATTATAGGTTCAACGCAGCGGTTGAACGTGGCCTTAATTTATAAGTTTCAAACACAGTTTCATGTTATTTATTGGTTTTGTTCAAGATCAATTTCGATACGGTGAAGGCAATTCTAGATTTTATAGAAGGGATCTAAGGACCTAGACAAAGTGATATACTATAAGAGATAACGAAGATAGAAAAGTCTTAAATGTATTGGATCGTTACAAGCTACCGAAAACTTTATGTCAACCCTGTTGAAAGTCGTTTCGAAATGCTTTGAAAACGCTTGACTCTAGGCCCTCAGTGTGGCCCTCGTCATTGGAAAAATGACATTGCAATTTTCCAAGAAACAATCGACATAGTACTGTCATGTGTGCCTTGAGATGTAATGCAGCTAAATGGACCATATACTGAAGAAAGCACTGGAGGTAAACTGGAAAGGAAAGGCTCAGAAGTGCGAGTTGTTGCACAATTCGGTCGAGGTGCATCTCTGGCAGTAGAATGCCTGAGATCGGATACATTTTTTCCTAAAGTGGTCCAGCTGTTACTGAAATTTTCTTGCTGAAAAAATTAAATGACGCTGCTTTACCCTAGAATTGAACTTAGTTTCTGTCTCAATACTTTATTGCATTCCACAATGTATGTGCTTTGGTGGTAAAAATTTGTTTGAGAAATAATGGGCGTGGACCCTGACGGGCACATCAAACGACAGATAGTTGGTAGAAGTGAGGACTTATCGTATAACTTACCTATTATCTAACTTATGTATTCTAAAAAAACATTTTTGTGTATTTTGTTATGAGTTTCAGGAACTTATCATTTAAATCGATTTTTTAATATATTCGTGAATAGATGGAGATTTTTTCGTTTTCTGATTGATACAGGTAATTTATACAGGATGGACCAAAAATTCACGTCATAAAAAAAAATATAGATTCCTCATGTCCAGGGGTATTAGAAAATACCCCATGTATGTTCCGCGATTTTTTGTAGTTTTTGAGTTATTATTTTTTTTGGATTTTTTTTTTAGGTTTTCTTGCCGGTGGAGCCTCAAAATTCATGTCTTTTTTGTAGTGAGTATTTTCCAGTTTTTTTTTTTTGCCTCACTATTTGGACCACCTATTTTAAAGGTTAAAAGGATTTTTAGCCTTACCTTCAAAGGCCGATTACAGTGAATTATTAGAAAGTTAAGTATTAACTTTTTTTTTTTTGGGTAGCTTAGGAACCTGCATAGTTTTTAAAGTCAGCAAGAATATATGGAACCTCATTTTTGTATTTTTAAATTGAAGTTGAAAATTTCAGTCTTACCACTAAAAACTTAAATTCCTGCTATCGATACTTTTTTGGGTAACTTGCAGGAATGTTAGCAAGTTCATTATTTTATGTGTGAAAGTAACATTCAAGACGATACTGACGCAAAAAAAAACTGGAAAATACTCACTACAAAAAAAATATGAATTTTTGAAGCTCCACCGGCAAGAAAACTCGAAAATATTACAAAAAAAATAATAACTCGAAAACTACAAAAAATCGCGGAATATACATGGGGTATTTTCGAATACCCCTAGACATGCGGAATCAATTTTTTTTTTATGACGTGTATTTTTGGTCCACCCAAATATCAGGCTAAATAAACCCGAATCTAATCCTTAAAGCTACAAATAAGTATTTAAAAATTGAGAACCTAACCTACTATGTACCTATAAAAATAATAATGTACTTTCAGAGACACGAAACGAGCGTGTAGGTACATACGAGCCGTCGAACGCTTTAGGGATGTCACAAACGATTATCACGTTGAACACAATGCGTGGCAGAGCTTATCTCATAATACCCGATGATAGAAAGGCGCCCGCGGCACCGGGGCTAATAATGTTTACGTGAAAACCCTTATTCAGTTTGTGGGAATGAAAATATGTTTTATTATTTCTGTTGAGAGTAGATTAGTGTGTTGCTAAGTGGGAAATCGGAATGAAACGGTAACGATATTATGGTTTTGTACACATGGTGGTGCTTAGCTAACGTGAATATAAGCAATTGTCAACCAAGTTGCACTGAATATGGTAGGTATTACCTAAGTATATAGATTTATAGTTGTGTTTTTTCCTGCTCCTGTCAAAATAAAATGAACAGCACATCAGAATATAAACTGCGTTCAAGAGCTGTCAGTATCCAATATTCCAGAGTAAAGATGACAGTGACAGTTCTTGAACACGGTTCAGATGAACTGATCGCATTCAACTTCATTGGTGAAATTTTTCCTTAGCAATGGAACGCGTGACCGACGTCAGCGTAACACAAGTTCAAGCCTTTTTTTGAGCTCGAATTCTTCCATTTTCAATGAGGAAGAGCTCGTAGTGCATGTCCAGTGATGGATCGCTGACGCACGTCTACCGTGCTCGCTGTGAGCTGTTTCCTCTAATTAAGTGTGCCTCGCGTGAGCACGTAACTGCAGGAACATAATAGTCATAAGAACATTATTTACTTCAGACACGCTGATTGGCGTTCTTTTAAATGAAAGTATTTGGGCGACCGAGCTCTGCTATGGTAAAAATAGAGAATGCTCATTTAATCTATTCCATGCTGTCATGTCATTATTCTAAGGTGTCAGTTGTCATTATTCTTGTTCTAAACTACGGGCGACCAAAGGAGAAAACGATTTCTCCCAGATATGAGACCTAACTAGATCGATTTTTCGCCCCTGTTAACCCATATTTCAATTTGCATCGAAATTGTTAGAGCCGTTTTCGAGAACGTGAATACAAATAATAGCACAAATATTGCTCGTTTAATAGTATAAGGGTGTAAAAAGACCCATCCTAGCCGTTATTCTGTACATGAAACTCACTTCACAATGACGGGAAAAACAACTGACCATCGGGCACTCTCTGCTTTGTTAACCGTCTTTTTACACCCGTTTTTTATAAAGAATACCAACCTGTTGTTCTTGTGTGACGAATACGTCTTCTCAGTATAAGAGATAAGACAAGAATATCACCACGCTTAGACTTTGCATATATAAGTGGCAATCGGTTTCAAAATGTTTCGTATTTCTACAACAACTTTCAACAGCATTGACATTAAGCTTTTCGATACCTTATATCAATACAATGAAACAACTGTATCCAATGGTTCCTGTGGATCGATGACGTGGTGAAGGTCGCACGAATCCGCTGGATACGAGAAGCACAGAACCGGTCGAGGTGCTTGTGTGCCTATGTCCGGCAGTGGACGTCTTTTGGCTGGAATGATGATACATTTTTGACTTTTACTTATCTCCGCTTTTTACCGTAGTCAGTGATATCCAATAATGATCAACTTAAAATAGAAAATTCTCAAAAGTAAGTTATTCAGTCAACTTTGGCGAATATAATGACAGCAAACAGACACTACACAGGCCTCATAGAGGAGGCCTGTTTGTCAGCAGTGGGAACATTATAGACAGATTATGTGTAAATAGACACGAAATAAAATGGCATCAGAGTCAGTATTACAACATTACACAAGTATTACTACATACTACAACAAGTATTATTACATTTAAGCAATGCTCTTTTATACGTCTAAACAAAAAGATGAACTTCTGGAACCGTGCCAAACGTGTTATCAATTTCCTGGAATCCAGTGCCAATTGACTAATTGATACTTGCTGTAACATTGCTTTGCGCATACATAGGTATAAGGCACCTACTATGTGTGTGTATACAAGTGAATTTAGTAGAAGCAAAATTCAAAACTCAACAACAAAATTCAACAAGACAAGTTTTTGGTAATTAATTTAGATGGCTATAAGAGTAGAAGAGGACCAAAAGAAAGATGGATGGACTTCACAAAAATGAAGATATTATTATTATGGTTAAAGAGGGGCTTACCTACCTAAAACATTCTTCTATTGTACAAGTTATAGTCGACTAATTGATTTACAACAGAACTTTTGACAACAATTCCTAGCAAAATTAAACTTCACTAATGTTGAAAATATCTGACTTTCATTTAATGACATTCAACCTTTGTTTGGTAAACCAATTACCTGAGGGGCAATTCCCGTATTTTTTTAAGAACGTTCGAATTCGCATCTCATTCGCAATCTGTCAAAAATATAATAAATTCACCAACATTTTTGACAAGTTTGACAGACTAATGTAAACGTTTTTTATGTACGACAATTGGCCGTCAGGTCAACTAAATAAATGTTACTGATTTTTTGGAAAGATGTTCTTTAACGCGGCTTGCGATAGAAGTTGACTGATAGAAATCGTCACGTATGGTACAAAGCGTTATGCCCTCCATGCGACTTTTATGACTCTCTTTCTGTCTCTTTGTTTAACAGAGACAGAGAGATCAAAAGTTTTTGTTTTAAATAATACGTGACAAGGAACTTCGTTCCCGACGAGGTACCCCGACCGCCCACGATTTTTTTTCTATTTTCAAAATCTAGACCTGATAATAACATTCCATTCAATAAAAGCTGCAAACTCAATCAAGCGAGCTCCTGAACATTGTCAAACTACACACATACGTGATTGACACACAATGAGGCATGACTCGCAAAATATTCTAAGTTCTCAAAGCCATTAATACGTCACTTAATTTTGTTTAAAGTTCATGATATTAGGCACGTTAGGCACAAAAGGTTGCGATGTCGTGACTTGGTTATAATGCACAGAGATATTGGTAGGCATCGAAGGGAATTGTGAATAGAAGGCAAGGTCGGCACGCGACTTGGCTAGTGTGGATATGTTTTAAGGATAACTTGGGACATATTTCTTAGTGTTTCAAGAAGCCGAGTAAGAATAAAATTGTGAACGGTCATGACATTCGCGGGTAGTATCTGGATTATTTTTAATGTAGTGGAGTTTTTGGACATTTTTGGCAGACAAGCTTGGGTTAGTAACAGAGACTTTATAGTAATAGAAACAATGTTTTTTTTTTTCTGTACCACTGACTAAACTTTTGTTTGCATAATTGAATAAAGCGCTACAAGGTTCACTCAAACTCAAACGTCATTCGAGCGACAAAAATCCTTGTAGCAGTGTAATGAGGGTTTTCATGAAAATTCACGCCACCAGTGTTCACGCCGTTGACAAGAAGTGTTCCATTTCGACAATGAATATAAAATATGTTATGACGTTCATCATACATTTCATTCATTCGTTCATCATACATTTCATTCATTCGTTCATCATACATTTCATTCATTCGTTCATCATTCAGCCTCGACGAAAGAAAATTTAAGCGCTTTGACATTTGACAGGACCAGACGTCTCAATGCTGCCACGTCATTTGCTGACCCATAAAACTACCATGTGGCATGAAACAACAAAATAAACAAACACTAGCCAGCTCTATTGATCTAATGCCTACTTTTTTCCCAACCGACCTACATCGTTCAAAACTTTTTCTTGCCTTTTTTCTTCAAACGCAAACACTTGAAGTGGAACGTTCTGACACGCAACTATAACTAAAAGCTAGTGTACTCTGTAATCACACATCTTAGTCGTTTAGAAGTTATATGTATCGCATGACCGGGACTCACAGGCACCTTGATGCAATTATGTAATTAAAACTGAGATTGTTAAAATGATTAATGTTTGTACCGGGTGATATGGTTAGAAAAAGTGGGGGAAAGTTTACTTGAACAATTTTACAATGAAAATCAATTGTTCTTTAACATAAACAACAGAATCTAAAATATATTTTTTTAGATTCTGTGGAAAAAGGGTAGGATGAAGAAGAGAGAAGAAAAGGAACAGGAGGAAGGTGGAAGACTTTATTTTCGTAACAAAATTTAATTCAGTTTGAAATGCTAAATAAAGAATAAAGGGATCTGTGTATCTAGTTATGACCAAATTTCTTGGAAATTAACTGAAATTTTTATTACTTTTGAACACAATTACGATCTCTGCCAGCCTCAACTAAGAATAAATAAATAAATACATAACAATCTTTACTGCAGACCACATGATCCATTAAAAAAAAAAAACACAATTAAAAAAATATAAAAACTAGAATTAAAATCACAATTAAAAAATCAAAACCCACGATCATTAAAAATATCAGCACAAAATAAACATTACCTCCCCATATTTCGCATGATATACGTTTCATATTCGCGTTAACAATCGTTAGCGGTTTGTTCCAATAATTGTTATTTGTATTCTAAATCAATATCATTCACTGTTTGTACAATACACTGGATAATGGGATATGGTTCCATTAAATTATAAATTAATGCGATCGGTGGTTTTACAGCCGCTTGTAATAATGAATTTTATTGTGTAATTTAAATGTTAATTCAATATTTGTGAACGTTGTTTTATTTTGTTTGTTGAATAGGTCTCAAACTAAGCAGTGTGTACAATTGATCCTTTCATAGTCCCAAATTGTAGAAAAAGGATAATAAAGGATCACAGAACATATCGCAGAAAAGGTTAGCTACATGCAAAGAACGCAACGACAACAACACACACAGATTTTGTTGCATTAAAAAAAGGTGAGGATCTGAATTTGGTTGTATGTTTTTGTTTTATTTTAATGCTTGTTACCTCAGTAGTACTCCGTCATTTTATATCATCTAGCCATTACCATTCAGTTGTTCTAGTTTTACAACATTGGAAAAATTTAAAGACTATACAGATAGCGCCACACTCTTCCTAAACGCTAGCGAAATGTTGCACTCTTGTACTATAAAGTATAAGAGTGCATCATTTCGTACACACGTCGTTTTAGTACACACATATTACACACACACACATTTACCTATGAGTGCACAATCAATCAATCTGCCTAGCCTTTTCCCAACTATCTTGGGGTTTACTTTCAGTGTAACCGGAGCTGAATACCACACCACAATTTACATGGTTTTTACTGCCTATCTGACCTCCGCAACCCCAGACTTTCGGGCTTCTGACGAGTCGTAATGACTGTCAAAGATCCACGAATGACAGCCGGGACCAACGGCTTAACGTGCTTTCCGAGGCCCGGAGTCTCGGTATGTAAAGATGGGCAAGCGTAGGTTAACCTGATGGATCGACCCGTGCGGCAGTTATTACTTAGCCACGAGCTCATGAGTGCACAATATAGTGTGCAAATAATAACACAAAACAAATGCATATTGTGAGAAAAATTAAATATCGGGAAAAGTCCTAAGAAACCCAAATACACGGGCATCCCACTCTCCCCTCGCTACATAGCTTGATTGATTGAGATGATTCAGCGCAAACGAATTTCCCGAGTGAAATAACAATTATGTACGTAGTACCTACGCATTAATAATTATGTAATCTACAATGACAACGCTACGTATTGTTAAAAGATCGTATCTTTGAGTTCTAAATTGACAGTTAAAACGTGATAGAAATTACTAAAAAAATAATATTTAAAGTCTGAAAAAAATAAGGCGATCAACTGAGTGAGCTTGACTCTGGTCATACTGAGGTGAATCTCACGCAGAAAAACTGGTGCGAACAGTCGCGTAACTTACTAATCATTAAAATAATTGATGTTTTTCGTATTGTAGTGGAATTTGCTTCGATTTGACTAGTTAAACATTCTATTGATCGTCTCATTTTTTCAATGGTTTTCGAGCTTTTATATGATTATATTATATGAAGAATAAGAAGTTGTTCTTGTGAGATTATAAGCACAAATTGACATAATTATGGTAAGACAATAATAAAATAATAGTGTGAGCAAATAAAAAAATATACTTTACAAATTACGCTGTAGCGGTTAGACCGCCACATACAAAAATTACGAAACAAAAAGACATGACGTCACACAATTCCTACATCTCGCAGTTAGAGTTTACTGAGCGAATAACATAGATAAGACTATCCGAAATCAACATATGGGCAGTTGCCCGCCAGACAGAACAACCCGTCTGGTTGGAGGATCCTCCCTTTTCTATGGTGGATGAGTGAACTTTACACCCTGTTCCTCATACACCTAAATTGGTGACCCCGAGTATGAACGTCAACGCAGCCTTCGTGCAACAACTTCAGCGTGACGTCATCATCATCACTCCCGCAAGCTTTCGTGAGGCAAGTCACACAGCCAGCCAGCACCCACGGTTAAACGGGTATCCTGACCACCAGCATGCAGCGAACGCGCATTCCTGGTCATCACCCTCAACCACAACCCGGCGCTGTACCACATCCGACTCACTGGATGACGACGCAGCACCACCCCGACTCACTGGGGAATCACCGCAGACAGTTCCGACTCACCGTGAACTATGCGGCACCCGGTTCCGACTCACTGGAACCACAGCTGGCACTGTGAAGCATCGCAAGATCCAAGACTCAGCCCACTATCGACCTCCGGTCTCCGGAGGGGAGTGATGTAGCGGTTAGACCGCCACATACAAAAATTACGAAACAAAAAGACATGACGTCACACAATTCCTACATCTCGCAGTTAGAGTTTACTGAGCGAATAACATAGATAAGACTATCCGAAATCAACATATGGGCAGTTGCCCGCCAGACAGAACAACCCGTCTGGTTGGAGGATCCTCCCTTTTCTATGGTGGATGAGTGAACTTTACACCCTGTTCCTCATACACCTAAAACGCGCAAAGGTCAAGTGTAAAATCAAACTGGAACATAAGATTCACGCTTAGTTCAATAAGTGACTGCGAGAACTATATTTTTTCTAGTTTAATAAAGCAACAGCCTTCAAATTAATTAAATATACCTAAGACAAAAGCTTATTTATCTTAATAGGCTTGCCTTGGGATAAACAATCAAATAAATGAACATAGCTAGCTTAGAAGTAAATTATTTACAAGACGCTTAGGTTTTCTCCTCCACGCTCTAATGAAAATATATATTATGACTAAATCTTCAAACAAACTTAACAGCAACGTTTATCTTTAATTTCCAGAACATAATTATAAACTAAAATTTCATATCTCATACAACAAAGAAACACAATGTAAAGTAACTATCATTTTTTATGCAGAAGAATACTAAAATTTTACGCAGATAACAAAATGTGTTAGAGAAACTATCAAAAACAGTATAGTACCGCTATAAACAGAGTTCATTTTCTTGGTAAAAAACTAGTTTATTAAGGGCGAATTTCACCAATGAACATGAAAGAATAATTTTTAAATTTTATGAAAAAGATTTTATTTGGGACACTCACAGGAAATACAACAATAAAAAAGAGTATTTAAAAATCTAACAAAATCATGAAAAATATAATAATATAAACGAGCATAGTTAACTGACTCAGGCGTGACTTTACGGAAATCCATTATAAAATACAATAGATGACATATATTTAGACTACTACTTTACTTAGTTAAGCAGATTAGGTTACTATATATACGTCGTCTATTGTATTTATAAAAAAGCATTAAAACTCACAAAATAGTGAAAACAAAAAAAGAGAAAAAAGAAGACCTGTGCGAGGCCATAAAGGCTCCTCTCTCAGCATGGATGCTACGTAATTTGAAAAAAAAAAAAACTGCAGCGCTGGTATTCAGATAGGGCCCGAAACTGAACTTGTTCTCACACACACTAGAAATTGATACGGAATATTGACACTGACAGCTCTGGAACGCGTTTTAGAATTTATGAACGCGTTCAGTATCATTACTAAAATCCGCACTAAGTTATAATCTGTAGGAATAGTCGGCTTCACATGGCTTGTGGCTAAGTAATATCAGCCGCACGGGTCGATCGAATAGGTTCAGTCACGCTTGCCGCGCTTGGTCCGTGGATGGGTGACCATCATTACATACCAAGACCCTCCGTGCCTCGGAAAGCACGTTGAGCCGTTGGTGCCGGCTGTCATTTGTAGATTTTTGACAGTTGTTACGAGGCGTCAGGAACCCGAAAGTCTGACAACCAATCTTACCATGGGGTATGGTGTTACCAGTAGCTGGGTTGTGGAGGTCAGATAGGCAGTAGTTCTATGTAAAATACTGGTACCTATTCAGATGCATCCGTTTAGACTAGAAGCCGCCCCAACATAATCAGGAAAAGACTAGTCAGATGATGAGTCGACCTCACATTTGCCTTACCACCCTAAGGTTGAATGTCACTTGCAAGTGACAAGATCTATTTGTCCATGTGACAGTGTCATAGGTCCAATCTTAGTGAAGTATCAATTTATGTAAAACTAGCTGCGTCCCGCGGTTTCACCCGCATAAGTCTCGATCCCATGAGAATATCGAGATAAAAAATATTCTATGTCCTAATTCAGGTCATGGTGTACCCACGTGCCATTTTTCATTCAAATCCGTTCAGCCGTTATAGCGTGAATGCGTAACAAAAAAACAAACTTACTATCTTTATAATATTAGATAAGATTGTTGTCAAAAGTGACTGCCTCGTTGGTTTAATGGTCACAAGCGCTACTACTGTGGTTCTGTTTCGATTTCCGGGTCGAGTAAAGTGATGTTGAGTTTTTCCATCTGAAATTTCTCAGTAGCAGCCTGGAGTCTAGTTTTGTGCCCGGTTGATGGTAATAGGATCGCCCTCTATTACATAGGAATTAAAAATAATTGACAAAATGTAGGTGCACTATAGGTACAACTCTGCCACACCTTTCGGGGACACAGGTGGGGAACACAGGTGTGATGTTATGTTCTCCGACCAAATGTTGTCAAAAGTGGTAAAGAAATTACGAGATCGACTATACTATCGCATAGTCTTACTTTAATCCTCCTTTTACGGTGCAAACAACGCTTTATTTCTTCATTTACTCAAATGGGTTTAAAGAACATCGTAATTTACTTGAATGGATTTAATAATGAGCATTATTATTAAAATAGGTATACTTACCAAGGGGTATTGTATTACCCAGTAACTGGGTTATAAAGGTCAGATAGGCAGTCACTCCATGTAAAATACTGGTATTCAGCTGCATCTGGTTCGACTCGAAGCCGTCCCTAACTAGTTGGGAAAAGCTAGGCAGGTGATGATTTAGTGGTGTGAGGAACAGGGTGTAAAGTTCACTCACCCACCATAGAAAACGGAGGATCCTCCGACCAGACGGGTGTTATGTCTGGCGGGCAACTGCCCGTAAGTTGATTTCGGATAGTCTTATATAAGGTCCCATTAAAATAGATGGATAAACTTTAGTAATCATTCAGACCACCAAAATAAGGACAATGGTAATTTTTTTTTTTTTTTTTAGAAAAACGCATTAGATACTTACAAGAAAAATAAATCAGCTAACGAAAATACACCAAAAATTTTGGTTACCCAATGCCATTTATTATTTTTGGTCAAAATAAAATCACTTTTTTTTTTGCTTGAAATCTTTTGTTAGTCGTACTGAACGATTAAAAGTCCATCTATTTTAATATATGGCGTTCGCGCGGTAAACTAACTGCGCGATGAACGATTTATCTAACATCGTGTCTGTTCGCGGTGTAACCGCTACAATGATGATTATTATTAAAAATAGGTGAAGAAAAATATCGAAAATCGAAATGTTCTAGAACCAAAAATTCAAAATGGAGTGAATGGCTTCTGAGTTTCACAACCTAATTACTGGCTCACAACCAAAATCTGAACGGCGCTTAACCTCACAGATGCACACAATTATTATTAAGCTAGGACCGCATCATTTAAAATCTAAACATTAAACATAATTCTCTTCTATATAACCACGACATCGCAATGATTTTGGCCGCACGCAATATTTTTCGGGCAATAATTTCTATCAAGCGTTTATAACCAGCCCTTAATTTGTATTGCGCTTTATTGGTTGGGTGATAAAGGCGAGAATTGATCGGCAAGCTATCAATGAGGTTTAAGCGCTGTTTCATTGGTCAGTTTTCACGTAACGTTTGATACCCGTGCGTGTTATTGAATACACATTGTTATGGGGATCGGATAGCTGGTCTCTTACTTGCGCGTGGTCGCTTAGTAGTGGGTTAAATTTTTACTGCGTTCACATTTCTGGAAAATAGTTTATCACGTTGGAAAGTATTGAATCAATTTATAGTTTAGAGGTATGAGGAACAGGGTGTAAAGTTCACTCATCCTCTATTGAAAAGGGAGGATCCTGCGACCAGACAGGTGTCGTGTCTGGCGGGCAACTGCCCAACGATTGATGTCGGATAGTCTTGTATATGTCGTTCGCGCGGTAAACTCTAATTGCACGATTCAGGATTTGAGTGACGTCAGGATTTTGTGTGACGTCAGGTCTTTGATGTGTAGTTCGCAGGTGGCGATGTACCTAGATACCGCCACAATAGCAAAAAAAAAATCGCTTTACTTTTGGCTATCTTTATGGATTCTACCTTTCATCCAAGAAAGAAAGAAAAATATGTTATTTGGTACACTCACAGGAAATACAACAATAAAAAAGAACAGTAAAACTAACAAAATAGTGAAAACAAAAAAAGAGAAGTAAGAAGTCCTGTGCGATACCGAAAGGCCTCCTATCTCAGCACGATGCTACGATATTTGAAAAAAAAAAACAATTACCGCATTGCTTGTATTCTGACAGGACTCACTGTGATGCCATGCACAGTTGCACACGAACACGCCTCGGACATAAAATAAAATCCAATATAAGAATAAAATTATTGTTAATAAAATAAAATAAAAATATAACTAATGTAACTTATACTTAACTACTTATACTAACTTATACTTTAATGTTTAACTAAACATTAAAGGAAGGAAGTTCAAGGAAGTTTGTGTCTTATTTATACTGTATCTATACGAACCAAATTGTGTCCAATCAGTGAATGCTCTCATTTGTGACACTTTTTCCTCACTTTTACTTTACTTAGGACTCCCACCGAGAAAACCCACAAGAAGTCTCTGAAACCTCCATTAGCACACTTCTGTGTCCTCGGCTGTTATTAATTCAAGGGAGACTAAGATGTCGCTACCCCCCCCCCTCTCAATATTCTTCCATTGCACGACGTCTGCACGTGACCACTACGTGCTTCCGACCTCCCAATGGTCTTCAATAAATAAAGTGAATTCCAAACTAAAGATTTTGCGTTATTTTTACCCGACTTCGGTGAAGCAAAAAGGCGGGTTATGATTTTGACCGGTATGTTTGTATGTTCATCTGTAACCTCATAACTTCTAAACTACTGAACAATCTTTGACAATTAATGAGGTATCGTTGGAAGCGTCCTGACAGAAATGGTCAAGGTAAAGCCGTAGTCGCATGCCTGTCGGCTACAAAATTATAATAGCATGTGACGACGGTTTTACCTTGACCAGTTTTGTACCCATGTCTTAATTTCTGTCCGAAATACTTGTTTACTTTTTAGAGCGTGATTTTTCAGTAGTCGGGTTTTAGTTTTTGAACTTACTTTTTATTATAAACAGGTTTGGTTGTCTTTATTCGACTCAAAATCTTTGCAACTGGTATTCGATTTCCTGACTTCCTTTCAATTTTTCTTTAAAAAAATCTACACACCTATTGATCGAATACGAATTCACTTATATTGAAAAGGGAAGATCCTCTGGCCAGACGGGTGTTGTCTGGTGGGCTACTGCCCGATGATGATGTTGGGACGTTGTATATAATTATGTTAGTCGCGCGGTAAACGCTGCTTGCGCGATGCAGGATTTTATGTGACGTCAGTGTGATGCGTTGTTCGCATACAGCGATGTAGATTCCGCCACATACCTATGTAGTATGTACATTGTTAAAATAAAGAACACTAACATAGTTATGCAATGACCATTATATAATGTGGAGATGTAGTCTCCATCTCTATACAACAATAAATGAAAATACTGGCATTACTAATGCATAAATAATACTCTTATGGAACTGTCAAATAAATCCTAGATTCGAAATTAAAAAATGAATTTTTCAAATAATTTAAAATGGGTGCTAATTAATGCAGCTTCTTTAAAATGTCATTCTCGTCTTCAAATATATTTAGTTGTCTAATGAATTAATAGGTCAGCGACAAACTTTTAGCGTCTAATAAATGATTTTCAAGCGACCATATATTGTAAAACAAGATACTGTTAATATGACGTAGCATGGTGATAATTCTTAAACAACAAAATTTTTGATATGTCTACGCATTGCCAGCTTCTAACAAGTGTATCAACTGCATCTATAAAATAATATCAACGTACTCTAATTTCTTAAAGTCACCTTTATTTTTATACGTTAGCAAATTAATTGATGACTGAATCTACTATATTTGAACATAAAATTACCGTGTTATTGTCATCAAATAATGGTCAATGAAAGCTCTAATTTCATGTATTCGCCTATCTATTTATAATGTTACCATAATATATTATGTAATTGATGATTTGACAATAGTCAAGTCAGACAATATTTTTATATTGTCATCAAAAACAAACATCTGCAACTCTGTGTTTGTTTGTGTTTGGACACACCTTAGGGAAAATTAAAACTAAACAACCATTTTATTTATAAATCAGATAATTTTAAACGGCAGTAGCATACGAGTAGGTTTACCTACCTAACCTAACCTCAAAACAGTAAGTTGCTTCTGCATCGTCTCCGGCGCTGCGGGAAGTGCAACCCCTTCGCCCTTACGTAACGAAGGATAGGCACCCATGCTCACCTCCGCAGCTTCGGCTTCGGCGACCAGCCTCAGCCGCTACGGCTCGCACGGGTGCCTATGCTTTGTTACAGCGGGCGGGGGTTGCTCTCCCTCCGCGCCTCCGGTTTTTATATACACTCTAGGGGTAGGAGCCAAAAGACTACGTAAAGTCGGGGTGCCCCGATTCGGTTTTGGAACAGATTCAACCTATTAACTACAAGCCGGTGTATAATGAGGTTGTCGCCTTACGTAATTTCTTTTTAAATTTTATAACTTTAGCGTGTGCACAGTATATTCTTTCGCTTGTGTTGCTAATTTTCACGAAAAAAGAATATGATTTATTAATTTAGTTGTTGAATAAAAAACTTTGATTGCTAATTTTGAGGCTGGAATTTGATTTTATTAGCAGACAGATGTTGAATCTCTAGAATATATATAAAGTAGCTCACTTACAACATTAGTCGCTGAGTTATCAATTCAGAAGTAAATACATTTATCGGTAGCTGAGTCATATTAATTTACTTTTGTAAATTGATGCTGGTTTTTTGATATTCTGTTGGAATAGTAAAGATGATGAATTAATATAATTGAAGCTGTTCTATTAACTCGTAGCCTACATATAAAAAAGACGCTAGGTTGCAGGTGCTAAAGAAAACTTTTGTTGCTGCACTTATTATTTCCCATTTAAAATGTAGTGTCGTGTAGATCCACCCTAAGCCTTTAAATTCCGTTTATCCACCTAGGCCTAGGGTGGATTCTCGGGCATACGTTTCCGAATATCCATCTTAGGGTGGATTTTGGGGGTGGATATACGGAATAATCCGAGCCGACTATGGATTTTTCCGAGAAAATTCAATTGAATATATTCAATAGTTTAGTCAAGATAGATTGACTAAACTATTGAATATATTCAATTGAATTTTTGTATGCAGAATGGGAATGTCATTAGGAACACGTCGCTTAATTTTTTTGTTGTATTGTCGTCTCCACCTTGTATACAAATTATCATGTAAGGATGGTTGAAATAAAGGCTGTTAGGTTTTTTTTTTTGATTCTGTACCCTAAGGGTGCGAAACGGAACTACCTATTATTAAGCCTCCGTTGTCCGTTCGTCTATCAGCGGACTGTATCTAATGAACCGTAATAGTTAGACAGTTGAAATTTTATTGATTGTGTATTTCTATTGCCACTACAAAAACAAATAATAAACATAAAACAAAGTTCAAAATTAAAGAATGATATAAGAAACGTGGTTTTAAGACGTTTTTTGCAAAATATTGTACAATGGTACGGAACCCATTGCGTGCGAGTCTGACTCGCACTTGGCCGGTTTGTTAAATCTGTGCTTGAAATTGACGGACAGATGAACATTCTATGCTGCAAAGCTTGACTGTGGAACCTAGTATTGAACTAGGGTTTCACTGGCAGCTTTTGGAAACCTAGGAACTCATTGCTAGTTACAACCTGGAACTCTCCAGTGAATAGAAATACTTTGAGAAAAGCGAGCAACATTCGCTTACTTATAAGGTGCCATAGTGATCAAAAGCCGAGCCTATTAAGGTGACGATAACCGACTCTTAATGATTTTATACTGAAGATCACATCTAAACGAGTAGCGTAGTGTAATGATTTGGAAAAAAAAATATTATGTTAAATTAGAGCATTTTCTTTATAACTTAATATAGGAATATCTTAGAGTTCATTTTACATAGTGAAATTAATTTGTAAAGTTGTCTCCAACGCGGATAAAAAACTGAGAATATCGCAAAATCTATAAAGCGTATTTTTTTGAAACCTTCACCATTTTAAAGATAATTTAATTATTGATATTTTAGTATACGTGTTTTATTTAACTTCTTGTTTTATGTAGAATACATTTAAAATGCGCCTAATTTTGGACAGCGGACGTACAACGCGTTGCGTGAGCTCAGTACAGAGCACGCAAGCTAACGCTCAAGGTCACTAGTATACAGGGTGTTTGGTGCAACGTGTGCCAAATTGAAATGGTTGACTGAGGGTGGGTCATGCCCAGTGGATTTTTTTTTATCGACTTTTTATTGTTTTATAAAAAAAAGACCCAAATACAATTTTTTTTTAAGTATAAGGCGCAGTCTCTGAATTTTAATTTTATTTAGATTTGTATTGTTTTAGAGTACTTTTAAATACAAAATTAGTGACATTAGTCATCTAGTTATTTTTAAATTTACTCGTAAAGGTAAAACTTAAATTAAAGCTGTACATGTTACAGCTGTTTACAGGGCTACAAAAAAAAAAAAAACAAAAGCGACCGGGATCTAAGCAAAAAAAATATTTAATTCATAATTTTGAATATTAGCCTTATGTGACTCGATTCACAATTCTAGCGAATACATAAAGTTGTTGACAGATTTTTATGGCATCATTAGCAAAAGGATAGAATAGAGAATTTTTGAGGGAGTTGGAAGATCCCGGACGCTTTTGGTTTTTTTTTGTAGCCATGTAAACAGCTGTAACCTGTACAGCTTTAATTTAAGTTTTACCTTTGCGAGTAAATAAAAAAAAACTAGATGACTAATGTCACTAAGTTTGTATTTAAAAGTACTCTAAAACAATGCACATCTAAATAAAATTAAAATTCAGAGTCTGCGCCTTATACTTAAAAATAAGATTGTATTTGAATGTAAAATTTGGGTCTTTTTTTAACAAAACAGTAAGAAGTCGATTTAAAAAAATCCACAGGGTATGAGAGATGTTAAGAGGTCTGAAAGGACAGCAGATGACCCCTTCAGTCGGCCATTTCAATTTGGCACACGATGCACCAAACACCCTGTATATCTGCGTCTTAAGTATAAAAATCACAGAATATCTTCCTAATCGTGATCGTTTTCCACATCACCCGTGTGTCACGAGACTTATTGCAATAACCTCAGCGTAATGTGCTTTGATATTAAAGCTTTCACCGTTTTAATAGCTCTGACAGATGCTGGTTCTTTTTTGATTAAATCCTTTACTAGACACGGAGGTTATAAATCAGAGTTATCGTCACTGGTTTGTGGGTTTTGGTTTAATATTTGAGTGTGGGGATGAATGGTTAATGTATTGTTCTTGTTAAGTGGTTTTTGAGGGTTATCGAAAGTATTTTGTTGGAGTCGATCTTGTTTTGTCTTAAGAAGAGCATTAAGTAAAGAGTAGTCTAGTGGTTGCAAGCGCTACTGCTGAGCGGTCCTGAGTTTCGGTTCCCAGGTCGGGCAAGTGTTATTGGTTTTTTTGCATCTAGAATATCTGAGTAGCAACCTGGAGTCTGGATCTGTGCCCGGTTAATGGCAGCGGGATTTTGTTTTCCAACTGCTTAGATATGAAGTTCTTCGAAACATTTTATTTGTTTCGTATGAGTTTTTTATTAAAAAACTTTCCTTTAACTATTGTTTTATAACGGACAGACCTTTCCATATATTCCATATTTATTATTCTAGCGTATGGCACTCGTGGGTTGCAGCTGAAAATCAGCGTCAGGTGGTACACACGGCTACACATCAAGCTATACATTTCCAGTATAAGCTGATCTTGCATCGTACAGAAATCCTATAAAATCCTATACAATGCGAGATCAGCATAAACTTGCAATGTTTTGCTTGATGTGTACCGTGTGTACACTTTGTGTTGTCATCTGACATTATGCTGAGCTGAGGCCCTTTTGGCATTATAATAATTTGTTTTCTGTTTTTATAGTTATATGGTGTATTTTTCTGTTGCCAATAAACGCATTTTTCTTTCTTTCTCCTTTCAGTAATGACTAATTAAATAAATTGGGTTGATAGCTCTTAATTCTGTAAATGCAAACTGTTTACGTGGAGTCTGAACTGAACAACATAGGTACACTAAAATATCTATTGCAATTCAATGGATCAGCAAGAAGTTAGTCTCGTCCATTAGCGAATCATTAGCTGATTGGTTCAAATATGTTTATTTGCCTCTCGCTTTGGCCTGGCAAACAAAAATATATATAAAGTCATTACATATGGGGCTGACAGTTACTGCCAAAGTTTCACTGCCGTCTTTAAGAAGTTTTATGTTATTGACTGGATTGGTAGGACCTCGTGGCTAAGTAATACCAGCCGCACGGGTTGATCCGTCATGTTAAGCTACGCTTGCCGGGGTTGGTCCGTGACCATCTTTACATACCGAGACTCCTCCGTGCCTCGGAAAGCACGTTAAGCCGTTGGTCCCGGCTGTCATTCGTGGATCATTGACAGTCGTTACAGATCGTCAGAAGCCCGAAAGTCTGATAACCAGTCATAAAGCGGTATCGAAATACCTACCCAGCAACTGGGTTGTTGAGGTCAGATAGCCAGTGGCTCCTTGTAAAATACTAGTATTCAGTTGCATCCAGTTAGGCTGGAAGCCGCCAAAGGCATATTGATTGATGTTATTGACTGGTAATAGGCAAATAAGCCCGGTTACCGTCGCCTATAGATAGAATACGTTGCCAGCCCAGAAATAAAGCTGAAATTTATTTCGTGGAGTTTCTCACTGGCAACCATTCCCTGCAAGGGTACAGCAGCACTACTAAACGGCAGATGGCGAGTTTGGCATGAATCATCAATTTCATCACACACCCCATATAACACACTCCAAAAAAATGTACAGTACGAATACGAATATTAAGCATAGCACACATGTAACTCTCTGTACGAGTATAATTAAGTGGCAGAATATAGTCGTAACTCGCACACTCGTTTATCAGCGCCTCGGGGTTAACGCCGACTGACGGCGACATCTCGCACTCGACTCGCGATGTTATATTACATTCGTTTATTAACTTTTATTCAACTTTTCTGTGAGTAACGCGCTTTATTTTATAGCGAGGGATATAACTCTCGCCAGAAAATGACTTTGATGGCTCATTTACATTAGAAAATGTCGTGGTCATAAAAATAATACTCGTATTGGATGTTTTTTTATAATATAATACTACCATTAACGTGCCAAGGAAGACATTACCGGTTTGTTATAGGTTTTAAAAGATGAAATGGGGTTAGACGAGTCATACATACCGAATACCTTTGGACTGTTGAGCCAAAATTTTTAAAGAGGGCGGCGATTGATGTTTTTAGGCGAGTGGCAATAACGTCATCAATTCTTTATTGCGTACCGTAATGTATATAGTTGGTACGGAAATAATTATATAAGTCACAATTATCGCTGCGCCAATGTCAGCACAATTAGTTAGTGGTGTCTATTATAATGAAATTGATCAGAAAGTGGAGTGAAAAACCAAGAGGGTCATTAAGTGGGGGTAGTAACCAAAGTTGCCTATCTTCAATTACATTTTTCTTGAAGCTGATAAGATTGAGGTGTAAAATAAAAACTCTATTTGACAGTTTCTACAAAGCTGACGACCTAGGTAGTAAGTACCGTCAATGATCACTTGTAACTTGCTCTCAACCTCGTAATTACACACAGCTTAAATCGATCAGATTGAGGCATAGATTTTTTGGTTTTACAACAAATAAAAGATTAATTACATACATACATAATTAGCCTATTAATGTTCCCACTGCTGAGACACAGGCCTCCTCTCTGTGAGAGGGAGTGGGCCGTAATCCACCACGCGGGCCCAGTGTGGGTTGGTAGATATCACGTCATGTCTTCGAAATTTTGGTTCTAAGACAGGCCGGTTTCCTCACAATGTTTTACTCGTAAGTCGGGGCCGATACCACTGGGCCACCACTGCACAATAAAAGATTGGAATTTTCAAATAATGAACTATGTGTTCGCTTCCGTAGTTTCTTGCCTAAAAATAGTCACGTATATGTACCACTATATTTAGTAGCTCAAACACAAACACGGAGAGGAAATGATAACGCAAGCAGCGACTCAAGAATCCAAGATGGCGGACCATTAATCACGTGACCTAGTGAGGGGATGACGCGGCAGTCTCGCAGATTGACTGACAACCACTGCTGTAGTTAATTTGATGATACAATAGAGGCTTAAAGCACTTATGGTAAGAGATTATAGTGGCAATATATTCTAGTCTTAACCGAAATAAAAATAATACTGTAATGGAGGAGCTCGTGGCTAAGTAATAACATCCGCACGGGTCGATCCGTCAGGTTAAGCTACATTTGCCAGGGTTGGTCCGTGGATGGGTGAACATCTTTACATACCGAGACTCCTCCGTGCCTCGGAAAGCACGTTAAGCCGTTGGTCTCGACTGTCATTCATGGATCTTTGACAGTCGTTACGAGTCGTCAGAAGCCCGAAAGCATGACGTCAGTCTTACCAAGGGGTATCGGATTACCCAGTAACTGGGTTGTGGAGGTCAGATAGGCAGTCGCTCCATGTAAAATACTGGTACGTTGACCTAGAATCATGAAGGCAAGAAGCAAGGTCTCACAGCACAAGTAAAGGAAAAAGTCCGAAAATCTTTAATTTGTAGTTTTATCACTTAAAAAAGAATGCGATTACAAACTTACATTTGCAGTTGGAGAATAGATCGTGACGTATATAGTCCTCCAGTCCTTATTTCGGCCACGACGGCCAATCTCAACGCAGACTAGCCTTCGGCGCGGGAGATATTATAATGCACAAGTGTGTGTGAGTAGTGGTGGCCCAGTGGTAACGGCCCCGACTTACGAGTTGTAGGTTGTGGGTTCGAACCCAAGCAGACGCTTTACTTTGTGTAAATACCTAATTTCATCACCACTGCTCTCAAAACGCTAAAGGAAAACATCGTGAGGAAACGGGCATGTCTTAGAACCAAAAATTCGAAGACATGTGACATCTACCAACCCGCACTAGGCCCGCGTGGTAGATTAGGTACAGCCCACTCCCTCTCACAGAAAGGAGGCCTGTGTCCCAGCAGTGGGAACATTAATAGGCCGATCGGTTGATTGAAGTGTGTGCAGACACGAGTGCACTCTTTCTTCCCTCACTCTCATAGTCCGATGGGATGTGTAAAAATAATAAGTAAGAAATAATAGATTTCTGTATGACTATCAAAAATGCGCACACACTTGTGCATTTTAATATTTCTATTATAGTGCACAAGTGTGTGCGCAGACACAGGTACACTCTTTCTTCCCTCACTTTCTTAGTCCGATGGGACGGTAATCCGATACGTCCAGAGAGAGTTCAGGCGTAAGACCAACAGCTTAATCCGAGGCACGAGGGTATTACACCGCCATTTTCCAAACTTCGGGCTGCTACTAAGAAATTCCTAACGGAAAAACCCAATAACACTTTGCCCGACCCGGGAATCGAACCCAGGACCCCAAGCTCAGTAGTCGCGCTTGCGACCACGAGACCAACGGGGCAGTCAAACGTTACGTATATCGATGTATGGGACAAAAATTTTGAACTACAAAGTTAAGTTTGTCTTAGGATATATCTTCCCAACAACGGAACCTTTCATTGTGCGTGGTCCTATACGACACGCAGATGGCCGGTTTTTGATGGTGGTAGTAATATATGACGAACCTGTACCCTAATTACGTAATACACAATCAATCGGAATCTGAATCGCTTTGAAACAGATTGCTAATCCATTGCTTCAAAAGTTCGAAAATAAATTCTGTTCAGCAACGTAAATAAGGCAATGAATGTTTTTGAAGTGTCGAAATGAAACAGTTTCATCATTTACAATAATGTGTTCCGTAATTAGATAGCTGGTGTGTAAGAGGCTGCACTTTAAAACCTTCCGGGGTCTAAACGATGAACCTAATTTCAAATATTCATAGAAACTTTATCGAGTCCAATTTAGTATTATCAGTGGATACCACTCGTAGAAACTATTACTGAATTAAAACCAGTTCTTTCTGGAAGGTTGCATCTTTAATTAAACTTTAAGCCGACAGATCCCAAAGGAATCTATTGGAGGCAGATACTCAGATGTCGATTATTGGATGTGGCATTTTTTTTTTCGACTCTGTTATGTTTTACTGCTTACTTCAAAAATAATATCAAATGGTAATCTGTTCCGCCATAGAGCTCTTCCGCGATTGTTAACTGCTTTGGACATCATTTCAGCAGAGACGTTCACAGATTTATTAATAGTATTCTTGCAATTATTGGATTTCCAATCTACATGTTATACTAATAACAATAAAATTGGGTCCATATTGGCTCACCTAAAGTTCTTTACCCGAAATTGTTCTTCCTAACGATTTGTAATCCGAATGATCACTCTTCCTAAAATTTATCATCCTAAAGTTTTCGTTCATACTATTTGTAGTGCTACCGGCGATGTTCATAACACTCATGTTTCCGAAAATTGTAATTAATAATATCATTAACGTAAATATATTTAAACTCCTACTGTTTTTTATCATAAAACGCTTTTATCCTACTGAGAGAACATAATCATGAACCAGATGCTTTGAAGGAAAAGGTTTGTTTTTAAACTATTTCTTGTTATTACAAAACAACTGTTTTTACATTTAACCATTTTATTTTTGATTATTGTTGTTACATATTTATTACTTTAACTATACCTGAGATAATTATGTCTAAAAACCAACTGTTTAGAATGATTAAAGGTCGTTTCACTGATTTTTGTCTTAAATGAATGAAATTCAGGTCAAAGTGTCGTCTTGGGGGCACTATGAAAAAAATACTTAGAAAAATCCACGACCAATTTCGAGGTAGCGCTCGCCGGCCGCTGCCGCGGCACCGCTCGCTTCGCTCGCTCGGCTCGCGCGTAGTTGGTCACAGTTCTAACCTAACCTAACCTAATCCTAATCTAAACGAAAAAGATATGACTTTGAATAATAGTGTAAAAGATGGTTATGTTGAGAAAATATAGGAAAACAAATAAAAGTATAATAGATGATTATTGCTACTGACATTATGAAGTTGAATGCTTCGGAATTATGAACATTAGAGACAGAGTAGTTAGGAATTGTGATTGTGAGGATGAAAAATGTTAGGAAGAACATTTTCGGATTTCCAATTATCGGAGTTGAAAATTTAGGTGAACTTTGGCGCACCCAATAAAATTATATAAAGAAAATAATTATATTTTCTTTATAAATTAGAATAAAGGCCGCGCGCTACTAGCGCCATTACAGTGACAAACTACAATGTCGTCAGCCTTTATTAATCTGTGGGCGAATCAGAACCATTGTCGTACAAACTGTAAGATTAACTTGTTAGGAGGAAATTGATAAATATATAACATTAAATGTCGTTTCTTTTATTACAGGTAAGGTTTTTATAGTTTATTGAATGTTAGATTTTGTAAAGGTGAAAGCGTCAGGGTAGCCCGCGAAATTCAAATTTTCTTAAGTTTTTTGCAATTTGTTCGTCAGTATCAGGTTTTATGTTGATATAAATATGATTTGCGACCGTATCAATAAAAGTATTATAAAATTATATTCATTTAGAGTATTTAGAGTATATTTATTTCTGACGTAAATAGTACATATACAGGTGACACTTGATTACACGTGAAAAAAGCCTGATACAAAATATTGATCAATGACCCCTATGCTAGGAAAAACCTGTGTTACAGGGGTCATCATAGAAATCATCAATACAACTCTATAAGTTCATGTAATCCCTTTGAATGACTATTTCATGAAATCATGACATTTGGAGATTATGCTAACCTAAGGAGTTGTATTGCTGATTCTAATGATTATAATTCTGTAAACCCATATTGGTTACGCTCGCAAATCATATTTTAATCAACATACAACCTGACACTGACCTGCGAACTGCAAAAAACCAAGAAAATTTGAATTTGGCGGGCTACCTTGGCGCATCCCCCTTATACAAACATGTATATAACAATAACAAACATAAATCTTTTATTACAGAGAAACTCAATTGTGTTTGATTGACGGTATCACTTCACCTAACTAACTAAACAAATACCCTTAAAAAACGACATTTTTTGTAAATTATCAAGAAAATGGAGAAACTAGTATTCAAATCAAAAGCTACAAAAGACGGAAAATCTACGTACATCGCCATAATCTCTATCATTACACCACGGGGCCAAGTCTACTAATTTACAAACGTCACAATGGTCTCTCGATGGTGAGTTTTTGACAGATTTTGTATGGCAAATCTGTCAAAAACTGACCACCGAGAGACTATTGTGTTGTGACGTTTGTAAATTAGTAGACTTGGCCCCCAGATGATAAAGTTTTTCTGATCCCTAGTATGAAACAGCGTCACTTCACAAACATATTCTCACCTCAAAAGCTTACAATACAGTACGAAATACAATAAAAAAATACATCAAACTAGAAGTGTTTGAAAAAAATTTACAGAGGATATTATGAAAAAAAACATACTTTGATGAAGATGAAAATATGGTATTTGAGAATCAATACCTAGAGAAAGTTACCCAAGAACAATAATTGGCTATTAAGAACAATACAGAAGATCATATAGTTAAAATTTTGGATTTTTTTAAATTTAGTTTACTAAAAACCCATGTCACATCCACATTTTCCTAGCTGTGGTAGCATAGAGCTACCAGATAAAGTCAGTCTTCTAGACTCATTTAACTTGATGCAGTCGGTGGCGGCCATTCATTCCATTTGACTTTTCACTTTTATTTCATAGACTCATCATAAGCCTTAGATTGATTTTTTAATTAAAACCACATTGGTTTTAATTTATTATTTACCTACTATGGATAACTGAGCAGTGGTGGCCCAGTGGTAACGGCCCCGACTTCACGTACAATGGTTCATTTGACGGACTAAGTGCGGAAACCAAACCCTATAACATAGAACGGCCCCGACTTACGAGATGTAGGTCGTGGGTTCGAACCCAAGCAGGAGCTTTACTTTGTGTAAATAATTTCATCAACACTGTTCACAAAACGGTGAAGGAAAACATCGTGAGGAAACCGGCATGTCTTAGAACCAAAAATTCGAAGACATGTGACATCTACGAACCCGCACTGGGCCCGCGTGGTAGATTACAGCCCACTCCCTCTCACAGCGGCCTGTGTCCCAGCAGTAGGAACATTAATAGGCTGATGATGATGATGATGAATAACTATTATGTCAGGACGACTCTTGGGTAAAATAATAAAAAAAACGAGCGAGTTTTACAGAAGTCGCATATGATGTGTAACTAAAGACATGTCGCCTTGGTAATAAGCAACATTATAGGGGCGGGGCCTGTTCAAGGTCGTTTCTGACAGCCAACTCTTGCACCACACGCGCTCATTGGTCATATTAAAGCGCGTGCTTCCGCGGCTTCCTGTAATGCACTTCCGTCTCTTTTCACGAAATTACTCCCACAGATTTTTATGGTATACAGGGTGTCAGGGACATCGACGCGAAGCCTGTTACCATGGATTCAGTACATGATTCTGAACCGCTCCGCGTTGAAATTTTTCGTCGGTTATAAAAAAGAAAAAAAGTAATCTGTTCCATAGAAAATTGCAATACCTACGCGGTCAAAATGTATGGAACAGCAGATTTTTTTTTTAAATAACCTTCGAAAAATTTTAACGCAGAGGGGTTCAGAATCATGTACTGAATGCATGGTAACAGGCTTCGCGTCGATGTCCCTGCCACCCTGTATAATGTTCTGTGCACAGATTGCAGAAAAGCGAGAGGAAAAATGTTACACATCAACAAGAACGATCCGTCAAAAATGATGATTATGAATGGTTATTCATAATCATCATTTTAGCTGAAACGGTCATTGTTGCACATAGACCTCTCACAAGCGTCGCCACATCGACAGGTTCTGTTTTGTATCCAACGGATTCCAGCAACCTTCACCAGGTCCTCTCCATCTTCACTACCCGTATTCGTTGAGCGTGGCAAAGGAGGAAAGAATGGATGTCATATCCATGGTTTTTTTTTAAGTTGTAAGAATAATAAAAATATGAAAACTAAAACCCAACTATGTACGACAAAAAAAAAACCCATTAAAAGATATAAATAAGACACAGACAGACAAATAAAAAAACCGGAGTCACACGTCGTGTTGGCTTATTGTATAGGCATAAATCGAACAGATTACATGTGACTCCGATATTGTATTTGTCTATGTTTGACGTCACACTTTGTATGTTTCATTATTTGAAAATGTCGTAGCGAATAGTATCATCACAATGTCTTGTTTTTTTTTTTTTTTTGCCTTCTTCGGTAAAGCTCTTGGCCTGCATCTCACCTGACCTGCATTTTTTTTGTATTTTGTCACCTTGTTGTGTATGTATGTGTATTTAGTTATTATTTAATCATGTGTTTGTATGTTGTGCTATGTCTTTTGTGTGCATCAATTAAACTATATACGAATTGTATAGAGTGCCGCAAGTTTCTTGTGGCACTCTAGTGTCACTGCCTCGGCCCGGCTAGGGTGCCGTGAGCGTTGCATTGTCACTGTCACTTGTTATTTAGGATAGGTTAGGTTAGAACTGTGACCACACAACGCACGAGCCGAGCGAGCGTAGTGAGCGGTGCCGCGGTAGCGGCCGGCGAAGTGCCAGGGTCCGTTTAGGCACAAGAGAATGTAATGTTTTGGGAATGTGGTGTTTTACAGCGATCTAACCTCGACAATCAAACAAAATACCAAGTGACGTGACTTAGTGACAGTGACAATGACAATCCAATGCTTGCGGCACTTGAGCCGAGCCGAGGCGGTGTAACTAGGGTGCCTGTAGTGGCACTTTATCCGATAGGGATAGAGTGCCAATGGTGGCACTCTATACACTGCCAACTATATATCTATCTACATAGCCTGAAGATCTAGACGCTTCCTTCTATGCCCCATTTGTCAAATTATGATGAATTTAGAAGTTATGATCCCGAACAAATGAACATACATACCCACATACATACCGGTCAAAATCATTACCCTCCACCGTAGTCCGCTAAAAATTTCAGTCGCCATTTAATAGAGTAAATGTGAATCCAATCCACTCCACATAACACTACCCCACTTCTCAGAGCTTAGTCACAGAAGTTAACAGGATTACTAGTAAAGCAACACGCAACGTTGCGGTCAACCTCCCGGCAACCGAGTTTACTTATATTAATTAATTAATGTAATATAACGTCTTTTTGTTTACGAAATGAACGAAGAGATTTATGTTATGCTTATAAGTTTATGTAAAAGTACATTGCAGCAGTGTTGATTTATGCAAAGGCAAATGTGGAAAGGCATGTACAACTATCAACATGTTTCTACTTCATATTTATTAATAACGATGTACTCTTTGGTTCTGCGGAATCGGTAAATAAACTTTAGCTGCATATCCAACATTTGCTGGCATAAAAAAAAATCACGTATAAATTCAAACCTGTATTTACAATAATTTACATCATGAGGAGCTCGTGGCTAAGTAATAACAAGCCGCACGGGTCGATCCATCAGGTTAAGCTACGCTTGCCGGGGTTGGTCAGTGGATGGGTGACCATCTTTACATACCGAGACTCCTCCGTGCCTCGGAAAGCACGTTAAGCCGTTGGTCCCGGCTGTCATTTGTGGATCTTTGACAGTCGTTACGAGCCGTCAGAAGCCCGAAAGTCTGACACCAGTCTTACCAAGGGGTATCGTGTTACCCAGTTACTGGGTTGTGGAGGTCAGATAGGCAGTCGCTCCATGTAAAATACTGGTATTCAGCTGCATCCGGTTAGACTGGAAGCCGACCCCAAGATAGTTGGGAAAAAGGCTAGGAAGATTGATTTACAATAATTTACATGTGTATGTAACTGCCTCGTTTTGTTAGTCTAGTGGTCGCAAGCGCTACTGCTGAGCATGAGGTCCTGGGTTCGATTCCCGAGTCGGGCAAAGTATTATTGGGTTATTCTATCTGGAATTTCTTAGTAGCAGCCCGGAGTCTGGATTTGTGCCCGGTTGATGGCAATAGGCTCGCCCCCTATTACATGGGACTTAAACATAACTGGCGAAATGTGGGTGTACTATAGGTACAAGACGGAAGATTACACGCGTGATGTAATGTTATGTTATGTAATGTGTACATACTGTTGTATTATGGCTAAATAATAACAGCCGCACGAGTCGATCGAAAGTTAAGCTACGCTTGGCGCGGTCAGTTCGTGGATGGGTGACCATACATTACATATAGAGACTCCTCCGTGCTTCGGAAACCACGTTAAGCCATTCGGTTCCGGCTGTCATTCATAGATCTATGGGATTCGTTACGGGTAGTTCCAAGTCTGACAACCAGTCTCACCAAGGGGCATCGTGTTACCCAGCAACTGGGTTTTTAGAGGTCAGATAGGCAGTCGCTCCATGTAAACTACTAATATTCAGCTGCATCCAGTTAGACTGGACTGGTCGGCTACCCCATCATAGTTGGGAACAGGCTAAGCAGATTGATATTGTATTAAATGGCAGAATGTGATATCTATACCATCCTTTTTATTTACTACATTTCATGCAAAAAAATACAGAGTAACTAAAATTGTCTGCCCCGCGTCACAAACCATCAAACCCATAAGAAGATGGTACGTCTGTATCATCTAATATAACTAGCATGTTACTATGTATGCTATGCAACTCTAGTACAGTACGACTAGGGCATGATATTCGGATATCCGGATATCCGAATTATCCGGATATCCGTCGAAAATATTATCCGAATATAATTTGTTTTACTATCCGGATAAAATGGATAATACGGATAGTTACTTTTGTTCCATTTTCCTTTTGATAATATAACATTTAACGTTGTGTTTTAAAATTGGTATTCGCAATCGTGACAATTCATGCTATATCTTCAAAAATCCATCTAATGACACAATTAGTATGTAGATTCATCAAATCATCATAGAGAAAATTTTAAAGTGCTTTTGCACAGAGCTCGACTTCAGTTGACGACAGCAGTGGTGATGACGTAGCACTCAGTGGTTACAAGCAGCAGAAACTGAAATATCATTTACTTTAACAGAGAAAATAAGCAAAGAGATCGAAAGGACTCTGCAGGTTGACCATCAACAGTGAATGCTTTGACAAGCATGGCATTTTCTTTAAAGGCATTGGCAAGAATGATGGCTTTGATTAGTAGTGTTGTTCTAGATTCATCTCGGTATTGTGTCTTGCTTGACGAGATCTTACAGAACCAAAATAGAGTTCCTGTTAAATGCAACATAAAGAAAAGGTTAGGCTTTGCTACACTTGAATAAGCTGTTTTGGTAACCAAGCCAAAATCAGATTGATATGGGAAGTAGGAATTTGGAGCAGAGGCCTCATCATGATTCTCTGCATTCATGATTTGCTTTCCTGCCTGGACCATAAAAACCCAATCCGGAAAGTCCTCTTTAGGAATATCCAAAATTTCACATATATGTCCAACGGAAGATAGGACTGCACAATCGCGATAACGAGAACTGACCCGAAACGCACAGAAGATCATATTCAGGGAAGTTCATATTCAGGGAATCGATGAAAGTACATGTCATTCGCGGCTACTAGTTTGTGCTGATCCAACTTATACATCAGATACTTTGACATCTAGCAATGTCAGTGGTGTGATTTTGACTCATTTATTACCAAGCACTACTTTGTAAGAACTTCCAGTCTTCATCTAATGTGCTTTCAATTGTTCTAGCCATCTTAACAAAGATAGCATTTGACCAGCTCACGATCTATTATACCATTGGTAGATAACCCGTGGATGATAGCTTTTCTCGTATCTGTCAATGACAGATCGGACAGATTTTGCTTTTAGTGCGAACTGAAGTACTTTAGTATAAGATTGTTGGAGAGTTTTTGTAATAAAAATGTTGATTGTAAAATAATATAAGTTTGATTTACCTCTTTTACAGTGGTATCCAAAATATCCATATTATCCGGATATATTCGAATAGTTGTCTGGCATTATCCGAAATATCCGAATAGTAAAATGGGCGGATAATTGCATGTTGTAACTGTCTCATAATAATATAATTGTCAAGTGACATTATAGACCTCATTTTTCAGTTGAAATGTGTACTAGGACTCATGGATGGACCTTTGTTAATAATATAATTTGCATTGTGTGACTGCGTCAATGTGGCAATAATTTACATAACATAATAGAAAGAAAGAAATATGCGTTTATTGGCATTACAACAGAAAAATACACCTTACAACTTAAAAAAAAAAAACAGAAAACAATGGGAATCAGCTCAGCATAATGTCGCATGGTAAAACAAAGTATACCACCTGGCACTGATTTCAGCTGCAACCCACGAGTGCCATACGCTTGACTAGGAAAGTCAGGGAAGTGTGTGTCCGATTTAATAAATTAACAGAATAAATTAAATGTTGTAAAAGATAGGATAATATGAAAATCTCACAAAATAAAATAAAATGTTGTTACATACATGAGTGTGTGGTATGTTGTGAATGAGAAACAAAAAAAAGTAAACCCAATATCTGTGTCATAAAAACTAAAACTTTCAACGCAAAATAGTGTGACTGCCTTGTTCTTCTACGAAATAGGACGGATTTTGATGCAGATTTTATTATCATAGTATATGACATTATTAAACTGACTCATAAAAAAATTAAACTGATAAAATGAAAAAGTTGAAGAAATTAATATAATTGGCAAAATTTATAAAAATGTAATAGCTATTAAAACATAAATAGCTGCAAATTGTTCCGGCTTAGAGAATAACTACGTACTTTATTTTTAAAGTGACCTTTTAATCGTAAAAGGAAAAACCGAAAGAAATTCTTAATTTCTATTGTCAACTCTTAAAACGGGGAGATAAATAGTATTTTGCTTATCTGCGGCTGTTGTAATTAAATAAAACAAGGTGCTGAGCGATTTATTGGCCCCTGGGGGCTTGTAGTCTGAGTCTCGACGTGCTAGGAAACCGAATGCTTTACTTTTTTCCCTATTATTTTCAGAATTCTTATCTGTGTGGGCCGGTGTGGAATTTCATTAAGTGTTTATATTACTAGCCAATTATTAAGATTTAGGTTCTTACACCTAAATCTTAATTAATGGGTTTTAGGGGAGAGAGCATAATTTTACCAAACCGTTAATTTAGATAAATATGAAGTGATAGCTGATAACAAACATCTTAAGTTACTATCTTTTCACATTGCTTGTTTATTTTTCACATAAACTTATACGGGCACTTATGAAACATCAGATGCCAGGTGCACGGTTTATTGGTCGTTTCCTATGGAGAAGAGCCGGCAAGAAACTCCACAGTAACTCTTAAAATAATTAGCGTTTACAATGTTTTCAAATTACAGTGTGGTCTAATTGTTTATTCTGTAAATAAGATATTGGAGTCTCGATTTCGAAACCAAGGCACGCGCACCTCTGACTTTTCGGATTCATGTGCGTATCGTATAAAAATCTTGTAGGAAAACATCGTGAGGAAAACTGCCTTAGAGATATTTATCGGTGGCATTTGAAGCCAATTCAGAGGCCAATGGGCGACTTTAAAACTCTGAAACCAGGTTAGTCACAATCCACACAAAAGGATGAAGAACAGGGGCACGGGACACTGTAGGTCTGTCAACACTCAACGAAATAGAAAAAGGTCTATAAATCTACAGAATATTAAGCCTAGAACATTCTCAGATTCACATAATATAATATAAATAAAAAATGTATTTGAATAAAATGACATGACTGCCATAAATTACAACTGTAACAAGTCTGAATTATCAACCAGGGGGCCTACCACAACCACAAAAAGCAGTATTATTTTAATCTTACTTCAGTGGGGGAAAGAGATGGTGCTATACGTCCTGTAGAGCTTCATGTCTTTCCCACAGTAAAGTAATATTAAAATAATACTGCTTTTAGAGGTGGTGGTAGGCCCCCTGTCCACAAAAGCCTTTAATAAATAATTGAAATTAGAATTGTAGGTATAAAATGTCAAAGGTACTTTGATAACTGCTCATGACAGATGACCACCATAGAAACAGTGGTCATGCTATGCGTGCAGGTTGCCAAGCAATAGTTGAAAAAACTTATAAATCGACATCCTAACCTTTTAAGTTAACAGATAGTTAAGTGTTAAACTTTTGAGTTGTTTTCAAATCTCTAGCTCAATTCGTCTCATATTTTTACCTCTTTATGAAAGTCAAGGTCAAATCAAAGTATAAAAACGTAATGACTAAATAAAGGCCAACCAATAAATAAAACCGTATTTTATAACCTCATTATGAACGCAGAATGCGAAAAAAAGCGCTGTAAAACGTTCACAATAAAGAAATGATTTATAAGAACGATGAAACTTAACAATGTAACCATCAGTGGAAGTATTTCACTTGGTAGTTTTTATGACAGAACTTGCGTTTTTATTAGTGTTTGTATAAATCCGATAAGCCGCGATGATAGTTACCGGGTTTTATTTTATGGCATTACTTTCTTTAATGATTTGGCGTTTGTGGAAGCAATTGGCTGAAAGTTTTTGTGGCAATTTTTTTGCAAATAGTCTTTCGCAAGTACCCTAGAAAAGAGAGTTTTTTGATGTGTAAAATCTTTTGTCTCGCTTTCCTGCACTCTGTTGAAGTGATTTTGTGAAAATTTACGAAAGTGTTTAACAGGAAACCGGGGAAGAGCTTGCTATTCGATTTGACCAACGAGCGCGCGTGGTGCCAGAGTTGGCCATCAGAAACGACATTGACGAGGCCCCACCCCTATAACGTTGCTTATTACTTTGTGGCGGTATCTACATCGCCACATGAAATCTACGCATCAAAGCCCTGATGTCATACAAAATCCTAACGTCACACAAATCCTACATCGTATAATTAGAGTTTACCGCGCGAATTACATATATAAGACTATCCGTCATCAACCATTGGGTAGTTGCCCGGGTATTATATTGTTTTCCATAATATTATTTGTCCTATTATTGTTTTCCATAATCGTCCCCACTCATAATATTTACTTGCACTATTATCATTTATACTAATAACGCTTGCCATATCAACTTATTTGTCATAACTTTTATTTGCCATAATATTAGTTTCCATAATAACATGTGTCATAATCATTAGTTTCTATATGTAACACATTACATAATCGACACTTGACAAACATAATTTAGAAACGTTACAGACAGATGTCCTCAGTATAGTATGTATTATATGATATGTATTATTCCGAATGTTCATTTAAATACATACATACGTACATTTGCAAAATAGGATAGTATAGGTTAGGTTTTCTTGTTCAGACAATAAACAGTTTGTCAAATTCGAAACGGGTAGGTTAGGTTAGGTTAGAACTGTGACCAAACAACGCGCGAAGGCGAGCGAGCGCAGCGAGCGTGCCGCGGCAGCGGCCGCCGAGTGCTAGATTTCCTCTTTTGCAAAGCAAGCATGCATGGCAGATTAGGGTAATTTTTAGGTTTTCTTGTTCAGACAATAAACATTTTGTAAATTCGAAACGGGTAGGTTAGGTTAGGTTAGAACTGTGACCAAATAACGCGCGAAGGCGAGCGAGCGTAGCGAGCGTGCCGCGGCAGCGGCCGCCGAGTGCTAGATTTTCTCTTTTGCAAAGCAAGCATGCATGGCAGATTAGGGTAATTTTTAGGTTTTCTTCTTCAGACAATAAACAGTTTGTCAAATTCGAAACGGGTAGGTTAGGTTAGGTTAGAACTGTGACCAAAAAACGCGCGAAGGCGAGCGAGCGTAGCGAGCGTGCCGCGGCAGCGGCCGCCTAGTGCTAGATTTCCTCTTTTCCAAAGCAAGCATGGTACATACTGAACTAGCATTGTTGTGCTAGTATGGGCAAATGAATATTAATAAATGTTATGGAAAACGACATTATTGAAAATAAAAAATATAGCTAATGAATTTATGGATTAAAATTATTATGACACTTGATCGATTATGACCAATGAAATTAGTGAAAATGATTTTATGTCATTTCACGATTATGGCAACTGAAGCGTTATTTCTAATGAAATTATGGCCAATAAAAGTATGGCATATAAAATTATGGCATTTTAAATTATGGCAAACATTAGTAAACCAGTTGCCCGCCAGACACGAGTCAGTCACGACACCCGTCGGTCAGAAGATCCTTTTCTATTCCCGTTTGCAGTTGCCCGCCAGACAAAACACCCGTTGGTCGGAAGATCCTCCCTTTTCTATATAGGATCAGTGAACTTTACACCCTTCTTCATACATCTAAAACCTTAATGTTGCTTATTGCCAAGGTAAGATATCAGATGTTACACATTATATTCGACTACTCTAAGGCTCGTTGTTTGTTGTTGTTGTTTTTTTTCTACAAGTAGGTACTGTAACAGCAAAAGCTATATCTGTAAAAAAAAACAACACTTCTTTAACCTTTTAAAGGAAATATTTGTTTTTGATAGAGGTTTAAAAGTTTAAAGTTTATTTATTTAATTTTCATAATCAACAGGTTTTAACAAATAAGTTGTAGAGGCCTTCTTTTCAGTATAGATACCTGTACCAGAAGACCTTCCTCTTCCATATCTACATATGTCTGTCATATAAAGCCTGTTAATAACATAATTTTAACAAAGTAGCTAAAGTAACAGAACAAGAGAATAAAAAAAAAAACAAATAATGATAATAACTAATAAAAAATAATAAGGTACTTGAATTCGTAATCTCAGATAATTATACTTCATCCCCACTTACAACTGTCTATTTCAGCATTAGTCATTGTAATTTGGTTTTGAAGTGATGACATGAAGCTTGTGACCAAAATATTTAAAAAAACAAAAAGTGGAGGTGTAGGTACGCAGAACACAGGTTGTATAAGTAATGGTGACATTTATCTAAATAACTGCGGTGTAATTGCGTAACACACATAAAATAGTACCGTCAAATGCCCTAACATCGCCTGGCTATGTTTGCCTATAGTGAAAAAGATATATAGCTTTTTCATTTTTCTTGTATGGTAATCGAAACCTAAAGCTCTTTAAAAAAACTCAAAGTTTCGATTGCCATTAGGCGAAGCTAGGGTAGTTGACCGGTACTTGATCGCAATGCCTTTAATTTTGGTCAGTTCTGCCACGTTCATTGCGTTATTTACGTTGCTGAGCGGAAAAAATTTTCAAGCCTATGAAGCAAGGGATAAAGAATTTCCTTCAAAACCATCGGATTATAACATAATTATAGTGTGTAACGCAATTAGAGTGCGCATCAGTTGCGAGTCCATAGGCGGTGACAACACTTTAGGCTGCTCCTAATAGGACGCATCCTTAGCGTGCGTTAGAGCGTGGCGGGTTTAGCCTGACTCCACGCTATAGCGCCGAATTGTATTGCACTATGATGTATGTTTACTGTCAAACAGAGCGCCGGCGCTAGCAATGCCGCGAAAATAGCGTTGCGTGTTGCACTGTACTTAGCACACTGACGCGCAGTACGCGTTCTATTTGGCGAAGCCTTTTCTACCAGTTGGGCCTAGCGACGGTGATGGCCTAGGCTATTTGCGAGATTACCCAATAAAACTTGTATAACTTAACTTAACTTGTATAACAGCAACTTTTCATCCAGATCCCCAAAGAAATACTAACTTAACTCTTCCACTATCTAAAGTCTTCTACAATCAAAAAGAACGAGCGTAACCGTCACAAGTACAAATTTACCTTTTAAAAGTGCTAAACAAACTTCTATAATATATTTGCAACACAAAAGTTAAATAGAAACATTTCGTCCGACAGCAAAGAAAGTAGACTTTAACTTTGTTCTTAACAAATCGTCCTTAATGTTTGTAAGTACAGTGCAACCTTTGCATTTTTGCCACACCATTTTGCCTATAATTCATTCTATCTAGTACAAATGTTTGCTTGTGCTGGAGATTTATATTTGTTTTTAAAATGTAAAGTAGTTTTAAATTTAGGCAACAAATTCTTATTTATATTTAGGTAAGACTGACATTGGAAATAGTATGTTGTGACAGATACATTATCCCATTATAGATAATAAGATAACTTTGTTAAGTTAGTTAGTTTCTGTAACTGTTGATTGTGACAAGCATCGCACAATTTAAAATTAATTTGGAAAATCACATTAAATTGAAACTTTGATTCAGTCAAACAATGTCTTGGCTTGAATGGCACTATTTTAGAAAGGAATGTAGTAAACAGGAAATCTGCAAAAGTGGACTGTATTTTTAAAGCATATTTTGAAACGTTCAAATTGAAATTACTGCAGTTAAAGCTGATTTTACCTACCCCATCCGCGGATAACTTTGAATTTTTGGTAGTTTTTCCACACAAAAACTTGAATTTTATTTCACGGATAATTTTTTTATCTGAAGATTGAAAAATCGGCCCAAAATGACCAAGATTCATATTGAGTCTTCGTTTAAAAAATATCGTCACTTTGCAAGCAAAACCCTGTACTACCACTAGTATTCCCCAAGCTTCGGTGGAAGTTTCCGTCGGCAGCCAGGTGCTGTTCGCAGACGCTGCCGTTAACTTGTTACACAACTTCCACTAGAAATTGTTCCCTTTTTTTGTTTCTTTATTCTTTGTGCGGAAAGCAAATTTTCTGGAAGGATTTTTGTAGTTTTTTGTTTTTTCTGTGTTTGTGACGTGTTAAGTTTTGTGGTACACTGTTACAAGGATCTTTTGGCACTGAAAGTACATTTGACAGGGCCGGTGCTGTTAGTAAATATTTGTGAAATATTTTGAAAAAACACGATGGCGGAATTAGTTTCGATATTAACTACGCGCGAAAATAATCTTGTAGCGCTTTATGTCGTCGGTTATTTTATTTGGATATTCGATCTTCCTTGTAAACCACCTTAAGGCTGCCTGTCCACTGAAGCGGAGAGGAGAGGAGCGGAGCGGAGATGTGCCAATAATAACCTATAGAATCTAAACTCCGCACCAGAGGTGCGATATTGGCACATCTCCGCTCCGCTCCTCTCCTCTCCGCTTCAGTGGACAGGCAGCCTTAAGATTGTACAGCTTGATCAACAACTAAATGGAACGGAGTTTTAAAAGATGTAATAAAAATAAATAAATAAAAGTTAGCATAAAATGCAAAAAAATAAATTACTTATGTTCATATTTTAAATAGATTATTTAGGAATGATTATTTACGCCTAATAGAGAAATAAGTAAGAAAATACGGCGAAAAAAAGACATGTTACGCCAACCCCAAATAAATTGAGTTAAGACAAGAGAATGATGTCGATGATAATAATATGATTATGCCAGTAACAAATATTGGTATAAAATCACCATCTAAAACACAAATACCTCCTTCATAACTTCATTATCCCCTAAGCAAGAGAAGTTCACGACAATATGCAAACACTTATAAACTGCACGGATCTTGCTTACTTAATACTGTGACTGCTAAACTTGCATATGCGATCGCAAAAGTTTTGGGCAAACGAAGCTGAAACACTCGGGCATTATAGCGCAGGTAACAGTGGGCAAACTTTAGATAAACACACAGAAGTTAAATAGAATATTGCAGTATTATGAAATAGCTGCGCCTGCGAATGTTTTGTATTTATATGAAACTAGCTGCCCACCCCAGCTTCTCAGGGGTAGCACTAAGTACTTATCTATGTACCTATTTACCCTACCTACCTACCTACATACATACCTACGTACCTGCCTACCCTACCGACATACCTACATACCTACCTATCCGACCTACATACCAAAGTACTTACATACCTACCTACTTATCCTACCTACACCTAATCTGCGTTCACAATTCATTTGCAAAACATTTAAACAAACACGAGTTTAGGAAAAACAACTGTAATGGCTACACATAAGGGTTAGTTTGCGCTACAACTTCATATTTTTTATAACTTTTTCAACAGTACTAGTCGGTCTAAAATGAACTTTATTTACACACACATATAGTTGATGTTTGCCTAAGAGGAAAACTCGTCTTTGTTTACATGTTTGGCAAACAAATTACGAACGCAGATTACCTATCCTACAAACCTTGACCTGAGCAAAACGAAAAAAAAAAAACTATTTTTTTTTTTCGTTTCGTTTCTCAAGTTATGGCGTGACCAAGGGAAATCTTCCCATTAAGTGCTACATGATTGCCTAAAAGACTGTTTGAATTTTTCCACTGGTACCAAGATATTTATTGATGTATCAATCAATCTGCCTAGCCTTTTTCCCAACTGTTGGGGTCAGCTGCCAGTCTAACCGGATGCAGCTGAATACCAGTATTTTACATGGAGCTACTGCTTATCTGACCTCCACAACCCAGTAACTGGGTAATACGATACCCCTTTGTAAGACTGGTTGTTAGACTTTCGGGCTTCTGACGACCCGTAAAGACTGTCAAAGATCCACGAACCGGGACCAACGGTTTAACGTGCTTTCTAAGGCACGGAGGAGTCTCGGTATGTAAAGATGGTCACCTATCCACGGACCAACCCCGGCAAGCGTAGCTTAAGCTGATGGATCGACCCATGCGGCTGTTATGAGTTAGCCACGAGCACGTCGGTACCAAGATGTGCTTAGTTCCACTTAATACCATTAAAATCGTATGATGGTTGACGTTAAAATCAGGAAAATTACAAAATAATTCAATTTTGATAAAGGAAGTACCTAGTTGGAATCTGATACTTTGTCTTTCAGAGTAAAGTCAAACACCAAATCGCGAAGAATGTTTTTAAAATCACTCTCTTCTATTTCTATATACTAACAAATAGATTTAGGAAAAACTTAACAAAATAAACGAGAAGATACAAAACAAACAATTTACTTTTTAAATCAAAACGCTTAACAATTCGCACTTGTTAGCATTTGCCGAATTTCAAAATATTTTCAGCAACGCCCGAGGGCCGGACTTTATCAACTTTTTTATTAAACTGTTAACAAAAACGGAACAAAATTTTTATTATATTTCACGTCAGTAAAATAAATTCAGATTGGTGTTTTAACTTCGGATATTTTCAGTCACGGTAGTGTTATAGGTACTAATAGTATTAATTAAGTTGTCATTGATGACCATATTCAACCTGAGGTAGGACTTTTTTTCATTGCTGAATACACTAAACAATTACTGTACTGTAAACTGTTTTATATTACGAAGCGGATTAGAGTGGGACGCGTAATTAGTACAGTCACATTCCAGTCGATCTGTGAGAAAAATGTCTGCGTCTAATGGATTTCGAATCTGTGACGTGGATTATACAGGGTGGCAGGGACATCGACGCGAAGCCGGTTACCATGGATTCAGTACATAGTTCTGAACCGCCCTGCGTTGAAACTTTTCGTCGGTTATTAAAAAAAAAATCTGCTGTTTCATAGAAAAGTGCAATACCTACCTTTTTTTTTAACAGTAACAGGCTTCGTGTCGATGTCCCGGACACCCCGTATAAGTTATGCCTGCTATGGTGGGAGTTACACGGTAGAGAGAGTGCGGGGCGTTGCGCCCCGCTCGCAGTCTTGTCCGAACGGCCATAGCAATAGCATGCCTGATGCAGTAATATTGGAAACAGTGTTTTATTGTACATATTTAGCTAACCTAAACCAAGACACCACAGAATCTATCACACCGTACAAAATTGCAGGTGGTATAATAAATAATACTGCTTCTTCTTCTTATAATAATTCTATCATTCTGTCTCCGTAATCGCCCCCAAAAATCTTTATTGCAAACAAAAATGTCCAAACTCAGTTTAAGGAGTCGGTGCCAAGATAACTCCAATTTGTGTTTACCTCTCGCACCCCTAAACAGTTGTACCGCCCCCGATCAGCTATCTAAATTAGTTTTTTTGCAAGGAAGCGTAAAACAACTCAAACACTTCTTTCAGTTTATCACGACAGGGTCTTAATTAAAAAGTTGAAAGCAATCAAAACGATATTTCAAGAAGATGGGTTCTGTTCGCGCTGTCATCAAGTCGTATCGAGTTATTAAAGTCACTCCGGAATAAGGCGCCAGATAATAAAATTTCGATAATATTCAGAGAATAGGTACTTTAGCAACGTCTGTTATGGTTTTTTAAATCCACATTAATTTTGTTCAATCTAAGAGGGATTATGTGGTTGATTCAGAATGAGAGTTTCTCCGAGATTGTGAGAGTTTTGCTTGTCCCGGGTGAGTCTGGATTAACATTGCGCTTCAGTGCGAAGTGTTTTCAAATTTAATTAATTTCTAGATGCTATCGAGTTTTTTCCCGGTATCTGATGGACGTCTTTAGGAATTAACTTGAGTACATGTCTTTGCTGGATTAAGTGCTGCTGGGAATTAAATTTGTCTTCCAAGACTTTAGAGACGGTCGCCATTTAAGTGGTTTTTTACTTAAATGTTCTGAGACGTTAATCTGTTTACCTAGTAATTTAATATCCGTATGTACTTATAATTTTTCGCTTAATCCTAGTTTGTAATTTAACAATAAAAATAACTCTGAAGTCATATTTTATCATATACAAAAAAAGTAACCAAAATTAATCTGCCTAGTCTTTTTCCCAACTATGTTGAAGTCAGCTTCTAGTCTAACCGGATGCAGCTGAAAATTACTATTTTACATGAAATTAATCTGACCTCCACAACCCAGTTACTGGGTAACACGATACCCTTGGTAAGACTGGTTGTCTGACTTTTGGGCTTCTTAGTTAGAAGCCCAAAAGTCTGACAACCAGCCCGTAACGACTGCCCAAAATCTACGAATGACAACCGGAACCAAAGGTTCAACGTACTTTTCAAGGCTCAGAGAGGCTTCAATATGTAATGTATGGTCACCCATCCATAAACCTACCGCGGCAAGCACAGCTTAACCTTTGTTATTATTTAGCCACTACGCCCTCAAACAAAAAACTAACCAATAAACATGTACCAAAAAATATTTCGTAAGGTAAGGTTTAGTTTCAAAAAACATTTTTTATTCCGTTTGGCACAGTTACAAGGGCAATAGTTGGAGTGCACTTATTGCAACCGTAAAGCAGGTTTTAACGTTGCAAGTTCAGCACTACGTTTCTTCAGACAGACTTATTGGAAAGTACGGGTATGGGACCTGACTTTATTTGGCCCGAGGTTTATAAGCTGTTAAGTGTTTTTACATACTTTTTGAAAATATAATTTGCGGCGTAGCAGATGTGCCTACGACAGCTACGGCGTAGCAAACACGCTCATGGAAGCTACGGCGTAGCTGGTGAACCTACAGCAGTAAGCTTTGGCGTAGCAAATTAAGCATTTTTAAATGATTATACTCGTGTGTGTTCGATGATTTTTTGAAAGATTAATGATCGAGAAAGATGCTTTTATTTGATCCCATTCGTTAAATTAGGTATAAAATTAAATAGGATTACGTAAGTTATAATTTCAACATTTAATTTTTTCAATATAAGAGTTTTAACTGAACTTAAATTGCACCACAAGCCTCGTAGTTTTTAACTTCAATAAACCTCAAAAATACATTATTTAGATACCAAATCGTCGTTTCGGATCCCCCGAACTCGTCTATCACTATTTCAGTGAAGTGTCGTTGACGCATTTTTTTTTATTCTCTGTAAAACTTTGTCTCCCCTACCATTTGAGTGAGTGATTTTTCATGTAGTCTACCGATAGCTTTGATAAGTTCACTGTCTCACGTGTGACTAAGGGCTGCTATGCATTGGTTTGGATCGGCTTGGTTCAGCACAGTCGGACGGCTAAAGTGAACACCTATAATACACCGTGAAATTTGAATCACAGTTTTGCTAGAACAAACGTTGTTCAGGCCATGGTCTACAACCATTCTATACCATTCAATCAATCATTCAATGAAAAAAAAAAACGTCAATGGTATTTGAAAAAACACAAAAAATACTGATTTATTTATTTGCATTTCGGCCCGCATTGGTCAGACATCCTTGTAGGCCACGTGGACTCCTCATAACTCTTTTGAATGCCATATTGCTACCGCGATGAGTCCTTTGATGTTACGGTTAATGTTTGAACACGTTTGAGCAACATAAGACTTATTTGAGAACGCCTAGTTTAGTTTGTTTTAATAACATATTGGACGGTATAGAATGGTAGTAGACCATGATCTGAACAACGTTTGTTCTAGCAAAACTGTGATTCAAATTTCACGGTGTATATGTATATCGTAATTGGAGATGACTTGAGCTGTTTCCTACGAGTTTTCATTGTCACCGATCAGCGAGCCTTTTGCCATCAACCCGCCACAAATCCAGACTCCGGGCTGCTACTGAGAAATTCCAGATAGTAAAATCCAATAACACTTTGTCCGACACGGGAATCGAATCCAGGACATCATGCTCAGCACGCTTACGAGCACAAGACCAACGAGGAAGCCAGGCCAGCATTTATGACGACATGTTTACTCTAAATCAAATATTAGTGAATTTTACAAAATAGATAGCATGTGAGTAATAAGCTGTTACTCAAAATGTACTGCAGACGTTGTTAAGGCTACGGTGGTTCGCGCTATGGCCTGGCGCCGACTTATAGATATAACAGGTGTAAAAAGATGTTTAACGAAGCCGAGACTTACATGAGCTTCCCTTCATTGTGATATTTTTGAAGTAAAAACTTCTATAGCGTCGTTGTGCACTTTTTTGGGATCGGTAAAAAATGTTAAACTCGCGTCAGAACACGTGACCTGGGGGCCAAGTCTACTTATTTACAAACGTCACAATGGTCTCTCGATGGTGAGTTTTTGATAGATTTTGTATGGCAAATCTGTCAAAAACTAACAATCGAGAGACCATTGTGACGTTTGTAAATTAGTAGACTTGGCCCCCTGATCGAAAATACGTAAGACGATCAAATTTTTGTTGACAGCGTACGCTGTATAATTTTTTTGGATTTTTTTATAGGAGCTATATAGCTTTCGTTCTTGTACTGACAGCAAGCCACATAAATTCCTGACATTTTCGTTAGATGGCGTTACTTAGTTTTCACTTCAATTGGCAGTCCCAGACTGCCTCGTTTTTTTTTTTTTCCTGGTAACCTTCTGTTAATGAAGGTAAAGGACAAAACAAAAGTTTTATATGCTATTATAATTTATCTTTAAATTGTCATTTCCCAGCAATAATGTTTGCTCAATGTTACTTAGTTTGATCTACAGAATGCGTAGATGGGTGCGATAACAGCGATGTGATGGGTGTTGTTACACTCTGTATCTTCGGCAAACCCGAAAAGAAAAAAATCCGCTCGCTATAGCTCGAATTGTGTTGAGCCGCGGGCGCACAATGACTAAGCAAGAGTAGATACCGAACGAAGTATGCCGATCAGCACAAGCCGAATGACCGCCGAATATGTGTGTAGTAATTGCTTCGGATTTTGGTTCGTTCAGTCGCAGAATGTCTCTTTCGCAAAATGCACCCCATGCGTAAAAAAAACCATTCTCAACATGTACCTTTCTCAAAATGCACCTTTCGCAAAATGCACCTTTCGCAAAACGTACCTTTGTTGTTCAACAAAATACGAATCAGTGACGAAGAGTGTGGTACCCCTAACTCAGAACTTATTGTTTTGTTTTTAAAACTATAATAATGTTTTTATATTTTTAAAGTTTTAAGCCCAGTGGATTTGATTATAGACTGATAAAGATATTATTGTCTAATAAGTAATTGTATTTTGGTATTGTGTAAAGTGAACATTTGTGTATATGTCAACGTGTATTTTATTTTATTATAGAAGTTTAGAGAAATAAATTACTTAGTAAGACTTTTTTGCACCTAAAAGCTAACCGATAATAATTATGTACTTATAAGGTACTTTAAACTGTTTTTGAAAGTATTTGAGAGAAAGTGCAAAGTAATGGACTATTATATTCAATTTAAAACATTTTAACAAATAAATATATTTTCCGAAAATATACTGATTAATGACGCAGGAATCGAGGAAAATTTAAAAGACGTCATATACTTAACCTTTTATTCCGACTTTTAACAGATAATCAGTAAATAAAACTATGCAGATATTCACCTACTTATTTACATACACAAATCACATTTTGTTAAAAATACAGATATTTCATGTTTTCACAAAAGATGAAATTGGTGTTCAAAAGATATGTCTTGTTATGTACGATCCACAACTGATCGACTGAACGTGTCGGCGCGCACCGGACCGAATCAAAACGGGTGCGCGTGTTTCAGACCGCATTCGGCAGAACGTATAGTACATGCAAATTATGAACTTTTAATAATGAATAATGTACGATTGACACCTGACGTAGCCCGTCAGCGCAGCGTGCATTGAAACGCAGCGAAACAGACTCGATGATCGGATATTACATGCAAATATGAACTTTATTATTGAATGGACAGCGCAATTGAGCTCGTCAAGTCTGCATCGTGCTATAAATAGATAAATAATCAAATTATGAAAACTGTACACTTTTCTCTTGCATTTTATAAAAGTGCCTTTTAATGGTTAAAAAGTCACATGTTTACTAAATAATTATGTTTGCTTACAAAATTCGTTTTCCAAAATAAAATAATTGACACACGCCTGGTGGCCTTACCTTAAGGTGCGAACAGACAGTGCGCAGTATGCATTTCTGTTTCAGTTTGTAATTCTTCATTTTAATTACGGACTTCTTTTCTCATCGACTTATTAATAAACCTAAGGTATGCGTCACATGTGTGGCTTACCAATTGAAGCGCATGCTTGGGAATGTCTGGACGCACCTTTATATTTACAGATCAACTACTGCACAGGAAAGTTTATAAAAATCTAATAAATATAAAATTTACATAATCATATAAATATAACGGTCACGATTTAACCTATCTTAAATCAATATTCATCATCATCATTCTCCGGCCCATATCCCAATTTTTTTATTTATTTTTTATTTTTAGTATTACAAATCAATATTATTAATATAAATAAATTAATTGCACGCACAGGAGTTGAATTTCCTCTACCACTCACAATGAAGTGTATTAGTTCAATAAATATAATTTTTGATCAGATAAGTTTAACGCACGTTTACTAACTTAAAATTTACAATTTTTATGACAATACTTAGGCCCAATTGCACCACAAATCACTAAACGCGTTTAGCGCTAAACATATTTGAATTACCATTCTGTCTCTGTCATCTTCAAACGATTAACAGAAAAAAAAAACTATGTTAAAAGAATTATTTAGTGATGAATGGTCCAAGCGGGCCCTAAAATCTTAAAGTACTCGTCACACAGAAAGCAGAGCAAAATCTATTTACCGTTTTAAAATGTCATGTTATAAAAGATTATCACTACGGAGCCAACACGTTTTCATAAATAATTATTTGTAAAATTGTTTATGGTTCCAATTTTTACACCTACTTTCTGTGTGAAAACGCAACGAAATAATTATCCTAGTCATCAACACTAAGATTTCTTACATGCAGATTTATTAAATAAAAACATAAAGATTTTAGAAAATATTGCAACAGAAATAGGCCGCATGCACCACTAATCATTAAACACTTTTTGTGCTAAAGGAATTTAAAACATCGTTCTATCTCTGTCATCTTCAAACGATTGACAGAAATAGAATGATGTTTTAAATTTGTTTAGCGTATTTAGTGGTTCATTGGTGCAAGCGGGCCTAAAAATAATTTTTTCGTTGCTCCTAAAGCCTAGATTTTTGTTGGCATACAAAATGTAGTGTTCAGAGAATCATTAATACTTATTGCAAAACTTTTATCCGTTTATTAATAAACCCGGGGAAAATTACCACAAATATTAACATCGATTTAACCCATAGATATATTATGTCTGTGGTTTATCCATTCCTTTTTCGAGGATTCAATTCGACGATAACTTTACTCCTAATTTATTTATAAGAGGGCTATTGTTTTGCGGACAGTAAAGGCTAGATTAATCACTATTTGTAGCAGCATAGTCGAGTACAATACAACTATTTTGTTCTAAATACACAAAAGTGCATCAAATACACCGCCTTAGCTAAACATTAGGACTAAGAAATGAATGAATCTTATTTTATAAAATTTTATATTGAATGGACTGTGTGACTGTAAAACGCCTGCTACACGGTCGGCAACCGCGTCCCGACAGAGGTGACCTTTGTGTGTTACAACCGTGTAGATGATGGTTTACGACCAAACGTTGAAACAACTTTGCCGGTCGCCAACCAAGGTCACCTCTGTCGGGGATGCTGTCGGCAACCGTGTAGCAGGCACTTTAGAAAACACAGCTTTGCTTATCATGAAGGATAGATCTAGGCTTTCATCTGCAATATTACTAACTTTGAAGAGAAATAATTTTTTTTTCTTTTTTTTTGTAAATGTAGAATGCTACAAAGTTATTTTGCCGCGTTGGCAAAATCTGTACTAACGCCACCACCATATTGAAAAATCTCCTTACAATTTCTTTGACAATTTCAATAATGTTTACCAATAACGCCCTCTCATTCAGGCGCCAAAAAATCCTTGTACACTATACTTAATATTTGAAAGGAGAATGTCCAAGTTAAATAGACACAAACCTAAAGCCGTGTACGCATGAACGAACAGGAACATGGGGAACGCGAACATCGAACACTTTGTTCGCATGATATGCGTACCACTAACGAACATAAAACACTGTGTTCGGCAAAACTGTTCGTGACGAATCCATGGCTACTAAAGAGAGCAGGAAAGTTGAACGCGAACACAAATCGAAGTGTGTTACGTGTTCGCTTTTCCGATTAACGTCCACACGTACGAACCAAATGTTCCGTGTTCGATGTTCGTGTTCGCTATGTTTTGTTCGTTCGTGCGTACACGGCTTTGTATTCGATACAAACAAACTGTGTGCCAATAATTCCTTATGATGAAAAAATAACGCTACTCCCAAATCTAGGATATGCATCAGAGTAAAAAGCTGACAAAGTTAATCCCTACATAATTATGTACATTTGGGGGTTGCAACCTGAGTGGAGCTACTTATTTTATCATAAGGTGTCTATTTGCATATCAATGGGTCAATTTAATGTCTTGCCTTACGAAAAATATGTATTTTTAAATTACAGATGAAAACCTTGCGCTAGATTGTATATTCTGTGTCGCTTTCGCGGTGTGTTTCGAACCTAATGATAGCGTTTTGAGATTGGTTGCATACAACCAAAATCACTTGACTAGATACTCGTAATAGTGTTTTATTATCACGATACGATCACATAATGTAGCCCATATTGTCATATGGTCCTTGATGCGCTGAGTCGTCAGTAGTTACTATTGAGTCTGACCTCGGGGCTATTAACGATCTTTTTGCTGGTTTCCAAGCCTCCGTAGGTGTGAATAGTTCTTTTCCACGCTGTAAAAGGAATATTTAAATTAATTACTTTTGAACTTGAAAGAAAATTATGACTCTGTGAATAATATAGAAATAGGTACTCACGTATCCATGATAAAATGCCCATGCTACGCCGACTGGGAAGAAGACCAACGTTGAAAGCCCCACAGCCCAACCCATTAGGTCGGCGAATAGGGGAAACACGTAGTCCTGATAGCTCGGAGTTTCCCATCCATATAATATGAAGATCAGGATACCCTGCACAAAAAGAATGATTAATTACTTCTCAATTCCAAATCCAGGTTTATTTGGCGTCAGCGCAGCGTAATATCTTCTTCTGACGTATACCTATATTAGCTGTCATCTCTGAACATAGCTAGAAAAGGGGTCACCTCCTTTCTAGTCATGTCATCTTTCTCACTTCATCACATCGTTTGTTTGATCATTCATAAAAAAAATATTAATTTAATTATCAAGTATTACATTGTTTTATTTTTTTATGACTTAATGGACATAAATATTAATAACTAATGGTGCAACCAGACTGGTTGTAATCGAATCACCGTTTTATGTTTACATTATTTTATTTACATTTTTGGTAATTGGTAAATAAGGCAGTTAATGGCGTGAGGTATTATGTACCAGTCAACATTTAAGTTAGAAGAAACGACATGACAATTTCGAGTTAAACTCGATACACGGGCAAGCATCGATGTTACACAAGATAAATTAATTTACGTACTTGGCTTGGTACAAGATAATTCTCACGCACGCAAGCTATTAATCAATTACAACAATTAGAGATAATTGTTGCCATGATGTTATCAATCGATTAACTTGTAGGAATACGTGGCAAATGGATTCCTCATTACCGAGTTGACTTAATGACTTAGTTGAGCACTTCATGTCTAATTAGAAAATTAAATCACATCTGCCACCCCACATTGGGCCCGCGTGGTAGATTACGGCCCGATTTCTCTCACAGAGAGGAGGCCTGTGTTCTAGCACTGAGAACATTAGAGGCTGATTATGCTAAGACGTACGTTATGGGGCCGTTAGTAGACAGTCTTTCACAGATATATAGGTATAATAATACTTGTTTACTCGTACATAAAATTTTAAACAAAAACATACACACACAAATAACTCTTACAAAATAATCACAAATAAAAACAGATACAGAAGTAGACAAGCAAATGACATACCTAGTATTGAGGGCGCCTATAACCAACTACAGCAGGAGTACTATTCTGTATGAAGGAGTACAGCTTTACAATAAATTGCCTCGGATTGTAAAAGATCAAAAATCCATGTATACTTTTAAAAAATCTCTAAAGAAACACATTTTAGCGGATGTAAAATTTTAAGCTGTCTGCGAGTACTGTACTAGTCTAACTTATTTTTGTTGTGTAACCGTCGCGTCGCCTAATGTACCTATACTAATTAGAAATAAGTTTTTTTTTCTCATGTGAATGTAATTCTCTTTGAGAAATAAAGTTCTTAAACCATTATGACGCATATGGATTTTTTGGAACGAAAGACTTTCTAGAGTCACTCTGTCACTTATTGTCTTTGTGATAGTCAACATCACATGCCTGCCTTTTCCCGACTATGTTAGGGTCGGCTTCTAGTCTAACCGGATGCAGCTGAATACCAGTATTTTACATGGATCGACTGCCTATCTGACACACAACTGGTGAGTTCTAGGCCTTTATCTCATCTGATGGTAACTGATGATCACGCCAAAGGCGGAAGCGAGCTTCACCTGAAATCCTCAACCACAGAGTCGAACCTGGGACCACTGAGTCTTAGACAGGTGGTGTTACCACTAGACCACTGAGGCTAGACACAAACATTATGTATTTGGTAGAAACCAAACTCACAAATAGAGTGATAATAATTAGTAGTAATGCACTAAATACTTACAATGCTACCAATAGGCACGATGACGGTCCAAACTGACATCCAATAAAACCGCAGCACTTTGTTATGTTTCATGCCCATAGTTGCGAGATCGCTCATAGCACGGTAGATACCATAACTCCAAGAAACTGCGGCACACTGGTGGATAAAAGAATGATTAAAAATAGTATAGAAAATGTTCTTCAGAAAGGTCAGGTGCGTAGTACTCGCAACCGGCGTGCGTGTATGACCAGAGGGCTTAGTATGAGTTTCATTTTACCATCTCGATCAAACGCATCGACCGCGTTTGGCGCTCCGATTGGCAGCCGGCCGGCCTTCACCGGTGAAGAGCCAATCGGAACGCCGAACGCGCTCGATGCGTTTGATCGAGAAGGTTAAATGAAACTCATGGTAGCCACACAGATGTATGAATGTAAACGAGGCAAAAGGAGTACGTAAGGATCGTAGCAGATGGCGTTCTGTAGTTTCTACCTACCAAAAATCAATCTGCCTAGCCTTTTCCTAACTATGTTGGGGTCGGCTTCCAGTCTAACCGGATGCAGCTGAATACCAGTATTTTACATGGAGCGACTTCCTATCTGATCTCCACAACCCAGTAACTGGGTAATAAGATACCCCTTGGTAAGACTGACGTCAGACTTTCGGGTACGAACGACGTCAACAATCCACGAAAGACAGTCGGGACCAACGACTTAACGTGCTTTCTGAGGCACGGAGGAGTCTCGGTATGTAAATATGGTCACCCATCCACTGACCAACCCCGGCAAGCGTAGCTTAACCTGACGGATCGACCCGTGCGGCTGTTATTACTTAGCCACGAGCTCCTCCTCTGTAGTTTCTGCTTACCCTCCTGAGACAAAGGCGTGAGTTTATATAATGTGTGTATATTTAATTATAGTTGCACAAGGATCTTTTGGCGTGTGGCGAAAATCGAAACTAACGGTGGCATCTTGTTTGTTCAATACAATTTCACGAAATGATTTTACAAATGTTCACCAACAACGCCGCCAGTCAATGTCATTCAAGCGCCAAAAGATCCTTGAAGCACTTCGGTTGGTATATAACACTTTATTAACAATGGCAAAAAAAGAGGAAAGAAAAGCAAAACAAAAGAAGTGCAGCAAACATGATGATATGGATACAGAATAAAAAAAGTATTTTGGTGTGGAAGACAATACTGAGTAACTGCCATTTTACATGAAGCCGATGTATTGTCATGCTACCGAGTAATTGTCTATGATTTCGGAAGAAAGACGAGAAACAGATATAACAAAAGATATAACAGTATTGGAAAGGATGTTATAATATTTATCTTCTAGGTTACTTAGCATGCATTGATTTTTTTTTCTTGAATTGTGTTATTTGCGTAATTATCAACAGTGATAAAATTATGTAAAGCAGTAATAATTCATGTAAATATATTTATTTTATTTTATCCACTTTTTTACATGGTATATTTAGTTATCAATATTTTGTGTTTGCTTCTTTCCAAAACCTTACCAAATTCAAAAATAGACTCTAATGCCTTCATATAAAGTTTAAACTTACCTCAGCCATACCAATCAGCAGAATTGCCCAAGAGGCCGTGTTCCAATCTAAAAGTTCAAACAAGTACACTCCACCGCTGAAACACATCGGAAGCCCCAGAATGAAACAGGTGAAACATGTGCATGCCGTAACCTGAAATAAAACAAACTCGATATAAACAGAGAATAGAAATAAAACTCCTAAAGTTAAGAAAATAAGCGAGAATAATAAAAGACAAATTGTAAAAGTAAACAGTCAAATTAAAAATAACAACTAAAGTCATTGCTTGAACGATAGAAAATTTGGTTATAAAACATACATAAGGTATACTACAGGCACCGTGTAAATCAGGGGTAAAATAAATTCATAGACCATTTTGCTTGTTCTTTTTATGCTGCAGCCGAATCTGCGTCTATCGTGATGAAGCTTCGCACAGACGTGGCGAAGCCGCTATAAATGTTACCACCGCATTAGCGCGATAACGTTTTAGCGAGCAAGACATACGAAGCTTCAGCACGCATTGCTTTGTCACGATAGACGTAGATGCGGCTGCAGCATCTTTGAATAAAAACGAGCGAGTCGCATAAGATGTCATCGTGTAATATCTGACATCTTACCTTGGAAATAAGCAACAATAAGGTAATAATTAACTTAAAGGGGTGGGGCCTCGTCAAGGTCGTTTCTGACGGCCAACTCTAGAACCGCGTGCGCTCATTGGTCAAATCAAATAGTGCGCGCTTTCCCGGCTTCCTGTTACACGCTTCCGTTCTTTTCACGGAAACACTCCCACAGATTGAAGGAAAGAGAGAGGAGAGATGTTACACATCAAAAAAACTTTTACCATATCTGCAAACATAGCAAACGACTTAATGCAGGAGAAACACAGGTTCTCTTGCAGGTTTGAAACACAATCTAATGATGAATCTGTTACCTAAATAAAAAAACACAAGAATAATAATTATCACTCACCTTCCAGTAATTCTTCCTAAGATGTGGCCACTTGTCAACAATGGCGGTGTTTATGGCTTCAATACCAGCAAACTGACTGCCCAGCCCCAAGATGAAGAGCATGAAGAAGAACAGGATAGACCACATCCTCGCGACTGGCATTTGCAGTAGCGCTTCAGGGTACGCCACGAAGGCCAAACCTGGACCCGACTCCGCTACATCTGCAAAATAAATTGTCTGTGAATATCTGTTGAGGAACTGGTGAAGGTCGTTGGAATCGGCTGGATGCGAGAAGCACAGAATCGGTCAATTTCGAGGCCTATGTCCAGCAGTTAAAGTTTTGCATTACGATGATGGTGAAAGAGGTCTTATCAAAGGGTAGGGCAGAAGTGTACCTATAGTAGGTACACCCATATTTATACGTTTTACTGAGAAATTCCAGATAGAAAAACCCAATAACACTGCTCGACCCAGGAATCGCACCCAGTCCCTCATGCTCAGCAGTAGCGCTTGCGAGTAATAGACCAACAAGGCAGTAAAAAAAAATTGTGTAAAAATTGGCTCGAGATAAACCGCCCTTGATATTATGGCACTAGATACGCGCGGGGCGATGGTATTAACAAATCAACACAAAATTTATGGTTTTGTCCCAAAAAACAACAAATTAAGTTAAATGTTGTTAATAACTATAAGGAAAAAAAAGTTCCCACTGCTAGAATGTTAATTTTTATTAATTATTTTAATTGTATATGTTTAAAATACGTAATGTAGAATATGCGGTTTCAATTTATTAATGTGATATCCTAATCGCCAAACTGTATATTATGTTTGTAAATCTTATGGATTACAGTTTTTTTTTTAATGTTACGGAAGTTTTCTATCATGTAAGACTTCTGTAGATAGAATAAGACGTAACTTTAACGTAATTTCCTACGAAACCTTACGCGATTATTAAAGACTAAGATTGACTTCGGAACCGCCGCAGAAAACCAATGGAGTCTGTATTTTTTACATTGGTACATTGTAATATTCGTAATGAACATTTGACAAACTTCCGCATCGCTGCCAATGCGGTGAAAGTGTCGACTGTCTCGGACATCATGGCCTATCCTGCAGTAAGAGCGCAGGCCGGATAGCACGGCATGCCAGCATCAATGACATCATCCGTCGTGCTCTTGTCACCGCCGGGGTGCCAGCTGTTTTAGAACCCAATGGCTTGGCACGCGACGATGGGAAGAGACCAGACGGTATGACCATAATGCCTTGGAAGGTGGGTAGGCCTTTGGTGTGGAATGCAACGTGTGTCGACACCCTTGCGCCATCCCATCTTCCTAGCACGGCGAGCTGTGCTGGGGCTGCTGCTGCAGGTGCGGAAAACCTCAAACGGCGCAAATACTCCTATCTTATTGGGAATTATAATGTTTGAGCCGTTTGGGGTTGAAACACTAGGGCCATGGGGCCCGAGTGCCCACTTGGTTTTTCAAGATATCGCCAAGCGGTTGGTCGACTCTTCAGGGCTGGCCTTTTCTTCCGACAAAGAATAAGCATTGCCATACAACGTGGCAATGCTGCCAGCCTTTTGGGGACTTTTGCTGTTGACAGCGATGCAAACGAATTTTTTGATGCCCTTTAATTGTTCCCCCCCCTTTTTTATATACTTGTACATATTATTACTATTATTGTTAAGTCTGTATATAAATTATTGTACTTATTATTGAAAATAAAAAGTTAGAAAGTTTTGACAAACTTGAAATGATAAAATATTGAAACTTTTGTGCCACACGCGGAAATAGATGGGACTAAGGCTTTAATACCGGAACCGTGGAGTTTCTTGCCGGTTCTTCTCCATAGGAAACAACCAATTGGAACCGTGCACCTAGCTTCTGACGTTTCATAAGTGCCCATGTAGGCTTATGTGAAATAAAATATTTTGAATTTGAAGTTGAATAGAATGCAAACATACACATTATTATGTTGAATTTATTACTAGTCTGGAAAATTTCTAAAATAAGGTATTATCTAAATTCAATGAGTCATTTAAAAAAAAGAATTTGTTTCTGATAATGGATTTGTAATTATTATGACTAATGATAATAATATTCTCGGAAGATACATTCTTTAGATATACATAGTTATAATCACCAGGCATGTTGATCTTTGATCTGAATCTGAAATTGATATTATACAACATGTAAAAAAACCGCTGTTTGAACGCGCTAATCTCTGGAACTACCAGTCAGGTTTGAAAAATTCTTGAGGAAGGTTATAAGCTATGAACACACGTTACGAACCTTAGGAGCCGAGCGAAAAGAAAAAACCTTCGAAAGAACGCCAAGTGAAAATGAAGAAATAGCTCGGGCGATGCTATGCGACGCTGTGGGTCGGAGACTGAGGGAGTTCTTTAAAAGGTGTGGCTGTTATTTTATTATAATATGTGTATCTTGGCCCAGTATAGCAGTGGTGACTCAGTAACGGCCCCGACTTACGAGTTGTAGGTCGTGGGATCGAACCCAAGCACTGCTTTACTTTGCGTAAATAATTTCATCACCACTGCTTTCAAAACGGTGAAGAAAAATATCGTGAGGAAACCGGCATGTCCTAGAACCCAAAAATTCTAAGACATGTGACATCTACCAATTGGGCCCGCTTAGTAGATGGGTACATGGTATGGACTAAAAAGCGAAAGAAGTCGCAGGCAGAAGCATGTTTGAAACACGTGAAGATCCAAAATTAAATAACGAGACATGACCATGAGCGCCTAATATAACACTAAAGAGCAATATTATAATAATGTTTTATCAGCTGATAAGAACAAGCTACATCGATGTTATGGTGTCATGTAAAGCAATAAAACCCTTATCGATAGACAAAAAGTAATTAATAGATATAAGAGTGATTTGCAACAACAACATTTCGTGTTTGCACAAGGACGAGCATCGCTATTGTTTATGGCACAACCCTCATGTGTTTTGTAATAAAATGGCTGTGTTTTTTGACTGGCCAAACAAAGGTTTTTACATGGAATGAAGCTGTAAGTTAAAATGAAAAACTCAGACAAAACTACAAAGAGTCATGAAGAATATTATGGTTAAAAACAACTGAACTCATATTTGACTTTCTATCTACTCTATCGTCTAATAATTGTAGTTGTAGAATAGCATAATAAATGATATCACAAAACCTCAAAAAAAACAAAATATAAGTAGGTACACAATAGGTTTTTTGTCAGATCAACAGATCTTAGGAACACAGTGCTGCGGTCCAAAACACAAGTCGCCGTCGTCACCCAAAAAGCAGTCAAGCTTAAGTGGGACTGGGTCGGACACGTCAGCCGTCATGGGTCAAAGGACATTGTTCGGCGTCCATACATCGTTCGCCTAAGAACCAACAGAGACGTGAATGTACTTTCTGTGTTCTATATAATGCATATATTCTATTGAAAACAAATTAAAATGACGGACACTACTGAGAATTGTAAAAAAATCTAAAACACTTTCGGATTTTGGGGTTATAATTAGGACAATAGAAACATATTAACTTAGCGTATATTAGTGAAAATACATTGGATTATATCTTCAAACGTTTAATTCCATATTATGTAGGTGCATTTATCTATTAGTTGGTGAGAACCATTATTTCTTTAAACTAATTTATTTATAGTTATGAGTTGTGACCATTAAAAAAATGCACTGAGACAAAATGACACTGTCATTACTATTACATGTCAAAGTATCATCTGTCAATTCATCGACTGTCAGTGTTGTTATTGCTTGTTTCACAGAGCGCTTTCAATCGCTTTATTCCGTTTGTAACTAAAAACCTTATTCACAGATCAAGCGCTGAGAGAGCGTATTCAAAACGTCAAATTGAAACTAAAAATAATGGCGCTGGGGAATAAGACCAATGTGAATTACTTTTTAAAATGTTTTCGAAATTATGAAGTGTCCGTTCTATTGTAATTATTGTAATGTAAATTATAAAAAAAACTAGTAATAATAGTAAAGGTTTCCTACGTGTTGATTCATAGGCCATTTTTTACAATGTCCTTTACCACGACGTAGGTCCCAGAAAACGTCCGTCGACATCGAGGCAGACCCAAGAGAAGATGGCGAGACGAGTTTGGCGCCTGCAGACAGGATTGGTCCACATTAGCTCAAGACAGAGAGGAGTGGAAAGGAGTAAGGCAGGCCTGTGCCCTGCAGTGGGAAAACACAGGCTAAAAATAAATAATTTTTTTCTTAAATCAAAACCACTTGTCATCTGTGAATATTGCTTTCAACCGGAAATCTATACAATGTATTTGGTCTCGGACTGTACAAACTTAAAGGGAAGGTAGTTTGCACTATTTTATCAATAACTTTATTCTACATGTGGGGTCTGAACCCAACCCCCCCTGAATGGCAGCCATTTATGTATTTTGATCGCATTTTATGAAGCGTGCATACTAAAAGTACTTTAACTTTAGAATTTAATGTCCAATTATCGTAAAAATTGGCTGCCATTCAGAAGAATAATTTTATTGATAAAATAGAACAAATTACAGTCCCTATAAGTTTGTACAGTCCGAGACCAAACACATTATATATCAGTTCTGCAAGTCTTTCTAAGGCGTATTCTATCCAAAATCAGAAAACCTTTGTTCCAATTTTCCGATACAAAGCATACGGTCAGGGCCGCACAAAGAACGAATACATAGGTAACCAAAAACGTTAGCACAGTTCAGTGCGGCGGGATGAAATATTTAGAGTTTAATCAATCCATTATCTTGGAAACTGAATACAAACAACGCTTGCATTCGTAACGGGGAAATCAACATGGGATCGAGGGTACACGGTGGATTGAGAGAACTTGATACAATATACCACCGAGGTACACTGAACAGCTGAACTGTCAAAGGTGTCGTTACGAAAAGACGTGTCGCGATTTGCTCCCGTAAAAAAAAAGTTTAACAGTGCAAAAACTTACGCAATAAGTGGTTGATACGAATCATTATAAAGACAAAACTGTGAACTACATAACTGTGTGATAGTCTGGTGATAATATTAACGATATACTATAACAAAAGTGAAAACTCTAGTGAGTACAATATTTATCTACCCCCATCCCGAACTGAAGTCAAACATTTTTATCATCTGTCACTTAACATAAACAGAAAAAAAACGCCTACTATTTTTATCATTGCAATAAGTTGCTTTCTCTCCAATTTAGTATCAAGGCAAAAACAGGCCGCAAGGGGTCAGAAAACGAAATGCCTCGGGTCCAGAGATCACCACCTAAAACTTCGGACTGCAAAATATCACATGCTCAGTCCGAACCAGACGTGACAACTCTTTCTGGTCCCAAGACAAAGGAACTTAGTAACGTTTCCACCAGAACAAGTAAGCGTCCACGTGTTGAAGGTTCACCATGTAGTGATTTCAGCGCATTCAGGCAGGAGATGGTTGACCTCTTGAATGAATGGAGGCAGGACCAGGATCTGAAACTGACAAAAATTGCCGCGGACACGTCTAAACTTAAAGAACAAAACGAGGAGATTAAGAAAACATACCAGGAGATTGAAAAATCAATGAACTTTTTGAGTACCAAGTATGATGAGGTTAAGCTAAAACTAGACTTAATGGACAAGGAAAGAAAGGAACAAAAAGAATATATTATGTCTCTTGAGAAGAAAATCCAAGACTACGAGCAAAGTTCTCGATCATCATGCATTGAGATCAGAAATGTCCCGGTTTCGGAAAAAGAAGAAAGGCATAACATCACTACCACTGTTTCTAACATTGGTAAAACCATTGGCCTGAACATTCAGTCATCTGACTTGAGGGACTTGTACCGTATTCCCGGCAAACCTGGAACCTGCGGGCCCATTATTGCAGAGTTTGGGTCGGTGAACAGAAAGTTTGAGTTCCTCGAAAATGTCCGGTTATTTAATAAAGACAAACCGTCTGCAGATAAACTGAACTCAGAAACACTTGGTATGCCCGGGCAACGTACACCCATCTATATAACTGAATACTTAAACCAATCAGTAAAAAAACTATTTTATCACGCACGAGTTTTTGCAAAAAATAACTCTTTTAAATTCTGCTGGACAACAAATGGAAGGATTTTCCTACGCAAAGAAGTTGGTGCGAAACAGTACCGTGTTCAGTCAGAAGACTGTCTTACGAAAATAATACAGGAACATTGACTAATTATGTCTACTACTTGCAGCTCGCTTGCGTATTCCTGCTTTTGTCATCGTTACATATTAGGCTACCTAGCAATGGGTGCTAAACTAATTAACCCTACAACTATTAAATGCTTGCATGTTATTCTAAATGTTCACTATTTAAGTTTAAGTGTTTTAAATATTTTACTAACTCATATTAAAATCATTACGCTCAACATACAAATCACACTTTACATTCACAAACAACTAATTATTTATCGTAAAGAACAAATCAACAGAGTGAAAGATTTGGGCCATCTGTCAACTGGTTCGCTATCGTTCCTTTATACAACCTTGGGTAGTGTGTTGGTATCTCTTTTTAATGAAATACTTGTCAATGTCTCTTTTTGTTACTTATGGCTAACATAGATAGCATAATTACGGAACTTGATTCTCTTCAAGTATCGCAGTCATACGCCTGCCTACCCGACCAATGCTCTAAAATGGTCAGTGATACTGGAAATACTTTAAATATCTTGCACATGAATATCAGAAGTCTTAATAAGAACTTTGACGAGCTACAGACATTCTTAGCAGTGATAAAACTGAAATGTGACGTCATAATACTGTCGGAATGCTGGCTCAGAACTATATCAGCTATTCCAAATCTACAGGGTTATTCATCTTTTAAGTCTTCAAATCCCTATAATCAAAATGATGGTGTAATCATCTTCGCGAGGGACGGCGTCAACTGCTCCGTTACTGAGCCCTGTCTTGATGAAGCAAGTGGTCTACTCTGTACTATTGATAATTTTATAGCAATTCTTGCTGTTTATAGATCCCCGTCATTTACGACGATAGACAAGTTTATGAATAGCTTGGACAGGGTCCTATCACGCCTGTCCCCTTTCAAAAAAATAGCTTTGATTGGAGATATCAATATTGATATAAAACAAAACAATATAGATCGCTTTTCTAATTCATATCTTGCTCTCACATCCTCTCATGGTCTGCTTCCAGCTCACCTAACACCTACAAGACTTAATAACTGCATAGACCACGTAATCTTGAAATCTAACGAAATGGCTACGACTTTAATTGTAGAAAGTACCGTCACTGATCATGCTGCACTTTTGTTATCTTTACAATTGAAACCTCAGAAATCTAAAACAAACCGTACAAAAACTCTCATTGATTACTCATCTATTGCGAGAGTCATAGAAAGAACAGACTTTTCTGAAATTATGACCAGTCTTGACGCAAATGAGGCTGTTGACCGGTTTATTGAAATTATTGCATCTATAGTTAGAGCACACACGTCAATCGTGAGAATTCCCCGTAAAAGAAGAAACATAAAACCATGGATAACACCTGGCCTTATGCGCTGTATTAATAATCGGGACAAAATGCATTATAACCTTAAAAAATCCCCGAATAATGTTATTTTACAAGTAACATATAACCGATACCGTAATTTCTGTAATGATTTGTTGCGTAAACTGAGAATTGCGTATGAGAAAGATGAATTCGAAAACTCGAAGAACAATCCGAAGGCGACGTGGAACGTCATTAAAACCATAACCCATACAAATACTACTAGAATACCGTGTACCGATCTTCTCAAAATTTGTGGTAGCCCAGAAGACTCGGTCAACTTAGTAAACCGTTACTTTGCGGAGGTTGGGTCCAAATTAGCGGAAAAAATACTATCCGAACATCCCCTAATCCCTGAGGCTCCATATTGTCCTGGTTCCCAGTGTAATTCTTTTGTCCTCCAAGAGGTGGACGAGACTGAAGTAGAGAAAGTCATCCTGACCCTTCGCACTGACACCGCTGTTGGCTGGGACAATATTTCTACTCGGATGGTGAAAACCTCACGTAAGGTCCTAGTGCCAGTAATAACACATATTTGTAACCTCTCGATTACAGCCGGTGTTTTCCCCAAAGCCTTCAAAAAAGCGCTTATTCACCCAATTTACAAGTCAGGCGACAGAGACTGTGTCAACAATTATAGACCTATTTCTGTGCTTTCTGCGATGTCTAAGATATTAGAGAGAATCTTAAACAGCAACCTTATGAAATACTTAGATGCTTATAACATCTTAGCACCCAATCAATTCGGGTTCGTATCGGGTAGGTCTACAGAGGATGCCGTGACTGGCTTAAGCGATCTCCTAGCCCGCAATCTGGATCAGGGTAAGAAATGCCTTGGCATCTTTCTAGACCTATCTAAGGCATTCGACACAGTCTCTGTCCCCAAACTTCTGCTCAAACTTGAGAGTATCGGTATAAGAGGAACTCCACTAAATCTATTTAGAAGCTATCTCACAGACAGAATGCAAAGTGTGATTATAAATAATTGCAAAAGCAATGAGCACCCAATGGGTAATTACGGAGTGCCACAGGGAAGTATACTGGGACCAACACTCTTTCTAGTCTATATAAACCAGTTATGCACACTAACACTCACAAATTGTAATGTTTTTACTTATGCAGATGATACAGCAATTATTGTGCATGGCTCGGACTGGAATGAAATAAAGCGACACGCGGAGAACTGTCTTATCGTGGTATCAAACTGGCTTGCTACTAATCTTCTTACACTTAATCTTGAAAAAACTAAATTTATACCATTTTCTATAGGCAAGAAGAGCCAGCCTCCACAGGAATTTAATATAAAATTCCACAGTTGCCACTTAAAGCCTAATTGTACCTGTCCGCGCTTGAGCAAAGGTTCACACATTAAATATCTCGGAGTAGTAATAGACGAGCGTCTAAATTGGCACAAACACATTACATCACTTACATCTAAAGTTCGCAAAGTAATTTATATCTTTAAGCTACTTAGAAACTCAGCGGACATCGACACGCTTAAAACTGTCTATTACTCATTATGCCAGTCACTACTGGCATACTGTGTGATTGCTTGGGGAGGAGCAACAAAATCTTCACTTCTACCACTGGAGAGGGCTCAAAGAGCTGTTCTGAAGGTGATGCTACGCAAACCGTTTAGGTACCCGACTGAACAATTATATCAGGACTGCAAGTTGCTCACTGTCAGACAACTCTTTGTCTTCCGCTCGATTCTTCGCAAACATGCCTCCGTCCCACCAAGACAGGTACTCCTTATTCGACGTAGGTCTGCTCGAGCATGTCAAGTCGAGCGTTACAGGACCACATTTGCTCCCACCAATATTTCATCCTAAGTTCTAGACTATACAACAAGCTTCAAAAAAAATTTACAATGAGTAATCTTAACCATTTTGAATTAAAAAGAAAATTGTTGGATTTGCTCTTAAATCTAAACTATTGTGATACAGAGGAACTCATTTATTCTACGAATTAACGACTAAAATACCAAATTTTTCACTTCACGCCCTCGACATATTGTTTTTTACTGGTTATACCACACTCACACACACACTACACACACACACATAGTAACAGACCAGTTTATTCCCACAACAACACACTCACACACAATTAACCATTAACCCACTCAGTAAAATGTTAACATCAGAATTATTACACAATTATAAATATTTTGTAAAACGTGTCAAACCCACTAAGGAACACTGTCCCTCAAGATACAGGATTTTCCTAGTTTGAAGGGCAGGGGTCTTACTCTTTTGTAATAGCCATACCCATCACATAATTACCTAAAATACACTGATGTTACCTAGGCTAAGTTTTTTGGTAAATAAATGATTACTTACTTACTTACTTACTTACACTTCGCTAGAGTTTGATTAAAAGATTTTATTTTTCGTGTTCTTGGATTTTTTCTAATTTCAATGGAAAAGCGAATGCCTTTAGTAAAATTTTAAAGTGTATGTTATATTGAGTTATGGATAAAGGAACTGGACGTGTAATATTCTAATAAACTGAACAGATTAGAAACTTTTAAAGAAAAGCCACTAAAAAGTTTTTTATTCTAACCTACGAAAATGATAGATTTTGACAAAAACTGTCTTCAATTTCTTCCTTGTCGTTTCCAGTAATTCCTAGAAACAAACTTTCATTATTTCTTTCCGTGAAATACGTTAAAGAAAGTAGTAGTCACGGATTTCACGGCTAACGCAGGTAAATTCCCTAGCCGAACACTCTCAGGAAATCAATTTATCAATATTACTTGTAAACCAATTCGCTTCCTTAGTTATTTATGGCTACCCGTATTAATATTTACAGCCATTCTATAAAAAAATGGTTTATCGTAATACTTTTATTTGTCATATTATAAAGTAAAGTCCCCCCGCTGCGCCATGCCTGTCTGTCTGAACGCAATAAACTCAAAAACTACCAAACGGATTTTCATACGGTTTTCACCAATGGACGGAGTGATTCACGAGGAAGGTTTTGTGTAAATTGCATGAAATATGACGCTGATCGTTGAAGAGGTCGGAAAAAATCATGCGGACTGAGACCTTTACTGGCGTGCGCCGCGAAATCCAATAGAGTTATATGAAAACAATGTAGGTATTACGGAATTAATACATTGATTACCTGGATTAACACATAGGGTACTTTAATCCCGCTAGTACGTTCCCGTGGAATATTTTCCGACATACACGCGGGCGTTGCTGCAGGCAAATTCATGGCTGTCTGTATGACTGCGTTGTTTTGCTAAGCTACGCAAAGGATTTTGATAGGGTTTTCAATGGCATTTTGAGAATTTATTCCGGAAGGTTTATGTGTATAATACATTAAAATTAAACTTAGATAAAATAAAGAAATTACTGTTTTGTCAAGTAAAAAAAAATCGTGCGAAGCAAGGGCAGGTCGCTAGTCCTAACTAATATTATAAATGCGAAAGTGAGTTTTTTATAGTTACTAGCCTCGGCTTCGCACCGGTAAGCACTTATCTACGGTGCACCTACCTACCCTAACTAACTACCTACCTACCTACATACATACCTACCTACCTACCTACCTACCCTACCCTACCTACTTACCTACCTACTTGTATACCTACCTACCTACCCTACCTTTACCTACCTATCCTAAGAACCATCATATAACAAAAACAACAAAAAAAGAATTAGCGAAATTGGCCCAGCCGTTCACGCGTGATGACCGTGACCAAGGAAATAGGGATTCATTTTTATATATAATAGATAGATAGATTAAAACGGCTGAACGGATTTGGATAAAATTTTGCACAATGGTAGACCAACTAGACCATGACCAGGGTTAGGGTATAGGATACGTTTTATCCCGATATTCTCTTGGCATCAAGACTTATGAGGGAGAAACCGCGGGGCGCAGCTAGTTTCAATAAGTTTATCGTAAATGCATGTTGAAAATAGTTGTTGAATCATACGCGAATGCGCCGTGTCATGTTTGTTATGAGTTTATAAGGAAACAATTTAATATTTATGTTCTTTTTTTATCTTTATTTTAGTCCTGCTATTATTGTTTTAACTAGAAAACTGTTATGTGCCGTAATAGCAGCAGTAATGGTATCGTATATTTTTGTGTTTTCGATATGAAATGAATGCGGGTTTCGATAAATTTTGTGTATGTATAAACGTGAAAAACCGAAACTAAATACTAAACTGTATACGGTATTTTGCTGATACACAGCAGTTTTTTTATTGTCTGGATGATTTTTTCGAACTGTCACATAAATTCAGTAACTATTGTACTGGAGTTAGGTTGACATTGCAATTTAGTTCAAATACTTTTTTTCATTGTGTACCAGTCAAGTGAAAACCTTTTTTCCATATGAAATCCCAAAACTTATAATATTTTTCAATTTTAATCAAATCGAGATAACTAAATAAAATTTTACAAAGCCTTCTAATGATGGCTTCCACATTACCTATTTCAATATTTGACATACAAAACAACAATACAGTAAATTAATCTAATAGCATACATACAAAATAGTATAGTACAATTGAATATTTAAGTCAGCTTCACTGTACCACGCATTGTTTGCGCTCAGCCCGTGTATGTTTGCCGCCCCGCGGCATTGCAGCGCCGGATTAATCAACTTCAGGTAATCGCAGAGGAAAATTTTTTTCTGATTTATTTGATGCACGAACGTTTGTGTTTAATGGTTGGTCGAACAGGGACTTGGCTTTTAGTTACATAGAGACTGTATTACTGAAATTTTTGAGTCAGCTACGGCTACTTGAACACATAATCATTTTAGTCTAGTAAAATCTATGTTACGCCAGTGACACGAAAGAAGAAGCTAAACCAATCAACTGGGTTATCCTATTTACAATACGGCGGCTTGGCGGGTCTGAACATAGCTGCGGCGAACTTTCGCGCATGTTTTCTCACTCACAGTCGCCTCATGAAACTATTTGGATCGAAAAAAATGCTATTGCGCCGCCTTCTGTGCGAAGTTTGAAACCGCCAAGTTATATTATATCGGCCGTATATCTTCTCTTATGTTGACATGAGCTGTACAAGAAAAACTCGTCATGGTTAAATGATCAGCCAGACAGCAAGTTTTTGATTGCAGAGCTTACTATCCAAGATGTGGACATAACGACATTGTTATACGAGAAGGCTTATGATACATGTAGAAGTGAGCCCAAAGTATTGCAGTAACTAAATTCCGTAAGACCACAATGAATTTCAAACGACAATTTTCTTAAACAAATAGATATTATAATCCACTAATCAATGATATTATAAGTAATAAGAGGTATATAGGTTATACGCGCCCCGCAAGAGGCACGTTAAAATAATTGGCTAGCTAGCCAACCTGAACTCGAGTGTGGCGCCGGCACCACAATACAATATAACATTATTTATGTGTGCATTAGTGTGCCATTTTTGAAGATCAAATGTGGCTTAGGTAGGTAACATAGCTACCTCTTTTACTTATAATATCTTCCCAAAAATACAAAATTATAAAGATAAGTACTTACCATCAACCTCAACACCCATTTTTTGAGCCTGGAAGCCCAGCACGGAGAATATAGCGAACCCAGCGTATATAGACGTCAGGAAGTTGGTGAAGCTGACGAAGACGGCGTCGAAGTGACAGTTGTTGCTAAACTTGTTGTACGAAGCCAAGGTCACGAGCGACCCGCAGGCCACACCGAACGAGTAGAAGATCTAGTGGAAGAAACAGATGGGTTAGTTGAGTGTGAAGGAGGTGATGCTGCTGTGACTTGCTAAGTAATAAACAAAAAAAGGATAATCAACGGTAATTGTAAAAGTTGAGCGGTTGTATCTTCTTATTAGAGAAATCTTAATTACACATACAGTGCATTATTTTTTTTTTTTTACCCACGACGGCAAGCTCTTGGCCTGCATCTCACCTGATACTAAGTGATGATCAGGCATCAAGGTGGAAGCGAGCTTCACCCGGAATCCGCAACCACAGAGGAACTGGTTATCTCTAACTGCCGAAACACAACAATGCTGTTAACATTGTTGTTATGGCGACAGACTTAGATAAGATGGTGGTAGCTAGCCAGGCGGACATAGAATGTGGTGGAGAGCGATACGGGGTCGGATTCCGACGCTGTATCGGGCGCGAAGAGCTCTTTTCAGAGCTCGGAGCGCGAGGAGGTAGCGAAGGCTGCCGAAAGGAGGAAGGAGTTCTTCCGGAAACGGTCGAATTCGGACGGCCAGGGGTCGTCCGCCGACGGGAGGCGGAAAATCCACTCCAGCCGGCGGGGCGGGGCCCGGAAAAAGGGCGCGGGTAGGGGGCTCACCAAGGAGGTCGGTGAGCCGAGCCAGCCCAGCTCGGGCGAACTGTCGAGGCTCGCCACAGTGGTACACCCTGAAGGGACCAGCGCGGTCCTCTCGGAGTCTCCCTGTGGCGAGCCGGACGCCGCAGCGGCTAAATTTAGGGAGGCCGTGGAGGCCGCTTTCAAGGGAGCGGCCTTAAAGAAACTTAAGGCCTCCAGGGAGGGAGCCATACCTGAGGCCACGGCCTCCATCTTGGCGGCAGCGAGGGCCTGTTTCCTCGGGCCTCCGCCGGACGAAATGTCCGGAATGCGGGCGGAGGTCGCCCGCTTGGTAGCCGCCATGGAGCTTCTCCGAAAGGAGAACGAGGAGCTCCGAGCGGACCTGGCCAGGCTCCGAGGAGCCGGCCCTCGCGAGGTGGTGCTGCAGGGGGGAGAGCAGAAGGGGCAGGAACGGCCCGTGCCTGCTGAGGACCGGGTCCTGTCCCTGGTGCGGCAGGAGATGAACGCCTTTCGGGCGCGGTTTTCCGCCCTAGAGGCCATCGTCCTGCGCCCCCCATTAGCGGCGAGCCAGCCGGCCTCGGGCCAGCGGAAGGTGGCATCATATGCCACCACCGCAGCTGCCCTGACCAAACCAGGGTCGTCGGGGCAGACCAAGGGCAGGGCGGCTACAGAGGCGGCGAGGGCACCAGCCCAGGCGGTGAGGGCACCTGCCCAAGCGGCGAGGGCACCGGCCCAGGCGGCGAGGGCCCCGGCCCAGGCGGTGAGGGCCCCGGCCCAGGCGGCAAGGGCCCCGGCCCAACAGCCGCCCCCGCCTCCCGCTTCTTCTCCGGCCGACGCCGAATGGCAAGTCGCCGGGGAGAGGCGGAACGCGGGTAAGGCCAAAAGGGCGGCCAAACGGAAGGCGAGGCGGCAGCGGCGCAAGGAGCGAGGCGTCGCGGCTAGGCTCCGCGCCCCGAAGTCCGCAGCTGTAGTGATCACACTACAGCCGGAGGCGGAGAAGAAGGGCGCGTCCTACCAAACCGTGCTCGCCAAGGTGGGACAGGTTCTGGAGGGGAACCTGGAAGCGTTCGGGGCCAAAAATGGCCTCAAATTTAAGGTCACCGCGACTGGGGCGCGAATGCTGGAGGTCCCCGGCGCGGCCAGTGGCCCGGCCACTGACGCTCTGGCCGATAAAATCCGGGAGACAATAAGTCCGGACGAGGCCAGAGTGTCCAGGCCCACCATGTGTGCTGACATGCGCATTTCGGGCCTGGACGACTCGGTGACGGAGGGACAGGTAGTGGCCGCTGTCGCTAGGACGGGGGGATGCTCTGCCGAGCAGGTTTAGGCGGGCACCATCCGTCCTGGCTCCAAGGGAATGCGAGCCGTGATGGTGAGCTGCCCCGTGTCGGCGGCCAAAAAGCTTGCTGAGGAGGGCCAAAGGCTTTTGGTGGGCTGGGTATCCGCGCAGGTCAAACTGCTGGAACCCAGACCTCTGAGGTGCTTCCGCTGCCACGTGGGTCACCACGTGGGAGTGAAGTGCGACTCGGAGGTGGACCGCAGCGGTAACTGCTACCGCTGTGGTCAGTCCGGTCACGAGGCTGGCTCGTGCACTGCCGCGCCGCACTGCGTCGTATGTGCGGCTGCTGGCAAGCCAGCCAACCACCGGATTGGGGGCAAGGCCTGCGCCAAACCCGCCAAAGCCGGAGGCAGGGGAAAGCCCTCCGCTACCGCCGTCACCGCCGCAGCCGCCGCCACTACTGGCGCCGCCGCTGCCGCTTCCACCGTCGTTGCCGCCGCCGTTGTCGCCGCGGCAGGGCCCTCACAGGGGGCTCGGGAGGGGGCTGAAATGGACTGCCAAAAACGGCTCCATTACGCCTCCTCCAGGCGAACATCAACCACTGCGCTACAGCTCAGGACCTATTGCTCCAGAGCATGGCTTAGTGGTCGATTAACATCGCCGTGGTCGCTGAGCCGTACTTTGTCCCGCCCAGGGATGACTGGGTGGAGGACCTGAGCGGCTCAGTGACCCTAATATCGTCGGCCGCCGCCGGTACTCCATCCCTTGAGGCTGTCAAGAGAGGACGGGGTTGCGTGGCAGCACGGTTCGGGGAGATTGTCGTGGTAGGGGTGTACTTCTCCCCGAACCGAACTCTCGCCGAGTTCCACAACTCCCTTGCGGAGTTGAGAGTCGTCGTTGTCGGGTTCGATTCCCTCCCTGTGCTCGTTCTCGGGGACTTCAATGCCAAGAATGTGGCTTGGGGTTCCCGGTATACAGACACACGGGGCAGGATGGTGGAGGACTGGGCACTGGAGACAGGCCTGGTCGTCCTTAATCGGGGTTCTGTCCCCACGTGTGTGCGGATGCGGGGTGAATCAGTGGTGGACCTTTCGTTCGCCAGCCCCGCTCTGTCGCCGCGTGTCGCCGACTGGCGCGTCATGGAGGGGGTGGAGACGTATTCCGACCACCGGTACATCCGGATTGACGTCTCCGCCCAGTCCTCGAGCGCGCCGGTCCGACAGGCCCCGAGTGGTCCGCGATGGGCGCTGAAGCAGCTGGACCGGGAGCTAATCCTGGAAGCCTCGATCGTGCAGGCCTGGGTGTCATCACCGGACAGGCCTGCCGATATCAACGATGAGGCGGAGTGGTTCCGGGAGGCCATGTCCGATATATGTGACGTGGCAATGCCCCGGGTCCAGCCCGGCCATGCTTCGCGCCAGGTGTACTGGTGGTCGCAAGAGCTGACGACTCTGCGCGCCGCGTGCGTTGCTGCGCGACACCTGTACGCCAGGCACCGCAGGCTTCGTATCCGCCCTCCGGATACGGAGGCCATTCAGGCGGAGTTGTACGAGGGGTACAGAGCGGCGAAGACCGCCCTCCAAGCGGAGATCCTGCGGGCCAGGGGACTGGCCCGCGAGGAGTCGCTGGCGACTGGACAGGGACCCGTGGGGACGCCCATACAAGTTGGTGCGGGAGAAAATCCGCCCATGGGCTCCCCCGCTGACTCAGAGTCTCCGGCCACAGCTTGTGGAGGACGTGGTGAGCGCTCTGTTCCCCTCGAGAGGGGAACACTCCGCCCCGCCCATGGCCCCGCCTGTTGCGGTGCCCGCTGCGGACCACACCGCCGACGACGACGACGACGATGCTCCGGAGGTGACCGAGGTAGAACTGAGAGTGGCGGTACGTAGGCTGAGTGCCAAAAATACCGCCCCAGGACCCGACGGCTTACCTGGGAAAGCCTGGGTCCTGGCCATGGGGGCTCTCGGGCCTCGACTAAGGGGGCTCCTTAGCGCGTGCATGGAGAGGGGCCAGTTCCCACTTCGCTGGAAGACGGGGAAACTGGTCCTCATCAGGAAGCCGGGGCGCCCTGCGGACTCTCCGTCCGCTTACCGGCCCATCGTGCTGCTCGACGAGGTGGGCAAGCTCTTTGAAAGAGTTATTGCAAACCGCCTCGTCGGGCAGCTGGTGCGAGTGGGGCCGGATTTGGCGGATAGCCAGTTCGGCTTCCGCCGAGGGCGCTCTACGGTGGACGCCATGATGCGCGTGCGAGCCCTCACGACGGGGGATGCTGTGGCCCGAGGTGGGGTCGTCTTGGCGGTGTCTCTAGACATCGCCAACGCCTTCAACACCCTACCCTGGAGTTGCATCAGGGAGGCACTCCGGTATCACCGGATGCCGACCTACCTCTGTCGGTTGGTCGAGGCGTATTTGACGGACAGGGCCGTCATCTACCCCGGTCACCATTGAGAATGGAACCGGCGAGAGATGTCGTGCGGTGTCCCACAGGGATCGGTCCTGGGGCCGCATCTGTGGGACATCGGATACGACTGGGTGCTGCGCGCCGACCTCCCTAGTGGTGTCAGCGTAGTGTGCTACGCTGACGACACGCTGGTCCTGGCGCAGGGGAGGTCGCACGAGGCGGCGGCCGAACTGGCGACACGCGGGGTTGCGACGATCGTCGACAGGATCCGGCAATTGGGACTCGAGGTGGCCCTGCACAAGTCCGAGGTCATGTGCTTTCATGGCCCTCGGAACGCGCCACCGTCGGGTTCCCAAATAACGGTAGGAGGGGTTCACGTCGGCGTCGAGGTGACGATGAAGTACCTGGGACTCGTCCTCGACAGCCGGTGGAACTTCGTGGAGCATTTCCGACGTTTGGCTCCCAAACTGGAGCGGGCCGGGGCTGCCTTGAAGCGGCTTCTGCCCAATCTAGGGGGTCCAAACGCCTCCTGCCGGAGGCTCTACGCGGGGGTCGTGCGGTCCATGGCCCTTTACGGGGCACCGGTGTGGGCGCGAACCTTAAGGTTGCGCCCAGCCCGCCGGTTGCATGCAGCCCAAAGGGTCATGGCTATCCGGATGGTCCGGGGATACCGTACGGTCTCCGGCGAGGCGGCGAGCCTCCTTGCCGGAACGCCGCCATGGGATCTGGAGGCGAAGGTCCTCGCCCACATTTGGGAGTGGCGCGAGGAGATGAAGCGCCGGGGTGTAACTCCGCTGCCGCGAGAAATCACGGTACAGCGGACAGAGCTCCGGCGGGATCTCATGGCGGCTTGGAGTGTGCGATTGTCGCAACCCAGATTTGGGCACGCCACAATTACGGCGATAAGTCCCCTCTTTGAGGAGTGGCTTGAGAGGCGCCACGGCGTCCTCACCTTCCGCCTGACGCAGGTCCTCACCGGACACGGTTGTTTCGGGAGGTACCTGTTTCGCATAAGGCGGGAGGAAACGCCCGGGTGTCACCATTGTGTGGATCGTCCGGAGGACACGGTGGAGCATACGATGGAGGTTTGCCCGGCTTGGGTGGACCACCGCCATGTCCTCGTGGAGGCGATCGGCGGCAGTGACCTCTCGCGTCCGGCCCTGGTCCAGGCCATGGTGCGGAGCGAGAGGGCATGGCAAGCCGTCACCTCCTTCTGCGAAGCAGTAATGCTCGCGAAGGAGGAGGCGGAGCGCGCGAGGGAGTGGCAGAGGCCGCGCCCTACCAGCCCTAGCCGCCGCCGCCGTAGGAGACTTCCCGGGCGTCGGGAATTGATAGCCGATTTCCGGCCACCGTAGGCGCGGGCCTGCGGACGGAGAGCAGAGGGCAGCTCGCCGTCCGATAAGGACCAGGCCCGGGTCGACGGCGCGTCGTGTTCCACGCGCGCCTCAAAGAGATGTCAGCAAAACTGACGGGGTCCGTTAGGGCCGATGCCTGCCGGGGTTGCGGGTAGTCCCAAGGGGAAACCGTGGCCCCTGGCATGGCAAGGGAAGGAACACGGGTGGGTTTTAGTCAGTAAAAGTCTGACACGCCCTTCCGCTCCGCCCAGAGCGGGAGAAGTCATTGGATGATTTCCCACCCAAAAAAAAAAAAAAAAAAAGGCGGACATAGAACAAGCCCTACCACCAACCAAACCGAGCAGAAAATTTTGCTCCCAATGGGAATCGAACCCGGGACCTCTGGGTCTGAGACAGGTGGTTTAACCACTAGACCACAGAGGCGGTTGATATTGATAGGAAATATTTACTTTCTGAATAAAAAGTGTTTTATACACAGAAGTCTGGTATACATAATCATATGCTCATTTTCTACGCGATCGCCATACGCGATTTACAAAAATAGTTTAGACCCCGGTCTAAATTATATTTGTAGTTCGCGTATCAAGAAAACACAATTAATTTTGAGTGTTTTGAAGCAATATTATTTCTTTTTGTATCTCTCCATATTTTATCGTTTCCTTTATTGAAACATGAGAAGTGTTTCCATAATTATTTACAAAACAAACAACCAATTAAGCTAACAGCAACACAAAACAATGGCTACAATATTTTCAAACAAAATATCAAAACAAACGCAGGTGATTTCTTTTTGTTTGTCAACTTTTGTGTTTCCCGAGAGTGCTGAATTGAATTTACGTGTTTTAATTTTAACACCAGGTATTGTGTCCACTTTTATAATGCTTTTTGCTTTTCCTGTAAGCCCGCATTAGGTACCTACCTACTTTACTTCTGAATAATGCATCGTTATAGAAATTATACGAGTTATCATGAGTTATAACTTTTATGTCAAAGCTGTCATCTTCACAATTTTGTTGTGAGAGGCAATACAATTACAAATATAGTTAAAGATCCGCAGAGGAATGACTGTCTTTTAGACAGATGGGCTGTTTAATGAATTAAAAGTATATTATATCAAAAGTATGTTAAAACATAATTATATCGCGATTGGGTTGGTTACTGGGTTGTGGAGGTCAGATAGGCAGTCGCTCCATGTAAAATACTGGTACTCAGCTGCATCCGGTTAGACTGGAAGCCGACCCCAAGATAGTTGGGAAAAAGGCTAGGAAGATTTTTGATTGGGTTGGCTAAAAAATTCCTGGCCAGACTATAATTTATTCAAAATGACCTTTGTTTAAATGGCATTCATTCGTTTAACGATTAATTCGTTTTAGTAATAAATGTTTCTCTCAAAAAGTGTTATCTATTGATATAGCACTTATATCAGCTATTGGGCGCCAAGAACGTTCCTAAACTTGGTGGCCAAATAATCACCTATTTAGGTAATTAACTAGGCTCTGAATTTACTAAAAAATATGCAAAAGTCGAGTTAGTAGTAAAAGTTCTCCTTAAAAAACTCTTTCAAATTTTAAATCTGTCTCTTCAAATCTTTCTTCTTCTTCTTTCTTTTCAATTCTTTAAATCTTGTTCTTCGTTCTTTTAATCATGCAATGTTTAAAAAAAGTCAATTTTTAATTAATCACAATCTGGCCAGAATTTTTTGTTTTTTAAATATTTTTAAATGTTATTGTTTTTATAAAAATATTTAAAAATGTAAACGACATGTATATTTAGTATATGAAATAAAGGAGAGAATAATTAATAATTTACTAACTTAGTTATAAGTACTATTTTACTAACAATGTATGGAATGTTTTTCTAACAATAAATGATTAATAATAGCTGTTGTTTTATGAAAACAATCGCCGCATATTCAATCTATAAAATAATTAAGAGGCATTTTTCTACCAGCACGAGTAGTATGGTTACAGTAGAAACGGTTTTTGTCGACGTAAGAATAGAAAAAATTGAGAGATTAACAACCCTAATCTATCATTTTGTATTCTTCCGTCGACAAAACCTGTTGGCGGTCATACTACGTGCAGCCTGCATGATGTGACGTTCCCCTTTGCAGACAACCTTTATATTAACCAAGGGTATCTGAAGGGTTTATTTTACACCGTTCAGTTCAGGCATAAAGATAATAACATTGTAACTTAATTTTTTTTCAATCTTCTTTTCTTGCCTTTTATAAGTTTACAAACTAGCAAAATTCCATAAAGCAGTACGATCTAAAAATAATTATAAGCACAAAATTCGGAGCGATCTAAACTTTTTAATTAAGAAATTCGAAAGTCGGTGGCCTGGAAAAAAATATAAATTGCCGTTCCCCAACTTTTCCAGATAATTAGGCGCCGCATTTATTTATTCAAGAAATAATGGTCACCATTACTGACAGAAATGTTTCCGATGGACCGATTCCGTCGATGGATTGATGTTTGTTACCGAACTCTTGAAAATTTAATAGCAGTCCAAATAGCTTTTATTTAGCAATTTCTTTGAACTAGGTATATTAAGTTTGTAAGTTTTTCAATTAACATTTTTGATCAAAATACTTGCGGTAAGTCTGTGAGGTTTTTTTTTTTATGTTTAACTCTTTTGGTTAGCTGAAAGGTTTTTAAACGGTTTTATTTGTATTTTTTATTAACCGACTTCAAAAAAAAGGAGGAGGTTCTCTGTTTGTCGGAATCTTTTTTTATTGTGTTTGATATTCTAGTGATGGCTTATATCTCGTATAATAACGGTGCTATATCATTAGAACATTACGTACCTAATATATTAATATTAACCTACCTCAATCAAATTAAATTATGTAAGTGCAATAAAATATTAGGGGAAGAAATTCTATACAAAAAAAATACATACATGAAACAAAATAAAGAAACAAACAAAATAAAGACAAACATAAACAACAACATACATATACCATACCATATTTTTACATAATAAAGAGTATTCTATCCATCTATCTATACGTATTATATGAACAATATTGTAGAATATCACAAATCCTAAATAGTATAAATGCAAAAGTGAGTCTGTTTGTTACGCTTTCACGCTAAAACAGCTGAACGGATTCGGATGAAATTTGGCACATTGATAGACTATGACCTGGAAAAGGACATAGGCTACTTTTCATCCTAGTCCGCAGACGAAGTCGTGGGCAACAGTTAGTTATAATATAATGTAAACAATAGTAACAACAAAAACAACATCATACTGTCTCTGTCATCTTCAAATGATTAACAGAAATAGAACGATGTTTAAAATTCGTGTAGCGCTAAAAACACATTTAATGATTTGTGATCTTTCTTTTTCGTGTGGTAAGTGAGTAACCTGGTGTCAGAGTTTTAAAGCCGCCCAAGGGCCTTTGTAACCTAATCTGCTTAACTGTTCTTAAAGAGTCCAAAGAACCCTATACGAAATCAACACGTGTTTCACCTCTCAACGAGGCATCCTCAGGATGACGATTGACTTGTTGTGAACCCGGACACGACGTGCTGCCACGTCAAGCGGCGAACGCATCACATGCCGTCGAGAAATATCTCAGGCATATGGCATATAGGTTTACAATACGCACATGAATCCAAAAAGATTAGTGATGCAAGTGGACCTTAGTCCTAGAACATAATATCATATTTTATCAACCAAATAGTACCAGTAGTTACCTGAGAAGCTGCATCACCCCAAACGCTGGCTGAAGTCAAAGTTGCCCAGTCTGGTGACAAGTAGAATAGAATCCCATCAGCAGCTCCTTCTAGGGTGACTCCTCGGACGAGCAGAGCCGTCAACATGACGTAAGGGAACAAAGCAGTGAAATATACCACTTTGCCCGCTGATTGAACACCCTGTAAAAAAAATATATTTTAAGACCAATTATTATTAAGGCTGAAAGTCATCCGAAGGGCAATCTGGAGAGGGCTATGCTTGGAGTTTCCCTATGTGATCGAACCAGTAGTAAAAAGAGATCCGTAGGAGAACCAAGGTAACCGGCATATCTCGAAGGATTGCCAAAATAAAGTGGCAGTGGGCAAGGCACATTGCTCGCAGAACAGATGGCCGATGAGGCCGAAAGGTTTTGAAGTGGCAACCGCGTACCGGAAGACGTAGCGTTGAAAGGCGCTCACAAGGTGGACTAATGACCTGGTGAAGGCCGCAGGAATCCGCTGGATTCGAGAAGCACAGAACCGATTGAAGTGGCGGTGCTTGGGGGAATGTCCAGCAGTGGACGTCTTTCGGTTGAAATGATGATGGTGATTATTATGCAGGATGTAAGTGACATCGACGCACAAACTGTTACCATGAATTCAGTATTCTACCCGTAGACCGACCAGCGTAGAAATTTTTCGTCGGTTAAAAATCGGTTTTGTAGGTTCTAAAAAAACCTGCTGTTACTTACATTTTGTTCATATAGTTATTGTATTGACTTTTGTATGAATGAGCTGACTTCTTAAAATAACTGACGAAATATTTCATAATTATCATAGTAACAATTTTGCGTCGATGTATTACACCGTGTATAATCTATCCATTGGCCAGATAAGGCTAACAATAAAGAAAATTGGAAAAGTATCGGAGAAATATTTGCCCAGCAGTGGGATCACATAGGTTAAAGATAATATCAATGAAAAGAGATTGAATTATAATGTGACAGCTAACAAGGAAGCATGGTATAGAAAAATTATTTGCACCAATCTCAAGTAGCACGGGGTATGAGCAACAGAAAAAGAGTGTTTGGCAGAAGATTTGAGTTTTAAAATATACCTGCTGTAGTAATACTCACTGTTAGTAAGTCATTGAAAATTGAGAAGCAGAGGTCATAAATGAAGGCATGCAGCTGAGATGAAAATTTTAAGAGGGATAAATACATATACAGGGTGTCAGGGACATCGACGCGAAGCCTGTCACCATGGATTCAGTCCATGATTCTGAACACCACGTCGAAATTTTTCGTCGGTTATTTATAAAAAAAAACAGCTGTTCCATACACTTTGACCGCGTAGGTATTGCACTTTCCTAGGAAAAAGCAGGTTTTTTTTTTAATAACCGACGAAAAATTTCAACGCTGAGGGGTTCAGAATCATGTACTGAATCCATGGTAAACGGCTTCGCGTCGATGTCCCTGACACCCTGTATAACGATACAAAAAAAAAGAACAACATGGTAAGGTTAATTCTGTACGGATCAGAATAGTATAGTTGTATTTCAAATGAAGGCAGAAAATAATATCACACAAAAGACACGATTTTGAAAAGAAAAATACAGTTCATGTAGGTACTTTTGCTTACCTTGATGACACAGAAGAAGGCTATGAGCCATGCTAACGCCAAGCACCCTACTAAATGCCACTGAATTTCGCCCCAGTTCTCCCAAGTAGCATCACCCCTGCCCAACACACGTTCACTGAAAGAAATATAACTAGGCTAGAGAATCTATGTTAGGCAAAACAATCAATCTTCCTAGCCTTTTTCCCAACTATCTTGGGGTCGGCTTCCAGTCTTACCGGTTGCAGCTGAATACCAGTATTTTACATGGAGCGACTGCCTATCTGACCTCCACAACCCAGTAACAGGGTAATACGATACCCCTTGGTAAGACTGGTGTCAGACTTTCGGGCTTCTGACGACTCGTAACGACTGTCAAAGATCCACAAATGACAGCCGGGACCAACGGCTTAACGTGCTTTCCGTGGCACGGAAGAGTCTCGGTATGTGAAGATGGTCACCCATCCACTGACCAAACCTGGCAAGCGTAGCTTAACCTGATAGATCGACCCGTGCGGCTTGTTATTACTTAGCCACGAGCTCCTCATCCTATGTTAGGCAAAACAATTGATAAAAATGAATGAGGTATTCTTTCTGGTGCAAAAAGGTTTTATAAATAAAAAGTTGTACTCCTGGAAATAAGGTTTCTGTGCCTATTTTAGTATAGCTCATAGACAATCAATTGTTCAGTTTGCAACGACACCATGCGCTTTTTTTACTCACTCAGTGAGGGAAATTGATTGTATACCATCACAACTACCAACATTATTGTAATGAATTTGATAAACAGTTAACTTCCCTGACACTTCGCATATTGCTTTACAGATCGGATCGGATGATCGGATCGGATGATCGGATCGGATGATCGGATCCCATTATGTGTATAGAAACCCTTAGCTTGAAATATAATATCGGACGCATTGATAGTATAATAATACCTATATTAAATAAAAAAATAAAAAAAGTTACATTAAATCTTTATTACATCTAGGTACACAACCTACATGTACAAGCTATCAGTATTAATATTGAGGATCGCGGCCATGAGCGATCAAACGTCTGACGGAAATCTCGCCGGATTTTACAATCAGTCGAACACGGCATTGTTGTGACAGACTTGTACAAGGTGTAATTGAATTAACTGAAAAACACCCCTAAGGGGTCATTGTACTCATCAACTGTTACTATGGGAGCAGTCTGAAATCTATATCTACAAAACAAACTCGGGTTAGTTACACCATTTATAACTCAAGAACGGCTGGACAGATTTTTATGATCTTTGATATATTGGATTTTTCTCCGCCCCAAATAGCAGAATAAGTATTAAAACATTGGAAAAATTCACGAAAAAAATCATAGGTAATTAATTAGGTACGTAGGTAGGTAAGTAGGTAGGTAGATAGTTAGGTAGGTAGGTGTTGGTAGATAGGTAGTGCTACCCGTGCGAAGCCGGGTCGAGTAAAGCTACCTTCCAAATAAAAAATTGCTGCTCCATACATGTTTGTTCGCATAACTCGACCAAATTTTGGGACCATAGTCGCAACTGACAGTCTGTGTCAGTCACGACTGATAAAAACAATCAGATAGTTCACTTCTAGCTTCAATTATTTAAAGTGTAAAAAAAATAAAATGTAATCCTATTTATAAATTAAATACTCATAAAGGCAATACTTAATACCGGCCCGCACCGTTATTAACAACCTAACAATCAATTTTATCTACATCACGTTCAATTAATCAAATGATATCATATTCATAAAGCCAGAACGTGGTCAAAACTTCATTAACAAAATAAACTAACATCTGTCATTTTTCCACGCCCACCTACTTTTGTCATTATCGACGTCAATTTCTGAGTCTATAATATTGTACGTTATGGATGTTTACTTTATCGAGTAGTTGGCTTAACATAAACTGAGGTGGCGTTATCGAATACACTGATAAATATTTTTAGAACGTGTAGAGAAAAGTGACCGACTGGCTTAAATCCCTGTCTTATGAGGAAACTGAGCAACTTCTGGTGTCATGATACGGTAAACACACACATACACACACAAACACACACACACACACACACACATACACACTTCACCCCACCTCCACTCTACACTTACACTACATAGAAACCCCCACATGTTCTCTTTTTTTTATTTTATTTTTTTGTTATTGTTCAATTAATTATTAATTAATCTTTCTTTGGGAAGTCTGGAACAATGTCTTTGTACATATTTTTTGGATTGGGCGTTGATAGCTGCGCCACAATATTTTACTTTTGTGGCTATCTTCGTTTTCCTTTGTAAGTTGTAAACTTAAGTTGTTCCAAATAAACTTTATTTTATTTTTTATTTTTTATTTATTTAAGACATTGACATTTACGATATAGTATTAGAAGCTATTTGTGGAGAAAGAAAAGAAACAAAGAAAGAATATACATTTATTTACGACAGACTAAAAGGCACACAGTGTAATATATAGCAGATAAAAGTATAAGATAAAATAGTTCAAGTAGTTAAACTGTTCAGCACAAAAATGCCAGACAACTATAAGTGCCTGACGCTGGTTTTCAACTGGACCTGACGTGTCAGGTGGAGCAGGTCTAGAAAAGTGTCAATCGCTTTCAAAGCGTTTCGAATTTCTATGACTTTCTACAGGATTAATATAATAATGACTGCATCTCCGGTAGCTTAATTATGTCAAATTAATTAATTTTTTACTTTTCTCTCTTTTCTGAGTTTCACTTCGTCTAGGCCCTCATTATTAATCATTACCATCGAATTGATTATGTTTGTCGGAAATACGTCACTGATTTGACTAATCGGGGCGCCAGCGCCGCCTAGCGACGGGCGTTCGACACAGTCTACACCTTTAACGCTGGAACGGAGTTTATCGGTGGTGGTCAAGCAGTGAACACGTTTAGAAACTGTCACGCGTTCCGTATAGTTGTGTCGTATACCTTCAGCGTGTGAAAAGCCAATGTGTTTAATTTCATCGTAAATTATAATTTGATGTGAACTGCAAACGGTTCTTCTATTGCGCAATAACCAACACTTCCCATAGTAGTTAAAATATGGCTGATAATTACGAGAGAGACGTGCCTTCACCGTCATATTTAACTTATTTGATAGCGCACACAAATTGTTTTTACAGATCGATAATAATCTATACAGTCTTTACTCAGTTCTCCACATAATTTTCGCAGAAAATCGCAGAAAACTTCTAACTTAAAATTGTTTAGGCAAAACATAAAGTTGGAACCACAAAAAATATTAGAATTTAGATATTGCCAACTTTTTCAATTCAAATGAGCATTAGACCGCGTTTACACAAATCGCGTAACCAGCCGCCGACAGTGAATGTCAAGTTCAAAATTTCATCATCATTCTTACACCACTATTCCAATTTATTTGGGGTCAGAGCAACATGTCTTTTTCTTCCATACTTCTCTATTAGTCGGCATAGTCCCCTCCTTTCAAGCTATATAATATTATCTTTCAAACAGTTCATCCATCGTTTCTTTGGTCCTCCCCTATTCTTCATCATTATCATTCTCCCGCCCTTATCCCAATTTATTTGGGGTCGGCGCAACATGCCCCTTTCTTCCATACTTCTCTATTAGTCGTCATCTCGGTAGTCACCCCCTTGCTAAGCATTTCATCTTTCACACAGTCCATCCATCGTTTCTTTGGTCTTCCCCTACTTTTATAGTAAATTGACATGCAGATTCAAAACTTTCCTCACGACCTTTTCCTCATTCCTCCGCATCACATGCCTAAACCATGACAACCGATTTCCGCACAACTTGTCGGTCTTCGATGCTACTTTCAGATTTCTTTTTATGTACTCATTTCTTATTCTATCCATTCGTGTAACACCACGTATCCCTCTTAGCATTCTCATCTCAACTGCATGCAATTGTCTTTCATTCATCCCTTTTGTTGCCCTACATTCTGATCCATACAAGACAGCAAGTCTAACCATTGTTTTATATATATCTTTCCCTTAGTTTTAACTTTTTCCCTACTCTTATAGCCATTCAAATTCTTACTTTAAACTTGTGTAAACAAAACGTACCTATGAAACCACAACGTCAGCCGACTGACTGAGTCGGCGGCTGAATATACGTTTGTTGTGAACACGGCCTTATCGAATAATGTTTGACTCATTTAGTCTTTCATTAGTCGTCTACGCAACAACTGTGTTTATCTTTGGTATTTCAATATCGGCGAATGAAAGGATAAACGTAGGTTAAGCGAAATCAATTAGATAGCGGTCGGGACTTACAATCTTGAAAATGCAGCAAACTTTTCCAGTTATTTAGGTTATTTCTTCTATTCTTCTGTTTTACAAAATAGAAAAGATAATTAAGAATTTGCTGAAAACTACGCAAGGAATTCCACGACTTGGATTTTCTCTGTACTTATACAGAGATTACAATATTGGTGAATGATATAACAAATATTGATCCGACACAATAAATCAATGTATTTCTTCTAAAGTACACAAAAGATTAGTTCCAGAAGGTGTCTTTGGGTGTCTTTGTGTATTATACAATATTTAACTGATATATTACATTACATACTATATACATTGAACGTGGCAATGCTGCCAGTCTTCTGGGCATGTTTCTGGATGACAGTGATGCGGACGAATACTTCGACGCCTAAGTGTCCTTTAGTTTTTGTATTTATTTGTATAGCAACTAACTATTTATACTAGGTATTAAATTAAATAACTAATGACTAACTGTTAGTTAGTCATTTATTTTAATACCTAGTGTAAATAGTTAGTTGTGTTAAATATTGTAAAAGTAATGACTAATTGTAAAAGATATCATCATCATCATAATCAGCCTACAGCAACTCCATCCTGTTCCCACTGCTGGGACACAGTTCTCCTCTCTGTGAGAGGGAGTGGGATCTAAACAACCACGCAGGCCCAGTGCGGGTTGGTAGATGTCTTCGAATTTTTGGTTCTAAGACATCCCGGTTTCCATCACCGTTTTGAGAGCAGTGGTGATGAAATTATTTACACAAAGTAAAGCACCTGCTTGAGTTTGAACGCACGACCTACAACTTTTAAGTCGGGGCCATTTCCACTGGGCCACCACTGCTTCCTAAAAGATATAGTAAATGTATATTAACAAAGACCACGGAAATTACGATGGATTTACGAAAAAAATATTCTTAAATGAATATTCAGAGATATATTTTTATCGCTATAGCAATTAATCCATTCACATTCACTGTTAACACAAGTTACTGTATCAGAAATCTCGTTTCGTCACATTTTCACGAACATTTATCGTTTTAATCAGATAAAACATAACAATAATTATCTATAGTGAACAGTGGCTGTTGGCTGATTATAGAAAGGTCAGAATACTTGATAAGTTAATAATTTATTCAATGAACACTTAAAATCAAGTAGCGTGGATATGTTTTTGAGTGTTGTCAATTTGAGTACTTATACCTCTCATCTGGGTAAACTCTTCAATTTACCTAGAAAAAAATTCTGTGACTGTAGCTTTCCACAGTTCTATACGTGAAAAGACGTTTTCAGAGTATTGGTAGTAAGTTCAATATTTCTGACCGTCAAAAACATGTAAGATTTCAATTGCTAAGAACTACAACACTATGAGCACGCAAAAGATAGGTCATATTTATACCAATTTTTTTGAGGCAGGATATAATTTACCTATGACGTCACATCGCAAGGGCAGGCACATGCTCGCGATCCTCTATTTTTAATTTTTTTATTTTATTTTGAAAATGTAGGTATCGTATGGATATTGTGTTCAAAATACCGGTACCCTAATTACGTAATACACAATCAATTCGTTTTGAAACAGATTACTAATCCATTGCTTCATAAGTTCGAAATTTAATTCTGCTCTGCAACGTAATTATCGCATTGAATGTTGTTGAACTGTCAAAATGAAACAAATGATCGCTATCGCATTGCTTCTGCAGGATACGTAATAACCCTACGGGTTACTGTAATTGTTAAAGGTTGTCTTCATGAAATTATGAAAAACCCAAAAATTATTAAGATAAACTAAAACAGACGTTAATAATTTTGTGATACTGTAAATTGTGTACAAAATCAATTATAATCATTCCACACTTTTATCAAATGTTTTAAATAGAACGTGACAAGAATTGCAAACTCAAGTAGGTAATGTCTTGATAACATTTAGATATAATTTCAAATCAAATTCCAAAGTGAGTACACTAGTACTTTGAACTAAAATATGTACCAGTTTTTGCACTTATCTGAAAATTATGGTCTAATAAAGAAACACAAGTGTTTTCTTGTTTTTCCATCTGGAATTTGTCATAAGTTGATCGGAGTCTCAATTTGTGCCCGGTTGATGGCAATATGCTTACCAACTATTACATGGGTGTACTTATAGGTACACCTCTGGCTAACCCTTTAGGGAATTACAAGCGTGATGTTATGTTATGTAAAGAAAAGCATCATGCTCTCGAAGTAAAACATATTCTTTGAAGCAAAGATATTGTATCTGACTCCAAAGCAAAGATGTTAATCAAAGAAACACTAACTTATTCTGTAAAACCCAATGAAAATGATGTAAGTAATTAAGAAACATACATAGGCTCACGTCTTATCCTATAGGGGTAAGCAGAAACTACAAAACACGATTTGCTACGATCCTTTCATACTCCTTTTGCTGCGTTTACGTTCATACATCTGTGTGGCTACCATGAGTTTCATTTTACCATCTCGATCAAACGCATCGACCGCGTTTGGCACTCCGATTGGCAGCCGGCCAGCCTTCACCGGTGAAGGGCCAATCGGAACGCCGAACGCGCTCGATGCGTTTGATCGAGAAGGTTAAATGAAACTGATGGTAGCCACACTGGTCATACACGCACGCCAGTTAAGTTCTACGCCCCTGACCAACCATAATTATTAACAAACATACCATAAAACAAAACAAGACCATGCATTCCGTGAAAAGGTTGGTAGAAATGTGTATAGTATAGTGTTATGAGTCTTCTATAAAAGCGACTTTATTGCCATGAACCGGGCACAAAAACAGACTCCGGGCTGCTACCGGGATTTTTCTTAGGCAAAAACCCAAAAACCAATAGACCAACGACAAAGAATATCAATAATTGTTATTTCTTTCTTTCTTTCTTTAGTTCTTTCTTTTTTACTTTCTTTCTTTCTTTATTTCTTTCGTTCCTTATAATTTCTTTCTAAATAATAAGAATGAACCAACTCACTTGTAATATTCCTCTGCTGCTAAAATCCTTGTAACATTTCTGTACCAGGGGATTGTTTCCTCTCCATCCAAGCAGGAAGACCCATCGTATGGCTGGAAGCCAACACTAGTGCAGATCTCCCCGATGGTCATACATTTCCGTAGAAAGTACGTCTCATCTGTAGCTGATCCTGTATTTCCAACCCTACACTCGGCGTCATATTCACCACTGTAACAAGCTGATAAAAAAATGTTATTAATATCTGATTTACTTAAAATTACGCATTAAAAAAAAAAATCATTTTGATTTTACAAAAAAAAAGGGATTCCAACAATATTAAATTCGCATTCCTATTATTCATTTAACAAACTGCGTCAATTTGCTGTCAAAGAATGACAGTTATCTAATGTTCTAAATTGTAGTATACATATTTAAGGAAAAAATTTGTTGGCTCGGTTGATGGCAATAGTCTCGTCCCCTATTCCATGGGACTTAAACATAACTGGCGAAATATGGGTAAACTATAGGTACACACCGCTGCCTTACCCTTTGGAGAAGGCAGGCGTGATTTTATTTTCTGTTGTTAAGTTGGTATTTATTTCCCTGTCTTATCTTAGACGGTTCACACACGGCACCGCGCTCCGAGGGCGATTTTGGCAAAGGGATTAGCACCGCTCGACCGCGCAGTCGGGCGCTGTACGTGTGTTAGGCATCAACGGATTTATTAGAGGCCAATACGACATGAGATCCGCTTCACCGCCTGCCGCGGCGGTGCGCGGTGCCGTGTGTAAACCGCCTTACATTGACATAAAGTACTATTATATTAGGTACTTACCATCAGTATTGTAGGTATTGTTGCAGGACCCCCAGTCCAGATGTCCGGCGATAGACACAATGGTGTAGAACAGTGTCCAAGCTACGATGATCATGTAGTAAATAGATATAATTGTAATAACAACAAGGGTACAGTACCCCAGCCCACTGAAGAAGGGAGATATCGCGCTAAACGCTTGTAAAGGACCAATGCCAGTAAACTGGCCTATGTAGAGCTCGAGGTAGAAGATTGGAAGTCCGATGAAGATTAACATAATGAAGAATGGTATAAGGAATGCACCTGGAACAAAAAGGAAATAGAAGTTATTGTGAAACTGTCTATAAGGAGTACTTTAAATAACTGAAAACCTGAGGGGAATTCCCGTATTTTTAAGAAATGTCGCTAGCTAATCTTTGTCTCAATCTGTCAAAATAAAAACGTTTGCGGTCGGAAAACAAAGTTCGTGACGCGTTACTCGCACGCATACACTCACTCGTATATACCAGAAAGAGAGAGAGTGTGAGAAAGTCTAATGGAGGGGGCATAACCCTTTTTCGATGATGATTTCTACCAGTCAACTCCTACAGCAAGGCGCGTTAAAGAACTCCGTTCCAAAAACCACAATCTACATTTTTGACAAGTTAATTGTCGCTAACATGAGATTGTTACTAGGTATTGAACGTTTTTAATTGCGGGAATTAGCCTTCTGAATAGGGATCAAGGTACTCATCGTTATGAACACCTTTAACCGTTGGACTAACAAAGAAAAAAAAAAAATGAGCTGCACCATGCACATACATTTTTGTTCGCATAACTCGACAAAATATACGAAACAGCTGATTTTTTTAGCAATTTCCCCATAGTGACAGTTTACCATAATGATGAGTATAATAACCCCTTTTCAGGTTTTCAGTTATTTTTACTACACCTTGTAAAGAGTACGGTAACTTTAATTTTAATTTTGAATTTATTTTAAATAAAATTATACCATTGTTATCTTTTTTTTTATAAATTCAAAATAGAGATTTAGCAACTTAGAAATATTGTAAAAAAAGTGTTACGTGAATAATAAACAGCATCTATTAGAGAACTAATTACACCATTATAAACAACATGTATTAGAAAATTGTGGTCACTTAAATAAGCGTAGTCGTCAGAAGCCTGAAAGCCTGACAACCATTCTTACCAAGGGTATCGTGTTATCTAGTCACTGGGTTGTGGAGGTCAGATAGGCAGACGCTCCATGTAAAATACTGGTATTCAGCTGCATCTAGTTAGACTGAGAGCCGACCCCAACATAGTTGGGAAAAGGCTTGGCAGATGATTATGATTTAAAAGTGTGATACAGACCATCAACCTGAACAACTTTCTCGCACATCTTCATCGCGAAAAAATTGCTACTCTACCCAAATGTATCTCATACATTTGGGTCGAGTACGTACTGAAGTTTTTTAATATGGGACAGTTGATAATTTTTTCGTGATTACGATGTTGATCCCATGAAGAAAGTTGTTCAATTTAATGGTCTATACGAAAAAATTACTACTCTACCCAAATGTATCTCATACATTTGGGTCGAGTACGTATTGAAATTTTGTATGGGGCGGTTGATAATTTGTTCAGTGATTACGATGTTAGTCCTTTTTTAATATGGGACAGTTGATAATTTTTTCGTGATTACGATGTTGATCCCATGAAGAAAGTTGTTCAATTTAATGGTCTATACGAAAAAATTACTACTCTACCCAAATGTATCTCATACATTTGGGTCGAGTACGTATTGAAATTTTGTATGGGGCGGTTGATAATTTGTTCAGTGATTACGATGTTAGTCCCACTATGAAAGTTGTTCAATTTAATGGTCTATACCACAACCTTAATAATTATGACCACACCTTTCTGATATATGCTGTATAAGCCATAAGCTAAAGCCATAAGAACTAAAAATATAAAGAAAGAAAAGAAAAATAAGTTTTGTTGTCACAGAAACACGTGCATAATAAAAAGATAATAAACTCGAGTAGAACAAGAAAATAAAACACGATAGACTTCAATTTAATCACGAGCTATAATCGAGGTGTATAGGGAAACAATATTCTAAAAATAAAACGTTTACCAACTAAAAATCAATATTTTTGTTCAAAATCCCGGGGCAGACTCGTTTGCCTGACTCCCAGATCCTTATTGACCGATAGAGATTCAATAAATAATTCATACTGATTCACAGCGATATGTTTTTTGTTTGGCTCTCCGGTTTTATCATTCTTTCTCCTTTCATTGACACGGTGTCGTGATACAGGAGTTTATTGTTTATTTATTGCTTAGTAATTTATAAGTTATCGTTAATCGTTTGTATCGTAAAATTTACTCTTTGTACCTAAAGATTTTTGTTGTATTTGGTTGTATCGCTACCTTTCTTGTAATCTTTCTCGTGTGTCACTAAACAGCCAACGTTAGAGAATTTACACTTGCTGCTATAAACTTAACTAAACTAAAACGGCCGCACCCAATAACCTACTTTCAGTAACAGCCGAGCCTAATAACCTATTGTCAGTAAAAGACAGATCGCTATTGACGGTAGACAGTATAATTTTATCTGTCAATTCTCTGACAGATTATTGGGACGTTAAAAGTCAAAGTCAAAGTCAAAGTTATTTATTTGCTTTAAAGGCGGTTATACAAAGGTGTTATACGAGTATTCTTGAACGTCGCCATATTTTGGCATGCAAATATTAATAGTAAGGCACATTCAATTAAGTAATTATCTTTACATATGGTTGAAAATATTGTCTAAACATGAAATTAATAAAATCAATCTTCAATTTACACAACATACCTAATTATATAAACATTTGGCACAACATAAAAATTAACAGAGTAAAATAATATCTACAATCACAGATTTTATGTATTATATTATATCTATCGTTTCTATAATTTTAATTTACCCGCGCTCATTCAAACGCGAGTGAAAAAGACCGATAAGATAGATCGTATAAGGCAGGAATGAATGAATCACTTTGGTGAACAGACATTACGGTTGTACGTTGTTTTATAGAAAATAGTTTTATAGAATTTCGTTTCACATAATTTTTTTTATATATTATCATTTCACAGAATAATCAATACGCAGAATACTTACTTTGAATAAACTTTAATCATTGATTTTTGTTTCAAATAAAATTAAAAGTTTCGATATTCATATCATAGAATAACAAATCAAATATTCTTTATTCTCATACTGTTTAGTTAATATAAAGCTTATTACCAAGAAAATCCCCAGTGCCCTATATTTTTGATACTGCAACCAATTTCGATGTGGCGCTCGCCGGCCGCTGCCGCGGCACCGCTCGCTTCGCTCGCTCGGCTCGCGCGTAGTTGGTCACAGTTCTAACCTAACCTAACCTATATGGTCGGAGTGCCCTAATAGTTATATTAAAAGACAATACACTACACACACACTATATACCGTAGTATAGTTATATGAAAGCGGTTCATCTGTTGGAGTGCCCTAATCTTGATACTGCGACCAAATCCGATGTAGCGCTCGCTCGGCTCGCGCGTAGTTGGTCACAATTCTAACCTAACCTAACCTATATGGTCGGAGTGCCCTAACAGTTATTACTAGACACTAAACTACACACACACACACACACACACACTATTGTTGTTTATAGCATAACGTCTATTCTTACATTTTCGTTGAAATAACTGAACAAACAATATTCGTTAAAAAATAATTCTACTGTTTGATAAGTTTGTTAAATAAAAAAATGTGATTAAAAATTCATTGAATTGTGTTTCTGTGAAATAATGTTTCATCCAAGTAAATAGTTGTTGAAACAATAATATTCGAAATAAAAATATAAGAACTAAATAAATATGAAACATTTTGGTGCGAAACGAAATTCTATATAATTTCTGTCTGCGAAACAAGGTGACACCAGACATTACACATAAAAACCCATAGATAGATAGGTTTTTCTATCTCCAGTATGCCATAACTGGTGATAGATAGATTATTGGGAAAATGTGTGCACTATTGGTTCTAATCTTAATTCAGATTACAGTATAATTTACATGGTAAAAATGATAGTAGCTACAGATGATTGAAAAACTTGTAATGAACTCTTTATCAAAAACATTGAGCATGAGTTTTTTCATAATGTAGGATGTTCAGAAAGTATTTGATGAAAGTGTAAACAAACCCTGTTTAGGTTAAACTATTACTAAAGTTAGTCGCATAATTTTAATTCAACTATCTCACCACTTTTTCCACAATTATTGTTTGAATAACATTATTAAATTGTAATTGAACAATCACAGCCAAAAATTTTAGGTTATTAAATTGTCGAATGAAAAACATCTGGTGATTTAAAATTAGAATTTCAGGCTTTAGTAGGTATTCAAACTATCAAATTAAAGCACTCAATTTGTAAGTGGCACTACAAACTGGCATCCACAGGTTTATTGGTCCATTTGTTTACATTTCCATCACATACTTTCAGAACAGACCGTTATTTCGACTGTAAATGCATTTTTACTTACCACCGCCATTTCTGTAGCAAAGATACGGGAACCTCCAAACATTTCCCAGACCTACGGCGTATCCGAGACAGGCTAAAATGAACTCTAAGGGTGAACCCCAAGACGCGCGCTCTGGAGTATCGTCATCTGATGCTTTATTTGCTGGCGTTCCATTTGGTTCTGACTGTAACAAAACCATTAACGTTAAATTAATATTCTGTAAAAAAAAAAAAATTATATCGACTTAGTAGTTTTAAACAGTATAATTTTGTGACTTGTATGCTAAAGTCGTCGTGTCATGTCCTGCGTGTCCTGTTGTCTGCTCAATATAGGAACTAATGTACGCTACTAAAGGCATGGTCTCTCATGGCCTCTCATGGCCAAATTCTGGGTCAACTCAATTAAGATTGCCGTCGACGAGTATTGGGTAGACCGTATTTAGACATAATAAATACGTTGATTGTTAAAATATTATGTTTAATAAAAGCTATCGCCGCAGCATTTTTATGATTAAAACCTAAACCTTAAATCGTTTTTTTTTTCGTTTATTCTGAAAAATACTTAATTCACTATTACAATAGCCGACACCAAAGTTATAAGAAACCGTAACCAAAAATTAATGAACAAGAAACAGCTTTGAAACAAATTCGATTAAGCGCCAATAGGTTCCCATTAATCCGCGGAGCAAGTTTCAACCTGTTCAATCGGTAATCCAATAATGCCTGCTGAACAGCTTTTCTTGTAAACTCACGGTTAATGTATTCCAAAACTGGTGTCTTAGTTTTGTAATCACCAATAAAGTAATTACGCAAACTTTGTGCGGACGCGAAAATCGGGAAGTGTTCCTAAACTTAATCCCTTGAAACAAGGGAATAATCGTTCTCATTAAAATGTAAATTCGTTGAATTGTGACGAGAGCTTGAATGGAGTCGCCCGAGTTTTCGTTCGATACGCTTTTCCGCTATTCAAATAATATTATGCAGGAGTTCGTATTATTCCCGGAACTAACGGCTAACTTCTTACCCACATACTTTATGTTTATTACATGGAACAGAGAATGCTTGGAGTTGTCACTCGTTTCTTATTATGGTAGGATTACATAATATGTCGTGTTTCTACATTGTTGCACATTGATGAATCTCAATTATTATTGTTTTTATATTTCAATTATGTTACACGTAAACGAAGCAAAAGGAGTATGCAGGATCGTAGCAGTTTGCCTTTTGTAGTTCATGGGAAAAAGGACAATGGTTTTGTTATCACACTCCACCAAACCACCTACTCATAACTAGAATTTATTTTAGTTTTTAGCGCCCACTGCGCTACTACTAACAGCAGTGACTTCCTAATGGTGTGCCGGTCACACCATTAGGAAACTTATCACGAGTTCAACCCATGGCATGCACCTCTGACTTTTCGGATTCATGTGCGTATTGTATAATTATCACTTGCTTAAAAAACGATGAAGGAAATCATCGTGAGGAAATCGGCATGCGTGAGAGATATTTCTCGAAGGCATGTGAAGCCAAGTCAGAGGCCTATGAACGGCATAAAAACTCTCGAAAAAGAAAAAGAAGACTACAAAATGGGTTTGTGATGACATGACATGACTACATGATAGTTTTACAGTTTTTTCAGTGAACCCAATACAAACAGTCAACTCTATAGCAAAAACTGTTCCAGTATCAGCGATCTTAAGCATTGACGCCGACCGGACGAAGTTCAGAAAACTCCACCCCTTCAGCACACAACAAACGGCTATGCACCTGCCCTTATTATTGTTAGAATTAAATTGCTTTCCATTCTCTAGAATCTGAACAAAATATAGATAAAGATAAAGATATATTTATTGCATAACTGTGTACATCAGTAAATTTTAAACGTAATATTTTGTAGGTTCAACAATCTACCCATGTCGGATATGCAATAGTATTACAAGGCAAATAAATTTCAAATAAATTACAATTAGATTCATAGATTACAAACAAATTACAAATAAATTACATGGTACGAAACATAATTTTTTCTCAAAAAACTACATTATAAATACAAAATACATTATCAATTAGTTAGTAATAGGAACTGGGAATCTAATAAAAATATTTAGAAACGATAAAAACTCAACTAACTTTTTGGGTACCTACCTAATGAACATTTCTGCAAAACCCCTGCCTCACACAAAAATTTCGTATGACATCTTTGGTGCTTAGAACAGTGTAATAAAGCTTTTATTTTAATGCTCATTTCTTGGGGATTTCATTGGTGCGTTAAAAACACAAATCTGCGACAAATTATAACAGGCTAACAGGGTGATCCTGTTATTATTTGTCGATAATATGTCACTAGACTAATCGGGGTGCCAGCGCCGCCTTTTATAGAAAAAGGTAAACAATTTATTAAAACTAATCAATTAAGTTATTAAAACATGTAGTAAACAAAATTTTTGGATTCGTGCTACGAGTGTGGCATCCCTCGTAGCACTAAACCTGCCTTGCCAGGTCAGCGTTGTTTAAAAAAATTACTAACTCCAAACAATTAACGAACTTGTCAACATTTTCGATTGCATTTCCAGGGACGTCCATGTTAGTTAATGTAACTAGGGACCGAATGTTGTAGTATCATTGCTTAGTTTGGGCACCAGAACTTTGGTCGTTATGAATTTGATGCCGCGCAGTTTGTGCGGCCATTGTTGTAAGTGCCACGGAATGTTCAATGTGTACCTGGTCTCTAGAGAGTATAGAAATTATGTTCGTTGGTTTGTGGGTAGTCGTTAAAAATTGAGATTTTTAGCTTTGGATTGTGTGAAATATGTTTTTGGAGTTTACTCCTTAAGGGTACACTAGTCGACGGCTCGAACTTGTTGGTGGGCGTAACTAATTTAAGCATGCTAATGAGTCTAATTGTTTAGTATTTATTTATTGTTTATTTATATTTCATTAAATATTTTTTGAGAGCAGCGGTGGCCCAGTGGTAACGGCCCCGACTTTCGAGTTAAAGGTCGTCGTAACCCAAGCAGGCGCTTTACTTTGTGTAAATAATTTCATCACCTCTGCTCTCAAAACGGTGAAGGAAAACATCGTGAGGAAACCGGCATGTCTTAGAACCAAAAAATTCGAAGACGTGTGACATTTACCAACCCGCACTGGACCCGCGTGGTAGATTACGGCCCACTCCCTCTCACAAAGAGGAGGCCTGTGTCCCAGCAGTGGGAACATTAATAGGCTGATGATGATGATGATGAAATATATTTTTTAATTAATTTTGTGAAATAGACAATTATTTTTAACGAAAACGAGCGCGTAAAATTTCTAACCTAATCAAGAACAGTTAAGCGGATTAGGTTACCAAATATACGTCTTCTATTGTATTTTATAATAGACTAGCTTTTACCCGCAGCTTCGCCCGCGTAAAGGTCGGAAAATATCCCACAGGAACGTACTACCGGGATTCAGAGTATCCTATGTCCTACCTAATCCAGGTCATGGCCTATCCGTATCCCTTTCAACTAAATCCTCGCTGTCTGTCAAGACCCTTTTTCTCAGGAACGCGTGGAGGCATCAAGTTGAAATAGATATCAAAAACTTACATTTACGGGTTCTCTTTACATAATCTTGTAACGAAAATGAAACTTCCAAGTCAACACAATATAAAAATACGGCCATTTATGCCGCGTATACTCGCAAATAAACTGAAGCCTATTTGGTACTTCAACTTTGGCGAGAAGCAAGCTCAAGTAAAGAAAAAATACCGAAAATTGGTAATTTTTTAACCGACTTCCAAAAGGAGGAGGTTTTCAATTCGTCTGTATGTTTTTTTTTTTTTTTTGTATGTTTGTTACGCGATTTCTCCGTCAATTGTGGACCGATTTTGAAAATTGTTTTTTTGTTTGAAAGGGTATGCTTCCTCAATAATACATATTTTTCCCACTTAGTTTATATGGATGATATAATGATAACTTCCAATCACTGTTATTTACATAGCAGGTTAGTGGTATTCGAATTTGTATGAGGTAGGTACCACAACTAAAAAGTGCAAAATAAAAACTTCCGAAATTAAAGTTATTTTTGATATGTAGTGTCTTTTTTGGAAGTCGGTTGTACTTTTTTTGTAAAAAGTTTTTTGTTAACCAATATGTAAAAAAAACGTTAAAGTCAAATCATTTATTTCAAGTAAAATTGCAAAAACATTCTTGTCTGCATTTAATTTTTTTTGTGTTTTTTGTTTTTGTCTGCGACCTTTGAAAATATCAGGTTAATGGAATTAAAAATTCTGTTAAGAGATTTTATCAGTGGATTGTTTCACTGATAACATCTCTGTTGGTTCTTTGATGGATTTGTACATCGTTTTGTAAATATTGTGATTTGTGTGTAACATAGAATACGTGAAGTGTGTGTTATAACCATCCCTAAAAATCTGGTTAGGTCACAGACATATAAAGAGTAGCAGACCAAACATAAATCCATAGTTATATTTATACAGATGAATATGATTCTTTATCCTTTTTTTGCTAATAGACAAGCCGTAAATTCTATCTCGTTCTGTCACCTGTTGTCATACTGACTCACACATAGACAAAATTTGACGCGTAGCTTGTCTATCCCGCACCGCCATATTGACAAGCAGCATCTTCTGCATCGCGTTCTAAGTTTCAACTGCGTTAGATAGTCAGGGACGGATTTGGCAACAAAGACGAATTTCTTTTTGTAAAATATTTATTATTGAATTATCAAACAGCTTCAAGTTACTCTACGATTTTTTATTAATTGTTTTGGTGACATAGTTCCAGAATACTGGAGTGCAGATTTTCAGTGTAAACACAGATGCTATTATAATAATTTTATTCGGCAGGTAATAATCTAATCATTGTTTGATTGACTTTATTGATAAGTAATCTACACTTCTTATACCCAGGGAGTATCGATTGTTGCGAATTTTAGTAAGTACCTATTGGTTGTTTCAATATCGTTACATAATACCGGCAACCAGCCCTAGGCCGGCCCTGTATTGACAACTTTCCCTATGTGTGCGTAATGGCTACGCAATTTTTAGCGAATGTTTGGTCTGCTACTCTTTATATGTCTGTGGGTTAGGTAGCCGTTTCTATTGAGATGACATTTGTTTCAAATTGTTTGACGTTCGACATTCGAACTTCTAATTATTATGTCATCATCTGCTAGCCTTCTCTCAACTAAGTTCTTCCAATCTAACCAGATGCAGATGAATATCTGTATTTTAAATAGACTGACTGCCTATCTGACCTCCGCAACCCAGTTACTGGGTAATACGATATCCTTTGCTAAAACTGGTTGTCTGACTTTTGTATTTCTGACTACCCGTTACGACTGTCAAAGATCTTTGAATTACAACCGCTATTTACCTATCTATCGAACAATTGTGTTATCACGCAAAACTATCTACATTTAAATGGAAACGTGATTTCATTTGAATCTGATTATTTTTAAATCGATCATCATTATTGTGTTTTATATCGATATCATAAGATTAAGTCTGACACACGAGAGTTCCGCGTCGTTATGTGTTTTTTATCTTTTTTTTTCAATTCCGTGGGAGTAGATCGTTTCTTTTATGGTATTTAAATTAGAAAATAGTAAACGGTTATTTTTATTAAATTTAATATGAGCGTAGTATCGATTATCTATCTATTTATATAATATAAAAATAAATTTCCGTGCGTTATTCTCGCATAAACTCGAAAATGACTCGACCGATTTCAATAAAAATATAATAATTGTTTTGTTCGCCTCAATAATGGGGTGGCATAGGAAAAAGGAAATTAGGAAGAACTCAAAGGAACAGCCGAAAAATCTAAAAAATATAAATTTTGTGTGGTTATTATTGAAAATAGTACTTACAGGACAACGTCTGTCCAATCCGCTAGTTTTTTTTTATAAAATTAATATGAGAAGAGGAAACTCGTTTTTTAAGCTGGAATTAAGTGTGGATGGTTTTTAACCTGGCAAGTATTACTTTAACAAATTCCCAGTCTGCACACAAAAAAATCAACCATAAAATATATCCTATAGTTTAGTCATTATAGCTAGCCGGCTGATTGCCAAAATCGTAATATACATCATGGCATCGTGAAATAGGCCCTAACACTTATATACTAAGGGCCTATTTCACGATGTCCAAATAGCCACTACTTACCGAATAAATTCAAAAATGGCACAGAATTTGTATAAAATTATCTGCCAAGTAAGTAAATAGGAACTTAATCGTAAGTGGTGAAACAGGCCCTTATACTAATATACTTAGGGCCTATTTCACGATGTCCGAATAGCCACTACTTACCGAATAAATTCAAAAATGGAACAGAATTTGTATGAAGTCATCTGCCAAGTAAGTTAATAGGAACTTAATCGTAGGTGGTGAAACAGGCCCATATATTAATATTATAAAGAGGTAAAATGTGTGTTTGTTTGTAAGTTTTTATGTAGGGAGTAGGTAATCTCCGGAACTACCAGACGGATTTGAAAAAATCTTTTTGCATTGGATAGCCCAATTTTTGAGGAAGGTTAGAGGCTCAAGGACAAAGTCGCGGGCAGAAGCTAGTCACTACTATTTTGTTTGAAAAAAATCACGTTTTCCATTTCGATGTTAGGATTTATTTGATTGTTTCAAAATACTCCTACGCATTAGTATTGTCAGTGTTTTCATTTATTGTCATAATGTCGTGTCCACATAGTACAGAGCAAACTTAGGCCTATTTTACAAACTTTTTTATTTGTATTGGTTGTTTAAGTTACCATTTTACATTGATGTAAATCAAGGATTCGCCCCAAAGAGATTTATGTAATAATTTAAAGTCTTTGATTAGCCCTCACCATACTTACGTGCCGCGAAGTGTCACACCTCTAAACTGAGCGACGTCGCTCAATTCGAAGCATATGCTCATTCGTCACAGTTCGTGACACATCAGAGTAACTTTCTCGTTTTTAATACACTCAGATGTACAAAGATGCCTTCTTAAGCCTTCAGGAAAAGTACCAACAAATCTAAAACTAAAGGTATTACTTTCCATGCGTAAGTACATTTTTTTTAAATTATTTGCTTTTTCTAAAATAAATATTTTGACGGATGATGACATAATAACAAAAAGTTCGTTCCCATGACAACGAACGGTAGGGCAGTGTAGCGTTGACAAAAAAGTTTACAAGAATATAGGAAGTATGGAGGTTACATTATGATTTTAAAATATTTTAAAAGCCGCATTTTTTAATGTCTTTGTTTTTTTAGATTAACCTTTTTTTTTAAACTATGTTTTCGAATACAAAATTATAGGTATTTAACAATTTAATAAAACGCGAAGTGTTTCGAAAGCATATAAAGCGTGGGTCCTTCGCCTGATCTCTCTCCGCTCGTGGTGGGTTGCCATCCCGTCGATCTATGAGAGTGAGGCAAAGGAAATTCCACCAGGTCAAGCACGTCGAAGGAGCTCAGGGCTCAAACTTCATCGTTCATCATTAAATAGATGTACTTAATCACTATTTGTATTTAACTCTTAGGTTCCCACAAGAACCGGGTGTTAAAGAAAAATAGATTTGAATAATCCAAGACGAACAAAGAGACGATGAATGTTTGCTAACCAAAAACAGTCGCATTTGTTCAACACATTTTAATGATGGTTTTTTCTACTTGATATAAGGTCAGAGAAAATTTAAAAAAAATGTTGTACCATCTTTATAAAAGGTATAAATGTATAGTTTAGCTAATTGCCAAAATCTGTCTGTGTAGTAAGATCAAGATCAATCTGTAAGTTTTTAAACCTGAGAAAGTTATCTACCTATTATAGAATATTACTATGATTTAAAATATTTAATTAATAAAGACTATAAAAAACAAACATTTTATTATTTCAAAAGAACCTCCTTTTAAAATTAAGTACCCTTTTCAAAACGAGTATGCTGACGGTACAGCGACAAATTCTCTACGTCATTGTGTGTCAGATGACAACTTAGGCACAAATCAGCACAAATGCGGTTGTCTTTTGACGCGGTAAGGCGTATCCTTCGATGTAAATCGATGCCATTTTATCGCTGATACCGATTTTTAATACGTACTGCCAAAATAAACAAACGGAACTGCAGTTCGATAAAATTAAATGTACACAATACCTACATACGTGACAAAGGAAATTGTATTAATTCAAGATTGCTTAACATATTCGTTCCGCTAGTGTAACTCCTTTTGTGTTAACTTACGGTGGAATGCAGAAAAACAATAGATTTTATGAAATCGTTAATCGTAATGGATTGACGTACGTGTAGACCTGAACTATTGATTTACGTTGCTACAAGATTCTATCCTTTTACGATTTCGTGTAACAGAAAAAGTACATCTAAAAGCCAACTCCCACGGTGCGCCATATCGCGGACGCGCACCAGCCCGCACGAGGACGCACCGCCACGCACGCGTACAACGCGCGTCTGCGCTACCACGCACGCTAGGTTTCCCACGGTGCGTCGTGCGCGTGCGTCCGCGATATGGCGCACCGTCGGAGGGCGGCTTGAGGATGCGAACATGTGTGGGCTTCTGCGAACAGGCACGACACGACTCTAAAAAATTTCTAAGAAAATTTCACGGTAGAACAATCACTGGTGTCACGTCGCGCGACCAGTCGCGCCAGTCTGCTCCAGCCTTAATTCTTTTTCTTAGCGTGTCGATGGCAATTTATACAAGGTGGAGACGACAATACAAAAATAAATTAAACGACGTGTCTCTGATGATGTTCCCCTTCTGCATACAAGAGAGTATAGAAATTATGTTCGTTGGTTTGAGGGTAGTCGTTAAAAATTGAGATTTTTAGCTTTGGATTGTGTAAAATATGTTTTTGGAGTTTACTCCTTACGGGTACACTAGTCGACGGCTCGAACTTGTTGGTGGACGTAACTAATTTAAGCATGCTAATGAGTCTAATTGTTTAGTATTTATTTATTGTTTATTTATATTTAATTAAATATTTTTTGAGAGCAGCGGTGGCCCAGTGGTAACGGCTTCGACTTACGAGTACAAGCAGGCGCTTTACTTTGTGTAAATAATTTCATCACCTCTGCTCTCAAAACGGTGAAGGAAAACATCGTGAGGAAACCGGCATGTCTTAGAACCAAAAAATTCGAAGACGTGTGACATCTACCAACACGCACTGGGCCCGCGTGGTAGATTACGGCCCACTCCCTCTCACAAAGAGGAGGCCTGTGTCTCAGCAGTGGGAACATTAATAGGCTGATGATGATGATGATGAAATATTTTAAAATTAATTTTGTGAAATAGACAATTATTTTTAACGAAAACGAGCGCGTAAAATTTCTAACCTAATCAAGAACAGTTAAGCGGATTAAATTACTAAATATACGTCTTCTATTGTATTTTATAATAGACTAGCTTTTACCCGCAGCTTCGCCCGCGTAAAGGTCGGAAAGTATCCCACAGGAATGTACTACCGGGATTCAGAGTATCCTATGTCCTAACCCAGGTCATGGCCTATCCGTATCCCTTTCAACTAAATCCTCGCTGTCTGTCAAGACCCTTTTTCTCAGGAACGCGTGGTGGCATCAAGTTGAAATAGATATCAAAAACTTACATTTACGGGCTCTACAATCTTGTAATGAAAATGAAACTTCCAAGTCAACACAATAAAAAAATACGGCCATTTATGCCGCATATTGGCAAACCAGCTATCTCCATAAGAGCAAATTTTTCAGGTAACACTTTAAAACTGTATAATATTTTTTGTAAGACTACTTATGAAAGAATAGCTGATTTTCGAATAGCGAAATAAGGAAAGAATTGTGACTTTAACGGAGTTGTCGTTTTTGCAAATCACGCCAAATTACTGTTGCGTACAATCTAAACTAAAAAAATATTTTTGACGAAATGTGGATTTGGCTGGTTTGGCTGGTATCGATATATACTCGCAAATAAACTAAAGCCTATTTGGTACTTCAACTTTGGCAAGAAGCAAGCTCAGGTAAAGAAAAAAAACCGAAAATTGGTAATTTTTAGTTAACCAATATGTAAAAAAAACCCTGCCCGACCCGAAAGGGGCACGTCAAAGTCAAAGTTAAAGTCAAATCATTTCATCATCAGCCTATTAATGTTCCCACTGCTGGGACACAGGCCTCCTCTCGGTAAGAGGGAGTGGGCCGTAATCTACCACGCGGGCCCAGTGCGGGTTGGTAGATGTCCATGTTTTCGAAGTCAAATCATTTATTTCCAGTAAATTGCAAAAACATTCTTGTCTGCATTTAATTTTTTTGTGTTTTTTGTTTTCGTCTGCGACCTTTGAAAATATCAGGTTAATGGAATTAAAAATTCTGTTAAGAGATTTTATCAGTGGATTGTTTCACTGATAACATCTCTGTTGGTTCTTTAATGGATTTGTACATCGTTTTGTAAATATTATGTTTTTTTTGTAACATAGAATACGTGAAGTGTGTGTTAAAACCATCCCTTAATCTGGTTAGCCATTACTATCGCTTACTATAAATATAACCTGAGATGACATTCTTCAGGCTTCAAATTGTTTGACGTTCGACATTCGAACTTCTATTATCATATAATTATTATGTCATCATCTGTTAGCCTTTTCTCAACTAAGTTGGGGTCGGCATCCAATCTAACCAGATGCAGCTGAATACCAGTATTTTAAATAGAGTGACTGCCTATCTGACCTCCGCAAACCAGTTACTGGGTAATACGATACCCTTTGCTGGTTGTCTGATTTTTGTATTTCTGACTACCCGTTACGACTGTCAAAGATCTTTGAATTACAACCGCTATTTACCTATCTATCGAATAATTGTGTTATCACGCAAAACTATCTACATTTAAATGGAAACGTGATTTCATTTGAATCTGATTATTTTTAAATCGATCATCATTATTGTGTTTTATATCGATATCATAAGATTAAGTCTGACACACGAGAGTTCCGCGTCGTTATGTGTTTTTTATCTTTTTTTTTCAATTCCGTGGGAGTAGATCGTTTCTTTTATGGTATTTAAATTAGAAAATAGTAAACGGTTATTTTTATTAAATTTAATATGAGCGTAGTATCGATTATCTATCTATTTATATAATATAAAAATAAATTTCCGTGCGTTATTCTCGCATTATAAACTCAAAAATGACTCGATTTCAATAAAAATATAATAATTGTTTTGTTCGCCTCAATAAGGCTGCCTGTCCACTGGAGCGGAGAGGAGAAAAGAGGAGCGGAGATGTGCCAATATTAACCAATAGAATCTTGACTCCGCCCCTGAGTTTAGATCAGTGATCGTGAGTCAAGATTCTATTGGTTAATATTGGCACATCTCCGCTCCTCTTTTCTCCTCTCCGCTCCAGTGGACAGGCAGCCTTATGGGGTGGTTTAGGAGAAAGGAAATTTGGAAGAACTCAAAGGAACAGCCGAAAAATCTAAAAAATATAAATTTTGTGTGGTTATTATTGAAAATAGTACTTACAGGACAACGTCTGTCCAATCCGCTAGTTTTTTTTATAAAATTAATATGAGAAGAGGAAACTCGTTTTTTAAGCTGGAATTAAGTGTGGATGGTTTTTAACCTGGCAAGTATTACTTTAACAAATTCCCAGTCTGCACACAAAAAAATCAACCATAAAATATATCCTATAGTTTAGTCATTATAGCTAGCCGGCTGATTGCCAAAATCGTAATATACATCATGGCATCGTGAAATAGGCCCTAACACTTATATACTAAGGGCCTATTTCACGATGTCCAAATAGCCACTACTTACCGAATAAATTCAAAAATGGCACAGAATTTGTATAAAATTATCTGCCAAGTAAGTAAATAGGAACTTAATCGTAAGTGGTGAAACAGGCCCTTATACTAATATACTTAGGGCCTATTTCACGATGTCCGAATAGCCACTACTTACCGAATAAATTCAAAAATGGAACAGAATTTGTATGAAGTCATCTGCCAAGTAAGTTAATAGGAACTTAATCGTAGGTGGTGAAACAGGCCCATATATTAATATTATAAAGAGGTAAAATGTGTGTTTGTTTGTAAGTTTTTATGTAGGGAGTAGGTAATCTCCGGAACTACCCGACGGATTTGAAAAAATCTTTTTGCATTGGATAGCCCAATTTTTGAGGAAGGTTAGAGGCTCAAGGACAAAGTCGCGGGCAGAAGCTAGTCACTACTATTTTGTTTGAAAAAAATCACGTTTTCCATTTCGATGTTAGGATTTATTTGATTGTTTCAAAATACTCCTACGCATTAGTATTGTCAGTGTTTTCATTTATTGTCATAATGTCGTGTCCATAAAGTACAGAGCAAACTTAGGCCTATTTTACAAACTTTTTTATTTGTATTGGTTGTTTAAGTTACCATTTTACATTGATGTAAATCAAGGATTCGCCCCAAAGAGATTTATGTAATAATTTAAAGTCTTTGATTAGCCCTCACCATACTTACGTGCCGCGAAGTGTCACACCTCTAAACTGAGCGACGACGTCGCTCAATTCGAAGCATATGCTCATTCGTCACAGTTCGTGACACAACAGAGTAACTTTCTCGTTTTTAATACACTCAGATGTACAAAGATGCCTTCTTGAGCCTTCAGGAAAAGTACCAACAAATCTAAAACTAAAGGTATTACTTTCCATGCGTAAGTACATTTTTTTTAAATTATTTACTTTTTCTAAAATAAATATTTTGACGGATGATGACACAATAACAAAAATTTCGTTCCCATGACAACGAACGGTAGGGCAGTGTAGCGTTGACAAAAAAGTTTAAAAGAATATAGGAAGTATGGAGGTTACATTATGATTTTAAAATATTTTAAAAGCCGCATTTTTTAATGTCTTTGTTTTTTTAGATTAACCTTTTTTTTTTAACTATGTTTTCGAATACAAAATTATAGGTATTTAACAATTTAATAAAACGCAAAGTTTTTCGAAAGCATATAAAGCGTGGGTCCTTCGCCTGATCTCTCTCCGCTCCTGGTGGGTTGCCATCCCGTCGGTCTATGAGAGTGAGGCAAAGGAAATTCCACCAGGTCAAGCACGTCGAAGGAGCTCAGGGCTCAAACTTCATCGTTCATCATTAAATAGATGTACTTAATCACTATTTGTATTTAACTCTTAGGTTCCCACAAGAACCGGGTGTTAAAGAAAAATAGATTAAAATAATCCAAGACGAACAAAGAGACGATGAATGTTTGCTAACCAAAAACAGTCGCATTTATTCAACACATTTTAATGATGGTTTTTTCTACTTAATATAAGGTCAGAGAAAATTTAAAAAAAATGTTGTACTATCTTTATAAAAGGTATAAATGTATAGTTTAGCTAATTGCCAAAATCTGTCTGTGTAGTAAGATCAAGATCGATCTGTAAGTTTTTAAACCTGAGAAAGTTATCTACCTATTATAGAATATTACTATGATTTAAAATATTTAATTAATAAAGACTATAAAAAACAAACATTTTATTATTTCAAAAGAACCTCCTTTTAAAATTAAGTACCCTTTTCAAAACGAGTATGCTGACGGTACAGCGACAAATTCTCTACGTCATTGTGTGTCAGATGACAACTTAGGCACAAATCAGCACAAATGCGGTTGTCTTTTGACGCGGTAAGGCGTATCCTTCGATGTAAATCGATGCCATTTTATCGCTGATACCGATTTTTAATACGTACTGCCAAAATAAACAAACGGAACTGCAGTTCGATAAAATTAAATGTACACAATACCTACATACGTGTCAAAGGAAATTGTATTAATTCAAGATTGCTTAACATATTCGTTCCGCTAGTGTAACTCCTTTTGTGTTAACTTACGGTGGAATGCAGAAAAACAATAGATTTTATGAAATCGTTAATCGTAATGGATTGACGTACGTGTAGACCTGAACTATTGATTTACGTTGCTACAAGATTCTATCCTTTTACGATTTCGTGTAACAGAAAAAGTACATCTAAAAGCCAACTCCCACGGTGCGCCATATCGCGGACGCGCACCAGCCCGCACGAGGACGCACCGCCACGCACGCGTACAACGCGCGTCTGCGCTACCACGCACGCTAGGTTTCCCACGGTGCGTCGTGCGCGTGCGTCCGCGATATGGCGCACCGTCGGAGGGCGGCTTGAGGATGCGAACATGTGTGGGCTTCTGCGAACAGGCACGACACGACTCTAAAAAATTTCTAAGAAAATTTCACGGTAGAACAATCACTGGTGTCACGTCGCGCGACCAGTCGCGCCAGTCTGCTCCAGCCTTAATTCTTTTTCTTAGCGTGTCGATGGCAATTTATACAAGGTGGAGACGACAATACAAAAATAAATTAAACGACGTGTCTCTGATGATGTTCCCATTCTGCATACAAAAATTCAATCGAATATATTCAATAGTTTAGTCAATACCTATAGCTAGTAGAAGATCGGCAAAATCCATAGTCGGCTCTCCACCCTAGACCTAGTTGAATACACGCAATTTATAGGCTTAAGTGGATAGGCATAAACTAATACATATTTAATTAGTTTGAAAAAGTCATTGTTCTTAGGTCGATGCTAGGATTTATTTGGTAGTTCCAAAACATTCTTTTGCATGTATTGGAACTACCACTGAAAACACAGTGTCAGTGTTTTCATTTATTGTTAAATTGTAGTCTCCGCATTGTATAGACCAGTCCAGAATTTGGCTACGAACTTAGCACCTTCTGTGTCCTGTTGCCTGCACGATGTGCCCTATTGTTTGTGGAACAGCACTACATTTATTGTAATTTCAGGCGTGGCATTACTTGTTGCGACAAAGTCCGAAAGGGATACCGTGGCCCCTGGCAACATACAGGCAACTGAAGGAACACGGATGGGTTTTAGTCAGTAAGAGTCTGACACGCCCTCCCGCTTCGCATAAAACGGGAGAAGTTATTTGACAATTTCCCACCAAAAAAAAAGGGGGGAGAACTTAAAAAATTAGTTATTTCATGTTGATTCCACATGTAACTATATTATTTTCCAACTTTAATCGTAATTAATTCTTTTCTTTTTCGTTCATGAATATTAATATCATTATCAAGCACATTTTCAGCCGAATTGCTGATAGTATTCGTGAGATATGTAACTCACGTTTGTAAATCACTTTACTAGATATACGATAAAACATCGATTATCCTGTAAAGTCAATATAGGCTATCGTACGATCTTTTCAACTACACAAGTGTGTTATATCTAATCTTTTATTTTGTAAGATATTCTAAACTCTTGTGGATGACAAATAGAATCACGTTTCATCATCTGCCAGGCTTAGGTCATTCTATGGAGTAATCGAAGCAAAAGGAGTATGTACGGATCGTAGCAGATGGCGTTCTGTAGTCTCTGCCTACCTCCGTGGAAAGAAGGCGTGAGTTTATGTATGTATGTATATACTGAAACAGTTTATTCTTTTTTCTCTTTCTCTCCTAACTAAGTATGTTGTGGTAGGTTATTGGTCAGAAGGGTTAATAAAAGTGATGTGAAAACTAAATTATTTCATCATCTTTTTTTCGGTAAAAATATAATTAAAATATCAGGAGTAAAAAAACGTACTGTTAACAAGCATTCTGTTTTTTGCGTTCATGCAAACCGGGGACAGGTCATTGACCCTTTGCCAGAATACCGCAGTGACCCATCGGTGTCAGATGGCATTTACAATTTAGCCGAAACGACGAACAGCTGATGCGTGGTAGATGTTTTGGTTAGTTTTGCTGTGTATTGTTGATTTTGGTAGTATTAATTTTGAATGGTAATTTCAGTAAGTATAATTTTAGTAATTGTGTTATAGTTTAGGATTGTCTTCAATAAACGTATAGGATTTTTCCTAAGAACTAAAAAACAAAAATCTATTGGTACGCAGAATCCTACTATATAATATAATTATTATACCTAATATAAGTAATATTATAAATGTGACAGTTTGTATGTTTGTTACTCAATCACGCAAAAAGGGCTCATGGGATTTAGATGAAAGGCTCACAGATAGTTTAAAACCTTTTTATCCTGGTAGTACGTTCCCGTAGAATAATAAATTTCCGAACCCCGCGCGGGCGAAGCCGCGGGCGACAGCTAGTATTATTATAAATTAAACAAACGACAGAACTGCCAAAATTTAGAAACGAAAATAAATAAAATCATAACGGTTGCGTCGATCTTTTTTTTTTTGAGTTATTTTTTTTCAAAGTGATTCATTAAAAAAATGTAAAATAATTTCCAAGTATACCTACTATTCCATCTATTTACATCACTTCTCAAAACCCAAATACGAACAAAAAATTTAAAAAAAAAACAACACCCTTTTGTCAAACTTGCCTTATTTAAAGAGTAGTCACTACCAGCCATTTTGGATTGAGCTCATTAATTATTTCTTTTTATGAAAACCATAAACACAGCACTCCCGTAATTCACACCACACTACGGGAGTTATTAAGCGATTATGTCGCCACGTATCACAAACACAGACTGAAATGTGTACAAAATCGTGAGTTTTATCACAAGATTCATATCGGTCTAAATGCCGATAACGTCGATACTAAAAAAATTGTGTAGAGAAATCAGTATGCCCTGATAGTGTTCGGTTATTTAATAATTTTAATTGAATCTTATTGTGTGGACTCCGTTTTATGGTTGCGTGGGTAAATGTAAAAACGTTATACTTTTAATGAGACTGAGAGTTTTATTGTAGGTATTATGAGATAGCAAGGATTTATTTAACGTCATTTATTCCCTAAAATTGTGTGATATTGTGAGATACTTAATTAAATGAGTAGGTATGCAGAAAGGTGTTGTATGCTCGAATATATATGAAATCTATGTGTCGGAAGACTCACGTCACTTTTTAGCACCATTTTATAATAATGATACTATGCGACGTAGCAGTGACTGTGGAACAAATTGTCTAGTTTTTTTAATAAAAAATCCTGTGCAAATCTTTACCTATACATTTTGTAACTTTGAATTACTATTATTATTTAAAGAGTTTGAAATTGAAAATTGTATTGACTGGACCATGACCAATTTTGTATGGACCCCGTCCCCCCCCTCCAACAGCCATGTGATACATGCCAATATGTTTATAAGGATCCAGAAAAAGACTTACTGTCTTGTTCAATTGCAAAATCAATGGGATTTTTTTGTAATAACAAAAAACATTTTGGTTGGCTAACCTAACCTAACCTAACCTTACCCATCCTTACCTAACCTAACCTAACATAACCTAACCTAACCTAACCTAACAGTTATAAACTGATCTTGAATTTTGAAGGTCACATGGCACTCCTGAATGATGAACAGCATTTGTGTATTCTTGTGATTGGGTAATTGTACAAAAGATTAAAAAGAAAAAAGTGGGTTAGGTTAGGCTAACCTAACCTCGCCCTCTACCAGCCCCCGTAAACAGGTCTATAGGAACAGCGGACTCGGGGAGGTCCACCGCCTCCCTTCCAGAAGGACCCGTAGTGGCGGCACGTAGTGTTCCAAGCGCGCCCCTTTTTGACGTCGCAGCAGGAGTGAGGTGCGAGACTCACGGGCATGTGGTGGCCCGCATTGTGGGTCGGACCCCGTCCCCCCCCTCCAACAGCCATGTGATACATGCCAATATGTTTATAAGGATCCAGAAAAAAACTTATTGTCTTGTTCAATTTCAAAATCAATGGGATTTTTTGTAATAACATAAAACATTTTGGTTGGCTAACCTAACCTAACCTTACCCATCCTTACCTTTTTTTTTTTTTTTTTTCTCGGGGTGGATATCCTCATGGATGTCCTCCGCCCTGGGGTGGGCGAAGGGGTCTGTCAGACTCTTACTGACTAAAACCACCCCGGTGTTCCCTCGCACACTTGCGTTGGGGGGCTGCGGGAGCAAATTGCGACTTCCGCTGCCCCGGACTGGTGACGGCCCGCACTCTGCGGGCCCCGTCCCGTAGGGGGAGTGAGATGTGCAAACTCCCCCCGTTACGTCTTAGAGTGGCGCGCGTGGAACACTACGCGCCGCCATCTCGGGTCCTGTGTGATGGGGGGCGACGGATGTCCCCGAATCCGTCGCCCCTGGACCCATTTAGGGGGGCTGGAAGAGGGCGTTATCCGCCCTCCGCCGACGCCCGGTGCGCCTGCTGCGGGCCGGGTGATTGGACGAGATCTCCCTCTCCCTTTCCGCAGCCTCCTTCTGCGAGATGACTGTCTCGCAGAAGGAAACCACCGCGTCCCACGACTCGGCACTCCCGACCATCGAACGAACGACGGCCTGCAGTGACAAGTCGGCTCCAACTTCTGGAACGAGAGCACGGCGCGGCTCCTCCCACGTGGCACACTTTGCCAATGTATGCCGCGCCGTGTCCTCCCGACAATGGACGCAGTGAACATAACCTAAACTAACCTAACAGTGATAAACTGATCTTGAATTTTGAAGGTCACATGGCACTCCTGAATAATGAACAGCATTTGTGTATTCTTGTGATTGGGTAATTGTACAAAAGATTAAAAGAAAAAAGTGAGTTAGGTTCATCATCATCATCATCAGCCTATTAATGTTCCCACTGCTGGGACACAGGCCTCCTCTCTGTGAGAGGGGAGTGGGCCGTAATCTACCACGCGGGCCCAGTGCGGGTTGGTAGATGGAGTTAGGTTAGGCTAACCTAACCTAACCTAAGAATTGACGAGAATATCCGTCAGGCCATAGAGTGAAACAGCTCACAGACGATACTAGCCATTATTTAGCAGTAAAAATAGTGATTAAAAATCAAAGATATGGTTTACAACATGTTATTTTGTGCCAAAAACAATAACATTAAAACATGATTTTTCTGGGATATCCCATATTTTTGACAGATGTCGTCATAGTAAAAATTGATCACCTTACCAAGATGGTTGGACTGAGATACATTTTAAATCTGTTGGTCGGTGTAAGCTTTGGGGGGACGTTTTGACAATTGATGTTCCACAGAAGTGGGCCCAGGACCGAGCACTGTGGAATACCGCACGACATAATATATCGTGCCAACACCCGCCGTCACGTCCCCTGTAGGTGACACGCCTTTTCGCCAAAACCTAACCTAACCTAAGCTAACCTAACCTAGGTTAGGTTAGGTTAGTGACAGTACAGCAGTGATCAACTTACTGATCTTGGATTTTCAAGGTAGCTACATGGAACTACTCAAAGATGAACAGCATCACCGTATCCTTGTGATTGCGTAATTGTACAAAATATTAAAGAAAACAGCAGGTTAGGTTAGGCTAACCTAACCTAACCTAACAATTGACGAGAACATCCGTCAGGCCATAGAGTGAAACAGCTCACAGACGATACTAGCCATTATTTAGCAGTAAAAATAGTGATTAAAAATCAAAGATATGGTTTACAACATGTTATTTTGTGCCAAAAATAATAACATTAAAACATGATTTTTCTGGGATATCCTATATTTTTGACAGATGTCGTCATAGTAAAAATTGATCACCTTACCAAGATGGTTGGACTGAGATACATTTTAAATCTGTTGGTCGGTGTAAGGTTTGGGGGGACGTTTTGACAATTGATGTTCCACAGAAGTGGGCCCAGGACCGAGCACTGTGGAATACCGCACGACATAATATATCGTGCCAACACCCGCCGTCACGTCCCCTGTAGGTGACACGCCTTTTCGCCAAAACCTAACCTAACCTAAGCTAACCTAACCTAGGTTAGGTTAGGTTAGTGACAGTACAGCAGTGATCAACTTACTGATCTTGGATTTTCAAGGTAGCTACATGGAACTACTCAAAGATGAACAGCATCACCGTATCCTTGTGATTGCGTAATTGTACAAAATATTAAAGAAAACAGCAGGTTAGGTTAGGCTAACCTAACCTAACCTAACAATTGACGAGAACATCCGTCAGGCCATAGAGTGAAACAGCTCACAGACGATACTAGCCATTATTTAGCAGTAAAAATAGTGATTAAAAATCAAAGATATGGTTTACAACATGTTATTTTGTGCCAAAAATAATAACATTAAAACATGATTTTTCTGGGATATCCCATATTTTTGACAGATGTCGTCATAGTAAAAATTGATCACCTTACCAAGATGGTTGGACTGAGATACATTTTAAATCTGTTGGTCGGTGTAAGGTTTGGGGGGACGTTTTGACAATTGATGTTCCACAGAAGTGGGCCCAGGACCGAGCACTGTGGAATACCGCACGACATAATATATCGTGCCAACACCCGCCGTCACGTCCCCTGAGTGTAGGTGACACGCCTTTTCGCCAAAACCTAACCTAACCTAAGCTAACCTAACCTAGGTTAGGTTAGGTTAGGTTAGTGACAGTACAGTACAGTGATCAACTTACTGATCTTGGATTTTCAAGGTAGCTACATGGAACTACTCAAAGATGAACAGCATCACCGTATCCTTGTGATTGCGTAATTGTACAAAATATTAAAGAAAACAGCAGGTTAGGTTAGGCTAACCTAACCTAACCTAACAATTGACAAGAACATCCGTCAGGCCATAGAGTGAAACAGCTCACAGACGATACTAGCCATTATTTAGCAGTAAAAATAGTGATTAAAAATCAAAGATATGGTTTACAACATGTTATTTTGTGCCAAAAATAATAACATTAAAACATGATTTTTCTGGGATATCCCATATTTTTGACAGATGTCGTCATAGTAAAAATTGATCACCTTACCAAGATGGTTGGACTGAGATACATTTTAAATCTGTTGGTCGGTGTAAGGTTTGGGGGGACGTTTTGACAATTGATGTTCCACAGAAGTGGGCCCAGGACCGAGCACTGTGGAATACCGCACGACATAATATATCGTGCCAACACCCGCCGTCACGTCCCCTGAGTGTAGGTGACACGCCTTTTCGCCAAAACCTAACCTAACCTAAGCTAACCTAACCTAGGTTAGGTTAGGTTAGGTTAGTGACAGTACAGTACAGTGATCAACTTACTGATCTTGGATTTTCAAGGTAGCTACATGGAACTACTCAAAGATGAACAGCATCACCGTATCCTTGTGATTGCGTAATTGTACAAAATATTAAAGAAAACAGCAGGTTAGGTTACCTAACAATTGACGAGAACATCCGTCAGGCCATAGAGTGAAACAGCTCACAGACGATACTAGCCATTATTTAGCAGTAAAAATAGTGATTAAAAATCAAAGATATGGTTTACAACATGTTATTTTGTGCCAAAAATAATAACATTAAAACATGATTTTTCTGGGATATCCCATATTTTTGACAGATGTCGTCATAGTAAAAATTGATCACCTTACCAAGATGGTTGGACTGAGATACATTTTAAATCTGTTGGTCGGTGTAAGGTTTGGGGGGACGTTTTAACGCATCGTCCTTTGTATCTTCAAACTATAAATAACATCATAATAAGCCTACTAATGTTCCCACTGCTGGGTCACAGGCCTCCTCTCTGTAAGAGGGAGTGGGCTGTAATATACCACGCGGGCCCAGTGCGGGTTGGTAGATGTCACATGTGTTCGAATTTTTGGTTCTAAGACATGCCGGTTTCCTCACGATGTTTTCCTTCACCGTTTTGAGAGCAGTGGTGATGAAATTATTTACACAATGTAAACCGCCTGCTTGAGTTCGAACCCGCGACCTGCAACTCGTAAGTCGAGGCCGGTGCCACTGGGCCACCACTGCTCTCACTGCAGAGCAGTGGTGGTAACATGGCAGCATGGAATTATTCCATGTATAGATACTATACATGGAATTAGTATGAATTTTCCTTTATTTACTACTAGCTGCCCACCCCGGCTTCGCACGGGTAGCAGTAAGTACTTATCTACGGCGCACCTACCTACTCTGCCCTACCTACCTACCTACCTACCCTACACTGCCCGACCTACCTACCTACCCTGCCCTAACTATAATACCTACCCTACACTGCCTGACCTACCTACCTACCCTGCCCTACCTCCCTACCCTACCCTGCCCAAACTACCTACCTTCCTATCTACCTACCCTACTCGGCCCGACCTACCTATCCTACACTGCCCGACCTACCTACCTACCTATCTATCCTACCTACCTATCTATCCTACATACCTATCTACCCTACCTACCTACCTTCCCCTATCTTCCTATCTACCTACCCTGCCCTACCTACCTACCCTACCTACCTACATACCTACCTACCTACCTATCTTACACCCTACCTTCACCTACCTATCCTAAGATCCTTCTCCTTACAATAACCAAAAAAGAATTAGTGAAATCGGTCCAGCCGTTCACGCGTGTTCAAATAGGGATTCATTTTAGGCCCTAAACCTTAGTGAGTGAGAGAGAGAAAGCTTATATTGTGAGAGAACGACAGGAGACCGGCTTCGTTCTCATCCTTACTCTGTGCTGTTTACGGGATGAGAAGTGACACTGGTAGACGCCTGACGGGAATAACTGATCGAGTGGTCGGACTGATCAATTATCGACGGCCAAGAGTAGAAAATTATTAAAGTACTAATATATCGCTATAAAAAAATAGGGGTTGGTGGTAGAAGGGTGAAAATTTAGGATTGTATGTATTTTTTAATGCCAAGTCATAAAAAAATTACAATAAAAAAAATTGTCCAAAAAAAGAAAAAAAAAACTTGGGGTGGACCACCCTTATCACTTAGGGGTATGAAAAATAGTTTACGTCCTATTCTCAGACCTACCGAATAAACACAATAAAAATCATAAAAATCGGTCAAGCCGTTTCGGAGGAGTTTGGCAACAAACACCGTGACACGAGAATTTTATATATTAGATTAAATGAGCTTTCTCCATTTTCACCAGAGCAAAGGTAGGTCGCCTAGGAACTATTGATAAATAAACAAAAAAAACACAGGCAGGCAAAGGAACCTCTGCCGACAAAAGTGAAAACTTAAAGTAGATTGACTGCTACCCATGCGCACACGTCATACTCATAGCTACAGACGTACTGTTAACATTAGCATGTCGGTGACGCGAACCCTGATGTTCCCCAGCATAACTCGCTCAAAATGGCTAAAGAGATTTTGACTTGAAAAACGAATCGAAATTACCCTTCTGTATATTCTTTTCACATCATTTTTTTGCCCAATATCGGATAAAAGATAAATTATTGCTGATAAAAAATAATAATACATTCAATGAATCAATAATTATAATATTATCTTATCTATAGACTCACAAATCCCGCGCAGATACATAGTTCACTTCTTGAGAAATTAAATCGAAAAATAAATAAATAAGTAATTATTTAATTGCTATTCGTCGACATCAATCGTCTTTAGTTTATCATGACATTTTATTTTATAATTAAATATCATAATCAGGGTATAATGTTCCCACTGTTGGGACACAGATCCTTATCTCAATGAGAGGAGGGAGTGGGCCGTAATCCACCACGCGGGCCCAGTGCGGGTTGGTAGATGTCACATCTTCGAATTTTTGGTTCTAGGACATGCCGGTTTCCTCACGATGTTTTATTTCACCGTTTTTAGAGCAGTGGTGATGAAATAATTTACACGACCTACAACTGGTAAGTCGCAGCCGTTACCACTGGGCCACCAATTAGGCAGTCGAACACAGGCTGGGAGTCACTGGCTGACAACCAGTCTTACCAAGGGCTATCGTGTTAGCCAGTAACTGGGTTGTGGAGGTCAAATAGGAAGACGCTCCGTGTAAAATACTGGTAATTAGATGTTCTGTTAGGCTGGAAGCAACATAATTGGGAAAATGTTAGGCAGATTGATTATTTTGACTATAGTTTCAAATAGTTTGGAAAATCCAAAAGTGCACGCCTCATAACACTCATTCACAAACGGAAATGAAATTTAAAACAGTTTCTAACAAAAATTAACAATTTATCACTTTTCATGAAGTATGTTTTGACTGCTTGTTTACCCATCAATATGGGTAAAATTTCTATCCTCGCAATCTTTACGTAATGTCAAAGACTATTTATTTAGATATTTACTTTGGCAGTTGCTAGGCAACGGTCGAGGGGAGGGTCGAAGTTGGAAATATTTGGATAGAGATATTATATTTTAGTTTGTATTTTATTAATTATAATTAAACTAATTTGAATAAAAGAACCATTTTCAATAGGGTCTCAATTAATTGATTTTATCGCAAGCTTACACTTACTTGTTTACAGGTTTCATAAATTGATGGACAGGAATTTTTTTTCAACTATTTTGGTTTTTTTTTCATTTCTGCTACATTAAATCAATTGTTGAAAAGTAAAGTATTAATCTCCATTTAATCATATATACAATGGTATATAAATTAAGTAGGTTCTGTGTACTAGCAGGAATGTAACAATAAAAACAGTTGCAGTAATGGGGCAAAACATTTTTTTCGATCGTAGAGCACTCTCTAATGCTTCGCATTATGAGTCGTGCAAAAGAAAAGCCGCGGGAACAGCTAAGTATTACTTTAAATAAAGACCCAACATTTCATTGTTTCAACAAATCCAAAGAAATAACAATAACAGAACTTCAGACATCAAATCCCATTACAAAAACAAAAGCAGTCGTCACATCAATAACTGTAAATAAAATTCTACACGAGAAATATGATAGAACCCTTTTAGATAAAATTGGCGGTGGAACAATAATTGACATTGTCGTAATGTTATACTGTGGCGTGTATTTTTCTCGCACCCCTTGTAATATAAAGGGAAAGATGATTGACGTTACATGTAATATGGTGTCGTTTGCCAATGTAAGTAGCTCTTACAATAATTTAAAAGGAGCAATCATTCATTTTAGTCAGTATTGTGACGATACATTTTTGAAACATTTAACATCTCTAAATGTTAACGAAATCTACCACAAACTTTGTATTTAATTAAGTACGCTTTCAATAATCTTTACCCATTGATTTGTTTATTTAGCCCAAGTTTGTAACCAATTTCTTAATAGAATAAATTGTAAACTAAAATTTTGTTTATAACTAAACTTGAAGATAGACTTTAAGAAAACTAAGACTTACCAATGAGTGGTTAGTTGAATAAGACAAATTAAATATAAAACAAAATATCATAAAGATATTCTTAATGCTGATGATTGCCTATAGTAACTGCTGAAGTGATAATCTGGTTTTAAGAACATAAGTAGTTGAAAATGTAATCGAGCACGGAAGAAGTTCAAAATTCAAATTCAAATTCATTTATTCGCAAGAATGTAGGTTTACACTGTATGATCTTACAACTATAATGGCCCCTTTACATTCTACCATTACTTATGGTGTGCGAATATTTTATTTCACAATGTCAATTAAATAAAAAATACAGCGACAGCAAATAAGATGCATGCATTAGAATTTTCAGAATTTTTAGAATTTTAATAATGTCATAACTATTATAATGTCAATAACCTTAATTAATTAATATATATTTCATTTTCCTTCTCCGCAATCTGACATGTACTCATTGAGATTGTAAAAACATTTTTCTTTTAACCATTGCGTTACCTTTTTTTTAAACATGATCAAAGGTAAATCCTTAAAAGAGTCCGGTAATTTGTTATATACCTTAACCGCATTTATGTATGAGTTCCTCTTATACAATTCGAGCCTGCATTTATTGTTGGTGATAATGAGAACAAAAGGAATATAATATTTGACGAAATAGGAGAAGACAAAGCAGTTGGACTTTGGAAGTTAACTAGTGATCCTTTATCAGAACTGAAATATTTCGTAAGTCACGACTTGGGATTTCGAGTCATTGCATCGCGTTCGCGCCCGTCAACCAAAGCATACTATTATGTTCAGAGTCTGAACACACCACAGAGAGTGAGTTAGAGTCAGTGAGTGAGTGTGTTCCCACTGCTGGGACACAGGCCTGATCTCGGTGAGAGGGAGTGGGCCGTCATCTACCACGCGAGCCCAGTGCGGGTTGGTAGATGTCACATGTCTTCGAATGTTTGCTTCACCGCTTTGAGAGCAGTGGTGATGAAATAATTTACACAAAGTAAAGCGCCTGCGTGGGTTTGAACCTACGACCTTACAACCTACGATGTACGACGTCAACCACAGAAACACTCTAATATTTCGCATGCCAGTAATTCTACCGTTTGTTGCAAATGAAAAAGTCAAGACGATGTATTCATAAAACTCACACCACCAGCTGAGAACAGCAATAAAAGAAAATTATAAGCAAAGCTTACAAGCATTCCGCCTTATCATCCCGTCTCGCCGTTTTTGTTTTAAACTTACAAAATTGCCTGCCATTTCTCAGACGACCTTAGAACAACGGACGACCGTAATGCGAAAATATATCCAGCCATTAGTATGGAAAAAAACAGTAGTAGTGGGGGATCTCTAGACAAATTGGAAAATATTCTGTTTGCAAATTGCAAATAATTCTCTACAAATGGGCTATGTATAAAAGATGTTTTAATTTACATAACGAGGGGCACTTTTGCTTTCTTCATTTTTTCAATGACTGCTTCGTTTGAGGGTTGACGTTGTTGCTCCTTGTACTCAATGGGCCCCTCTTGTCTGGGATAATCGTAAAAATTGCTAGCCTCTCGGTCTTGTCTTTCATAAAATACTCTTGTTTTGTTATTTAGGTCTACAGTGATTAAGATGTTACAAAAGATTTATTTTAGTCGACGGCTTTTGATTTCGCCTTTATCTTTTTTTACTCTACACCATGTTTGATTATTTCATTTTCTTGGTTTTTTTTATATTGTCAACTTGTCAGAGTTTTGAGCTTTTATTTTTGCAATAAATAATTTCGTGGCTAACAAAGCGTTTGCGTCGCTAAGCCTTATGCATGCATTGTGTCATCGCTATACCTTATCCACGCATTGTGTCATTGCTATGCCAGAGGGCTGGTGTGTGCGTGATCGTATAGACCTGTGTCTATACGATCACGCACACCTGCCCTCTGGCTTTAGCCATTGTTTTCATTGGGATTTAGTGTCACGCCCACCAACACGTGGATTAATATCAGGCCTCACGTGTCCGCCATTCGGATCAAACAACGGTCAAACGGTAATCCTCCCTAAAAATCGTCGCTACTAGTTGCCTAGTTTGTGAAAGCGCTTAGCTACAAAGTTGTTTTAAATTGTTTTCGAGAGGTTAACCTTATTTACAAACTAAATAATTGTTTCCTCGTCCTTAAGTCATTCAGACCTTGCCTGTATGATGATGTCAGGGGTGCAGTTAGAGGGGTGGGTCATTTTGGTTGGATGTCATTCTCATAGTACCTAATATGAAAACAACACATGATGGTGTGATTTTTTCGATCCACGTCTGATCGAAAAATAAAGGAAGTTTGCGGAGAACAGGAGATTCTTTTCACTCTTTTTTAATACAAACCAAATTAATAAAGTAGTTAATGTAACCAGTTGTATTCAACGAGCCGCGCTCCGCGTTTTCACGCGCATAAGTCTCAATCCCGTAAGAATATCGGAATATAAAGTATTCTATATCGTAACCAAGGTTATAGTCTACCCATCTGCCAAATTTAATTCAAATCCGTATAGCCGTTTTTGCGTAAGAGCGTTACAAACATAAAAAAAAAATCTTTTCTCTTTTTTATCTATATTCCAATCCGTTCAGCCGTTTTAGCGTGAGAGCATAACAAACAAACAAACATACAAAAAAAACAAATCTTTTCCCTTGTTTATTTATAATATTAGTTAAGAAGATTAGATTCACTCGTTTGCCTATTGGTAAGCATCGCGTTCCTTGACAATATGAGCAATACTAACACTAGAATAAATTTAAATCAGAGTGAAAATTTACACCTGCTGTGTAAATGGAAATTCTATATTTATTTTTATCGCAGGCAGATAATGGCACGTCAGACCACCAATATAGCGAATTTAATCTTTATAAAATTCCATTTATATTAAGGTAGGCCTTTTGTGTTTTTTATTACGGCAATTATAATAAAACTGGATTATAGTCCTATTGGAAACTAATCAAAATGTCATGTACATAAGGTAATTGATGAATGAATCATTAAAATGACACACGACTAAAGTTAGGTAGGCAACGACGCAGCTGACGAACTTGCCAGAAAGCCCCACCCCACTGGTGCCATGCTCGACCCGCATGGCACCAGTGGGGCCTGAACCCATCGCGCCACTCCCCTTCGGATACCTACGCACTCTGGTAAGGAAACGAACCAGGGACCAATATCACAACGCAACTTCCAGTCTAACCGGATGCAGTTGAATACCAGTATTTTACATAAAGCGACTGCCTGAAATCCACAACCCAGTTACTGGGTAACACGATACCCCGGTAAGACTTGTTGTCAGACTTTCGGGCTTCTGACGATCCGTAACAACTGTCAAAGATTCACGAATTTCAGCTGGGACCAACGGTTCAACGTGCTTTCCGAGGCACGGAGGGGTCTCGGTATGTAAAGATGGTCACCCACCCACGGACCAAATGCGGTACGCGCAGCTTAACCTGATCGATCGACCCGTAGGGCTGCTATCACTAAGCCACGAGCATGTCATGAATTTATGGGGCAAACGGGTGTCGGCTCCCGGTTAGACAGATACTTTCAAAAGCACCCATGTCTGGAGAACACCTGTGTCAGGCGGAAAGTAAGGACGCCATCTTGTCCCTCCAAGCACTCTTCCATTACTGATCTTCCACCACTATTGCGGCGTACCCTAACCCACACCCGTTTTTAAACAACTTGATCACCACAGTTGGCAACCTAACTAAGATTGTAAATGCGAAAGTAAAGTAGTTTTTTTGTCTGTTACGCTTTCGCGCTAAAATGGATGAACGGATTTGGATGTTTGGCACCTGGGCAGCCCATGACCTGAGTTTGGAAATAGGATATCTTTTATTCCAATATTCCTACAATATCGAGACTTATGCGGGTTAAACCGCGTGGTTCTGCTATTCCTAACTATAATAATAATAATTATTATAAATGCGAAAGTGAGTTTGTTTATTTGTTACGCTTTCACGCTAAAACGGATGAACGGATTTGGATGAAATTTGGAACATGGGTAGACCATGACCTGGGTTAGGATTTTTTATTTCGATATTCCCACAAGATCGAGACTAATGCGGGTGAAACCGCGTGCACGAGTATATCATATTTTTAAGAACGTCCGCATTTTAATTTTAGTCTCAATCTGTCATTAAAACATAATTTACCTACTTTTTTGACAAGGTTTTGATATTAATTGTTGCTAAGATGAAATTCGACTTCATTTTGAACTTTTTTAATTACGGGAGTTGGCCTTCAGTTAACTTAGCTTGACATACATACCTACTATTATATTATTTTTATTTTGCAAGCCTAATTGATAAAATCGTAATCACTAATATTAATAGTAATCATATCCGCCTATACGGTATGTTGTCATCTTCAAAAGAAAGCATGACGCAATTGTTTTTAGGTGGTTATGACTATCAGCACGTTACACTTTCAACTATTAAAATAAATCGGTCAAGTGCGAGTCGGACTCGCACACGAAGGGTTCCATACCATGTCGTACAAGATTTAACACTATGCATTTTTGTAATACTTTCGTAAAGGTAACAACAGAGGCGCTATAAAAAAACATAAAGATTTATAAAGATATTGTCTAATTTTAATGAAAAAATGTTGTTGTGTTAAATTATAGGTGTAGAAGTTTATTTCATTTATTTTAGTAACATGCATTAACTAAATTCAAAGTTATTTATTTGCTACTAACATAGTATTAGTAGGTATAAATAGGTATATGTGTTGTAACAGTAACTGGGTTGTGGAGGTCAGATAGGCAGTCGCTCCATGTAAAATACTGGTATTCAGCTGCAACCGGTAAGACTGGAAGCCGACCCCAAGATAGTTGGGAAAAAGGCTAGGAAGATTGATTGATTGAAATAGGTATATGTGGTAGGTAAGCAGGTAGATATGTAGGGTAGGTAGGTTAGGTTAGATAGGTAGGGTAGGTAATTAGGTAGAAATATGTAATTAGGAAAGGTAGGTGCGCCGTAGATAAGTACCTACTTAGTGCTAACCGTGCGAAGCCGGGCCGGGTAAAGCTAGTTATTTTAAATAAAAGGATTTCTCTTGCGACATCAGACTATATTGTACAAAATAGAATGTAAGTAGTACGCCAAATTTTAATTACAACATTCCGTCAATACAGGTATTACGTTATTTTTGATAGTCATAATTCAAATTCAAAAGTCATTTATTCAAACTAGGCTGAGAATCAGCACTTTTCGAACGTCAAAATTACATAAGATAGTCCCCCAAAAACGCCCGCCCTTCACCACTTCCTAGCGCTTTTGCTGGAAAGAAGAAGTGGCACAACAAACTCGCCATCAGCGCAGCTGTCTGTTCAGTTACGAAAAAAAACTTGATTCTATACAATAGTATGCAAATATTTTACATTACTCAACACAAAACATTAAATAAAATATATTTTCCATAATGACAGCTAGCACACGCCAATGTACCAACAAAAAAAATTATCGAAATCTAAACTCAAGCGAAAATGAAAATTATTTTTACACATCCCATCGGACTATGAGAGTGAGGGAAGAGAGAGTGCACTCGTGTCTGCGCATACACTTGTGCACTATAATATCTCCCACGCCGAAGGCTAGTCTCCATTGAGATTGGCCGCCGTGGCTGAATATTTTTACACAAATAAGTTTTCTCAATATGAAATTGTATCCACAACGGTTTTAAGGTAACTGAATAGTACCCTGGTACCCTGTATGTACCACCATTCATTTCAATGTTACTGAATATTATTGTCTATTGGAGTGTAGTTTTAACATGAGGTACGAGTACACACATCAAGACCGTCTAGGGATACTTTGAAAAAAGTCGATAAAGTTCTTAAACTCAAAAAATACTGGCCGGTTTTAAAATCTTTTGAAGAGAGCTTATTTTGTAGACCTTTTTGGATGATCGAAATTTAAATGATCGAAATAGTATATATGCTGCCATGATAGTAGGTACTTACTAATTCCATGTCATTACTCCGACTAGTAAATAGTTATCTGTGGAATTTTTATCGCATAATATTAGCATGAAATACAAAATATTATTTTTAAGTTGCAGTAAATCGCCCATATTATATAAAATACGTTATTAATCGGCGTTTTTAGTATTTGTTGATTATAAACAGTATATGGTACATGATACACACAAGTTTCAAATTCCTAATTTGTTTAGTTGTTGAGATAGAGCTCGTACAAAAATGGTCTAAAACAGACAACTTCTACGGCCCCCTAATTCATCATTTTTGAAGATAAAAACAAATAAAAATTATATTTATTTTCTACTTGATGAGCTCTAGACAATGATACCCCACATGCCAGGGACAGATTATTTTTTTTTCAAAATTTAATTTTATTGTATGGCGACCCCCCTTTATTTTTTAATTTTATTATTTGTTGCTCTTGCGGCAATAGAAATGCTCAATCCGTGAAATTTTCAACTGCCTACCTATTACGGTTCATGAGATAGAGCTCGCTGACAGACAGACGGACAGCAGAGGCTTATGAATAGGGTTCCGTTTGTCACCCTTCGGGTACGGAACCCTAAAAAGGATTAATTTTGAGCGGCTGCCGTTTTATTTTTCCTTTTAGTAGTTTATTTTAAACTAGCTTTTGCCCGCGACTTCTCTTCTTCTGTCGGAAAGTATCCCAAGGGAACGTACTACCAGGATTAAAAGTACCCTATGTGTTAATCCAGGTTATAAACTATCTGTTTGTCAAATTTAATCCAAATTCGATCAGCCATTTTTGCGCCAATTCGCAACATACATAAAGACAAACGGACAAGACATCTTATAACTATATTTTCAGTATCAGACTCGTTTACATACCTTGTAGCAATTACTTTTTTTCAAAATATTCTATGTACAGTTTTGAATTCGTTACTTTTATGTATAGATTTTATGCATGATTTTAGGCGCAAATTAACTTATTAAATTCTTATTTCCTTCTTTGTTCTTTCGATTACAAGCAAAGGTCCGAACAATGTACCTAACAACTATGTTACTCAATACCCCAACTATTGTAAATTACTATCTTGTTATTCTTAGTATAGAATTGTGTAACAATAGGGATAATACCTGGTTCAAAAAAAAGAAATTCTCTTTAGTCCGTCAGTCAGAAAAAAAAAATATACGAAACATATTTTTTGCTTTATAATATTAATGAAAAATTACTTAGATAAAACGCATGAAAGTTGGAGAGCGAGGGTCGCTACGTGTATCCAATTTTTTTTTAATAATCTACAAGACGCACAATAGTATATTATGCAACTAATGAATAAAGGACGGATTTAAAGCGAGGGCCTTAGTAAATGAATCACGATCAAGTGAAGGATTCTAACGACTGAATCACGACCGTAGGGAGTGATTCATGATGATTGAATCACGAGCGCAGCGAGTGATTCAAGTGTTAGAATCCTGAGCGACGCGAGTGATTCATGGCCCTCGATATAAATCCGTTTTATTCAAGAGTTGCATACTATACTTTATACCGTGACTACGAGAAAAAGAAAGATTTAAGCGCAAAAAGGACATTCATCATTGACCTGGAGGGTTCACCTACTTGGATATGGGATGTCGGGAGCCCTCGCGGAGGGCTCATTTTAAATGTAGACATTCAGGGTCGGGAGCCCTCCTGGAGGGTTCACCTACTTGGATATGGGATGTCGGGAGCCCTCACGGAGGGCTCATTTTAAATGTAGACGTTCAGTGTCGGGAGCCCTCCTTGAGGGTTCACCTACTTGGATATGGAATGCCGGGAACCCTCGCGGAGGGCTCATTTTAAATGTAGACGTTCAGTGTCGGGATCCCTCCTGGAGGGTTCACCTACTTGGGTATGGGATGCCGGGAGCCCTCGTGGACGTTGGAAGTGAAACCTCCCGGAGGTTTCACTTCCAACTACGAATAATAAAAGTCATAGACTTTTATGGCGGAATGATGAGTTATGAGTTCTATGAAAATGGGTGGAGTCGAAAGTGTTAAGGAGGTTGTATAGCATTGAGATAGAGGTCGAATACATTGGTGTGTTCTATTCGTAGTTGGAAGTGAAACCTCCGGGAGGTTTCACTTCCAACTACGAATAATAAAAGTCATAGACTTTTATGGCGGAATGATGAGTTATGAGTTCTATGAAAATGGGTGGAGTCGAAAGTGTTAAGGAGGTTGTATAGCATTGAGATAGAGGTCGAATACATTGGTGTGTTCTAAATTCAAACACCAAAATAGTGATTAAAAGAGCTTTTTATTCACTGTTTTCAGTGAATAAAATAAGCTTTTTAGAGGGGGAATGGTATAATAGTATATTATGCAACTAATGAATAAAGGACGGATTTAAAGCGAGGGCCATAGATGAATCACGATCAAGTGAAGGATTCTAACGACTGAATCACGACCGTAGGGAGTGATTCATGATGATTGAATCACGAGCGCAGCGAGTGATTCAAGTGTTAGAATCCTGAGCGACGCGAGTGATTCATGGCCCTCGATATAAATCCGTTTTATTCAAGAGTTGCATACTATACTTTATACCATGACTACGAGAAAAAGAAAGATTTAAGCGCAAAAAGGACATTTAATAAAAGGTTAACACGTTCAGTGTCGGGAGCCCTCCTGGAGGGTTCACCTACTTGGATATGGGATATCGGGAGCCCTCGCGGAGGGCTCATTTTAAATGTAGACATTCAGTGTCGGGAGCCCTCCTGGAGGGTTCACCTACTTGGATATGGGATGTCGGGAGCCCTCGCGGAGGGCTCATTTTAAATGTAGACATTCAGGGTCGGGAGCCCTCCTAGAGAATTCACCCACTTGGATATGGGATGTCGGGAGCCCTCGCGGAGGCCTCATTTTAAATATAGACATTCAGTGTCGGGAGCCCTCCTGGAGGGTTCACCTACTTGGATATGGGATGTCGGGAGCCCTCGCTGAGGGCTCATTTTAAATGTAGACGTTTAGTGTCGGGATCCCTCCTGGAGGGTTCACCTACTTGGATATGGAATGCCGGGAACCCTCACGGAGGGCTCATTTTAAATGTAGACGTTCAGTGTCGGGAGCCCTCCTGGAGGGTTCACCTACTTGGGTATGGGATGCCGGGAGCCCTCGTGGACGTTGGAAGTGAAACCTCTCGGAGGTTTCATTTCCAACTACGAATAATAAAAGTCATAGACTTTTATGGCGGAATGATGAGTTATGAGTTCTATGAAAATGGGTGGAGTCGAAAGTGTTAAGGAGGTTGATAGCATTGAGATAGAGGTCGAATACATTGGTGTGTTCTAAATTCAAACACCAAAATAGTGATTAAAAGAGCTTTTTATTCACTGTTTTCAGTGAATAAAATAAGCTTTTTAGAGGGGGAATGGTATAAAATATATATTTTTTGTCATCATTCCTATTATGTGTAATTTCTGTACTTATAATAACCTATTGTTTTTTTTTTTGTGATGTAATAATGTTTTTGCATGCTGTGTCTATCGCTTAATATTGTGCACTTGGCTTGTGTTTGCAATTGTCTGAACAGTGTAACAATTGTAGATGGACCAATAAATAAACAAAATATAGAGGGTTCAGCGGAATTCACTTTCACCTACATAATAATGTCCTTATTATGGTAGTGCGGTAGGATTCCGAGAACTCACGAAGTAATGTGTATTATTTAGTTGTGTGTCAACCTGAGACTGCAAACAGTCACCGTCAACTGTTTACTTGTGGAGGGAAGCAACGTGTGTAGTACGAAGGTATTAATTAATGAAACCAACTCGTGTTGGTAGTGGTTTAAGTTAATAGCAGCTGGCGCGACGGTTATATCATTTAGTTGTCCAGAAAACCCTAAGCAACAAAAAAATAAATCGTATATCGTATACGAACTATTTGAAAATTATTCATAAACCAATCTACCTAGCCATTTCCCAACTGTGTTTGGTTCGGCTTCCAGTCTGGATGCATCTGAATATCAATATTTTACATGAAGCGACAACCTATATGACCTCCCAAACCAAGTTACTAGGTAACAGGATACCCCTTGGTAAAACTGGTTGTCGGACTTTCGGGCTTCTGATGATCCGTAACGAATGAAAAAGATCCAAGAATGACAGCCGGGACCGGCTTAACGTACTTTCCAAGGCACGGAAGGGTCGCAGTATGTTAAGATGGCCACCCACCCACGGACTGACCGTGGAAAGCGTAGCTTAACCTGATCGATCCACCCGTGCCGTTGTTATTACTTAGACACGATCCCCCCCAATTCGAAAATATTTAATGTCTTAGCGAAAACATTAACCAGCAAGATAAAATAGGGAAATTATCTTCCAAAATTGGACAAGCAGTATAAAATTAGCACAGGCTAATTCAATGCACTCAGGATAAAATACCATAACTTTTTATGCCTTTACCCCGAGCATGTTTTGATATATTGCAGGAAGCGCATGAAGCTTTCCCCATAAGGTTATCACAAGGCTACGTCACGGATGTATTGAGACAATTAAAGAAGAGTTTTTTCTAATCAAAGCATTGACCAAAGAATTAGGTTTACGTTTTTAATCAAATTACCCTCATTCATGAGACTTGTGAGCAACAAACATGATACTCAAAAATAACGCTACAAGTTCATAACTTACCCCCACAGTCCCCCACGCTGGGAGGGAGGGAACACAACGCATAAATCTTTGCCGCAGCTCTTTCGTAGCTTCCGGCCGAGCCATGTTCGCGCCCTAGCACCTCCCACGGTGCTCAAATTAACAATACTTTAACATTTAATTAAAATATTATTAACTTTATCATAGCTGTGCATAATAAGAACTTTGAAAGTTCCATGTCTTAATTTAGCAAGTTTTCTTTCACTATGTCTCTCGAGAGATTTTTGTCTACATTTGGCTTGATTTTACTGTACCTATAAGAAATCAGATGAGAGCAAAATAAGGAAGACACACAGACAGACAGCTGTGCTGCTGGGGAGTTTGTTGCGCCACTTCTTCTTCCCAGCTAAAAGCACTAGGAAGTGGTGAAGGGCGGGCGTTTTTGAAAGACTGTCTTATGTAATTTTGACGTTCGAAAAGTGCTGATTCTCAGCCTAGTTTGAATAAATGGCATTTGAATTTGAATTTAGAAAGAGAACAGTGTTGACCCAGTGGTAACGGCCCCAACTTATGAGTTGTAGGTCGTGGGTTCAAACCCAGGTATTATAGGCGCTTTACTTCGTGTAAATAATTAAAACTCCGCTACTCTCAAAATGGTGAAGGAAAACATCGTGAGGAAACAGTTCCAGAACTAAAAAAACATGAGGGGCAGTCTTTGAAGACTGCCGATGGAAGTGAAAACTAAGTAACGCTATCTAACGAAACTGTACTGACGTACAAGAATACTTCTCTACTTCTTCAGTCTTTTGCAACTACTTTTGTGACTTGTGTGTAAACTTCCTGACATTATTTAACAATTTGTTAGTCCACAATTAGGAGTTTTACGACAATATTATCATTGCGGGAAGTCCTAAGGGGAGACTTTGGCCCCTGGAAACGTACAGGCAAGTGAAGGAACACGGGTGGGTTTTGGTCAGTAAGTCTGACACGCCCTTTCGCTCCACCCAGAGCGGGAGAAGTTATTTGATGATGTCCCACACAAAAAATAAGGCACGCCGGTTTCCTCCCGATGTTTTTCTTCACTGTTTTTGAAGCAAGTGATAATTATACAGAGGTCTTGGGTTGGAACTCGAGACCTATGACTTGGCAGTCCAACCGTCACACCACTAAGCTATCACTGCAAAACAAAAAAAAACAAAAAATTGCTCGCAAAATAACGACTATTTCCTTTAACGCAAAAGAAACTCGCTCGCGGGGAATTTTGTAGTTTAAACTCACCAGAAAAGGTTTTAAACTAAGTTTATCAGCAACGCAAACGTATTATATTGATTAGCTAGTTACGTAACTAAGTTAAAGTCTCGGTTACATTATACTAAAGGAGGATTAAAATTTTCATAATGTATTCGCAATTTTGTGCTGTAAAAGTTTGGGGAGGAAACAAAAAGAGACTTTAGTAGAATAAAGGAGTGAAAAAATTGGGTCACGGTTAAAAATTGATAAAGTGAAGCTGCATCCGGTAAAGGCTTTTGCAGACCAGCGCGACTTGTCGCGCGACGCGACACGAACAATATAATTGTATTGTTCGTGTCACGTCGCGCGACAAGTCGCGGTCGGTTATGTTTATACCGTGAAGTTTTCTTAGAAATTTCTAAGAAAACTTCACGGTATAAACATAACCGGTGTCGCGTCGCGCGACACGTCGCCCTAATCTGCACAAAGCTTCAGACTAGAGGTCGTATCTAACTAAGTTGGGAAAAGGCTAGGCAGTACATGATAATGAGGAGAAAGAAGACAGAAAAAAACATTTAATACAAATGCAAGACGATATTTTGAGAAACCCATTAATACTAATTAATCTATCTATCTTCATGCTGAAGTTTGTTTGTTTGTTTGAACGCGTTAGTCTCTAGAACTACCAGTCGGATATGAAAAAATCTTTTTTATTACATCTATTCAAAAAGACGTAGTTTAATCCTCGTAAAGGGACCAGAACAGCTTTTTAATCCCAAGGGACTAAAAGTGATTTGAATTTGGAATGTGGATATTGTTAGTAAAAGTTCTAGTCACCAAAGAGATCAATCACGAACATTGTATGAATAAGTAACAGGCTGGCAAGAGAGAGAGAAAGTGTGAATTTGATCAGAATTTAAATCCAAGATGGCTGGTGCGAAAATTTTAATATTTTGTCATGGGTATTGTTTTCATAGTTTTAGACGGTGATAAAGCCGATTGTGAGGTCAAAATGTAAATTCAAGGTGGTGGATGCGAAATTTTTTAAATTTTTCGCCATAGGTATCGTTTTCATAGTTTTCGAGGGTAGTAAAGTCAATAGTGAGGTCAAAATGTAAATCCAAGATGGCGGATGCGAACATGTTCAAATTTTTTGTCATGGGTATCATTTTCATAGTTTTCGAGGTTGGTAAAGCCGATAGTGAGATCAAAATGTAAATCCAAGATGGCGGTCTTTTTTTCTGTCATAAAATTTTTGTTTTGTGTAATCATACGTGAGTAGGAAATTCATTCCTGATGGGGGTCGGACCGCTCACGTTTTTTTTTTCTCATAGAGGGTGATAAAAAGTAGAGTGTTCACCTCGGGGACAACACTAATTTTAAGCTCGAGTGATGTAGTATTATTAAATTGAGAATTAAACCAAGTATCTCATGGTCTGGTTGCCACACTCCCTACCTAACTACCTAATCAAACAGGCTTATTTAATCACAAAAAGAAATTCAGTGAATCAATCGTCTACCAAAGTACGTACAAGCTTCAAAGTCTTTAAAACATTTGTCTCGCTCTAACGCAATAGAACAATCATTGCCATCGCCATTATTTTCTCTTATCATTGTCTGCGAGTATCGACTAGCGAACTTCGATGGTCCGTTCCATTGTTAGTGATGTTACGCTGTCGATAAATTAATTTTGTTTTGTCGATGATAAGTACTTATTTTTGTTGTTTTTATATTAATTAACACAATTTGTTACAGTGGATAACTATGTAGCAGTTTACTGAATACTTACTTTCATCATCAAATTTTTTTTTAATCTGCATGTTTCTGTAAAAAATATGTTTCAATTTGATGATGATGTGCTGTAGCATAATTAATAAATGTGTATTATAAGTAAAACCCTTCATGTCTTACACCAGATTCATTAATCAGACCAAATAGAATCTTTTTTTCCTTTTTCATTTATGTAGGGTACAGTCACGACTGCTAATATGCATCCACTTAGCAAAATTCAAAAGCGATTTTCGCGTGGAATATTGACTGCAACTTTGGAATAAGACCTATTTCATATTAGTATCGGTTCCAAAATACTATGTTTGTAACATCATAAAATTACAATCGCCACAGTAGGAGAAAATCACATTTAAAAGTTGCTAAGTGTATACATATTAGTGCTCGTGACTGTACACTGATTTTTCCGTGATCTGTGCCGATTTGAGTGGTTCTGATTTTCATTCGGCAGAGAAAGACCGCGCGGTGGGCCCACGTAAATTTTATATGTGCAGTACCTACCATAACAAAAAGTGAAAAATAAAAGGCTTCCCAAACTAAAACATTTTTTCACTTTGTAGTGGCTTTGTTCTGAAGCTGGTTGTTTTCTGTCAAGTTTTTTTATCGATACCATTTGGCCCCTACACTATAGATTGGTACAGCTGAAATAATTCAAGTGCACAACAATAGGGATCGGAACTATGTCGCATTCGAAGATAAGTACCGGAATCAGGCTTGTTATTTCCCCTGTCACTGTATTGTTCGATGCCGACTATGATCCCGGATGATAGCGGGGCTAAATTACTGTTACTCTCGTGATCCTTTAAGAGGTAAGCACAAGCATATTGCAAAGGGTTGGCAGAAGTTGTTGAATTAGTGAGTAAATTTTTCGATCATCATCATTCATTTATTCATTTTTTAAATCGCTTTTAGCGATAAGACCGCCCATTGACCCTTTGTTAAATTTCTACATTTTTATCTGTAATTTTTATGGTGTACATAATAAAGAATATTCTATCTATCTATCTATTTTTTATATAATGGGCCTGCCTTGTTAGTCTAGTGGTCGCAAGCACTACTGCTGGACATGAGGTCCTGGGTTCGATTCCCGGGTCGGCAAAAAGTTATCGGGATTTTCCATCTGGAATTTCTCAATAGCAGCCCGGAGTCTGGCGTTGTGCCTGGTTGATGGTAATAGGCTCGCCCCCTATGACATGGGATTCAAACATAAGTTCTGGCAAAATGTCGGTGTACTATCTATCAGTCCACCTCAACCTAACCCGGAGGGGAATACACTCGTGATGTTATTTTATATTGTTATGTTATTTTTTATATATTTTCCTATAAACCAACGATAAACACTCCTGTCGGTATTTGTGTCATTGCGCTTACGTGCATTTTATTGGAACTAGTTTCAAACCCATCATCATTATCATGAGTTAGAATCGACAGTTGTCAATCATCATCGGATGTTAGCAGTGCTCTGCACCAGCATTATTGAATCATACTCCATCTAAATTGAATAGTATAGAGGTATGAGGAACAGGGTGTAAAGGTCACTCATCCTCTATAGAAAAGGGAGAATCCTCCGACCAGACGGGTGTTTTGTCTGGCGGGCAACTGTCCAGCGATTGATGTCGGGACGTTGTGTATATGCTAGTCACACGGTAAACCCTGCTTGAACGATGCAGTATTTTTGGGGCCATCAGTTTGATGCGTAGTTTGCATGTGGCGATGCATATGCCGCTACAAGAGAACTGAATTCAAGATAGGAATTTCACTAACAAAATTGTATTAAACTAAAATTAAACTGGTCATTGCAGTTTTGTCCATACCAGTACGATGGCGAATTTTCTCAAGGCAGCTGCCCTCATTCGTGATCAAAGACCCAAGATTGCACTGACTTTCGCCGTTCTTTAGCCGTCGAGTAGATTTGACCTCGGAAGAAGATGATCACGGTCTACCACCATTACTTGTCTTGGCATGGTTGATCTTGAGTCAAAGTTTAGCGCTCTCTGCTTCTATACGCTTCGGCAGATCCGTCATCTCTTCCTCTTCCGACGCAACTGTAATGGTATCTTCCACACATCTCAGATTCGTGAGTCTTTCACCACCAACAACGACGTCGCCGTGCCAACTATCCAGCGCTCGCTCCCCGTAGATGTTGAATAACTTTGGAGACAGAATACAGCCTTTTCTCACGCCCCGTTCCGTCTGGAAAAACTTCGATTTTTTGTTTTCCAGGTTCATTAAGTACATAATTAAATATGTTTATTTCAGGTTATTACAAGCAAACACCAATATAGGCTAACTTTTGCCAGGAACAACCAGAAACATCAAAATCCAACGATGCCACCACCGCCACAATCACAGTACCTACTTCTAAGTATACACAGCTTTATTAGAAGGACACAAACCCAATATTTTCCTTCTAATGTTATTTTAGGCCGTGAATACATAGCCGGGGTCGTCATTTGATTTCCTCTAATTACTAGCTTTGTCCAACCGCAATCCTGTACCAGGCCTAGTGAGTGTTCTCCCGTAATTGAGTCCTGTGTAGTTATACGTATAGACAAAGCTTTTTTTTCCCTTTCGATTTTCCTTAAGTGAATATTCTGGAAGTATTTTCTGTGTTTTGGTAATATGGTTAGGATATTGTAGCCAATAAGTGAAGAAAACGGTAGAATATTCGTTCACTCGCATGAAAAGTAAGATGCATAATCACCCTATAATGTTCCCACTGCCGGGACTCAAGCCTCCTCTCCCCTCTGTGAGAAGGAGTTGGCTGTAATCGACCACACGGGCCCAGTGCGGGTTGGTAGACGTCACAAATCTTCGAATTTTTGGTTCTAGTACATGCCGGTTTCCTCACTATGTTTTCCTTCACCGTTTTGAGAGCAGTGGTCATGAAATTATTTACACAAAGTTAAACGCCGCCGCCGCGCCGCCGGCCTGTTTTAGACCCCAGACCTATAACTCGTAAATCGTTGCCAGTGGTAAAGGCCACGACTTACGAGTTATAGGTCACCACTGCTCTCCTAGTAAGATGCTAGTAAAATGACTAAGATTAAAACCTAACCTTGCCTAACAAACCTGTTCCTGGTGAAAATAGCCCGTTAGCCTATAGCTAGAAGCGGAGCTGACTTCCTAGAGAAAGCCGAATGTATTTAAAGTTTAGTCATTCTTTCTCGTTTATACTCTTAACTATAAATGGCCAGACACCACGCTAAACCGACTCAGTAACTGGAAAATTGTTTGAGAAAAATACTAGAAGATTCAAATCTGTCTACATCTCCGTTGTGAGTTCTGTGGCTGGTCTTAATATTAATTTATCACTATAAGATGACTCGGTAAACTTCGTACCACGTGGGAACTTTCCATGCATTTTTTTTTTCGGCTGTTCGTTTTGAGTTTTCTTAGTAATTTTTTTTTTTCCTAAACCACCCTAATATTGAGACGAACAAAACAAAAAAAAAACAAATCAGTCGAGCCATTTTCTAGTTTTGGTGGGGCTTACAACGGCTATTGATTTTTATATTTTTGGTTATAAATGTCAGCAATCCATTAAGGTGACGATAACCTACTTTTAATGATTTTATACTGAAAATTACGTCTAAACGAGTAGTGTTATTGATTTGGAAAAACTATATGTTAAATTAGAGTATTTTCTTAATATCTTAATATACGAATATTTTAGATTATGTTTATATAGTGAAATTAATTTGTAAATTTATGTCTAACGCGGATATAAAACTGAAAATTACGCAAAAACTATCAAGCATATTTTTCTGAAACCTTGCCTATTTTATTATTAAAATATTAATCTTTTAGTATACGTGTTTTATTAAAATACCTTCTGTTTTATGTATAATAAATTTATAACGCGTCAAATTGGTGACAGCGCTCCTTGATGCGCGAGTTCTATTACTAGCTGGACGTACGACGCGTTGCGTGAGCTCAGTACAGAACACGCAAGCTAACCACTTAAGGTTACTGGCAAATATCTACGTCTTAAGGCTATAGGAGAGTTTACTTACAAGCACATGACGGGATTCTGACTCCTATGCAAATGTCACCAATTTTCGAATCATTTGACATTTTATATTTATAATTCATTCATTGTAAAATATAAAAATACTCGAAAATGGTTGACTTAGGCATAGGGGTCATGAAGGGTCATTTGGTAGCAAATAACCTCTCCTACTTCTACAAAAACAATAACCTTGTACGAATATATAAATCTGTCTTACAAACAGTTTTCCACAAACACGTTCTTCATTGACCATTGCATAAACACTTGATGATTCCCGACCACAGTTTCATTTCACTAGCAACAACGTTCCATGATCCTCCCTCAAGAAACGTATCAACAGAGTAAAATTATTAACAACAATAAGCCCTCGGGATTGGCACGGGTGTACATTTAAATAATTAATGTGGCAAATAGCCTGGGTCGGTAGCCGCGGTCAACGGCTAATAGCCATTCAGAGACCAAGGACTTAGTTTATTGAGCCAATTTCAGTACATTTGTTACCGTGGCGGCTACAAATCGAGACGGCTACGCGACGCGTGGTGATTTCTTCTTGTTTAGCTTGAAATACGATGTTTTATTAAAACCTTTGTGGTTCAAGCTTTTGTTTGGGTGGCTTGTGATGCGTACCTAATTTGGAACTGCAATATCCTTTTTTAGGATTCCGTACCTCAAAAGGTAAAAAAGGAATAAGATCACTCTCTTAAAGATAAAGATATATTTATTGCATAACTGTGTACATCAGTTCTTATTTTACACGTAAACAAATTTTTAGGCTCAACAGTCTACCCAGGTCGGATTCTTGTCCGTCTGTCTGTCCGTATGTCACCACCGATTTTCTCAGGAACGGGTGGATCTAGCAAGTTGAAATTTATACCAGATACTGAGGTCTATAGTCCCTTAATTTTCAACATTTTAATTTTTCGGAATTTTTCCTTTACTTGTGCTGTAAGACCTTGCTTTTAACCAAAATTGACAATTCTTGGTCAACCGGAAGTACCGGGGTTTTGGGTCGAAAACCTATATGGTAGTTCCCGTTGTCCTAGAATCACGAAATTTTACAAAAACCAAAGTCTTACAGCACAAATTAAAAAAAAATTGCAAAATTTTCAAAAAAGTTGTAGGTATATTAAAGGGTGTCCCCATACATACATACTTGACGCCAATTAAGATAGTCCTCTGAGTTGTATGGGCGCTCATACAAATTAGAGGACTAGTTTCTGGGCACAGAACTATTTAGGTAACTATACGAATGAAGCTCCTTACGGAACCCTCGGTGCGCGAGCCCGACTCGCTCTTGACCGGTTTTTTTAGAATGTACCTTCTAATATTCTGTGTAGACTATGTATTTTTGGTGATAACTTCTTCGAAACTAAGTAATAACAGTCGCACGGGTCGATCAGGTTAAGCTACGCTTGCCGCGGTCAGTCTCCATCTTAACTTACCGAGACCCCTCCGTGCCTCGGAAAGCACTTTAAGCCGTTAGTCCCGGCTGTCATTCTTGGATCTTTGACAGTCGTTCGTTACGTCATCAGAAATACGAAAACTGACAACCAGCTTTACCAGGGGATATCGTATTACCCAGTAACTGGGTTGTGGAGGTCAGATAGGCAGATGCTCCATGTAATATACTGGTATTTATCTACATCCAGTTAGACTGAAAGGCGACCACAACATAGTTGGGAACGGCTAGTAAAACAAAAAAAAAATGATATCTTAAAATCATTGTTTCAAGTTGGTGCGAAACGACGACGATTAAAAAATAAATAATAATTTGAGCAATCGTTACGGGCAAGCCCATAAATGGGGTAATCCCGAAACATGCACTTTAGTAAAAACAATCATAATCACGCTTTAAATAATAAATTATATTGACATTAGTGCGCAGAAAACTGATGCATTCGCTGAAGGATTTCATTATCTTTGTTTGTGATAATACCAATAAGTAGATTATTTCCGAAAAGATTTATTATCTACTTAAGTTCGAGCTGTCTACCAGGGATGACTAACTTAAGACAATAAACGGATATGATTACCGTCGTATGTATACTCGACCTCGTTACCGTTGACCACTTAGGGTCGGCGCTCACTGGCGGCATGGCACGGCAAAGGATATTTATGCGACGAATAGAAATATAATGTCATCATCATCATCAGCCGAAAGACATCCACTGCTGGACATAGGCCTCCCCCAAGCACCGCCACTTCGACCGATTCTGTGATTCCCACATCCAGCGGATTCCTGCGGCCTTTACAAGGTCATCGGTCTATCTTGAGGGAGGCCTTCCAACGCTACATCTTCCGGTACGCGGTCGCCACTCCAGAACCTTTGCGAGCAATGTGTCCTGCCCATTGCCACTTAAGTTTGGCAATTCTTCGGGCTATGTCGGTTACCTTGGTTCTCCTGCGGATCTCTTCATTTCTGATTCGATCACGTAGAGAAACTCCAAGCATAGCCCTCTCCATTGCTCTTTGGGTGACTTTTAGCCTTCTGATAAGGCCCATTGGGAGATAACTTATGTGTATGATAATAAAATTGAAATTTCAATGGTGATGCTCAGACGTCGTGGCATGCCGGCATGCGCCTAAGGATACTACGGCATCGCTGATTTCAATTTTACTGTCATACACATAAGCTATATTTCTATTCGTCGCATAAATATCCTTTGCCGTGCCGTGCCGCCAGTGAGCGCTGGCCCTAAGGCGCCATCTCCACAAGCGAGAGCGTCTGATGTTCATCCTACTTGGAGTACGTTACATCGTCATATGTCAGCCAATTTTCACAAAACTTTAATGAATTATACACCAAAAACCTTCCTCATAAATCAATCCGTCCATTGGTGAAACCCGTATGAAAATCCGTTCGGTAGTTTTTGAGTTTATGGCATTCGGATAGATAGACAGACGCGGTGGGGGGTGACTTTGTTTTGGGCACTTTTTTTTTTTTTGGGAGCGAAGTCATCAAATACCTTCGAGGTCGTGTCAGACTCTTCCTGACTGTTTCTCTCACTATAACACACTACAAGCGTTTGTCTTTTCTCGAATGTACAAATCTACGGGATAATTGCTTAACAAACATAAAATGACAATTCATTGGTTTCATTTTGACAGTACAGCCACGTTCATCGAAGACGAAAGCAGATGACGATTAATAATACCATTAATCGTAAAACAACGAATTAATTTCTTTAATAAATTAGCCCCTGTCTTGGCAACACCTGTTCTTAATAGCATTATAAAGCGGTATTTATTATCTTCGAAGATTATACCGTGTTCTTACTGGCAGATAATAAAGTACCACGTCCTGAGATTTAATAGGATTTTATAGAGAATCAGATTGTTGTTTTGTTGACACGACGAGAAGCTCATGGCTAAGTAATAACAGTAGCAAGGGTCGATCTAATAGGTTAAATAGGCCTATCACAAAATTTCGTTTTGACTCGCACCCGATGCATCGCATTAAATAGCATTTTGGCAGTTGTAATTATGCTTATTTTGAGTTATATAATTAAGTTTTTGTTTTTTAAGTATGCAATTTTGATTTCCTATGAATCAACGTTTATTTTGGTATACATTTTACGTAAAATTATGAATGTAGTAAGGAGAAATTTACAGTTAATTCTGACCGTTTTTTTATGATTTTGTTTTGGTTTTTTTTTAGATATCCCATACATATTTCTAAATTCTGAGGCTGCTATGACCTACAACACTTTTTAAAAGATCTTATTTAAAAAAATTCATTTCATTTGCTATGTACAATTAAATAGTTCTACCCAAGACCTCAAAAAAGTGCCGTCGCGCATTTTTTGAAAAATAATTAAGAAATAAATTATATAAATAATTATGAAAAAATTGCAAAAAGCGAGGTCGCTATGACCTATACTAATAACTATTCTCCACCACTCAATAAGTCATAGTTGCCGAAGTCTTTCAGTTACTCAGAATCAGAACGCCAAAATTGCCCATTTAACGATTTTAAATGGAGTATAATTATTATTGCTTATTCATTCGATATAATGCAGTTTAATTGACAACTGATTTCATTTGTTGACCATTTTACAAGTAAACTTCAAAGGTACCCACCTTTATATTCCATTAGAGACACTAGACACCTAGTCCCTATCTTTGTAATTATACCTATATATTGGTAGCGCAGGTGATGAATAGTTTTACGAACTGTGGTTTATGAAATTCAAATACTTACCTAACTCAATTGAGCCTGCTATTAGATCGCCAAGATCTCAATCTCATTGCTTGCTTTGACTTACTGTACCTTTATAAAGGTATAATAGGCTAAACACTAATTGTGTACAAAATTTGAAGCTTGTGTGTCTGGTAGAAGTAACTTAGAATTTTGATAATCGATGGGTATGTCAGTGATAAAGTTAAGGGCATTTGACCTGCAATAGTTCTTAAACTAGACGTTCAAATTATTTATTTATTTATATCAATTACTAGCTGCACTTACAGTAAACACCAAAGCGCGCAGCAAGCCAACCACAACATTTAGCTAAAAAACTTCAAATATTTACCATTGATTTACTGCTATACATAAATATGGCAACATCGGGCTCCTGAGCAATCAGGGCGTTCAGCAGATTGATCGCCTGGCTTGTTCGGGAGCATATCGAGCAGTATGGGCGGAGCCGCGAACAGGCACCGCGAGGCACAGGCGCGCGACCCTCGCTGCCGGTCCGGAGCATACAATGAACAGCGAGCTAATATACAGAATTGAATATACGTTGAAAATATACCTAGTTAAATTAAGCTGTCTTGGTCAGTGAAAATTCAGGCTTGTAGCTATATCCACAACGAAGTTACAGGGGGTCGAAAATGTTCCAGAATGGCCTCGAGAAAAGATGGTACGGTTGTGCCTCTGTTTGTTTGTTTTGCTCAACTTTCGATATTAATAATAACTTACAATCCTAACTATAATATTATAAATGCGAAAGTCATCACTGGTCGCCTAATACCAATCTCGGTTCAAATGCTGTACCCACTGGCAGGAATAGCGCCACCAGTGGTTCGCAGAGCGGTGGCAAGCTCCAACGAAAGATCCAAAATTATCTCCGACAAACGACACCCTTTGCACGACAACATCCACAAAGGCTGAAAAGCTGAAAGGGTTTTTTAAAGTGTGTCGTCCCACTCACTGGCGAACGACCAAAAGAGAGACTGAAGCTGTGGCGACACAGTGCTTCCTTACCCAAACCATTCGTTCCACGTGCTGAAAATCTCCCACCAGGACATGAGTTGCCTTAGGTAGCCTGGAAGTCTTTAAACAGACTCCGGACCCAGGTTGGCCGAAGCAAGGACAATCTGTTCAGGTGGAGATTCATACACGACTCCGCATTGGAGTGTAAATGTGGTGCTGTTCCACAAACGATGGGACATTTAATGTCATGTCCTGCGTGTCCTGTCAGCTGCACGTAACAGGAACTGATGGACGCTAGTGATGGCGCCAAACACGTAGCCGAATTCTGGGCCGAGTCCATTTAGATCGCCATCGACACGCTAAGAAGAAGAAGGAGAATGCTAAAGTGAGTTTGTTTGTTACGCTTTCAGGCTAAAACGGCTGAACAGATTTGGATGAAATTTGGCACATGAGTAGTACACCTTAACCTTTGCTGTTTGGCAGTCTCCGCTCAAGAAAACGTCTTACAGATTATTGCTGGGATATTATTTTGATGATCTCATTTTCTTATTTATTCTCATTCTCAAAGTGCACCAATAAATACAGCACATGCGAATACTTATCTTATCATAGCAAGATGTTTGAGTGCGGATATCACTAGTTATTCTTTAACACAAAGTTTATCTGACTGCCTATCCATTACTGCACTTATAAATAACTCGAGAACCACTGATCTGATTACGACACAAGTGTTTTTTTATCCATAAGTGGTGGATATTATGTTTTCTGATTAGGTTTATGTACTTATTCATTCTGTCAAGTTTGGTAGAGATTTCTGTTCTGTTACACGAATGGATAGAATAAGAAATTTGTATACAGGGTCAAATAAAATAAGCTAGCAAAACTCTCCAGACGTGATGAGTATCGACAAAAATTGTGGGGTCATCGACCTCAACATTAGTGTAGTCTCTTGAAATATATAGTTTAAAAATCAGTTTTTTTTTGTATAAAGTTCACAGACGTGATGAGTAATAGCAGTGATAGCCTATTGGTGTGTGTGACCGTTGGACTTCCAAGTCAAATGTCTTGAGTTCGAACCCAAGGCACGCACCTCTGATTTTTCGGATTCATGTGCGTATTGTATAATTATCACTTGCTTGGCTATGACTTATTTTGTCATTCAAAACATAAAAAAGTTAACAAACGGCACAGCTTGTAGCTAAACAAATAATCTTACTTACTTTCTCCCTTTCTAAAACATCTTTAAAAACTCCCAAACCCTTTTAAGAACCACTGTCCTCGTTACAAACGACAGAAACCTCCCCGTTCAGCATACATTGCACGTCTCTATTGCTTAACCATGCGAATTTATGAAACAATCCGCGTAATGTATATAAAATATTAGGAGATCACTACCACGTGCTCATTTTATTAGGCCTATAACATACTGAGCGAATTTTATTGTACTAACATGTAAAATAGGCCGGTACGTTAAGCTTCCAATGCTTTTTCAACTGATTCTATTCGAAATTCAAACGCATGAAGATATTATCTATACATATAATAAAATTGTAGAAAAGTGGTGTCTGTACAATGGAAATATATGAAAAAAAAGTAGCAGGGGTTGTTATTATATCGATGCTGAACCCGAGATTGTAATTAATTTTTTTTTTGTCTGTTTGTCTGTTTGTCTGTTTGTCTGTTTGTCGGTTTGTCTGTTTGTCTGTGTGTTTGTGCACGCTAATATCAGAAACGGCTTATTCGATTTAGATGCGGTTTTCACTAATATATTGTAGTAAGCTTCACTTAACATTTAGTGTTTATTTCATGTCAATCGGTTCATAAATAAAAAAGTTATGTCAATTCAAAGAATCACCTCGAACATTTGTTATAGGTTAGGCATTTCTTTCCTTGATTTTCGGTATACTTATCTTAATTTTTATTTAGGGTTTGTATATAAATATTATAAGTATTTGGTATAGGTTAGGCATTTCTTTCCTTGATTTTCGGTATACTTATCTTAATTTTTATTTAGGGTTTGTATATAAATATTATAAGTATTTGGTATAGGTTAGGCATTTCTTTTCTTGATTTTCTTTATTAAGTATAAGTTTATTAGCTCAGGTTAGTAATTAATTTTTCTAGCAATTCTTTTGTTTTATAAAGTTAGTACGTTTGGTTTACACGTCTTAACACTTATTACTTAAACTGTGATAATTTATGTTACGATCACAGGAATCTGAGGAAGGTCGTGAGGCAAGGCTCTCTGCAACTCGGGAACATCAGGCTAGGTTTCGTGCTGCAGAAACTTCGACTCAGCGGGAATCTCGACTGAGTTCAAATCGTTCTCGAATGGTCGAGGTCGCGAAAATTTTTTTGTCATACTAATGGGGTCAAGTCATGAAAAAGGTTGAAAAACACTGCCCTACATTAATCCTACTAATATTATAAATGCGAAAGTTTGTGAGGATGGATGGATGGATGGATGGATGTTTGTTACTCTTTCACACAAAAACTACTGAACGGATTTTGATGAAACTTTACAATAATGTAGCTTATACATTAGAATAACACATAGGCTACAATTAATAAAGATTTTATGTGATTTGGCCATAATATAACGATAAGTATCAAGTAAGTCGGAAAAATTCCTGCCCTCTGAGATCTATCTTTGCGTGCGCTGCCTTTTTTTTTTTTTTTTGGGTGGTTAATCATCCAATGACTTCTCCCGCTCTGGGCGGAGCGGAAGGTCGTGTCAGACTCTTACTGACTAAAACCCACACGTGTTCCTTCGATCCTTGATATCTCTTTGAGGCGCGCGTGGAACACGATGCGCCGTCGACCCGGGCCTGGTCCTTATCGGATGGCGAGCTGCCCGTTGCTCTCCGTCCGCAGGCCCGCGCCTACGGTGGCCGGAAATCGGCTATCAATTCCCGACGCCCGGGACGTCTCCTACGGCGGCGGCGGCTAGGGCTGGTACGGCGCGGCCTTTGCCACTCCCTCGCGCGCTCCACCTTCTCCTTCGCGAGCATAACTGTTTTGCAGAAGGAGGTGACGGCTTGCCATGCCCTCTCGCTCCGCACCATGGCCTGAACCAGGGCCGTACGCGAGAGGCCACCGCCGCCGATCGCCTCCACGAGGACACGGCGGTGGTCCACCCAAGCCGGGCAGACCTCCACCGTATGCTGCGTGCGTTGCCTAGACCGTTAGAGTTACATGAAGAAAATGTATTATGGGATTGTTTGTCTTAAAGAGTTCTAAATAAAAGTCCGCGACAGCATCTATCTACCTTTTATGTGGAAGCCTTTATAACCAAAATAGTGAGCAATAAATACAGTTAAATTGAATACTTTTTAACATTGCATATTTTAGAGTATTTCGTTAATTCTTATCAAAATAAATACCTTCATCGCTTTTGGTATTTAATGTAGATAAAGTTTGTCTTTTACACTAAGTAATTTGGACAAATAGGTAGTTTAAAAGTTAGAACGATAAGAATGACCTGCGATATTGAGTCGACGGCGCACAGAACGAGGGTGGAGGGGCGGGCCAGCCAGGGGATGATGCGCCAGAGCGCCAAGTGGAAGCTATTGCTTAATAATTATGTTCGAGAAATAACGTAAATAACGCAATTAATTGTTGAACTGTCAAAATGAAACCCATTGCTATTGTAAGTGCTACGCAATTACCCCGCTGATTTAGGACATGTTACACGTTCCTGTGGGATAATTTCCGACATCCACGCGGGCGAAGCCGCGGGCAGAAGCTAGTTTAGAAATAATATTGAGGGTTGCTTTGCTAAGTGGGTTATGTTTTCGTGGTATAAAGTGGAATATGTTTTAGATATGTGGTTCTTGGAAAATACACAGAGTATTTTATTCGAAAACGAATTACTACTACTGCCTCGTTGGTAAAGTGGTCGCAAGCGCTACTGCTGAGCATGAAGTCCTGGGTTCGATTCCCGAGTCGGGAACAGTGTTATTGGGTTTTTCCATCTGGAATTTCTCAGTAGCAGCCCGGTGTCTGGATTTGTCCTCGTGCCCGGTTAGTCAAATAAAATTTTAATGCGTATTTTCGGCATTTGAAATTAATTATTTTTTTGGTTTATTTTTGGATATCTACCGTAAAAAGTAGGTTGGAGTCTCGTTTTGTACGAAATGTAAGGGAAAAGTTATTTTGCGATTTCTAGTACTCAAACCTTTGTTGGTTTCATGGAGTTTTTTGATGCTTAACATCAAAGCTCGCTTCCACCTTCAGCCAGATCATCACTTACCATCAGATGAGATGCAGGCCAAGAGCTTCCCCGATGAGGATAAAAAAAAAAAAGTTTTTGTGAATACTGTCCATTTTGCTGTCTGTACCAATTTTTTTTAAAGTGATAACTTCTTATGGGAATGTACGTTACGTAACGCGTTACGTTATCTGTCAGTACAACTTAGATTAGTTTAAGTTATCATTTCTGTCGGGCGTCCCGAGACGCACAATGAGATTTTTTTTATTTTTAATACAGATCAGAATGTTTCAAAAAGTTGAGGACAGCCTCTTAAGACCATTTTGACCTGAAAAGAAATACTTAGATAGAAAAAACTACGTTTTCATGGAGAGATGTTTTTTTTGTTTTTCTAAACACTATTTGCTTTTTATGAATGCATAGTAAGTATTCAGCATCTGCTGACGACAAAAGATGAAGTCAAGTAGTGATGCATATTCTGCATAGCCAGCATCTTTAATGAAAGTCTTAATTAAGTAGAACTGTTTCTACATCTCATACAGACAGACAAACGAATAAGAAGAAGCGTGTTTCTTACATTTAATTTTAATTAAATTCAAAACGGTATGTATTTGTATACCTGTCTTTATTGTTTAGTTTGTATAGGAACAAAATGTAGGTATCCTAATTACATATTAGTACCTGGGTGACCGAGCTTTGTTCTGGTGAAAATAGAGAAAGCTCATTTTATAGTTAGGAAAGTTCATACTAATTCCATGCTGCCATGATAGTAGGTACTTACAAATTCCGTGCTTTTTTTTTTTTTTGGGTGGGTAATCACCCAATGACTTCTCCCGCTCTGGGCGGAGCGGAAGGGCGTGTCAGACTCTTACTGACTAAAACCCACCCGTGTTCCTTCCCTTGCCTAGCCAGGGGCCACGGTTTCCCCTTAGGACTATCCGCAACTGATGCCCTAGCAGACCCCTTCAGTTTCGCTGACAACTCCTTGAGGCGCGCGTGGAACACGACGCGCCGTCGACCCGGGCTTGGTCCTTATCGGACGGCGAGCTACCCATTACTCTCCGTCCGCAAGCCCGCGCCTACAGTGGCCGGAAATCGGCTATCGATTCCCGACGCCCGGGGCGTCTCCTACGGCGGCGGCTAGGGGCTTGAGGGAGCGACCTTTGTTTCTGCCTCACGCGCCCCGCGTCCTCCTTCACGAGCATTACACTAATTCCATGCTGCCATGTCATTATTCTAAGGTAGCCATCTTGTGCTGCTCTGCTCGGGTGAAAATGTGCCCATTAATTGTGTCATGTATTGTGTACATCTTTTGTTGGAGATCCTAAATAAATAAATAAAATACGGAGATATTTTTTTCCAGATATGAGACCTAGCTAGATCGGGTTTTCGCCCCCGTAAACACCCTATATGAAAGCAGTGGTGGCCCAGTGATAACGGCCCCGACTTACGAGTTGTAGGTCGTGGGTTCGAACCCAAACAGGCGCTTTACTTTGTGTAAATAATTTCATCACCACTGCTCTCAAAAACGGTGAAGGAAAACATCGTGAGGAAACCGGCATGTCTTAGAACCAAAAATTCGAAGACATGTGACATCTACCAACCCGCACTGGGCCCGCGTGGTAGATCACGGCCCACTCCCTCTCACAGAGAGGAGGCCTGTGTCCCAGCAGTGGGAACATTAATAGGCTGATGATGATGATGATGATGAAACCCCTATATTGCATTAGGACATAGGATACTTTTTAGCACAATATACCGACTGGATCGAAACTTATGCGGGACAAACCGGGGCAGCTAGTATATTATAATGCTGAGTCCGTAAAGCAGACTCTGCGATGAGCAAACAAAAATAAAAATAGCCCTTGACGTGACGAAGATATTTTGGATGTGAACTTCAATTTTAACAGTTCAGAGATTGCAAAACGAAAGACTTTCAGCATAACAGCTTAATCAACCTATGATGGTTCCATACTGCTGGGATATAGACCTCCTCTCAACGAGAGAGAGTGGGCTATAATCCACTACGCGGGCCCAGTGATGTCACCAAACCGCTTTCCGTAACCGAATGTCTTCGGAATTTTGGTTCTACTTCGAATTTTTGGTTCTAGGACATGCTCACGGATTTTCTCACGATGTTTTCGACTTTTAGCTGCATTGTAAAATGACCTCTGAACACATACCAAGTAAATAAATTATGAAGATAGAAAAAATAAAACATACGTTTCCCAACTCTAACGTTTCCCTGGGAAAGAATCGCTTTTAGCGACAAGACCGCCAATTGTCAATCATACAATCAATGTTTACAATCATACAAAGCTACGACAATTATTATCACGCTTATATTCCCCGCAGGGTTAGGCAGAGGTATACCTGTAGTTCAGATAAATTTAAGTCCCATGTAATTGGGGTGAGCTTATTATTGCCAATAATCGGACACAAATCCAGAGTTCCGGGCTGCTGCTGAGTAATTCCAGATGGAAAACCCAATAACACTTTGCCCGACTCGTGAATCGAACCCACGACAGCAGTATTGCTTGCGACCACAAGACCAACGAAGCAGTCAGGTATAATATATTACCATAAATAAATCATGCTGTATATTCAATTTCGCAACATGAGTTATTACAGTTTCAAAGTCAAAGGTGTAATATTTTTGCTACTGAAGACTTATTGCGTCTAGGCAAAATTAAGGTGTTGTAAAACTATTTTGTGCAAATTATAAGAGCTTTTGCACCTGGGTACTTATCTCATTTATTTAAGTAAAATTCGTTTTAACCCGACTACTAACTGCCTACTTTAACAAAGCCTCTTAGGCTGCCTGTCGACTGGAGCGGAGAGGAGAGGAGAGGAGCGGAGATGTGCCACTATTAACCAATAGAGTTTAGATTCTATTGGTTAATATTGGCACATCTCCGCTCCTCTCCGCTCCAATGAACAGGCAGCCTTAAGCTAGAAAAAATAAGTTCAAAAACTAAAATCCGACCACAGAAAAAACACGTTCTAAACATTCTCACGGTTTTAGTTTTTTTAACCTTTTTTTAGCTTATGAGGCTTTGTTAAAGTTGGCTACGTTGCAAATAGTTACAAATATTTGGCTTTTTGTTTTTTGTTAATTTGACAATATTACTAAACGAAATTATGAAATATCGTAGTGCACTAAAATATAGCCTATGAATTGTTGCCAACTATCTGAATGCACCCTCCTAACATCTAATTTAAATAAAGTAATAATGCAATAATAATAATCCTAACTAATGTAATATTGTAGGTGCGAAAGTGAGTTTGGTTGTTCGTTACGCTTTCACGCTAAAACGGCTTAACGAATTTGGATGAAATTTGGCACAATAGGTAGACCATGATCTGGATTAGGACATAGGACTTTTTATCTCAATATTCCCACGGGATCGAGACTTATGCGGGTGAAACCGCGGGGCAGTTATTTTATAAACACGCAAAGATTTGCCATTTAAAAAATAATTATATAAAAAGGCAGTCTCAACGAAAAATGTTTTGATTTGTAAGTAATTATAATTTATTAAACAGACATCCGTAAAAATTAAGTCATAATATATTATCACCTGTGTGTTCATTCACCCAAAACTAATATAAGTTACATCAAATATTTTACTACAAAAAGCAGAACGCAGAAATAAAACGCTTAACCGAAAAAGAAAAATAAATAAAACGTACATAAAAACAACTTTTTATTCACTATTCCCTTCAAAACAAAAACGTATTACATAAATACAGACCAATTTCGGGTGCAAAACAAACGTTCTATACAATTGACACAACGTACTCTTACGTACTAAACCAATCGTAAAATGTTTATTTCTGTCGCTTGTTAGGGGTCCCATGTGTGAGAATTTCTCACCGTTTTTCCTGTCTACATGGTAACAGGCGTTTTAATACGGAATAGGGAGTCGCCATGCGCTTTGATGTTGATGTCATAAAATACGAGATACAATTCCACGTATAACTGCGTTTGTTTTGGCGTTTCCTCTTAGGCCTCGTTTACGGAGACGCAGGGCGTCGAGCGTCGCGTTGGGCGGCGCAGCCCGCACTAAATTCAAACATATGGCGTTGTATGAGACCGTTTACGGAGAAGCGATTTTATACGCGTTTGCCTGAAATGCAGGCGGAGCCCGCGAATGGCACCGCCGAGTCGCACGCGACATTTATCGCGGCGTTGATGCAAATCTCCGTTCACGGTAAAACGGAGCGACAACTGCGGCAGGGCCCGCGGCGGGTTCCGCGGCGTCGTATCCGCGAATACGAATATCGGCGATACCCGGGCGCAGCGGGGCGGGTGAAGCAGCGGGGACCGCTACTTTTCACGCCCCGCGCCACGCGCCGCGCTACGCCCCGCGTCCTTATAACCAACATCGTAGATGGCCACATGATTCTGTTTGCGCGTGTAATGGCGCGGGCCGCTGCACGCGCCGCCTGTCTCTAAACTGGAAAAACCTCCGATGCACCGCGAAACGCCACGCTGCATGCGACGCCCAACGCCCCGCGTCTCCGTAAACGAGCACTTAGAATGTTTCAAGGTGACAACAACGCCATCTAGTTTAAATGTGCTTGTAAAACTGTTTTCAAAGATGTCATTAGAGAAATAGGGAGGACGGCTGTTCGTATTTGTATGTAAGTAGTGGTGACTTAGTGGTGTGGGACAAATCAAGTTTCTTCAAAGACACACTTCGGCGAAGCTTAGGGTAGGCACCGCATTCCGCTTTAGATCCCTCATAATGTATTCTGCTTAGCGTGTCGATGGCAAAAATAACACGACAAAATGTATGTCATGTTCTTAGTTTTTTTAATTTGTTTGGCCCAAAACTCAGCAACGCTCAGGTCCTCACGTGTACAGGTGACAGGGCCTGCGGTGAAAGATGGGAGGTGAGCCATTGTCTGTGGAGAGACGCCGTATACATACCGGAGATCTGAGCCGTCCATGAACCCCCACTTGTGGAGGTTATCCTTGCTGCGTCCTACTTGGGTACGTAGTCTATTTAAGGTTTTCCAAGTAGGCCACGGTAACTTGTGCCCGGATGGGGGGAGGCTCTCTGATGGTTCGGTGGAGAAATCAGGGGGAAATCTTTGGCAAGAAAGAAAAGATCACACGGCATGTCTCATTTAGAGCTGTATCCACTAACTTAGCGTGGGCACGTCGGCTCTATACTCTGGACAGGCATATTCATAATTTATTAAGTACACACAAAACACATCAATCAATCTGCCTCGCCTATTCCCAACTATGTTGGGGTCGGCTTCCAGTCTAACCGGATGCAGCTGGATAACAGTATTTTACATGGAGCGACTGCCTACCGGTCCTTCACAACCCAGTTACTGGGTAACACGATACCCCTTTGCAAGACTGTACATAATTATATACAAAACACATAAAAGTAGAAGAGCACAAACTAAAGATACTTCTTATTTCATTAATAATTTCCTCTAGTAAACCTACGACAGGAGAGTTGGCGGTATGAGAGTCGTAGAAACCTGGTCAATCTGAGGGACTTAGTTCGGAAACCAAACTCATAACCAATAACATAGAACATAGAGACACAGTGTGTAAAAAGACAATACAGCAAAACATAAAATTGATTTATGCCCGGTTGGTGGCAATAGGCTCGCCCCCTATTACATGGTACTCAAACATAACGGGCGAAATGTGGGTGTACTATAGGTACACCTCTGCCTAACCCTTCGGGGAATACAAGCGTGATGTTATGTTATGTTTTTTTTGTTAAGTTAGACTATAGTACTACATAACCATAACTTTAACATACATTATTATGTAGGTTTAAAAAAAACATATATAAAAATAACATACGGCCACCGAATGGTTTTAGTCAGTAGAAATCTGTTTGGCTGGATAATGAGAATTTTTCTCACAGTTAAAAAGTAGAGTGTGTTTGCAGTCCATCATGTTATCCGATAAACTATTGCAAGATCATTGTAATTATAATTGATGAATGTTCTACTGAACATTCAAAAGAAATTCATTGTAAAGCAAATTGACAGCCTACGTCAATTTAAGCCATTTCATACGACTTCAAGAATTACAGTTCTGATTTGAATATACGGACAATTCAAGTTAGTAATCAATCCATATGACTATTTCTGCAATCAAACCGAAATCTATAGATTGTATCTAGATACAAATGTCACCAGAACCTACAAACCACAGTTGCTCATTTATGACGTTGGCATAAAATAAACACTCCCAGTTATCTAGGGAGTTGAATCTCAGTGAAACAAATGACAGTGTCAACATGGCGACTCCTGTTCATTTTGTGTTGTGCACCTTTTATTTTTCATTGCAGCCCGCCACCGAGCTGCGGAGAGCAGCGGGAAGCTGAGGCCACGAAAATGTAGGATTCGAAATTGATACATTGAAAAAAACTACAAAATGAAAAACGCAACGCAAAAAATTTTCGTAAACGATTCCGACTAATCTGTTTCATTTTGACAGTTCAACAACATTCATTGCGCAATTTACGTTGTTGAGCAGATTTTTATTGGTACTTATCAATCAATGGATTAGCAATCTGTTTCAAAATGATTCAGATTCTGATTGATCGTGTAATAAGTACGTAATTAGGGTATTGATCTAAATCAATCAAAAGTATATGAGAAACGCAATGGCATAATAAACTAGCATTATTATGCCAACGAACTCTAAGGCTGCCTGTCCACTGGAACGGAGAGGAGAGAAGAGGAGCGGTGATGTGCCAAAATAAACCAATAGAATCGCACCTCGGGAGCGCAGTTTTGATATTAACCAATAATATTGACACATCTCCGCTCCTCTCCTCTCCTCTCCGCTCCGGTGGACAGGCAGCCTTAAACTGAAGTTGGCTTTACAAAACGCGTTTTAATATGCCTTTGGTAATCTAAAAAAAAAATTAAGTCACCCTGTGCATCACGCTATTCTGCCATGCCAGTTACCTTTTTACCAAAAACGATATCTTAAACAAAATATAACCTCGAAATAATATCTAGGAGTAACGGACTTTATAGGTCCCTATTTTATTTTATTTATGTTCTTGTTTGGGACTGTAAGGACCATTATTCGTCCAAATATATGACAACTATTTCCATATCTCACGAATATATAATAGGAAGTGATCTACTAAATAATTTAGACTAGGTACTCTTTGGTCTATGCGAAATATAACGAAAAGAAGTTTGGGTCTTCGCCAATAAATATTTTTATATTGCCTGATACGGAATACTTTTGCAGCTCCAAATCATGCAAATAAAAAACATGTTAGAGGAGAATTAACTATTATTCAAAAAGCACGTCTCCATAGTCTGGCGAGTGGCCCGTCACTAACATGCATGTTGAAACCTGTGCGTGCCTGCACGGGAAAAATACCATCAGCTGGGCACACGGCGGGCACGGGTCAATGGGCATGACCGTGCCCGTCACCAAGAACAGACACAGGCCAGATCTGCCCGTGATAGGCCCTTATTAGGCTCGATGCAAACGGACCACTAACCACAGCCACTTCACATGCTTTTTCATAGGTTTTGTGCAGACTTGTCGCACACGTGTGGCCGATGGCGGCCATCAGCTACAGCAGTACTCCGCATCGCAGCAGGACGCGACAGCCAGCGGTGGTTATGGTCGGTGGCCCGTTTGCACGTAGCCTTACTCTTTTAACTAAAAAAATATACAAAAAAACCTAATGAATTCTCACTTGAGTTCAGTCAAAGTCAAAACATTTATTTCAACACACTCAAAGGTAACCTTGGACTATCTACAAAACCAAATCAAAAACAGAAAGCCCAATAATTCTAACAATAACAAAAGCATAAATTCCGTCTCTCTCGGAGCCCCATCCAAAGAAATGGCCGTCGCGTTGACGATACTCGTTCCCGGGGCAATGATAAGCGAAATAAATGAGATATCTCCGTGCCGGGACAGCGTCGATACCGGCCAGAATGAATTCCTTCTCGCGAGTAATTGTATGCTGACGTTGTAACGGTACTCCAGTAATTTCACTCGGGTTTAAACTCTAAATCAAAATTCAAAATGGCCGAAACTCAGGGTCGCTTGATGCAGTCTTTGCAGATCAGTCGCTAAGGGGATAATTGGAGGAGGATTTCCACCAGCAGCAGATGTCTTTCGACTTACATGATGACAGTTCCTCGCCCCTGAAACTCATGTAATTCAGACGTTTAGTAAATCTAAGAAATGAAATGTTTATGACTATAAATAATCAGCAGTAGTGGCCCAGTGGTAACGGCCGCGACTTACGAGTTGTAGGTTCGAGCCCAGTCAGGCGGTTTACTTTGTGTAAATTATGTCATCACCACTGCTCTCAAAACGGTGAAAGAAAACATCGTGAAGAAACTGGCATGTCCTAACCAAAAATTCGAAGACATGTGACATCCACCAACCCGCACTGGGTCCGCGTGGTAGATTACGGCCCACTCCCTCTCACCGAGAGGAGGCCTGTGTCCTAGTAATGGGAATATTATAGGTTGATTATGATGACTATATAAGATAGTCCACAAAATTTTCTATCCTGTAGCGTTCCCAGGCGAAAGTCTCGAGAAAAGAACCGACGCATCAAACTCCCCAGCAACACTTGTCTGTCTGGCATATTTGATTGTGTCGTCAGTCTTTATCACAGTTTACCAGACTGAAATTCCAAATTACCATAATATTTACTGCTGCTATATACCTAATATTATCTTTTTATCACACACGTGATTGCCCGAATCTGCGTCATAGCTCCAACCACAAATATTTACGAAATGGTTATTAAAAGATGCCTAAATTTGCTTCCTCAACGGGAGCATTCGCCTGTTATGTAACGTTACAGATTCAATTTCGAGCATTACGTTACAATACTGCCTCCCTGACTGCCAAGCATTCGCCTGTAATGCAACATTTCAGATTAAATATTACAGACATTGCGCACTGTATCTTATGCTGGTTTCCATGCCCTCACTGATGTAATGCTCGAATTGTATCATTACAGGTTGCGCACTGTAATGCTTGGTTCTCCTCTCTTACTGATGTAATGCTCGACTCTGAACGTTATATTTCAGGCGAATGCTCCCATTGATGAGAGACTACTGTTTCGACCTTTCCCGTCATTTCCAAGAAACGTCTTTGTAATCCAATATTTCTTTTGCAAGATGGAAGCGCCAGTTTGAACGAACGGAAAAAAATACATTTATATTGCCAGAAGTTTTTATTTATGCACGTGTTTCGCGTACACAGCTACGGACCACGTGCTGTTTCCTTTTTTCCCTAATTTACTCACAGAAAACGTATACTTTAGCTATACAATTACGACATGTCAAGGCAAGATCGCTATTGCCACTTGCGTGTCTATAGATACGTGACACTTCCGGATTTATTGACGAGTCAAGATAATACCACAGATTAATACAGATGGAACAATCCGCAAAATCATTTAAATAAATAGCGACTCTTGCTACGACACAATAAAGTGCAATTCAGGTCGCACAGGGCTAATCACCTACAGTTATATTCACCTAAAAGTTGCCTCTCTTTCTATCGCGGGACTCTTAGATCTTCTGACTACGTTAAACTCACTGAATTAGTCCAGCAAGACGGGCCCGCCGCGTACTTGTAGCTTCATACCTAAGCTGTGGAGTGTACTGTAAGGGGCGTCAAGGAGGCTCCTTATTATGTATGTATGTATATGTATATATGTGTATGGGGACACGCAGCAATGATACACGGGGTTTAGATACTCTATAGTGTATATTTGATAATTACTTCAAGTTAAACATAATATATTATAAAGACGCGCACGTATATAACTTGATAGCTAGCCTTCAACTATTTTATTTCATCAAACAAAACATCACATTCCTATTCTATTTAAAAATTCAAATTGCCGGAGCGTTCGAACTCGAACGCTATCTTCTTAATAGCCAGTACAATGTAAGGTTGCTAATTGCATAAAACCTTACAGTACCATCTGTATTCATCTGTGATAATACTTAGGTACTTTAAGGCAGGTGCTTAAGATCGGAGAAGGATTTTTCATTGAAATGAGTGGCTAGCGTTTTGTTCACAGATTGAAACTGGGTTCTACTTCTACCGTTTTTAGAACATGCTTCAGCCTCAATTCAAAAGCAGTTTTAAGGACAAACAGCAAGCAAAATACAGCTGTAGGTACTTAATAATTCCTAAAGCTAAGTACCGATAGCAGTTTGTCAAAGTTAAGGCTTCAACTGCCTCTAACGACTATCTGTAATAATATTCATAGAGCAAGTTGGACCGACTGTTTTGAACTATGGTTTGCTCTTGAAGTGTAACTGTTTGACCTCACCCGGGGTTAGCCAAAAAGAACCTCAAAATTAGCTTTAAACCCAAGAGCGGGTTATTGTAATATTTGTATGTGGGACAACGAGTCTCTCGTTCAGCAATATTTCTGGTTTTCATCAAAATCAAGTAGCCAGCTTGATTTTGCTAGAGCGTGGCATTTCGGGAATATTTGAAATTGGAATATTAGAAACTTTAAATGTGGTACGTTATATATAATAATATAAGCAGACGACTCTAAATTATGAAGCTACTTTTAGTTTTCTGAAAATTGTCTGTCGTTGTATCGAGTTTTGTTTAAAACACAGATTTACGACTACGTTGTTTTGAAAACCGTCTGCATTATATTATTTATGAAACGATGAGACAAACAGATAGCTGTTTTATTATTATTATGTAGAACAATGCAGGTTTTATAGCGTCAATGATTTGCTCCTTCAATCGGCAAACGCAGGGTGACTGGTAATAGATGGATGAGAAAGTCGAGGATCTATAATCAGCCTATAATATTCCCACTACTGAGACCTCCTTTTTGTGTACCACGCGGGCCCAGTGCGGGTTTGTAGATGTCACATGTCTTCGAAGTTTTTGGTTGTCGGACATGCCGGTTTTCTAACGATATTATCCTTCACAGTTTCTACCTTCCGGAATAAATTCTCTAAATGATGGTGAAGACAGCATCAAAATCCATTCAGTACTTTATAAACTCTAATATAATACGGACACGATACGTCATGACGAATGCACGTTCACATTGCATACGGAAACGAGTTTTTTCGCGATTCGTCAAAATATCCGAATAGATGTTTACGCTTGTCTTGATTCGTGCTTCAGAGTTCAGTCTAAGACGAACTATGCAACAGGACCGTCACAAAAACAGCGATTCGTGTTTTTTGACGAACATGATTTTTAAAAGACGGTACGTCATTTAAGACGTATCCGTAATTTTTCACGATTCGTGATTCGTGTGAATACGATCATTTAAAAGAAAATTATTCAAAAACAAAAAACCCGACTGCAAAAACACATAACTGAAAAGAGAAAAACAAGCATTATAAATTAATCTATAGAATTTTGGTATCGCAGGCGGGGACAAACTAATAACCGGATATATGGTGTAAGTTTTGTTTGTCCCCGCCTGCGATACCAAAATTCTATAGATTCATTTATAATGCTTGTTTTTCTCTTTTCAGTTATGTGTTTTGCAGTCGGGTTTTTTGTTTTTGAATAATTTTCTTTATTTCAAGCTTTTTAGTTTGATTAATATATCTAAAGGAGACCATTCACGTTTCATACAAAGTTGGGCCCAAAACCCAAAGTGCCGGCCAGCGAAAAAAATGTGTTACCCTGGTCGGGGAAGTCCTCCTCATCATTTTTTACTATGGCGCCGAATCTCTACGACCATTCCGTCAGCGGTTTTTTAAAGTTGAAAAATCAAGTTACCTTTAAGGTTCCTATCGCGTCTGGGAGGAACATTTTAGGGACGGAGCCTGTTTTGCCGTTCTTCTGTCTTCGGTACCAATCGTCGAGCGACCCCATACGGATCTGACATATTTTGGCGAATGAGACCAGGCAGCGGTTATAGTCCAGATTTTTTTTTCAACTTGATGTAGCCTCTTTCACAAGGTGGTCTGCGCGTTCGTTGTCCTCCAGGCCTGCGTGAGCTTTTACAAGGAAACATCTTTGCTCCGGGGTAAAGCTGCGCCCATGTAAGCTCTCTCTTCCGCCGCCAGGAAGTGGATCCCACCTTGGTTCGCCGGACGTGGAGTTTTTGCAAACGCACACGCTCAATCTCTGCCCGCAAAGGTTGGCTGGGGTACTCTTTGCCTCATACAGAACGGCTGCTTCTTGTATTCGGAGGTCTTGTGGGAGTATGGCAGCCAGCATCAGGAATGCATTCAGCGAAACAGTTCTGTAGGATTTGCAAAACTTTTGGGCGAATACGGGCACTCTTTGGACCGTATGACCGTGAACCAAGAAGATTATTGGAGTGCATTTTCTACACTCCAATTTTCTTAGTTGCCCCAGACGCTTGTCGCTCATCACCATTCTGCGTCCAGCTCTAGCGCTGCCGTGTAAATGCTCCGTATGACCTCCAGATGCAGACCTCTCTTCCACATTCTACACACGTTAGCGGCGTGCATGTTGAATGTGAGCTGATGGTAGTATTTTTATTTCCTTAGACATGCCTATGTCGACCCCGCCCCTGCTCATGAGTGAGACATCGTACTTTAGACTAAATGCAGTGCAAACTTCACCTTATTTTGGATGCCCCAATTCCGAATAAAGGTACTCGAGGGCGGCCTTGTGTCTTTGAACCTCCAGTGCTAGGTCATCGTCGAAGATCATGACCACAACGTCGGCGGAAGCCTGGTAGTGATCTCCCCGTTCTTCCGGCCCCTTTAGCCAAGAGTCCAGAAGTAAATTCCAGAGGATTGGATTCCCTTCATACCTGCACCATCCCATAACCCCGCCCCGCCCGCCGTGCCGGTTAGTCTATGTTCTATGTTTTATGGGAATTGGTTTCCGCACTTAGTCAAGTAGACCATTGTGCGTGGGCCATGGCGGCCGTTTGAGTGGTATTCCAACCAGCCCACCTCTCTACAGAAGATAATTAAATCTCCTGTCTGTTTGGAACATCTGTGTAGGATCTGGGTGACCCGTGTCCTCGGTTTCCTCGTCCTCCATGTACGCCCTGCACAGAGGACTGTCCTTTATACCTGTGTGTGGAAGTGTTTGTTTAGCGAGCAGTGTCCCGTGATGGCCCCGTGACTAGGAGGCAGGCCGTTCCTGTCCAGACCTAATAAACGCCTGGTCAGCCTTCTATCCAAGGATGGCATAGCTTTCTTGGACTGCCTGCAGCCCAGTGTCGAGGTCCACCAGTTTTCCGCTTGTGTGTGAGTTTATTCCTGTAGCCACCTGTCTTTGGTTGAAGGGGATGTGTACGATAGGCTCGAGTCCTCAGACTGCCGTGCTGGATCCTCGTATAGCAAGTTCGTCAGCTGCGTCGTTACCTAGCGAACCGCTGTGTCTTTTTATCCATTGTAGTGTCACCATGTTGCGGCTAGATACCGTTATTTGTTCTAGTCATTCTTATATCTATGGTTCTAGTGCATTGACATTCTAGTGTTAGCTTCGAGGTAATACATTTTTTCGGTTAGTCTTTCAAGACACTAATTATTTTTACCCGACTACGGCAAAGCCAAAAGGAAGAGTTTTTAACTTCGTAAATGTGTTTTTTTTTTGATGTTTCAAGACATTAATTGTTTTTAACTTCGTAGAGATTTGATGCCGCCGTAGTGAAAAATGCTTAGGTGGACTGCCACGGCTTAGGTTATACTTAGACGAGATAATATTGCAAGGTAACTAGATTTTTTCAAGTTTAAAAAACAGCTAAAGGAATGTTTGTAGAGATTCGGTGCCATAGTAAAAAATGATAAGGAAGACGTTACCGACCAGGGCAACACAAATTTTTTCGCTGGCCGGCACTTTGGGTTTTGGGCCCAATATGAATGGTCTCCTTTGGCATTGACTCGTTAATAGCTTTTATTTGATACCAATATTGTTACAATTTATTTTAAAAAAAACCTTCCCCTCCCTTTTTTTTTGTATTTGCAGATGCAATATATAAATATTATATAGCCTATGACACTTCTACAGTTAAGACGAATCTAACGACACCTCATATGTTAAAATCCATCAAGCCGTTTAGGCTACAGAGCGTGCCAAAGAAATAGACATACATACATACATACATACATACATACATACATACATACTCTCGAAAAACATTACCCTCCTTCTGGGGCAGTCGGGTAAAAACCCATTGACATTGTCAAAAAAAATACAAGAATGGTGAAAAATTATGATGCACGAATCGTCCTCGTGTGAATGAGCTATAACTATATAAATTAGTCTCTATGTAAGAATTAATCATAATAATATTTATCTAATATCAAAATTCAAGGCTACTTTCCAGCCGTAATGACCTTTGGTTGCCAGAACTATCAGCAAGACAACATGTGGATGGGAAAACCAGAAATTATGTATTAGACAAGGAGATAATTTTACGTAAATCATATTTTTTATATTAATCGGTATCTATGCCTACATAATAACACTGATTTGATGATAAGACAGGAGGAAGGATTAGGATAATAAGCTAAATAATATAGCCATTCTACTAAAATTCTACTAAAATATCGCGGTACTAAATAGAGTTTGCGTAAAGGTTCTAGATATTGTGATTATTAATTGAGATTTTTCTGTTGCATTACTGCTGAGTATGAGGTGTCGGGCAAAGTGTTATTGGATTTTTTCACCTGGAATTTCTCGTTGGCAGCCCGGAGTCTGGATTTCTGCCCGGTAGTGGCGACCGCGTACCGGAAGATGTAGCGTTAGAAAAATTCCCACAGGACCGATGACCTTGTGAAGGCCGCAGGAATCAACTGGATGCGGGAAGCTCAGAACCGGTCGAAGTGGCGGTGCTTGGGGGAGGCCTATGTCCATTAATGGTCGTCTTTCGGCTGAAATGATGATGATAATATGCAAATGCGGCCAAACATGAGTGTTAAGGGTCCGGCGAACACGGCTCACAACTGCAAGTCGAGATGTAGAGCAGTGGTTAAAGATATTGGTTCTCTTTAGCCGTTCCGTTGCAGTTCATAATCAGCCTATAATGTGTATTGCTGGGACACAGGCCTCCTCTCGGTGTGAGGTAGTGGGCCGTAATCCACGACGCGGGCCCAGTGCGGGTTGGTGCATATAACATGTCTTCGAATTTTTGGTGCTAGGACATGCCGGCTTTCTCACGATGTTTTCCTTCACCATTTTGATGAAATTATTTACACAAAGTAAAGCGCCTGTCATAAGTTGCGGTTGTTACGCAGTGGTAGGGCCACCACCACTCTTTCCGTTGCAGTTTGAACGGAAATAATTATAATTATTTGTGAATGTCTCAGAATTTTGGATTGTAGGTTGTGCGCTAGTGGTAAAATAAAAGTAGAAGAATTTCGTGCACCTACGTACTCGTATCTCAATGATTAACAATTAAAAATAGTGTAATTAAAAATCAATATTATCTAAATAACTATTATAGAATTTGAATAATCCAAGACAACTGTTTATCGTATGGATAAAAAGATAACAATAAAATTATAAAAGATTTTGTGATAATTACAGTTGACAACTAAAACGCTGATGAGTATCGTGATTGACGAAGACGTAGGTAATAGAATTACGTAAATAGATTAAGGGCTGATTTGATCAACGAAACTGAACGCGATCAGCATTTCTAAAACGCGTTCAAGAGATGTCAGTGTCAAAATTGTTATGGATTATTATACACTGACAGCTCTTGAACGCGTTCAATTTCATTGGTGAAATCCGCACAAATAGTGTACCTACTCACCAATTATACAGTTGTCATGAAAGTGAAAATGATAATGAAATATAATGTATTTAAGTGCAAAGTTTCCCCACGTGATCGAATCAGAAACGAAGAGAAACGCTGAAGAACCAAGGAAACCGACATAGCCCGAAGAATTGCCAAACTTATGTGGCAGTGGGCAGGGCACATTGTTTGCAGACAGATGGCCAATGGCACCGAAAGGTTCAGGAGTGGCGACCGCGTACCGGAAGACGTAGCGTTGGAAGGTCTCCCACAAGGTGGACCGATGACCTTGTGAAAGCCGCTGGAATCCGTTGCACGCGGGAAACACAGAACCGGTCGAAGTAACAGTGTTAATCAGTGTTTGGGGGGGACCTATGTCCAGCGGTGGACGTGTTTCGGCTGAAATGATAATGATGAAGTGCAAATATGAGCAAACATGAGCATTCACACGTGACCGTGTCAAGCTAGGGAATACATAGAAAACTCTTGGAGCTTTTATTCGTTGAGCAGTTATAACCACACGAAGTGGTACAAAATTCCTTTGTCTGACGCCTGAATTATTAATACAGGTCCTTGACTGTGCGTTAGTTGTCTGTCTACCACAAGATATATAATTATGTACATAATAGTTATCTACAGTGATTTGCTGATTACGATACAAAAATCAGTACTTAATTGTTTTGTAACTGTCTATTGTCCGGCTGACTATACCACGGCCGCGGGTCCGGTTATTATACAATAATATAATTATGTTCTATGTTATAGGGTTTGGTTTCTGCACTTAGTCCGTCAGATGGACCATTGTGCGTGGGCCATGGCAGCCGTTTTTCTGTTCTAATCTGAGTGACGCCTGTGCATTCAAAGAGCACGTGCGCGACGGTTTCCTCAGCCTCCATGCACGCCCTGCACAGAGGACTGTCCGTTATGCCCATTGTGTGGAAGTGTTGGTTTAGCGAGCAGTGTCCCGTGATGGTCCCCGTCACTAGGCGCAGTCCGTTCCTTTTCAGGCGTAATAAACGCCTGGTCAGCCAATAATATAATAAATTTAAACATAAATAAAATGTCATTATTATTCCTTAATTACAAGAAAAAATATAAATTCTTAATAAAGTAAGTACGTACGTAGGTAATATTAATTTATGAACTAAGTAAGGACCTCTGTGTTTTGCTTCCTCAAGCCATGATTTACCAATCAATTCTACTATCTCGTCGTGCTAACGCTGTGCTGGTCTACCTCTTCTTCTCTTTCGGTGTGGGCCAGGATCTGGAAAAATCGAAGATTAAATGCAATATATACCAACTAATAAAATATTATATAAAGAACTCTATAACAAAATTGATATTGATTAAAAACATTTAATTTATTACTAGCTTCTGCCCGTGACTTCGTTCGTGTGGAAGTCGTGAGATACACAATATCCTAAAATGACAGCCACATTTTTATAAAACTCCTTCGGCCCCGACCCACCGCGTCGCATCGCATCGCCAGCCGTTGCTAATAACTTCGTTTTTGCTTCGCGTTGTTTAAGGTCTTTGACTCCGCTCCTAAGGGGAGTGATAGTAAATAGCCTATAAACGTCCCCAAGAATTGGGCTATTAAATGCAATAAGAACTTTTCAAATCTGACATATGGTTGCAGAGATGAACGCGTACAAACAAACTATGCTATAACAACCAATTTATTAATTACTAGCGGCCGTAGTAAACTTAATATTAATACTAACGAAATATACACATAAATCTTCCGGAATAAATTATCTGAACGATGGTGAAATTCTCGTCAAAATCTGTTGCGTGGTTTAGAAGAACAACGCGGACACAGACAAACGCGAAACGCGACTTTGTTTTATAATATGTATAGATTAAGGTACAGATTAACGGTGAAGGAAAACATCGTGAGGAAACCGGCATGTCTTAGAACCAAAAATTCAAAGACATGTGACATCTACCAACCCGCAGTGGGCCCGCGTGATAGATTACGGCCCATTCCCTCTCACAGAGAGGCCTGTGTCCCAGTTGTGGGAACATTAATAGGCTGATTATGTACGTAAGGTACAGATCGGTTACTTTGCTTTTATTTATAACGAACAACTTCACTGGTTAAATTACGTTAATTAGTTTGGTTCTCTCTCACTCTTTGAAGATATTATTGAAATCTGACTTCCCGATACCCATACTTTACTTATGGGGAACGAGGAATATTTTTTCGTGACAGGATGGCGATCCACCCCATAAAAAGCAGCAACTGCTGCATTTGCAAGAACCGGGAGAAGGCTACTGACTTGCCGTTACCTTAGAAAACAAGAAAGTGTATGTAGTAAAGTATCCTATTCGTCCCAGTATTTCCAGTCTTTTTGCCTGACACATCAGCATGTGTCGTGACTCAGCAGTCAGACTCCTATTTGGTGCAACACACTTTGTTTGTTTCATTTTAAAGTGTTTTAGGTGTCATCACAATGTCTTATTTTCTTCTTTATAAATTTTTTGTATATTGGCACTTTGTATCTTATCTTTGTATTTGTATATTCATGTATTTAGTTATTATTTAATCGTGTTTTTGTATGTTATGCTATTTCTTTTGTGTGCACCAAATAAAAAATAAACGATTTAGTATCTAAACGAACGATTTATCTTTCCCTGTGTGAAGTCTATATATAACAAGGAGCCACGAAACATGACTATGACTACTCTTTATTTCTGATCTGACGGTTTGCACGACACATTGCACGAAGTGTAAAATATTTAATTTTGCACAATTCGTGCAATGTGTCATGCAGAACGGTATGCATCGCGAATAGAATATATATTATGGCGATGGAAAGAATTTCAAGCATGAATGTACACGAAAATATTCGTTTTACAGCAAATTATTTCCTAAACGATGTTAAATTGTATGATGATTGATTTGATTTAGGGCCTAATAGACACACACGTAGCCTTGATATTTCATATCAGTAGTTGATTAAATAATTTATACTGATTAAAATGAAACAATTAAAACCAATAGGTACTTATTTATCGGCACAAAGGAATTTCCGGTGCGTACAAGAAATTAAATCCAAGCTAATTTGAGACAAATTTATTTTCCCGTCATGCACATTTTATCTTTTCTCCTAAGAAAAGCTTTTGATTCTCTTATAATCATACTTTATCAGCCATCCTCTAACTAATACATATTATTATTATAAATGCGAAATTGAGTTGGTTTGTTTGTTTGTTACGCTTTCACGCTATAACGGCTAAACGGATTTGGATGAAATTTGGTACATGGGTAAACCATTACCTGGATTAGGATAAAGAATACTTTTTATCCCGATATTCCCACGGGATTGAGACTTATGCGGGGGAAACCGCGGGCCACAGCTAGCAGTTTATATTTTCTGTATCAATGTTCAGTGAAATCCAATATAAAGCGAAATCTACTAACTAGACATCTTCTAGCTTTGCCAATTTACTTTGCAGTAGACTTTATGCAGTTATATATTGTATGAAAACGTTTTTGCTTTGAATCAAGATGAACACTGTAAATAGTAACGACCAAAGACTGAAAAAAAAAGCGTGTGAGGTCGGGGGACCCCGTCAGGAACGCAGTTCTGCTCGCGTACACACTTATCTATATAATAGAAAGAGACAGGGAGAGAGAGAGAGAGAAAGTAGTATGGAGGGGGCATAACGCTTTTTCCTTACGTGACGATTTCTACCAGTCAACTCCTACCGCCGCGTTAAGGAACTTCGTTCCAAAAAGTCTGTTTCATTTTGTGCAAAAATTTCCAATGCCACTTCTACTTCTTCTTAACCCACCTTATCTAAAAACTTGGCCTAACCTCTTATCAAAGTTCGAAACTATTCCTGTCTAGAACCATCACAAAAAGGTACCAGGCTTAAACTCAAGCGATAAGGTCAGTACGTTTGTTGAACAACTTGAAAAGTTTCCCGAACTTAATTTCCCTTCGGCTAACTTCGGAGAATCTCGGCTGTAAATCTCATCAATTTGTTGGGTATGGCTGTCGGTCGATCGGGCCCGAAGGGAGTGTGGCCAGGCTTCCCTTATTGAATTACGTTCGAATTTGGAACCCTTCGGTTGGCCGGAGATTTTTCTGCTTGTACGTGACCCCTCCCCGATGGAGGTAAAGTATTTATGACCCTTTATTTACGTGGCCTAGGGCCCTAGTTCTTTGGTAAGATTGCCTGTTTATTTTGGAAAATGAACCGCTTAGAATTACTTTACATTTTATGAAAGAAAGAATGCCAAAACAGGCAACAGTCAGGTTTAGGGTATGATTATTACGGTTCCTGAAAGAACGGAGTTCTGATACCAGGAGCATACGAACACCTTCTTCTTCAGAAGCATTTCAATCAAACAATCTGCCTAGGCTTTTCCCAACTATATTGAGGTCGGCTCCCAGTCCAGCCGGTTGCAGCTGAATACCGTATTTTACATAGACCGACTGTCTATCTGACCTCCACAACCGAGTAACTGGGTAATACTGCACATTTTATCATTATACTGGGTAAGACTGGTTGTCACACTTTCGGGCTTCTAAAGATCCACGAATGAAAGCCGACACCAATGGCCGGTTCCGAGGCACGAAGGAGTCTCAGTATGTTAAAATGGTCAACAATCCACAGACCAACCCCGGCAAGTGTAGCTTAACCTCATGGATCAAACCGTACAGCTGTTATTACTTAACCACGAGCTCCTCGCTTGAGAAGCTTCAGAATTTATGTAGATAAATAACATTTTAATACAGTTTATGCCTATTTGTACGAGTAGAGGAAGCGTCAATTTAAAATGTGATGTCTACAAATAAATAAGTCCGCCAACCAGCGTAACAACTCCAACATTGACGATAATAATTTTAACATCCCTGTAGAATGTAATGGAGAAGACCTCTAAAACAATAATCCCTCTGAGCACAACGATCTACGTCACAGTTATAGACAAACCGTCTGTCCCCCAAGACCGTCCGTTCCAAACCAATTTAACGAATCCCAAGAAATATCCCTAATTCCTTTGGTTCATTTGATATTCCACTTTGAACTCTGAAATATTGCAACAAATTAACTAAGTAAATATCGCTCATAATGAAAACGCTCTTTGTTTGTACAGATAATTGGCAAAGATAATACGACATGAAAAGCGAAAATAGAAATAAATTAATGAAATTCCTTCTAATATTCGAAGAGGTCGTAAAGCGTTTGTATCAACTTTACGTTGCGGACTCAACTTTAGGGTATTTAAATAACGATGAAAGGGTAACTTTCGACTTTGGTACGCGAGTCTAATAAGAAACGTCGAGACGCCACATCTAACGACGTTTGTTCCCGTTGTTTTTGATTAATTAACTGCCATATACGTTCGCGTCGTGAATCCGAGCGGTTAATAACGTGTTTAATTTAATGTATTTTTGTATTCTAGGGACGTGGAAATTTTATGTTATGTTCTAAACTAATGAATTCGTTTTACCTCTTGTGGTTTTTTGGAATGTGTGTGGAATACAAGAGTCCTATTTTCAAATTAATTAGGTAGGTACTGGAATTAAATAGTTGTGGTAACGTGGTTTAGGTTTTAGGAGACTTTTTTTTTTTGGACTATATAGGGTGATTGGTAATTAGTGACCGATACTTAAACCCGTGACTTTACTCATCATTATGAACAACTTTTACTATGGGACCAAACCTGAAATCGCGAAAAAAAAGCGAGCTGTTCCTCTATTCAAGATGTAAGATTACCAATTCATAAAAATAATATGACATTTCAATTTTAGCTCCCTTCAAAATTGTTGAGTTGAATTGTTGAATGCATACGTCAAGTTCGTGAACGGGCGCCTTCAGTAGGGACTGGTCATCTTTTAGCTGCCACGGCTTATTTTAATAATATTTTTATTTTTATTTTTTTATTACGGGCGTTATTAACGTTCTGCATCGTTCTCACATGTATAATTTCAACATTAATGATGTAACCAACATTTTGTAACCATTATTTTGATTTAAAAGAGTGTCCGTGGAGTTTCTTGCTCGTTCTTCTCCATAGGTACCTATTGCGCTTTGGAATGGGCAACAAGCTTCATACTTCTGACTGACCGACCCCTTGACAATTCAAAAGTGTCTGTAATTGTTTTTTTTTTTTATAAATGCTTTGAGTTTAAGATACCACTTATTGTGAAGGAAACGGACGTGGCAACCAAACTTTTCTGCAAAAATATTCATTTTAAGTAAATATTGTTAGGTGTTAAGAGCGTGCTTCCTAAAAGTTGGCAACGTCGTAAATAGCTGTCAAATATTAACCTGTTTTGATTAATTTAGAAATAATACTGTATGGAAATAAGAAATGTGGCTATCTAACTAACTAGAATATAAATAATAAATTGCAATAATTAACATCGTAACACCAAATATTTAGTTTTAGATGTAAAAAATGTATTTGGAAACTTTCCAAATGCCTTTTTTACACCTAAAACGGCTACAACATCAAATTCATTGTTATAATTGCAAATATTGCAATTCATTATTAATATTCTAGTTAGTTAGCCACATTTCTTATTTCCCTACAGTATTATTTCCAAATTATTCAAAACAGGTAAATATTTGACAGCTTTTTACGACGTTGCCAACTTTTAGGATGCACGCTCTTAACACCTAACAATATTTACTTAAAATGAATATTTTTGCAGAAAAGTTTGGTTGCCACGTCCGTTTCCTTCACAATAAGTGGTATCTTAAACTCAAAGCATTTATTAAAAAAAAACAATTACAGGCACTTTTGAATTGTCAAGGTGTCGGTCAGTCAGAAATATGAAGCTTGCTGCTCTTAAACCACATTTTATTGTTATTGTCTGTTACTTTTCCATTAGATTTTATCGATTACTAGCTGCGCCCCGCGGTTTCTCCCGTATAAGTATCGATCTCGTGGGTATACCGGAATAACACCAGTACCCTAATTACGTAATGCACGATCAATAAGAAATTTAAATGAATTGAAACAGATTGCCAGTCCATTGCTTCATAAGTTCGAAAAAATTAATTGAGCAGATTTTTTTTCGAACTTATGAAGCAATGGTAATTAGGGTACAGGTTTTTGTCTACTCGTGTGCCAAATTTCATCCAAATCCGTTCAGCCATTTTAGCATGAAAGCGTGACAAGCAAACTAACTTCCGCATGTATATTTAGTTAGGATGTCGTTACTTATCGACACATGTACCGACACACGACACATGTGCACATGTGTGTGTGGATTACTGGTACCTAATCCGCAAACACAACATAGTACTTATTGCACTTCAGAGATATACCACAAAATTGCATAAGAACGATATTATAATTAATCAATATGATTAACGATCTCTTTTTAGCGTCATTATCGGTGAAATTATTTTGTTTCACCCATTTCCTGATTAAACTTAAACCGTGAAAATGCAGCTGTTTCTGTATTTAGTGCATCCTTATATCAGACTGCCAGAGAGCTATGGAGAGGTGCATTCTGGGTATTAGGAAACTGGACAGAGAAAGGAACGCATTTATAAGAGCCAGGACAAGAGTGACAGACATCCTCACTAAGATAGACCAAATGAAATGGGGATGGGCGGGTCACATGTTACGGAGCCCCCAGGATAAATGGAGCAAAATTCTGACTGAGTGGTAGCCTAGAGAAAGCGTTCGAGGAGGCCTTTGCCAAGACGCACACTGAACTCCGAGATATATTATAACTGAGGAAAGAAAATAACAGAAATTAAACTAGCAAAAGAAGGGAGTTTTAGAATAGAAAGGGCTATTGTTTGTTTGTTTGCTTGTTTTTATATCAGACAGCTCAATCAAACAACAAAATATTTACGATGACATCATTCTTTCCTCTCGCTTGCCTGCAATCTCACTTGCCTGCAATCTCGCTTTCCTGCAATCTCGCTTACCTGCAATCTCGCTTTCCTGCAATCTCGCTTGCCTGCAATCTCGCTTGCCTGCAATCTTGCTTTCCTGCAATCTTGCTATCCTAAAATCTCGCTTTCTTGCCATCTCGCATTCCTGCAATCTATGGCAGTGATTTTGTGAAGAGGGACGGAAATGTGTAACAGGAAGCCGAGGAAGCGATGGCGTGATGGCGATGGTGATGACGATGATGATGATGATGAATATAGCCAAGATGAAAGATGTTATACACACATCAAAAGTGTCTAGGGATCAACATATATTTTTGCAATAACTTTTCTCCTGATTGATATTAATTAAAATTTTCTTTAAGGATTCATCAAATAAAGTGTTTTCGTTTGTCACAGTAACGATAAACCAAGTCACCTTTGCATTAATAAAGAAATTTGCCATTTTCCTAATAAAGGGATTTTTGACATTTGAACCACTAACATTAAAGTTCGAAAAAAAGACTGAAATAACAGTTTTCTTTAAAATTTTATTGGGTAACTTAAACAATTAATAATCCGTGTTTCTACCGCGAACACTAACAACACAAGAACATCGGTTTGGCATACTCAAAATGAGTTCATCCAAATCACGCTGTGGAATGGCCGCCCATGTTCGTTGCAACAACAAAAAAAGGTCTTCTTGCGACTGGATACCCTCCATATTCGGCAGAGCTCTTCTCTGTAGCATATCCCATGCATGCTCAATCGGGTTCAAGTCTGGCGACTGAGCAGGCCAGGGCAGGACATTGATGTTAGCTGCGGCGAGAGTCTGTCTTACAACTCTTGCGGTGTGCGGTCGTGCATTATCATGCATTAACTGAAATAAGGGACCGATTTGCACTTGTAGAGGAACGATGACGTCTGATACAATCGTCTCAGCATAAATTTGAGCGTTGAGGTTGCCTCTGATCCAAATCAACTCAGTTCTTCCGCCGATCCAAATACCCGCCCATACCATGATGGTTCCACCACTATAAGGATGGACTTCCTGGCAGGATTTTAATCGCTGTTGGCGTCCAGGGGTTCTCCAGTGTCGTATACGTCTTGTATCCGGTCTCATACCAAAACGAGACTCATCAGAAAAGCACACGAAACGCCATTGTTCTTCTGCCCAATTTCTGTGTTCAAGAGCCCATTGATATCGAATCCTACGATTGTGCATTGCTATAGGTGGTACCCGTAGCGGTCTTCGGGAATGAAGGTTCACTTCATGCAAGCGGTTTCTGACTGTTTGGTCGCTAATTAAGTTCCCTGAAGAGTGATGAAGCCTCACGGCTAACATCATGGCGGTTATTGTTGGAGCTCTTCGAGCTAAGATTTGAATGTATCGGTCTTGTCTCCGTGTGGTGCAGCGATACCGTCCTCCATGGCGCTCAGCCACGGTACCAGTGCTTCGGTAACGTGTCCAAAGTCGACTGATAACACTCTGACTTGTATTCAGAGCTAAAGCCACAGTACGTTGCCGGGAACCAGCTTCTATCATTCCCACGGCTCTGAGCATTTCTTCCCTGCTTAAATGACGTCGCTGCTCCATAATAACGTTGGTTTTAATCAGTAGTAGGGAAACAGTAGCACTAATAATGTCTTCAATGCGTTGTATGTTTTTATAGGGAAAATATTGACAGCTGATTTTCATCTTTTACTCGAATTTGATTCACAGTTCCTGATTCAAATTATGAAATGCACCAAAAAGGATCCATATAAATTTATAAAATCATAAATTTATTACAAAGCCACATCTCAATCTCAAGAAATCCGCATAAAAATGCTTGATCCCTAGACACTTTTGATGTGTGTATATCATATGCGACTACTGTGAGGCACGCTCGTTTTTTCTTTGTTTTTGTGAAACGGTATCTCACTGGTCAACCTAGCAGGTTGTCGACTGCTTAACTTGACCATCCTGTGGGTGCCTCAATAAATGAAGGCCTATAGCCAGTGCAAAATACTTATAAACTAAGCGACTACACGCACCCCGTGTGGGATACGGACCTTGGCTTAGGGGGTCACTAGGGGAGGACAGCAAGGGGCGGGCCGTTTAAATAGAAATGATTTGTGACGTCTCTGTAACTCAAAATTGTTTAACTGTATCTTTAAACCAAAATGTGTTCTTATGAATATCTATATAAGTATGACTGCCCCGTCGGTCTCGTGGTCACAAGCGTGACTGCTGAGCTTAGGGTCCTAGGTTCGATTCTCGGGTCGGGCAAAGTGTTATTGGGTTATTCCATTAGGAATTTCTTAGTAACAGCCCGGAGTTTGGAAGTTGACGGTGTGATATGTGGCCGTTAGTCCTGTGCCTGATCTCTCTCAGGTCGTGTCGGATTGCCGGCAGATCGGACTATGAGAGTGAGGGAAGAATGAGTGCACCTGTGTCTGCGCACACACTTTTGCATTAAATATCTCCCGCGCCGAAGGCTAGTCTCCTTTGGAATTGGCCGTTATGGCCAAAATACGGAATGGTAGACTACATTCATAAGTAGCCTATAATGTTCCCACTGCTGGGACATGGGCCTCGTCTCTGTGAGAGGGAGTGGGCCGTAATCCACCACGCAAGCCCAGTGCGGGTTGGTAGATGTCTCATGTCTTCGAATTTTTAGTTCAGGACATGCCAGTTTCCTCACGATGTTTTCCTTCACCGTTTTGAGAGCAGTGGTGATGAAATAATTTACGCAAAGTAAAGCGTGGGTTCGAACCTACGACCTACAACTCGTAAGTCGCGGCCGTTACCTCTGGGATATGTTTCTCAGCCCAGTAGACCCCGGTGAAATAAACACATTATTAAAAAATCTAAAAAGTAAAAAAAGTCATGGAATAGACGAGTTACCACCAAGCTTAATACGACAATGTGCAAACGAACTTACTTTACCTTTCTACTTGCTAGTAAATCAATCTTTCGAAGACGCCGCTTTCCCGGACTACCTAAAGAAAGCCCTTATAAAACCTATCCACAAAAAAAAACTCGAAAACGGATGCAACTAATTACCGCCCAATAGCTCTTTTACCAACCGCATCAAACATTTTTGAGAAAGCAATGTGCAATCGAGTCTACTCCTTCTGCGAAAAATATAAAATATTTAACGAATGCCAAAACGGCTTTCGCAGAAACAGATCCACTATTTTAGCAATTTATAAATACATACAGGAAGCTTTAAATATAATAAATGAAAAAAAATACGCCGTAGGTTTACTATTAGACATGACCAAAGCTTACGATAAAGTGCAATATGACATACTATTAAATAAATTACAGGGTATAGGGATCCGCGGTAAAACTCATGAATGGTTCAAATCCTATTTAACAAATAGAGAACACCAGGTCGAAATTGAATTTTATAATGAAAATGCCAAAGAGATACAAAATATTCGGTCTGACAGTATAGCAATTAACGCCTCTATTCCCCAAGGGACTGTAATTGGATGCCTCCTTTTTCTTATTTACATAAACGACCTTCCAAAAACCATAGAAGGGCCATGCGTATTGTTTGCTGACGATATATCGCTTCTAACTTCTTGCCGGAACAATGTAGGCTTGAGCGAGGACCTAACTACTATACTAAATAAATCAATGACTTGGATGAACGACCATAACCTCGAAATTAATTTTTCTAAATCCAAAATAATTCCCTTCCACCCCCGTCAAAAAACCCCACTGGACATTAATTTCACTTACAACGGTAAAACAATAGAAGTCGTGCATGAATTTACTTTACTTGGCCTGGATATAGACACAAACATTAATTGGAAATCACACATCAAAAAGATAAAATCAAAACTATCCAAAGAAGGATGCCCATTTATGGCCCGAGAACGCCCACCAATTTACGTTTATGTAAAAAAAACATCGTTATTTCTAGTTATCTAACAAGATATTCATTTATCCGAACAAGATGGGAACATTTTTGCACAAATAAAAAGTACCGAAACGATAAATACGTGAAAATAATTCCCTTTTGTGGATAAAATCAGCAGTGTTGCCAATAATTATTAATTCCGTTCACGAAATAATCGATTATGTTTTCATGGATGTTTTACTTATAATATCAGATCCGTAATGCTTATTATTCGATGTATTCAAACAAATACGGTGTTATGTTTTTACTATTGATACTAAATGAACAAGCGAATTGATAGTTGATATAATAATGAATGCATAGGATCATAACAAAAACGCTACTACACATTTTAATTACATATAATTCTTTAGCTGTTCAGCACAATAAAGATAGAATATGTTAAAGAAAACATATTTACAAAGACGTTCATAACTTCTTAACCTTTAAACTCCCGAGGCAGCTGCAAGGCTGCCGCAAACTATTTGTCCTTCAAACCCCGAGGCGGACATACGGCCGACGCAGGTACACACGGTTTAAATCTCTATTTCTACTATGAAATTAGGGCTAAACTGGTCGGTGAGCAATTTAACTCTATGGCCTGACGGATATTCTCGTCAACTAAATCATTTAATTATTAAATTCCCGTTCGTCCCACCAGGGGGACGACGGCAGTGGGACGAACGGGAATACACCCTTTTTTAACGATTTTTATCATAAAAACCAATATCCAAAAATATCAATAGCCAACATTGGAAAAAAATGTTGAAACTGACTGATGTCGCACGTCACACGCAGGTAAAACGTTATAGTCACGAGTGCGCGCTCGGCATCGTATTTCGTTATTTTTTATTATTTTTGTGTGTAAATCGACGGGAAGTGTTGTTATTTCCATATGTAGTTTTTACATACATCGTGGTAGATAAATATTTGCACTAACTAGCATCGTTTATTAAATACCTATTTTGATCCGACCAAAAAAAACGTCGAGAACCCGTGAGTGAAAAAGTGAAAGTGATTATTTTGAGTTTTGTGTGTGTTTCGTGTCGTGTAATCGCTGGTGAGACTTTATTTTATTTTTTAATATTAGGTACTTAATCGTTTTATTATTTGAACTAAAATACACTGTTTATCCATTTTTTTTAACCAAATAATGTTACGTCATCAGAGTTGACGTCGTTAAGATTAAAGAGTCACAGTGGCGATTATAATTTTGTATTAAAATTAGGATTCGATAAAAAAATCGATATCGATCTATCAATTTTTTGCGTATGGTGTGGCAACATTGAATTATGCCGGCCGGCTGTCAAGTCAATGTCAATGTCAAATCACAAATCGACTTTCTTTGTTTTCTTTTGCATAACTTTATTTTCTTGCGAATTTGTTATTTTAACCATCGAATACGCTTATTAAATGGACTCCGAAGATTCTTTGAACCCTGAGCCCTGACGACCACGGCCTGAACATGAATTCAAATTCAAATTCAAATTCAAAAGTCATTTATTCAAATTAGGCTGAGAATCAGCACTTTTCGAACGTCAAAATTACATAAGACAGTCCCCCAAAAACGCCCGCCCTTCACCACTTCCTAGTGCTTTTGCTGGAGAGAAGAAGTGGCGCAACAAACTCCCCAGCAGCACAGCTGTCTGTTCAGTTAGAAAAAAAAACTTGATTCTATACAATAGTATGCAAATAATTTACATTACTCAACACAAAACATTCAAAAAAAAATATATGCCATAATGACAGCTAGCACGCGCCAATGTACCGACAAAAAAAAAAAAAAAAAAAATCGAAATCTAAACTCAAGCAAAAATAAAAACTAAAATGGTTAACAGAACTTAATACCCGAATTATAAAGCCTCCAGGCATAAAGGGCGTGCCCGCTTACATATAGCTAATAAAGCTGTAACTCGAAGTCACATAATTAGATATGATAAACTAGGACCATTGAAGTAAAAATAAATCAACAAAAATAGATCAACAGTTAGGCAAGAATAATATATAATCTACTGTCGAGGTCGCTAGCTAATCACATATTGCAATACAACTCATACGAAAACATTGTAATGAGTAGATCATGTCAACAATAAATAAAAATAAAATAAATTGTATAATAAAGTCAAATAAATTAAACATTCTATAAACTCATATAACCTGTCAGTAGGTAAGCTAATTCTGGAGAAAGAACATAAACATTGTCTTGAGTTAATCACAGCGACCAACAATTTTTATCGCTTAAGTAGTCATTGATAGAATAGTATGCCTTTGAACAAAGGTTGGATTTTACTTTAGCTTTAAACGCATTAAAAGGCAAATCTAGCAGAGAAGTGGGTAGCTTGTTATAAAAGGTTATACCAAGCCCAACAAATGAGTTATGAACCTTATGAAGCCGGTGAAAAGGAGCTCGTAATTTGTCTTTATTTCTGGTGTTAATATTGTGGATATCACTGTTTTTAGTGTATACGTGTATATTTTGCCTAATATATAAGATATTGGCGAAGATGAATTGTGATGCCACTGTAAGAATACCAATATCTTTAAAAAAATCTCTCAGAGAGACTCTGGTACCTAGTTGGTAAATTGCTCGGACAGCTCGTTTTTGAAGAACAAATATATTTTGAATGTCAGCGGCTTTGCCCCACAGCAGAATACCATAGGACATAACGCTATGGAAATAACTAAAATAGACTAATCGAGCTGTATCAACGTCAGTGTATTGTCTTACTTTCCTGACAGCGTAGGCGGCCGAGCTGAGCCTTCCCGCTAGACTTGAAATATGTGGGCCCCACTGAAGTTTGGCATCTACTGTTATGCCCAGAAAAACTGCCGAGCCCACAGTTTCAAGCACTTCTTTATCTAAGACGATGTTGGGTCCTAGATTTCTAACATTCGGTAAAGCGAACTTTATACATTTCGTTTTCTTGGAGTTGAGAACTAAGTTATTTGTTGTAAACCAATCCGTAACCATTGAGAGTGCACTGTTTACATCGTCAAAATCTTGTCTGTTCCTGTCTACTTTAAAAATAAGAGAGGTATCATCTGCAAACAGTACAACTTCACAGATACCCTTTAAAAAGAATGGTAAGTCATTGATATACACTAAGAACAAGAATGGACCCAGTATTGAGCCTTGAGGTACACCTAACTGAACTGGTAACCCGGAAGATTTCACACCATTAATATCTACACATTGGGACCTATTACTTAAATAAGAATTTATAACATCGAGAGCTTCGTTTTGCACACCGTAATGACGCAGTTTACGCAATAGCGTGTCATGGTGCACGCAATCAAAGGCTTTGGAGAGATCACAGAAAACCCCAATAGCATTTTGCGAGTTCTCCCATGCGCTAAATATGTGTTTCAGCAGAGCAACACCCGCATCTGTAGTCGAACGACCTTTTGTAAAGCCATATTGTTCATTATGAAGGAGGCTATTTAAATTAAAATGTCTTAGTAACTGCTTGAGTATTAACTTTTCAAATATTTTACTAAATGCAGGTAAGATAGAAATAGGCCTGAAATTGCCAACGTCATTTTTATTACCTGATTTAAATAATGGAATGACTTTACTACTCTTCATGAGGTCAGGAAAAGTTCCTGAGTCAACACATTTATTAAAAGTAACAGCTAGATAGGGGGCTACGATGTCTATTATATTACTTAAAAGTTTAATGGAGATGCCCCAGTAATCACCAGTGTTTTTGGATTTGAGTGTGTTAAAAACATTAACTACATCACGAGGTGTTACATGTTCGAAGCTAAATAAACGACTACTTTTAGACACACTACTAAGCAAAAGGTTTTCAGCTTTAGACGGGGACGAAGTTAAGGAGCGAGTCGTAGTTAAAGGTATGTTGGCAAAAAACTCATTAAACGCCTCAGCTACGTCAGCTGCTTTAGTAACTAATTTACTGTCGACTATAACCTCAAGTTCTTTATCTTGTTTAACCGACTTACCCGTTTCATTGTTAATAATTTTCCAAGTGGTTTTTACTTTATTATTGGAATTTTTAATTGTATCGCTCAAAAATTTCGATTTAGCATAAACACTAACCTTTTTAAATAATTTTGAATAATTTTTAACATACTCTAGGAAAGGAGTATCAAACCTGTATTTTTTCAAACCATATAACTCGTATAGTCTCGCTCTACTTTTATAAATACCTGGAGTGGCCCATTGGTTAAAGCCAGCGCTGGTGCCATTAATTTTAATAGTTTTGGTCTTGAATGTAGATTGGTACTCTTTTTGCACGACATCAAAAAGGGCTCCATAGATTTCATTAGGACTCTCGAGTTCTACTATAGATGGTGTAATTCTATGAGCTATATTATTTTTAAACTTATTGCAACGACTAGCTGTATAGGGCCTGCATTCTATTTTACGCGGCTTTTTATGTAATGGCATGGGGAAGCTAGCTAATAAACCACAGTGGTCAGAAGTTAAGTCACTTAACACACATTTATTTTTGGCATCACAATCACTAAATATATTATCAAGACAAGTTGACGAAGATGCCGTGATCCTAGTAGGTTCAAAAAACAAGTTAATTAAATTATAAGACCTAAACAGATTAAGAAGTCTAATACTTAATGGAGTAACATCTAAAATATTAATATTAAAATCTCCACATAAAATTATACTTTTATTACTTGATTTTAACCTATTGAGTGAATCCTCCATTACCGATTCAAAACTAATAAAATCACCAGAAGGGGGTCGATAAACGCAAATTATAACGTACCGCTCGAGTTCAACACAAGACAACTCAATAGTGCGCTCGATAGAAAGATTAACTAAATCTAAACGTTGTTTACATTTCAACTTGTTTGAAACAAGAACTAAAGATCCACCGCGAATGGCGTTTTTTCTTACAAATGCACTTTGTACAGTAAAATTATCATTATTGATAAACACTACTTCATGTTCTTTCAACCAGTGTTCAGTCAAACATAACACCTGAACATCATAGTTCTCCATAAATAAACTTAACTCTAGCTCTTTGCCGGACAGACCCTGCATATTTTGATGAACAACATTCAATATATGGGGCTCACCCGTTGTCGCACCTAATAGTTTAAACTACTAGGCGTATCAAAAGTAGTGTTAGTATCACTACTAACAGTAATCGATGGTACACTACAAGTACCAGTGTCACTGTGTATACTGTATGCTAAAAGATTAGCAATTTGTCTCCTACAACTAGGTGGCAAATACATTGTATATTCTGTCAGTTTGTAATCAGTGATAAATTGATTACAATCAAAATATAAAATGGCATCGCTGTGACGACATGTCCTATTATAAATTAACATATTTAGATTATAAATATGCCTATTTTGCTCATCAGACAAATAATGAGAATAAGGCAAGGCACAGAAAATAAATTTACAACTATTGGTCGCATTGAGATGTAACATCAAATGGACACATTCAATTATTTCTTTTTTTCTTACAGATAAACTATCCCCATATAATAGTATAACAGTTGAACCGGGGTTTATTTTTGTCAATTTAATATTACAAATTAATTGGCTAACACTGGCACCGGGTAAACAATTATTTATAACATACTGTTGTGAACACTGATTAAATATTCTACCAAAACCTTGACCAAATTTGTCAGAAAATACATATGTTGTGTTAACCAAATTATTCATACTATTATTAACTTCATTAATACAGCTACCTACTGGCTGAGCCACTGAGGGTGTGGGTGTAACAAGTTGAGGCTGAGTTGCCAGGGAACAGGCACAGCTAAAAGAGAGGTTATTTGTCAGAGACTCATACCTCTCCGCATTGTGCTTGACCAAGTCTGCCAACTCATTGGCCTCCTGCATGCGCTTACTTAGATCTTGTTGACAAGCCTCATATTTACTAAATATGTCCTTTAGAGCATATTCCCTAACAAACAATTCATCCTGTAGATGCTGAGTGTCAGTGTCATACATAGTATTACATAGTTGTAATTCATTATTACACTGCTTTAAGTCTTGTTTTAAATTTATATTTTTTTGCCTTAGTTTTGTATTTAATTTATTAACTTTTAGGCGTTTTAATGATTTCTGAGTTTTCCTAATGAATTTATTAATTTTAATATATTTTTTAATCTTATTGTGACTAGTAAACAATTTGGTTTTATTGATAGTATCATCAGTTAAATCTATTGTTACAATTGGCTCAATACATGTGGGTCCGGACCCGCTACCAACCAACTCATCATAAAGACTGCAGGTGATCGCAGACTCTTCACCGGCTTTGAGAGATTCCAAATGGGTAATTGTGTTGTGGGCCCTGCTTAATTCCCGTTCTAGTTCAGATATGCGTCTCAAAGCCAGTTCGTGGGTGTCACTACATTGCTGGAAATTTGACACCAGTTGACGGAGATGTTGATGCTGGTCAAGTATGTCCATATGCTGTGTATGTAGTTCAGCCAACTGGTTCTTAAGCTCAGTGTTCTTGTTATTAATAAACTGAATTTCCACCTCACTGTCTTCCCTTTCATGTAGCAGCTGATCGCACTGGTTTTTACTACATTCCAACTCTTTCAATGTAGCCTTCAATTTTTCCTCCAAGGATGCAGCTCTACGGGTCAACATATTGACAAACCAACCCTAGTGCAACCCTGGAATGAGAGATGAGAAAGCTAAGTGAGTAAAAGGAATAAGAGAGAGGGATAAGATGTAGAGGGATGATAGAAGTACTAAGATGAAGGGAAATTGTATACTTTAATATTTAGAATTGAAAGAAAACAAAGGAATAAAAGTTATGAAGAGTGTGTCATCTAAATTATGGGATGATAATTTAATTATTCACAGGTATATCTTATTTGAGATATTAATATTCCAAATATAAAAGAGAAAATTACAAAATTAAGTTTGCAAAATGGTTGGGGGTAGGTACTACAAACTATTTTAAAGAAATTTTTAATCTAGTTTTTAACAATAATTTCATAAATTGACACTAATACAGTAATTTAACAACATATCAGTGGTATTGTATGTGTAGTAATAATCATCTGCAGTGATGTCTAATGGTAAACAAAAGTGAAGTTACAAGGAATAACACTGCTTTTACTAAAGAAACTTGATTGACAATACAAGTTTATGACACATTACAGGTTTAAATAGGTAGTATGAATAAATAAAATACTATAAGGCCGTATGAGCCTATTTTTTGTGTAGTAAATTATGTAGTGTTTACTGTCTGGGCGAATGTTTTCGTCATTCATCATGGATTCCGCTCCCGCTTCTAACGATAACCTCAGCACGAACTTTGACTCGATATCCACAAATTATGAAGACCCCGGCATTGTCGCTGGCCCGAGTACTTCCATTCCCTAAGTAATTCATTCAAAAGGTCATTTACGCTGTGTTAACTGTGGTTTAAACGTCACGAGAATACGAAGGCATTTCTTGGAAATAGCAGAAAGAGCAAAATGTTATACAACAATTCGACACAACAGGTCAGTATCATGACGTCTTCCTCTGAGAAATGATTTTTAAATAAATAGACAGAGTACTATCAAAGTTAGTGTTGTTTTAGGATATCTAATAATTATGACTTGTTTATTAGGTACAAGTGTCGAGTGACAGTTTAGTGTGCGAACAACAAAATGTACAGATTGATGGTCATGGACAAGTGTGCATCAGCTGCGTGCGGCAGATTGCTTTTGAGAATAAGATCACATACACTCAGGTCTGATTCTCCACATGAACAACTCGAAAGGAGTGTGATTGCCTGTCAGATTGTACCAAGAGCGGTAAGTTATCAACAGTTTAGAATTAATACAAGCGTAGTTCTGAGATTTGATACTGACATACTTCTGAGTCTATAGTGTAATATTCAACTTCTTTCGTGTCCGCACAAGTTATATTTCACATAGTACAGATTGTCTAGAAACTTGAGAAAGATTTTTTAGAAATTAATTAATAATAATATAAAATGTGATAGATATTTTTTTGATTATGTATTTATTTGTACCAAAACCACAGTAATTCACGTTTACTGTCTTTATGCACTGAGCTTTAATTTTTATTATTATTTCAGTTGCCATCATCATCTCGTTAGAGCAGTTTAGAGCAGCATCATGTTCAACTACAGAACCGGAATCTGAACCATCCAGTCTGCCTATGGAGCAATTTGAACCATCCAACCTACCTTCGGTGCAATCTGAAGTAGCTGACAGTGCATAGCAAGCGGGACAACAAAGCTTGAACACATCCAACAGTATACTGCTGCCTTATTATGTAAGAGCACCAAACACTCAAAATCAATGTTTCTTTCCTGGCTGTAACAAGACCAATCGGCACTGCGGGTACATCTTTTTTGTAAGTACAATTACTATGTACCGCCGGATTGTAGAATCTGTTATTACCATTTAAGTAGTACCTAACCCCTGGAATCTACTTTTAGAATCAATATATAATCATATTAAAACATTTAGTGCAGCACAAATTGAAGATTTTGCCTCATTGAAAAAAACGATTTTATCTAAATAACCCCAACTTTTTTCTAAACCAAGACCTTGACCGTTTCATTATTTAAATCGCATATTATCCTATCCATATACTTTGAATTGTGTGCACTTGAGGCCGAAGTGTCTATGGAGAGTTGGCATTCCCCTTTGCATACGCCCTTCGTGAAGTCAAAAAGACCACTAACCTTAACGCTTGGCACTTGTTACATACTATGCCTACGCATATGCATGGCTCAGCTACGGCGTGATATTGTGGGGAAACAGCACAGATGCACCGACACTTTTCACATTGCAAAAAAGACTTATAAGAATCCTTGTAAATATAGAAGACACCGACAGTTGCAAACCTCATTTCCAAGAACATAAAATACTTACCCTCCCTTGCCTATACATTCTAGAAATATGCAAATTCGTTCGAAATTACCAGCACTTTTACACGACAAGAGAAAACATACAGTCTAAATATACATTACGCCATAAAAATAGGTTAAACTTACCAGGCTCTTAGTTGAAAATGCACTCAACGAGTACACTAGTCATGTCAATTAAAATATATAATAAATTACCAGAATTAATCAAAAATGAACAAAAATTGAATACATTTATAAATAAATTAAAACTATTCCTATTATCTAAATGCTATTATGATATTAATGATTATTTAAATGACAAATTTTAACTTACAAGTTTTATAAAATAATTACAATAAATAGGTACTAATTAAGTAAACCAAATGAAAAGCCCTCTTCCTCTCTCCTACTTTTGCTGTGCCCGACAGGGTCCACAATGATCATATTTTGTTAAACCTACCACCTAAGTTCACATGTGGAAGCAATAAATATATTGAGTATTGAGTATTGACACCAATGCTCTCGTGGAAGACTATACTCTACCTATATTCTAAAATCAAGTTCAAAAAATCTTCCAAACCAAAAAAACCACAGACAAATTTTTTACCTTGAACAGACACCCATCTTTGGTCTCACAAAAATCTTGACAAGCTCACGTACCTTTTTTATTTCGCGGTAGCAGAGAAATGATCTGAAGGTATTCCCTCAAGTTGATAACTCAATTTGTCGTTTCTTGCTCGCGGTGGTAAACTTCGGAGGGATTTATCTTTGGTCCAAGTTTAGACTACGACCACTAAGACAGATCCCAGGTGCAATCTCTGTAACTATTGTAAGGAATAGAAATTTATAGTCAGTCTTGTTACTGCGGGTGGCTGTTACACCGTGATGCTGTCGGGGAGTATTCAATATGAACATTTTGGACGATTTTATTTTTTATTATTTATTTATTTATTTAAAAATCTGTATTAATAATAACTTACATAAATATTTGTTTTTTTATTTTTTTCTTGTTCTACTCGAGTTTAATAAGTTTTTTTTATATGCAAGTGTTTCTGTGACAAATAAACTTATTTTTCTTTCTTTCTATTTGACATAGTCTTCTTCTTCTTCGTCATATTCGTAGGTTATTTAGGTAATCGCTTTGTAATCTTTTCTTCAGGATTTAGTTGATACTTACTTACTATTCTTGTTACATTTTGTAAGACAATAATTTTTACATTTAGGAAAGCATCTTTACGAATATTATAGTAAAGTAATAGTAATTTATTTCTAAATTTCAGAACACGTTACATCAATGAGGTCTAGACTCTTGAACTAGGACATCCGACAGGGTTCGAGGTTTCTCCAGTTACATGGATCAGCATGAGAAGGCTTAGACTAGATACAGTTTACACTAATTTAAAGAAAATTGAAAAAAAGTAATAAAAAAACAAAAAGTTTTTTCTAATCGTTCTTATACATTACATATTCTGTTTTAGAATAGCATATCGTCGGTTATTACTACAACACCGCGAACATGCATTTTTCCCGTTATTCATTTTTTAATGTCATTGGATAGAAAAAATGCACGCGTTGATTGCACCAATCGCATTCAAGGTAACTCGCCAATCACAGGCTAGTATTCAAAATTTGTGTCACCGCGAATGCCGGTGATTGGCTAGTTAGGCATAAACAAATTAGAACAAAAGCTTATTCGCGGTGTTGTAATATAAGCGACGATATTACTTTATTCGACGGTTAGCTCTATGCTTCCAAAAATAATTAACGTATTATAGGTAAGCTCCTTACCTTTCCTTTACGATTCCTCATAACATCAGGGGCCCAAGTCTACTAATTTACAAACGTCACAATGGTCTCTCGATGGTGAGTTTTTGACACATTTTGTATGGCAAATCTGTCAAAAACTCACCATCGAGAGACCATTGTGACGTTTGTAAATTAGTAGACTTGGCCCCCAGGTCTTCGTCCAAACAACTGCGAACATTAATTCGATTACAGTACGGTGTGACTCAGCGGTCATGGCGCCGTACTCAGTCAATTGGTGAATTTGGAATGCAAATTCGAGACTAGACGTCGCATCGGGTCCATTCCTTGGCTATATAGTACGTTCAGTTCAGACTTACAGACGGACTTACGGCCGATACAAAATAGATTGCTCACTTCACTTGTTGTCTATTGTTTGGGATTGTTAAGACTCCGAAATTACCATTTATTGTCGTTGGAACCCACTTTTGAATCCCAGTTTATTATTTTTGGCGTTGGATCCCACAAAACATTATTATGTATTTCCGTTGAATCCCACATTTGAAAAATGCAAAAGAATAACGTTTTCTTGTCAATAAATCCCAGAAACTATTCCCTGACGGTTTCATAGAACGTAGCTGTAGGTACCTCAGACCAAATAAAAAACCAAGACAGAGCGCTACGAACAATGCAGTGAAGCATGCCAAAACTACACCTCCGCTCTGTGCATGTGCATACGCCATATACAACCATTTACAATCAAACTACACCTCACTAGGTGCACACATGTTTACGAAACCGGCCTTTTTTTTTGGGGTGGGAAATCGTCAAATACGTCTCCCGCCCTGGGCGGAGCGGAAGGGCGTGTCAGACTCTTACTGACTAAAACCCACCCGTGTTCCTTCAGTTGCCTGTATGCTACCGGGGCCACGGTCTCCCCTTAGGACCTATGCACTTACGTATACTCGTACAATGTGTAACTGAATTAATGCATTATATGAATGTAGTTTGTTCAGAATCGTTTACAGAATCGATTTGTGACATTTCTATCAAACGTAATTTTTTGTCCTAACTCCAACAATTTTCTACTACAGTTCAAACGTCCATTTTGTCGCAGTCAGGATGTGACGTCATCTGGCACGTTACTGTTTTGTTTACATCTGTTTTTTAAGGTTTTTAGCCCCAAATTGATATAAATTTCATTGTTTTTGTGCTTTATTCAAGCAGAAATCGCACTTACAAACATACCTTAGAGAGAATTCAAGCAGTTTGGTAAGAAAATACATTTATTCACAAATGCCTTTTGAGGTCATCACTTCCAGCATTTTCAAAGACGACGCGTTTCGAGTTTGCGTTCCGTTCCATCAAAAAAACATAATATAAAATAATGGATGGTAAAATAAGTATGCATATGGAATTTGTTTCTCGATTCCTATATATTGTATATGTCGGAGACGGTCAATAGTACGGTCGCTAAACGAAGCGCGGCACGTGAACCGAGTGGCGGGAAAACTAACACTCGGCTTACTTCGTGCAACGACGAAGCCTAGCTACTGGAGCGCGCGCCGCCGGGGCGAGAGGACTTGCCTTCCGACCGTTCTGGAGAACGGAGCCTCCAGTCTAGGAACTGTCCTTCGTTTCGTTTAGTTGTGTCGTATACCTAGTGTCTGATAGCATTGGAGTTAAGACGTCGCGGTACTGTATTCGATTCGTTGTGCTCTGTGCGTTGTAGTTAATTGTAGTTAATTGTAATTTGTGATCATTGTGATAATTTGTGATTTCAATAAACGCCATGTATCGAACCCAGTGTGTTTTCATTGCACGAAACCCATCTTCTGCCCACATGATATCTGAATCTAATGGAATAAATCCTGACGATCCGACATACTCGTATATTTAAATAATGAATTAGTTTTGTATTACATGCATATTGCTTATCGCTAAAAAATATCAACTGTCCCATACAAAATTTCAATAGGTACCTACTCTAGCTCCTGTTTATTTTTTCACGTAGATGCACGCTGCACATAGTAGGATAGGTTACCAAGCTACCAATAACCCTTCTAAAATAAAAAGTCGCTTCGTGTAGTGGTGAACGCTAAACGCGAGCTCGTATCTGCTTTAGCAATGTATATGCAGTTTGCCGCCGTGTATATCTATTGCATTAGTTGAACACAAATTGAGCTGAGTACTGGTGAAGCGAGAAGTGATTAAAATTTGTGGAAGAAATTAGTGGTGCAGATTGTGGTTTAGTGTAGAGTTAATAGTAAACTACGGGACAAATGCATTGCATTGCACCCGTTAAATATTTGATTACTGTCCAAGGGGAAACTTGTCTTTAGATACATAGTCTAAACTGGTTCACTCGAGCGTAATCACCTGGTTTGATGAATTAGTGACTTGACCATCCTCTGAGGTTTTAAACGTTGGATCAAGTCATGGAAGCAAGTCAGGTATTTGTACTTTTTTGAATTACTCTATCACAAGAAGCTCTACTGCTGTTAATCCTGATCTGCACCCTAATTACGTAATGCACGATCAATTTTAAATTGAAACCAATTGAAAAAGATTGCCAGTCCATTGCTTCATAAGTTCGACAAAAAAAATTGAGCTGATTTTTTTTTCGAACTTATGAAGCAATGGACTGGCAATCTTTTTAAAATTGATCGTGCATTGCGTAATTGGGGGGCTGATCAATATTTGAGTTGTGAGATTGTTTCGCTATTTCTTCTTAGGGTTAGGCAGATAGGAAAGGATTGTTTTTTTTTTATAAGGGTCGTACAAGTTATGCCGATATCTCAATTACAGAATAAACAATTTTTTTTATATCATAACGAATTATATCAACGAGTTCAAATTTTAGGCTCATTTTTCCTTCGACAGACATTTTATCCGAGGAATAAAATTTACGTTTGACAGTTTAATTTAGAAAAAAAACTTAATCAACTTTGAAAATCTTCAAAAAAAGTTATGAGATTTGAAAAATGCAGCCCTTATTAGAAAGATTTTGTGAAAAAAAACAGTTTTGTGAACGATTGTATTGTTTTGTACCGCGTAGTTGTTCACTTTAGTAGATCTGATGTTATGCATCGCTCGCAAATACACGATATTTGTTCCCTTCATAACTACCTACTGTTTAAGGGTAACCAGTAATATATGCTATCTTCTTTATATATAGTTAGGGATATCCCTAAAGGATGAGATTAATTAAATAATGATCTCTCGAACTTCTGTGGCAGCATCGACGTCGCCGCATACGAACTGCATCACACTGACGTCACGCAAAATTCTGCATCGCGCAAGCAGAGTTTACGCGCGGTCAAGATATATACATATAACTTCCCGACATCAATCTTCGGGCTCCCCCTTGCTCGACGATGCGCCAGCCCGCGTTGATGCTGAGCCTGTAGTTTTAAATCCCCATGATAATAATAATCATGCATGAATAATCAATAATCATGGGCATGTTTGATCCAGCCTGTCCCATCTTGCGGTCTTCCCCCCAGCTACGCCTTAAGCCGAGGTTCGGACCCCACAGGGGGTGCCAGCGAGCGCTCGCCTAGTATTAATTAGCATAGTTTGCCCTGGCAGGAGGCTTTGAGTGTAGAAGCTTAAGGCAGCCACAGGAAAGTCCGGTTAAGTAGTCATTGCCTCAGAGGCCAGCTATAAAATTCCATAGTCAAAAAAAAAAATCCTCGTGGAGATGCGCACTAGACACGACACCCGTCTGGTTTAATTAAAATAAATGCTTTGAGTTGAATTTAGTTAACTCTATATTGACGACACGGTTGGCGTAGTGGTTAAGCGATTGACTGCTGCGCTGCGTGTCGCGGGTTCGATCCCCGCATGGAACAAATATTTGTATGATCAGCCAGTAGTTGTTTCGGGTCTGGCTGTTTGTGAATTTAAATGTCACCCATAATACAGGACAAATTCCTAGTGTTTGGCAGCGTTTTAAAAAAAAAAGAAAAAAAAAATACTTTACTACACCCAAAAGAAAAGAATATTATACCAATTTTCACCTAAGTGTAGCGGCACACCTGCGGAACGTTCGGCGCGGAACGTTCCGTCGCGTCATGTGACGCTTGCATTTCTATGGACGTAACGTTCGGCTGATGTGTCATAGGTAACTTGAAAAACCAACCATCACCATATTCAACCGAACCTTCCGCGCCGAACGTTTGGCAGGTGTGGCGCGACCCTAAAACAATCCAAGACGTAACATTAACAAGTAACATTTCAATACAAACTTCCAGTATTCAAGTTACACAAACAATATTTATTTGAAAGTTGAAAACTAACAGAACGAAACATATGTATCCCGCTGCCCGTATGAATGTGATACAGCAATCACGCCTCAAAAGCGTGGAGCAAACAAATAACTTTACATACACGAACACTGCCGATTGGAACTTGTCCAAAAGTGGGCTTATTTTTATTAGCGCTTTTTATGGGTTTTTGTAACGCGATGTACGGACATTTATTACATAACATAACATGACGCCTATATTAACACAAAATTCTTTTAGGATTCTGCTGTCGCTATCATGTTTCTGAAGCGCGTCAGGGATGTTCACAGCGTACAGGTGACTTTTTTTGCGATCATGTGCAAAAGATCCCCGTCACTACCGCATCGGTTTCGAGACAATGACAACAGTATCCTGAGCATTATTGCTTGTAAAACTGAAGGTCACCTGATGGGGCACGGTACGGCCTGGTTTATAATATAGTTCCTTATATGATATTGTTACAAAGTTAAATGTTTGTGGCATCTTTGTGTATGTTTTTGTATTTGTCAATTATACTATCTTCATCATCACATACGAACTACGCTTTAAAGTCCTGTACCCTAATTACGTAATACACGATCTATCGGAGTTTGAATCGTTTTGAAACAGATTGCTAATCCATTGCTTCATATAAGTTCGTAAAAAAATTCTGCTCAATACATTGAGGTATTATTGTACTAACGTGCTCAATAACGTAAATAACGCAATGAATATTGTTGAACTGTCAAAATGAAACAGATTAGTAGGATTCGTTTACGAAAATGTGTTGCGTAATTAGATAGCTGACGTCATACAAAATTCTGACGTCACACAAATCCTGCATGGCGCAATTAGAGTTTACCGCGCTAACGACATATATTATACGACTGCCCAACGGTATATAATCGTTGGGCAGTTGCCTGCTAGACACGACACCCATCTGGTCGGAGGATCTTCCCTTTTCTATAGAGTATGAGTGAACTTTACACCATATTACTCATACTTCTTAAATACTAATAAAATTATCGCCAGAATTAAAGATAAATCATCATCATCATCTGCCTTGCTTTGTCCCAACTATGTTGGGGTCTACTTCCAGTCTATCCGGATACCAGTGTTTTACATGGAACGACTGGTTATCTGTCCTCTACAACCCAGTAACTGGCTAATATGTAGGAAATACAGTTGGTACAGTGAAATTCTTGATGCGACCTGCATTTTGGTTGAAGTTCAGTACGTACCGCGTGCTCCGCCAGAGAATTTGCATCATACAAAATTATCTTCATACTACAAAATTAAGGGAAATGAGCTCTTCAAATGTCTTTAATATTGAAAAACTGGTGGGAAGAGAAAACTTTGCTAAGTACCTTGAAATTTTGTGGTAAGACTGGTTGTCAGACTTTCGGGCTTGTGACATTAAAGATAAATAATTTACCCAAAGGGTTGGGCAGAAGTGTAATGTAACACCCATATCTCGCCAGTTAAGTTTAAGTATCATGTAATAGGGGGCCACCCTAATGCCATCAACCGGGCACAAATCCAAACTCCGGGCTGCTACTGAGAAATCCCTGATCGAAAAACATGGGAATTTAATCCAGGACCTCATGTTCAGCAGTAGCGCTTGTGACCTCTAGGACAACTAGACGGAATTTAACTATCTCTCATTGTTATTAGCGGTTTTTATGGATTTCCTAATGAAATAGGTATACGGGGTGGCAGGGACATCGACGCGAAGCCGGTAACCATGGATTCAGCACATCATTCTGAACCCCCCTGCGTTGAAATTTTTTGTCGGTTATTAAAAAAAAAATCTGCTGTTTCATAGAAAAGTGCAATACCTACGCGGTCAAAATGTATGGAGCAGCTAATTTTTTTTTAAATAACCGACGAAAAATTCCAACGTAGGGGGGTTCAGAATCATGTACTGAATCCATGGTAACCGGCTTCGCGTCGATGTCCCTGCCACCCTGTATAGGTTTTCGGTAGATTCTTTTCCTTTAGATTTTGTGAATGTGAGAACATTGTAGGCTTAACAAATTGAATCAATCAATCAATCAATCAATCATCAATCAATCAATTCAATCAATCAGTCAATCAATCAGTCAGTCCATCAGTCAGTTCAGTTCGTCAATTTGAATTTGAATTTGAATTTAACAGACTGTACATCTGTGGACCATTTTCTATTTTATTTGCTAAGTATCTAGTACTTGTTGATAGGCCTACACTGTGCTCTCATACCTATTAACACTGTAATTTAAAAAACCATTGAAAAACCCTTTTTTTTTTTAAAGAGTAACCGCGGAGTTTCTTACCATAGGAAACGACCATTTGGAACCGTACCCTAGCTTCTGACGTTTCATAAGTGCCCTTGTTGGTTAATGTGAAATAAAATATTTAAAAAATACCTATACGTAAAGGTGTAGTATTTGCTTGTTTATATCAAGTACCGAATGAAGGTGAGATCTACGTAGGTAAAGTTTTGTCCCGGACAGCTGATTATTTGACACCCAGTGTATAGAAAATTCTTATCTTATTATGTATATTCAAATCTGCTGATGTTTCGAGAGGTACAGATAGATTAATCTTATTATCAAAGTACGGATTTACACCTTGATATTATGAGATTCTAAAGAGCATTAATAGCAATCTCATACAGACATACTCCCTTTGACAGCGCGTTTACGTTTGAGTGATTCCGATGCATAATAATCATAAGGTGCAATAGCACCTCCGGTACGTGTTGCCAGATTGCTATTTTGCTTTAAAATCAGAGGTTTTCTTTTTTTTTTCGAATAGCTTATTGTAAATTTATTTTGAGACCTTTTGTAGCGTTTATAACGTTTGATGGTTTTTTTAAATAAACACAAAACTAAAATTTCTTTAGGCGCGTTGACAAATTTTTGGGTGAACAAAAATCATGGAACTCGCGTCATCGTCACCGAAGGCTTGTTGAGCACTTTAATGTTTTCTTTATTTGGATTTTTTTTAATGGAGCTACAGCTTTCGTTCTTGTACTGACAGCAAGCCACATAAATTCCGACATTTTCTTTAGATGGCGTTACTTAGTTTTCACTTCTATCGGCAGTCCCCAAAGACTGCCCCGCATGATTTTTTACAAAATACAGGTTTTTTTTTGTAGCCACAACCAATGTAAATCAACATAACAGACAGACTTTTCTATATTTAAGTACCTAAGACCTGCAAAAGACTGTGATAGACTTCACTTAAAATACCCATCAACTCTAATTTCTAAAAATAGTTTTAATATACAGCACGTATTTTAAACACTTCACCTGGCAACTCTGCCGTTAAAAGCTTTGAAACGCGATGAGTACAATATTCAGAGACATGACATCAAAGTTATATACAACTAAGTTGATTGAAATATTTTAGGAGCATATCAATTAATTTGATATATTGAAGAGGACGATACTGGAGCATACTCGTACTCATGACACGCATATATAGATAGATCTTAATATTATAGAAATATGAATAATGTAGGTAATATGACCAATTTATTTCAAAGTATGTAATATTCTGTTTTCTCTTCACAAAGCTCATATTATACAGGTTGGCAGGGACATCGACGCGAAGCCTGTTACCATGGATTCAGTACATGATTCTAAACACCCCAGCGTTGAAATTTTTCGTCGGTTATTTAAAAAAAAATCAGCTGTTCCCTACATTTCGACCGCGTAGGTATTGCACTTTTCTATGAAACAGCAGATTTAAAAAAAAAAATACCGACGAAAAATTTCAACGCAGGGGGGTTCAGAATCATGTACTGAATCCATGGTAACAGGCTTCGCGTCGATGTCCCTGACACCCCGAATTATGCATAATTATATAGTATAAGACAAAGTCGTTTTTAGTGACCGTCTGTGATCGCTTAGGTCTTCTAAACTACATAATGGATTTAGATGCGGTTTTAACCATCATTTCGAACAAGTATTCTGAAAGATTTATGTGAATAATATGCAGTATGTAAATGAACGAAAGGCGTTCCCGTTAACCCGCAATAGTATAGTATAGCGTCCTTACTTACATGCTAAAAAAATATTACCATTAAGAAACGACATGTTTTTTTTTTTTTAATAATAAAATTATACGTAAAAGAAACACTCTGTACACGTCTTGTAACGTGGAAGTATGGCCTATTTGGGCAACGCCAATACACTAGGTACTATTCTGCGCTTTTAAAAAGGAAGTTTCGAATTTATTGTCAATTAATAAAAAAAAAATATGCGGATTTTTTATTCTTATTTTTCTATGCTGATAATTTTATTTTTATCTATTAATGCTATAGATTAACGAGTTTAAGGGAAGGTCCTCTGTTATTTAACATAGGTATTGTATAAATATTTAACTTAGATACAGCACATATATCTCGATGTTTTGACATGCCACCAATGCACCCGTGCAAAGCAGCGGCTGGTCGCTAGTAATTTAATCATGCAAACTCACGTCTGGACAGTGTGGATTCCTACAGAGAAGTGATCATTCATTCATTTTCATTTTCAAATATCTTTATTTAACACGTTATGTACATGAACAAGATGCAAAGGGCTTACGTCGTACGGCATTTCATACAAACTTTCAAGCCCTTATTTTTCGAAATGACTGAACCAATTTTAATGAAACTTCATACGCATATGCAAAATACGAAGGTCTAAAAACTTAGTTAAAAACATTCTCCCCTTAAAACGTAAACCCTTTTAACCTAAGTAACATTAACTCATTAAAGTAAAAATACTTTATGAGGCTAGTGGTTCACCTTTCAAAGCTTATAAGATATTTTTAAAGCTGTTAGCAACATAAACATAACACACAATAATCATGGGTACATGATGACAGTTACGCAACTTATTTAGCTAGTTATAATTTACTGAGAAAAAATATTTTAAAGTAAGTTAGCTGATTGCACGGTATACGTAGAGAAGTGATCAACATTTACTCATCCACAGTAACTTGTAAAATTCTGCTCAGAAACATCAAGAGAACATGCAGCAACAACCCCGGACTTCTAAAGATATGATTCCGAACAAGCCAGCAGCAAGCAACCAGTATTGACCCGGCA